>JAYKKI010000023.1:12480000-13695000 GCA_039881145.1 Druceiella hillmani
GGTTGGGTTGGGTTGGGTTGGGTTGGTTTATGTTGGGTTGGTTTGGGTTGGGTTGGGTTGGGTTGGGTTGGGTTGGGTTGGGTTGGGTCGGGTTGGGTTGGGTTGGGTTGGGTTGGGTTGGGTTGGTTTGGGTTTGGTTGGGTTGGGTTAGGTTAGGTTAGGTTAGGTTAGGTTAAAAAATTTTTGCATATATTCCAACTATTTGTTATCAAAACTAAAAAGTCACATTTTTTTACTTCAAGCTTAACTTTTTTATATTTGTTCAATATATATATATATATATATATATATATATATATATATATATATATATATATATATATATATATACATTTGAAATATTTCTGATTCTTGAAAACCGTGGCCACGCTTTCGTTGAAATTATACTAAAAATCGTTTAAATGTATATAATCAACTTGAATTTGTTGCAAAACAACAACAACAGCATAGCTGACAGTCGCAAAAGGGCGTTACTTTAATTCGTTGCGTAATAAGACCTGTTTTGCTACTTTTAACATTTTCCTTTTTTTAAAGTTCCCTGGCTGATCTAAATATGAAGAAAATAATATTTTGAACAGATGCCGGGATAAAAACTTTTTCGTTTAATATTTTTATATTTTAAAAAATATTAACACGCCTTTACAATATATTTACGTGTCAAAAGAAACATTGACATATTTATTGGAAATCGCAGAAACTCTCCTAAAAATTATATTTCCGATATCAACTTTTTTAAGTATCGTTTACGTAGTGAAAAAAGGTTACCTAGTGAAAAAAAGGAAACTAATTATAATTATATTTTACCCTTTTCTTCCATTATTTCACTCCCATATAGTTTTCCGATCTATGTGCAAGGATTTTGGCCAATACATCCTTTTCATGGGTTTTTTAGTTTATATATAGTGAATCGTTAATAAAATTGTTCCCGCACAGGAAAATCTAAAAAGGAAATTACATTAGCAATTTCAAGAGGAATAAATAATTATATAAACCTGGACTATACATATTTACAAATAATTTAACGGTAAACCATAACATACGAAATGTTTTACCTGACTTTCACATATCAAGGACAACTCACGATAAAGTGTGGAACTTAATATGTAGATTATTCATTGTAAAAATAAAATAAACGGTTTAGTATTTTTTAACCAAAAATAACGGATAAAATAGGATGAACTTGGAAAAAAATTCTTTATCTAAAAAATACCGAAATTGAGTACGTCAGCTGTTCTTGAAAAATAGTTAAATATCTGTTTCAGCGTTAGCTACCAAAACCATAGGTTCGAAAAAGTCTTGTCTGTTGGTTGTTGGCTGGTTGTTCGGAGCTTTATAATACGAGTTCAAATAAGAAAATTAAAATTTCTTTGGTAATTTAAAATGACGTAAGTATCTAGTACTTCAAAAACAAATAGTTATATTCGTGAAAATGAGGCGAGGCATGAATTACAGTAATGGAAATTTGGCATAATCAAAATTTAATACTGAATAAATTATGTCCCAAACGTGGTTACATGATTTCGTATTACAAATAGCAGATTTATCCTATTTATAGTAGAAAATAATAACTTCTGCATTCTGAGCTATCGAACAACGTAATCATAGAAATTACTTCAACACGACTGTCATCCTTTTCGTACTGCACGTACGCGGTTTACCACTTTCTAGTTTATAGAAAGTACTAATACAAATACCTAGAAATATTTTAATAGGTTTAAATTGTTGGTGGTCAATTGTTGAATTTGTTGAATTTGCTTTTCGAGGCACTATTAAATAAAAACAAGTTTATAGTCAATCATATGCTCTCTTCAGATTTTTACTATTATCTACGAGTACGTACATTCGTACCCAAAAGTACCCACGAGGTAATTCGTGCTTATTCACTCACATTTTTTTAAAAACAACCTTTTTCTCTTACATTCCTGAAAGTTAACGCGATAGCTTCAATATTATAATGAAATCAGCAAGCTAAACTTGTGAACGCGTGGAGTTTTGAGCAAATGCATTGCAAATTACTTTTTTGAAATTTTTTATCGAAACTTTGCTTTTTCTTTTTTATAAATATATTTTCTTCATTAATATCAGTTTTTATTTTTTTTTATCATTGACTTATTGATATTTATAGGATATAACCACATAATAATAAAAAAGTAGTAGATGACAAGGAAATTAACAAAGACATTGGTTTAACATTTAATTTGATATTTCCAACAAACAAGCGTGCGCGCACGTACGTAAGTAAGCGCCCATGCAATCATGCACGCACGCACGTACACTTATACGCCCGAAAGGACGCACGCTCTTATGTACAAATGCAAGCAAACGCACGCTTACACGAATATATATGTTCCGCATAGTCATAGGCATGCATTCATTTCTCCCATATAAACGTAATTACGCACAATAGCAGACATACTCACGCATGTAACACACCTACTTGTACGCACATACATATACACGCACGAAAACAGTCACGCAGGGTTGTCCGCATAAATACATGCAGACCCAAATGTATGCACATGCGTATGCTTGCATGCTTGTGCGCACGCACACATGCACACACACTCGTACGCACGCAGGAACGCATGCATGCACACACGCACCCATGTTAGCTTACATGCACCCACACACGCATGCAGCTCTTAAACACGCAGCAAGCACTCATGCACCAAATCATACAGTAAACTTATGCAATTACGCCGGCACCCATCCATGCTATTATGCATGCAAGTTTGCATGCACGCACGTATATAAATACTAAACCATTAATTATTTAAAGTGTTCTGATAAGCTTGACGTTTAGATTTACTAAGACACTATTGCTATGTTACGAAATACATATCTGATATTTAAATAAGCTTATATTGTAATTTATATTAGGCTCAGTCGTTAAAGAAATCTGGTTCAAATTGTTGTCCCACAACACAACAAATCAGCGTATTTAAGTCATTGTGACGTACCATAAACCTTTCAATCATATGCTGAATTATAAATAATTATGAAAATTTTACGAATCTAAGTGCACACGTGAAACTTTTTGAATCTTGCCGCAAACAAAAATTGAAAAGCCGAAACAAATGCTTGCCGGCGCCGTCGCAAAGTTTTGGGCATACTTCGCGATTCGGTGGGTCGCAAAGATATCGTGTTAGTGAATGATTTCGTAAGTACGTGCGTCGTAAAGTTTAGTTTTTTCTAGTGGACATTCTAGTAAAAGTCAGCTTTCCAGAAATATTTGATCGAAATAAATCTATGTAACTAAAAAAATTAAATTAACGTTGTAAGTCTGTCTGCAAACTACGTAAGAAAGAATCGATGTGCATTACGTACTATATTGGTAATTGCTAATACAACCAACTTACGTACTATATCGGTAATTGCTAATACGGATAAATACGAAAATGTAAGGGTGTATTAGAAGCGGGTCATACTTGATGATGAGCTTAAACAATGGATGAATTACATCAGTCTAATGTTAATATTTTCTCCATATTCATCTCTTTAAATGAAATTAATCGATGCTAACAGAAATACATTATTATTATGATCTCAAACACCCTGAATATCCTGTTGTTGGTTCAATGAAAGTTTAATTAAATTAGTATTTTTTAATAAACTTCTACGGTTAAACCAATTTGGTATATCATACAAAATCTTATATAAATATTTTTTACCTAAAATTACTAGTTAGCTTGACATACCTCTTTTAAATAGGAAGCATGTCACTCCCCAAGAGGCAACGGATATTTTTGTAGTCTTCTTCTGAAAGTTAACCAAACTATTAAACATATTAATCCTAGAATAATATACATAGTTTCAAGAATAGAAGCAACATAATAGCTTCTCTATGTAATAAATAAAATATAAGTTTTTTGCAAGAAAGCATATCTTTATTAGTTGATCTTAAATGTATCATAGTTTTGATAAACAAAGAATGAAATTCTAAAACAGTAATATTAGTCTTATTTGGAAAAGCTTTTGATAAAATGGTGGAGTACTATTTTTGTGTCCGTTGCAAACGAATATTTTACAAAACCCACATAGTGTCTAAAATGTATTATTCATAATCCTTAAAAAAACATATCCGACTTTTGGAATTGAAGAAAGTGGGTAAATCAAATGAATTGTTTTTCCGACTATACTACCGACTATTATACTACCGACACTTATTTGCAGATTTTTTCAATGTTGACTAGAAATAGTTTGGTGAAATCATAAAGAAGTAATGTAGGATTCTGTTAACTAAACTTTTATTATTTGCATTCAGATACTCATAACTTGTGCGAGGCCATTATACTAATGAAATGAAATTAATATTCGTTAACTTTAGAAAAATAAATTCTATTATAATTGGTTATGTATTTGTTTAACTACAGATTTTGACTACATTGTATCTACAACTGTGTCTGAAAAAATAAATAGGTAAGTATTCATCATGTTTCTACACGGAACCCACATCAGTTAATAAATGATGCCGCTAGTGATAGCATAAAATTATGGTACTCTTTTCTGCCAATTTAAAAAATTTCTGTTTAACTTTCAAGGGCATAATGAAAATAATTTACTTAATAACATTTTTTTAAATTTTTAATTAAAATTTCCCGCAATCATTTTCTATCACTTAATTAAAAAAATTAAAATGCCTCAAAACGCTTCAAAAATAATTACAATCTTTAAAATATCACTTAAATAACATACCCCTGGATAGCGTACTGCACCTCTCCCAAGCATCTCATGTTAACATGATGTCCCATTCCGGTTCCCAGAGCTTTACTTTCCCATAACAAAAGTATATCCCCATATATCTCAGCAAACTGCGTACCAGATATATGAACATTTTTAATTTGTATAATCGCTAGACATAAACGTTCGTGAGATAAGATGCACATAATCTCTATTCACATTAGTCCTCATTCAGTTTCAGTGTTTACTTTTAGTACCATTTAGCCTTCATTAACCCAAGTGTGTTGTATTTATTAGTTAAGAGATCATGTTTAACATCTAAAAAGGTATTTAGTAATAATTTGTGTATTTATTTTTAAAAAGGGTTCCTCGAAGACCTTTGTAAGAGTAGGTGAGAAAAAATTTCATCACCAAATTTGACAATGGAATTGTTTTAAGCCGGCTTTACACGTTTCAGCAATATGTATTACATAATTTTCCACTGAGTTATGTGTAACAAGTAGTTTATCAAACTAAATAGTTCTAATGAATATTTATAATGTTTACATTGCATCAATTATGTATAAATGACATAGGTCAGCTGATACTAAGGTGCTTTAAAACCTTGCCTAAAACTATTTATAAATACTCTTTGTAGAATTTAGAATTATAAAAAGTGTGGTTACTATTAAACGAATTTATTTGTAAAAGTTTTATATTTAAAAAAATTAAAAATCAATGTCAATTCGGAAAATATTGCAGAAAATTTGATATAAGATATTTAAAATTAAAGATTTCAATCACTCTGCCTTTGTCCTGTAATAATAATTACATATTCTGAAACTTTGCACAATTCATTCAAGTTGCTTACTGAAATATCTAGTAAATTAACTATACACACAGGCCATCAGGCAATTAATCGACTTGCTATTGTATATTTACATCGAAATATAGAATATAAGACGATTCACCAGAATATACCACATGTGAGAAGTAAGAAATTCTCGAAGACTTACGATCGCACGTGATAACAGTCCTTATGCTGTTAACCAGGATTAGGACACAACAGTTTTCCTACCATTGAAAAAAGTGGAGACCTTTAAGATCTAATAAATGATAATGGCTGAAGAAAATAAAATAGTTTAAATTTAATGGAAGTTCTAATAAAAACCTAATTACTCTAACCTACAGAAGGAAGCGTGGATAATATGTTCCTTCTCATGAGGTGCGATATGGTTGACATAATTATAAAACTGAGAAAAAGCATTTAGGCCCAAATTATTTCTAACATGAGTGGCATGAAACTGTTTAAAACTTATGCCTCCGAATAGTTGAGTGTGGAGAAAAATTTTAATTAAAAAAAATTAATAATTGATTTTCTGTGTACCACGCCGTAATAATCGTTTAAGTTCGTTTCGTGAAAAATATGTAATTTTAAATACTAGATGTAAAAAAGGGCACACGTAGTGATAATGGATATGTTTCTATGTAACTTTATATGTCTCTTGTAATCATGGATAGTTTTTGAAATAATGCTGCCGTTACTTCTATCTACTTTACTTCTGTGCTGTTCTATCTATTTACTATCTTTTTACTTCTAAAAATAATAAAATTCGTCGTCGTCTTTAAAGTATGAACACAAAAACCATAAAGTTCATATAATATAATCTGTAATATTAAGCCTTTCTTTGCAAATGTTTACATAAATTTTTATACAAAATTAACAATAGATGGCATAAGAATAGCATATTATGTTGTTAACATATTATGTTGGATTATCATTCAGTGTTTCATCCGTTAATATTAAAGAATTATGATTTTAAGTCAACCAATTTTGCTGCTCAGAAATTTGTGTAGAAAATGCAAATCAACTGAAACTCAGACAAATTAACAAACTAGGTACATAATAACATTCATGAAAGAAGGAAATGTGACAATAACATATCAGTTGGGTTTAGTGGACTTAGTCTGTGTTAATATTTTAAATAGAATATCATAATAAATAATAGACTATCATAGCTTAAATATATGATAGTGCTGCGTATTAGCAAGGTATACAAGAGAATTTCTGTGACGGAATCTTAAAAGATACCATAATGTAAGACAGTTTTTATTTTTTATTACTTTGTTCTGTTTGATAATAATATGAAAAATCAAAATTGTATGAAAAATCGTCGTATTCAGAAATTTAACGAACCTATAAGTATACACACATACACACATACGCACGCATACTTACACACACACTCACACACACACAATTTAAATATATATATATATATATATATATATATATATATATATATATATATATATATATATAAACACATGTATGTTTATTGGAAAGAAGATTTAATTGAAAATTAAAAGAAACTTACTGAGCAATTTTTCGGACACTTGGCGGAGCTACTTTCATCTTCTGATACTACATGCTTGGTTACGTCACGAGTTAACTACATTTCATCTTCAGACAAATTTCGATATGCGCAAACAGGAAAATTCCCAATATTTTCAATTAAATAAAATCTGTTTCTTCACCCATCTTAAGTAATATTAAAATTCTATATCTGAAGCACGCATGCTTTTACTAAAGCCTTACGGCATTAATAAATGCAAAGACTTCGGAAACTTGATGTGTGCCTTTAAATAATTTAATAAGGTTTACATTGTACATAGAGTAGTATAAATGAATTTCTTATTTTTGATGTCTATCAAAACATCTACTGAATTTAAATTTGTTCTTATATTTTTAATATAGCCACATTTTAATATGCCTTTATTGTATACACGCGTGTTCCATTTTGCATTAAAATATTTATCTTTACGTAATATCAGCACGGACGAAAGTCTCATTGTGAAATAAAATGATTTTGTTGTTTTACTAAGAAGGTGTATCATACACTTTCAAATAACAAAAGAGAAGATATCCATCTATAGAAGTATACGTACGCACCTATTACATATACAGCCTGCATGTAAATTATGAAGTCTGTGTTATTCTTAAAACTCAATAAACCGGGTCATACACGGAAATCATGAGAAAATTAAATGGAAAGGACGATCTAAACAAAAAATGAGAAACCTTGCAAACGTAAAGTATCCTAAGAGAGAATACAAGGACGTTTGAAATAGTTTTAACGTAATTTTTTATATCAAATGCTTGGAATCAATCTGAGGCAAATTTGAAAGAGAAATATTTTTAATAATAAACTATGTTGTACATTTGCCTCATAAATGCCAGTTTTCTTCACAGTTATTAAAATAAGCAAAGGGTAACAAAGTTTAAAAAATACTAAACATAATTAATTCGGTATTTAATCTTATAAAAAATTTATGTGAATAATTTTGTTTTCCGTCAAAATCCTAATTACACTAAAATTATTCCAAAGCATATTTTAACAGCAAATTTTTTAATTTTTAATAAGATGGATCCGACAGCGACAATGGGTTTCTAGTAATTGAAAATTGCACAACGTTGGTTTATTAAGACTGTTCACTTTTAATAAAAGAAACGTGGAAACATGGTCGTGACGTGACGTGATTGTGAGTCGTCAAACGTGGAAAATTATTTGGGCGATTATTTTTTATAATTTTTTTGATAACTTTAACTATCGCTATTTTAAAACTACGATTAATAAGACAATCTCACCAATCCGTGAATTTTACTGAGATATGAATCAATAAAAGTTCTTGTGTGTCTAATTTAATCAAAGAGGGTTAAGAACTTTGCTTTTATTTTTGTCCACAAATGTACATAACATATGCTTGCACACAAAGAAATACTTTAAGGCAAATAATAATTTAACTAAACATTTTAGTGTAAGGAAATTGCTATACGCACGAAGTTGGTGAAAAAAATAGGTTTTTTGGTAAGTAGACTTAGATTTGGTATGGTAAATATAGTGCAAGGTTGGGGTTCACCACGAAAAATGACAGGCAGTAAAAAGGTTGTAAAATTGTTGTAGGACGGGGAATTGCAAATATTCTGATATTTTGGACTTGGGAAATAAAAGTGACAAAAGACAAAAAGGATTGGAGATTACAACAGCCAAATTTTCAGGCATTCTTTAGATACAGATACCAAGGACAAGATTTCTTTTATTAGGTTCTAGTCGATTCAACACTTACGCGGCACGAATAGTATATATTTTTTTAAAAAATGGCTGTGTTTCTAAGAATAACTTAGAAAGATAGCCCAATATATATGGCGTTAATTTTGTAGAAACTTGAATATATTTGGAAAACGTTGATTATTGAATTTCTACAAAATTAACGCCAAATATATTCAATAATCAACGTTTTCTGTAATAAATATTATTTGTACACACGCTTTTTTACCTTCGAAATACAAAATAATCATACTATCTTTTTTACGTAATTGTGCGTAAATTGATAAATAAAAAAAGACGCCACTAAGGGAATAAGACAATTTGAAAAGGGGCGACATGTTTTGGTCTAATTTTTCCCAAATGAAATATTTTCTTTGCTTAGTTTTAGTGAATAAAACTAAAACACCACATGGTTTTTTTTGTTCCCTCAGTTAAGATCATAAAGATTAATAGTGATCTGGAAATTGCTTTATGAGTCTTATTTTCGTAATTAGAATACAAACTTTTTTTAATCCCTACTTTGTATTTAAAATTTTGAATGTTCAGTTCAATAGGTTTCAATTAATGTATATTAAATATGAGTTTGATTCTGACAATCTAAATAATTGCAAAAAACACAAATAGCAAATAGCTAATAGATTTCACACAAACAAAACTGTTCACTTAATTAAAATTACAAGGTAAGAGAGTGGAAAGCGGCATAATTAAATATTATTAAAGGAATACTTTTCAGTATTCCATGTGCAAGTCATTTACATGATTGTTAACTCTTCTTGAAACAAAATCTGCTACGAGATTTGCAAAACAGTTGTGAGATTTGACTTGATTAAATTTAATGAGAGATGACTATTTCTCTCTTTTCAAAAAGATAGAAACTTAAAAACAATTTGTCCAATTAAAAGTAAACTAATTATTTTGCTTACAAAATTTTAAATTTTTTTTTAGTAAAATATTTGAAACTGCCTTGAAAATAAAATTTCCGCCTGATGCTTGCTTCATTTAATTAAATAAGGGTTTTGGTACTAATAGGTAGATTTAAATTGTGATATTTTCAAATAGTTTAGTGTTAATACAAAATTATTTTTAAACAACATACGAGTAATTATGTATACCTACATTTGCAAAAGGAAAATTTCTTTACAAATAGCGACTTTTCGTGAATAGCATTCGATTTACTGGTCAACTTTTATGTATTAAAGCAATGTTTTGCCATTTTCTCTAAACGGACCGAAATATTAAGCTTATGATAATAAGCGTAAAGTAATATTTTATACGCTTTAATACTGTCGTAATCTGAACGTATATAACATATATAGACAATTTTGTGCATATTCTAAGCTAAAATAATCTATAACTAAATATTTTCTGCGTTCTTTACATAGTCATAAATATCTTATAATATGTCGGAAGATATTTTGTGATCTTCATTTATATGTAACTATGCACGTAAACTAATCTAGCAGGTTAATTTTTATTAATTCTGTTAGTCATATCGATTTGAAATTTGAAAAAGTTATGCAATATTTGTTTTTTTTTCCAAAATGTAATCATTTACTTTTTTAATATTTCAATTATGGTATCTGTAGTACCAGGTAGGATACGGAGTAGATACTAATTCTGAAAACATACGTAACGAAAAATATTGCATTTTTCCTCTTAATGCCTTTAGTTCTGTTAAATTTATTTAAAGAGGAGAAATTTTCGTCATTGGGATATCTGAGAATTGATAGACCTGTTTTGGTTTTAAATTTCAGGCAGCAAAACAAATAATTGAAAACAAATAAGTAGATAACGTAGCAATCGATATATGCTTGACGGAACCTTAAGTTAAGAGTTTTCTTATTTAGTTTGGGGTATGTACAACCTTAAGATATTTTGAAATATTTTTCTCTGTGCATTTTTCTTATAACTGCGTTTCTCAGCAAATTTATTTAAAGTTTTCTCCACATACTTATTACATTGCGGTCCTGCGGCTGAACAAAAGTTGGCAGAGTCGCAATTTGAACTGCTTCCACATCCAACCTATTCACCAAGTTTAATTGCATCCGTTTTCGAAACTAAACTTTTTTGGCTGAATGCAAATTGTATGAAAGTCTACAAAGTTTTTGAAATGAATTCCTTCCCTGTCCAAGCTATATAACATTGGTTTTGATACGTTCTGATCCAGGCGATCGTCTTCTATAAATGTTTTGAAGTCGTCTGAAAAAATCCTTCTTCTTTTGATCCTTTATCCTAGTCTTCTTTAATTCCACTTTACTCCCTTTCCTTAACTGGGCAACATTGAGATTTTTGTATACGTTGTATTGTTAATAATTTCTGATGTGACATATTTTAATTATAATTTACGACTGAAATAAAAATAAAGTACGTGGTTGTATGTTTGCTTTAGTTTGATATATAATAACCCTAGTGGTACCGGTTCGGTACGTTTATATATATATATATATATATATATATACATGTATACACACACATATATATATATATATATATATATATATATATGTATATATATATATATATATATACATATATACATATATATATATATATATATATATATATATATATATATATATGTATATATCAAATGGTATGTAAAATTATTACTAATATAATCTATATATAAAAACTCTATAGTTATACTATGCTTACAAATCGTGCATAGTAATGTCTTTCGAATTTATAAGATTTTTGTAGAAATCAAAGTTAACAATACATTGCCAGAAAAAAATTTACAAATTCGTAAGCATGAAAATTTGTTTAAAATTGAATATCTCCGATTTATAAGATAATTTGTACAAAAAAAACAGAGATATTCGTAGTTTATTACAAAAAAGAAGATTTAATTATATCAGAAAATGTATCGAAATTATCAATCAAAGGTACGAATGAACTTCTCAAAATGATTTTTTTTAATGGTTACACCAACTTCAACCCGCTCATTCAAAATTATTTTGACATTGACATTGCATCAATTGGAGTTATTTTCATATTTTTATTTACAAAATATTTATCACATTCACAAAATACATATTACGTTACTTTTCTTTACTTGTTTGTGTATTTCTTTCATTATATATATTTATTATGATGTTACATATAAAATAAATAATTCAACATAACAAAGTGAAAAAAAATGCATACAGTCTAATATTTGACAGCCGTTAGCAGTAAAAACATTTTTTAAATAATTTTTTTTAACTAAATCAATTAAAAGTCTCCTATATAATTGTTAACAGAAAAATTACGAAATTTTCGTATTGTAAAAATGCATTTGTACATATATTTGTATCTTGTCACCTTATATGCCACCATTTAAACCAATGGTTTCCAAAGTGATCCAGGTGGATCCCCATGGGTCCACGGGGGACTCGAAGTGGGTCCATGTTGGTGTGAAAAAAATGGGGGTTCACAAGTTGTAAGTGGGGTCCACAAAAATTTATCTGGTTTCGATAGTGAAGAACAAAAATGTTGGGTTGGTTTTACCTGTCAATGTAGGAAGATAATATTTTAAGAAGGTCAGCGACAGTTACTTATAAAAACTTGCCTATTCAATATTCTGAACAACGCATGTCGAGACATGCACAGCGCCACCCGCCCACTCGCAACACTTGTTTAGACAACGTGCAAAGGGACGAAATAAGACTTGTGCTATGCTTGCAATCTTGCATGAACTTGTTTGATTCTTCACCAATGTAAATACGAATGCCAAGGACAAACGTTGCTTATTTGTTTCCAGAATTTTGAAAAGAAAAGTGAGAGCGAATCAATCTCAGTGTTTGCCAGTGCCGGAAAAAGTAAGTGCCTATTTGTCATACATACTTTTATTTCATATTGTAAAAATATTTTATTTGTTAAGTTTGCGTGTAGTAGGTACGTAATAAAAATTAAATACTGAACAGGGCCATTATTCGATACTTCTATAACAAAACGGGAAGCCGAGAAAGATTGAACTTTTAGTAATTTATTTACCCGACTGTGATGATTCACTAAAGGAGAAATATATGATTGACCTGCATATTTGTACGTATTTCAGAGCCCTCGTAGTTGCTAATGCTAAATGACTAAAAATATTTTCATAAATTGTACGTGTCTTAATGTATCACTCGTAACGTATATCAAAGTAATAAATAAATAATTAAAATCACTAAATTTTCTTGTATTTTCTCTCGAATTTACAGAAATGTATCAAAATATAAGTAATCCAAAAAGGATTTATATTACATTAAAATAGGTGCAGCCGTTTTGTGAAAACCTCTATATGGGCCTGGTTTTTAACAATTCAAATCATTTTTATCGCCGGTATTTTGGTTTTCCCATTGCAATAATTAATTAATCCTATTCTATTCTGTTAAAATAGCTATATCCTGTTAAAATCGTCTTATCATTACTAAAATAAAATTGTTTTTTCTTTACATGACTGATACGAAACATGGCTGAATCCAAGAGAAATGTCGGCAATATAGTGTTGATTATTTGAAACTTGGGTTTCTTCCATCAAAAGCAGACAAAAGATTGCCCATATGCCTTTTATGCAACAAAGTTTTAAGTAATAATCCTATGAAACTATCGAAGATCATCTAAGAAGTTATCATCCTGATAAAACAGGTAAAGATTTAAAATATTTTCAAACATTGAATGAAAAATATGAAAAAAAACCCACCGTGCACAGTACGTTTGCTTTAACTTCATCATTTGGCATCTTACAATATCTCATTGCTTATATGGAAAACCGCATACAATTGGAGAATAGTTAATTTTACCCGTTATTGAAGAGGTTTTTAAAAACTGTTCTGCGCAAACTTCCATTTGACGTACTGAAAATAATTCCTTTGAGTGACAACACTATACAAAGACGTATTGATGAAATGAGCTCTGATAATGAAAGCTTCTTATGTAATTATCTGCAAACAACTTATTTTTTCTATTAAACTGGACGATTCAACTTTACCTGGTAATAAAGCATTATTATTGGCATATGTTCGATTTGTTATGGGCGAAGAAATCCATGAAGAGCTGCGATTCGCCAAAACTTTAGAGGCGGACACTAAAAGCGAATTAATATTTAACGTCCTGAATGATTTTTTTAAGAAAAAATCGATTCCATTTACAAACATTATTTCAGTGGCAAAAGATGAACTACAGCCATTTTCGGCCGATATCGTGGGTTTCTTAAAAGTATTACCTGGAGTAACTGCAATTCATTGTGTCGTTCACCGACAACACCTGGCAGCGAAAAATTTGAGTGATAGATTGCACTAATCGCTTCAATTTGTTATTAAAGCAGTTAACAAAATAAGAAGCAGTGCATTGAAGACTCGTTTATTTGCACAATTGTGCGACGAAAATGAAGAATTCCAACGATTGCTCTTACATACTGAAGTATGCTGGTTGTCGAAAGGTGCATGTTTAACAGGATTTAACTCACTTTTTGAATCAGTTTTAGAATTTCTAGAAAGTAAAGATTCAGATTTAAAAGAAAACCTGATCACATTGAAAGCAGATATCGTGTATCTGACAGATTTGTTCAAAAAAATTTATTACATTAACTTGTAGTTACAAGGGGACTGCCTAAATTTAATAAAAATAAAGGGTGTAATTTCGTCTTTCCTTGGAAAATTGAAATTTATGAAGCAAAATATTAGTCGGCGTGAATTCTCCCAGTTTCCAAATTTGTCGCAGACAGAATGTCTTGATGAGAATATTCAGACATACGTTCAACATTTAAATGCCCTACATGATGACTTCAAAAACAGATTTGAAGATTTTCTGACGAAGGAAATGCCACCCTGAATCATAAATTCATTTGATGAAGCGGAAGTGACGAATGTGGTATTACAAGAGGAGCTACTCAAGTTTAGTATCAATGACGAGCTGAAGGTGAAATTTCAAAAAGGCTATCAAACATTTCGGTTGCAGGCAGAAATACGCGAAAATATCTTGGGCTGTGGGAAATTGCGAGAAAACTTTTGATAGCGTTTCCTTCGTCATACCTTGTCGAAAAAAGTTTGTGTCGTTACAAAACCTATGACTATAAAAAGGAGCAGATTGAATATCACAGGACGGGGGGATTTGCGATTATTCCTTACAAAACTGAAGCCAAATATTGATAATTTGCCAATCCATCAAGTATATTTCTCCCATTAAAATTATGACTATGTTTTTAATTGTCGATTTGCATTGTTGAAGTTACGTTATTAATATTTAATTTTAATTCTATTAAGTCTGTAATCATGTTATTTTAATAAATAGAACACAAGAAAATATACTATTTTTCTTTTTATTTTTACTACTCCGAATTTATGGTTGGGACTCAGCTGCGACGCAAATTTCCATTGTTAGATCTAATCTTCACATTTTTGACGAGTTTTGGGAATATGGTAGAAATGAAGCAGCAAGAGGTCCACCAAAATCAGTAAAATTTTGAAAGTGTCTACGAAAAAAAATTGTGGCAACCTCTGGTTTAAAGTAACACGTATGCCTGTGTCTAGATTTGATAAAATACACGAGAGAACAAAAAAAACCTTCGGACTTAAGTAACAGTGGCGGTCTATGAAGTTGGAGGTCAAACAATTATATCGGAGCCTTATCACATTCTCAAGCAAATATATGGCGAAACTAAACCAGAAAGCCTAGGGTAGGAAACAAGAAAATGGTGGAACAACGGTCACAAGAATTTGGGCCAGATCTCACATTCATGACGGTAACAGTCCTCCCGGAATGCTAGGTATCTATTAATATATATTTTAATGCTTTCGTTTATATTTTATAATCTTGTGAAGAGCAACATTTAGTAAACATTTTTTTAAAAAAGACCATCATTGTCAACGAACCTGGCAGTGGCAGAAACTTCACATGAAAACTTTACATAAAAAGAGTAAGATGCCAAAAACATTAATTTAATTATAATTTTATATTCTATATCATAAACAACGTGAGCTTTGCTATTATCTATAAAATTTGTCACAATTAGCAATACCAATTTAATTCACCGATACTATGTTCTGTAAAACTATATATCTTTATATAGACAATTTACGTAAATAAAAGTAAATAAAATAAAAGTAAAATCTGAAACTAACACGTTTAGTAGATTGCTTTACTTTAAAATATTTCAATTTCTTCTGATTATAGCAATAAAAAGTAAATATACATTTTCTGAAATTATCAGCATCCCTAGGGACAAAGTCATACATGTAAAGTACTATCGGTTTCCTTTTTTTAATTGATATGAACAGTTCTGACTATTATGCTCATTATTTTATTAAATATGGCTTATCATTTAGTCTAATTGGTCACTGAACAAAATTAACTAATTTATGAAATGAGTGTTATTGCACAAAAATAATAAGAGAGTTTGAAGTAAACAACCATTATTTAACTTTTGTGTTCTATTTACTTTACAGCTACTTGTTCTCGAAGTATTTATGGAGAAGAAATTCAAAGCTTTTATAAACCGGTAAAAAGAGAAGTATGACGTTAAAAAATCATATGCAGTGACTGGAAGAAATTATAGAGTGCTGTTTAAAACTTCATTTAATTTATTTACAAATACAATTTTCATTCTAACTTTAACTAACATTTTCTTTTTGTTCATTTATATTCAAAACTATAAATGATAATGTCAGCTAATGATACACGATATTTAATTTGATAAATAAAAGGTAAATTTATCAAAATTACGGTCTTAAAAATATTTATTCATAAAAGTCAATAGAAACGCTAGATACTACACACATTTGACACTATTTTTACATGCGTGGAATTGACAGGTTTAATATATATGGAAAGCCACGTTTGTTCAAATCCCGCGTAAAGTTCATGTCGCTGATTGGAGAAATTTTTTAATTGAATTTGGTCGTCTAGATACAAATGTTATAACATTGCGACAAACATTTGTGATTGATTGCTTGTTCAAACCATCCATATTGGCAAAGTCGTCTTAAATCTGCAAAAAAAATATAATATCTTGTATAAAATCATATACATAGCTGTAATAATGGGTATTATTAGTAAAACAGAAAGCATTGTTAATAAAGAACAATTTATGCATAAATTACATTCGAATGAATCTCTCTTTAATAAGATTTATTATTCCTTTTGCATAAAAGTTGACTAAACGCGGTAGATTGTCTAATGACTAAATATCCGTAATATCGAATAAATTAAACATTAATATATTATCCATCTTATTACGACAAAAATAAATCTGAAGGAAATGCAAACTGCGAAACGAATAAAAACATTTTTGTAAATTTATCACCTCCAACATGTCTACTGTCAAATGGTTAGCTGGTACTATAAGCTGCCACTTCTTAAACAATGGTCCGAGGGTGTATACGTTTTTGAGTGAATTGTTATACGCAGCGTATACAGTGCTCGCCGTATACACGGTTTGTTAGCAAACATTTTTTCAAATCAGTTGTATACGTCGTGTATAATTCTTATAAAAAGTTTATTGGTAAGACGGTTAAGAAGTAGTAATTTGCTATTTATTTTAAAATTATACAGACATGACATGCATTGTCCACTTTTTTGGTCGATGATTATTCAAGTATTTACTTCTGATATTGTTAATATCTCCTGTTAATGTATTCTTTCAGTTATAATTTAAACATTTTGTTAATTTTCATCCAGTTTTAAAAAAATATTAAAAAATAAAACTTTCCAGACATAACCTCATTTCAACTGGAGTTTTAATGAGCTCTTTTTAAAAAAAATATGAAAATAGTTCTTTTGTTAACTTCCTATGTTTTGGCATTAAACAATCTTTTATTCGGAAACTGTACAAAACAATTTACCTTGATATTCAAACGATGGTATTGTCGATTGTCAATTATTATTAACTTCGTATATCGATCCTTTCTAACTAATTACTGCTTCATAAAATGTTTTTATAAGTCGGTATGCTTTTTTTAAAGTTTCATTTATTTTATAACTTTAAGGGAATTATATTTAAACATATGTACTTAGAATCCTTGGATTTATAAAAAAATGTATTAAGGACGAAAATTTCATTTAAAAATTGAGGGTAGGAATACAGAAAATATTTCAAGATGAAAGTTGAGAATCCTGAACCTAATTTTTCGTAAATTAGAGTTTACATGAATAAGATCCTAGGTATTGGAATCCTAGAGGATCGTGGAATACAAAGGTAATATATTTTAATCACAAATTAAATTCTGTTATTTGTTAAAAATAATGCCTCTATGTAAGCTTATTTATCGTTAGATCTTTGTCCAAATAATTATGTGATTGCTTTATAAATAAATGCTGAGCAACAAAATAATTTTCCTTAATCAGGGGCAATGTATTCTCATTCGTTGAAGAGTTTGTCTTTCTCCGTCGTGCATCATTTAAACTTAACCAATGTTTTGTGTGACCACGTTTAAGTGTATGGAACAATAATTGTAATTAAAAAAAAGATTATTCAAATTCAAAGTCGAATTCAAAACCTACCACTTTTTTTAAATTAACTAAAAATTACTCATTTTCTCCAGACAGTTTATTCAAATTATGTTTACGTTAAGCATATAAAAACGCATAAATCTTTTTAAAATTTAATATTTTTGGTGGTAGTGTACGAAAATTATAAAAACTAATTGGTTGAGGGGAAAAAACATAAAAAGTTTTATATGTAAATGTACAAACATATAATATGCAAGATAACAAATGACGAGCGCAGAGATAAATATACGGAATCTCTGCTCGAACAGTTTTTATTTTTCTTTCGTTACGTTACAATATATACTACACGTTGACTACCACAGCAACTAAACTTCTTACAACAAGAATTTCATGAGACACCTAATTTCCATTACACGAAAAACATAAATTTAGTACATTTTACCAAACCGATATAAATAATTTATTTCCCTTGGTCTCATTTTTCACGTGGATGACTTGTTCAAACTCAAACTGGTGTCACCTTATTTAACAAATTAACCCAAGAACTTGCAAATCATTTTCTTTAAATCCAACAGCTAGTATTTAAACGAGATTATATTTGAGATCGCACTGCCAATCTTCTTGTAAAAAGGATACATACTGTGCAAACCTTTTTTAAGATTATTTTAGAATAATCTGTTATTCGATTTTAATTGTCCATCCGTCTATAAATCATATGCTTATATGTATAATACATATGTCGTGATGACGAGTCAATAAAAATTATTGATAATCAGTATTTTTTAGATACGATCCTAGTATCCCATTATTTAAAAAAAACTCAGTATCTATTTAAAATCGAAACTACATTACGAAAGTGAGTAGACTGAGAGTTTATTTAAATTCTATTAGTTCAGTTTATGTTGCCTTGAAATAATAATATAACTTCCAAGAACTAAAACTATACTGTGTACCAAATATTTTATAATCCTTTGAATAAAAATATCAAGAATCTTAATGGGAAACTATAAATAAATATTTGTCTTATTCATCTATTTAAAGAAAAATGTATATTTTTTTTAAACACGATCGTAATTTGTTATATACCTACCTACGTTAAACATGGCATATAATCTTGATTTGTTGTTTTTATGACATTGATTATTCATGTAAAACTTAAAATTATGTTCAAACATAAAACACAATTTAATTACCTTTCAAGTGTAAATAGGGAATTACTTCCCATTTATTAATTTAAAATAACTTGTACAGTTTCATTAGAAAACTTTAATATTTAATATTATTAACTTATCTATCAATTTATCTACAGTTCTTAAAATTTTCCTAACGTTCCTTCCGCTCAAATATTATATTATCCTGTTTCATGCACATAATACAAAGTAGTTGCGACCCGTAGAATTCATTATTTTCATTAGTTCGTTAGAATATTATAAGAATGTCTTTTTACGTTTCTCTCAATAATGTGTGCATCTATATTTTTTCAGTTTATTTCATTAAGGAATTATATACGTATTTAATGATTTAGTTTAACGTCAGTGTTTAAATAAATTGCAAGGATTACAATTAAAACCAATTTCGTTATTACCCGAGATATATTTAGTACTGACTATTCGGGATAAATAATAAAAGAGATTTAGTTATGTCCAAATATCGCTTTCGTGCTAATTTGGAAAACAATTTTAGACTTTAAATTTGTATAAACATTAAATTGAGATATTTAACCAAAATATGATATTTTTCGTTTTATGATATATTTTTTAACTGGAAAGATAACCTCGTCGAACCCATTCTTGAAGGAATAATAATAAGAGATTTTTGTACAATTTCGTACTTTTACTCATTCAGAAGATACAATCTCAAACGAGATAGATATATAAATTTACAGAAAAAGAATAAACTGATACATAAGTGAAAGGACTTATAAGTGACTATACTGTATGCTAAAATTATATATACTTCCTTCAACGTGAACATCCTTATGGCGGTATTTTGAATAGACCTCGAACATACTTCATTATGATTTTATGTCTTTTAAAATTTAAATTCCAATCCAAATTTTAAAATTTTTATTTACAATTTTGTTTTTTGCAAATATATTGAATTCCGAATAGCCTATATTAACGAATATTTTCAATTACTTGACAAAAACTCTTAAATGAATTTCCCGTAATATTCCTTTCTTTTATATATCGCTCTATTGTCTATCAGTTTTAGAGTGTTATTCCGACTTACTAATTTTACCAGTTTTTTACTTATGCTATATTTTTGTTGTTGCAATGCTTGTGTATAATAAAGTTCTATGTACTGTCGTATTTAAGTTTTAGCGACTTGGATTTGCTCGCAACATTATTACGTCATCACCAACAAAACATTTCTGCCAACTTCGATTTTTATTTTCTACGCGATTTCTCCTTATTTTTTCCGAGTTTCTTTTGAGTCCCTAGGTACGTACGCAGACTCGCACGCATTAAGACCGCAGACCGTTCTAAATAAAAAAGTTAAAAAGTATTGTTTGTGCATACGCTAGGCATCCTTTTAGAATTCTCAGATACTACAGAATTTTGATATGACCGTAGACAGCTGTTGTGCACGTCATAAGAGATTATCGGCTACATTTTGATTTAATTGTATGCGTAATATAAATTGACAGGGTGTCTAAAAACTTTTGGGAATGTAAATTAAATTTATAATTGATCACTATGTTTCTCTTATTCACTATTAACAGAATCACTTTGGTGAAGGCCACATGTATGTAGCATCAGTCACGTAAGGAGACACAGAAACATGCCATAAAAGATAATCAAGTCAATTAATTGATCGAAATCCAAACTAATAGCTTTAAATAAATGAATTAATTATCTGATTCGATTATTAAACCGACGTCATTAAAGTAAGCCTGGATTAACGCAGTAAAATTGTGCTTCCTCAGGTTTAATCAATTACTGCTAATAGGTTATTATGGACTTTAAAATTGATCTTTACTTGTTCCTTGATATAACACCATAATAAATTTATTATCATGGACTCTTATTATCGATGATAGTGTCATAGTGATTGATCGTATTTTGCAGATCAGAAAATGTTTTTATTGAAAGTAGTTATTATTTTATTATCTCCTGAAGTGTAATGGTTGCTATATGAAACTACCTATTTTTCAATGAAAATTATACATTACAATTGTAAATATAAACGGATTGATCATCCAAAATAAGATATAATATGAAAAATGATATGAGCACAACTAACATTTTTTTTATTTATTTTTCATGTCTAGAGTTTTGATTTCAGAAAAATTGCCTAATGCGTGCATGCACAGATTGCCTAATGCGTGCATGCCTGCCCGAGAACGTGTGTACGTGCAAGACTGGATACAAGCGGGTGGACTGTCAGTCAAAGGAGCGTGAGTGCTTGTCGGTGTTAAGGTGCCCGAAAAAATATTTTTTTTATTTTAGGACCATTTTCTCTTCCAGTTATTTAAAATAGCAGCTAAGTATTACATGATGGAAAATTTAAGTATTAAAAAATATCCTACCGCAATAATGGATGTTATGTACTCATATTGTACTGATGATTCACTTTTGTAAGAAACATGGTTACTAGCTATTTTTAAAAAAATATTTGGATTGTTCAAAACATATAACCGAAAAATTAAGATATGAATATATTTTTCGGTAACTTTGTATTGACAGATTAACTCATTAATTACATATATAAAACAAAGATATAATATATTTCATTAGAATATTAGAATTTACACTCTAAATAGATACACTCTTCAAAAGTGCCATTATTTACGATTAAATAGTTACCAAAATTAATGTAATTTATTGCGGCCAGAATAAATTGGTTTAAAAGAGAGGTAAAGAAAAGTTTGTGAAACGGAAAAAGGATAAAATTTTTGATAAAAGGTTTATGTCGATTATGATGAAAAAATATATATCAAAGGAAAAAATTAAAGAAATGGGTAAAAGATTAAAAATAATTAGAAAAACATAGCCGAATGGAATAGTAATTCAAGTTTTCCTATAACTATCAAAATCGTGTCTAAGAAAACCGGAATGTGGTATAGATAGTTGTAAAGCTTTGCTGAGTAAATTTAAATAGGACAAAGTTAGATAAATATCGACATAAATGAAGAAAATTAAAATAATTCAAAATTAATCTTTAAGTCATTAAAATTTAAATTAATGTTAAAATATTAATTCGACAAAATGGCAACTATTCCACAGCATTACTTTGTACCCGCGACACACATTGAAAGCTTTCAACTGAATTATCCAAGCTTGCAGCATAAAGCTTTTACGCGTACGCGTTAGGCACCCATTAGAAACCCTCCTCAGACGTTACGGACATTCTAATGTGGCAGCAGACAGCTGTCGCTCCCGTCATAAGCGGTCATCGGTTGCATATTGCTCTTTAAATGTATGCATAATGCCAATTGAAAAGGTAGCAAGGACCTTTTGTGAAGGCTTTTATGAATGTAATTCAATTTGAGCTTTCACATCGTATTACATTATGTACTAGTGTAGATACCGTTTCAAACCGAGAGAAAAGCTAATTAAAGACAAGAGATAGAAGGTGATGTGGGTGGGGTTACGTTAGTTTGTTATATCTATGACCAGTCAGGAAAATGCGATGACGGAATAAATAAAATGCAAGTATATGGAAAACATTTTGGAAGGCTAAGTGGCAAGAATTGGTACGTTAAAATTATTGTGCGAGTATTAAAATTATTATACATAAATACTTTTAAAATACCTTTCAAAGTTCTATGTGCTAAGGAAAAATACCGATTACAATAGTTCGCATTTTAAGTGTCCACGTATTTTGACTCATTTGATATTATAAATTTAAATTATTTGAATACTAAATAACTTTTTACGATTCCTGAGATTTTACTAGATTTAAGTTCAAACCAATTTGTGCAATATAATTCTGGGTTTAGGAATTTAAAATTGTGTATAATACGAAAGTAATAAATATAGAAATTAATTTAAAAAATAATAATGGCCTGCAACTCAGTACACGTAACGGAAGTGGAATTTATAATCTCGATCTAAACCTCGATTTATTAGTACATAATAAGGGGTTTAACGGCGGAGAAGGAGTATATACCTACAGTAAATCCATAGACTGTGCTAAATGTATAGAAGATTTTAATACTTTTTATTATTAAAAATTAACAAAATGACAAATCGAGGTTAATATCAAAAAAATTCCTTATAAATATATACAGACAATTGTCGATTAAAAAATAGCCGCGTTGCACGTACGAGAATACGGCTAAATGCGGCTGAAGGGAGTCGGGATTTATTGATCCTGACGTAAATTGTATTTACTACAACTATATGTGCGGGTTCTTTTTGATTTCTATTCCGATTTGTAAATAAATTAAGTGCGCATGTTGTTAGTCTTGTAATGATGTTGTTAGTTTTGTAATAAAAGTACAAGAAAAATTAGTAATAAAGCAATCATAAATAAACAAATAAATCAACATTTAGGCAGATTACTTTTAGTACACATAAGGTAAAAACAGTTGACAGTAGTAGTGGGCGCCATACCGCATCGCGCAAAATTTTGGCGCACATAATATAAAAAATAGCTAATAGCTATAATGAGCGCTGTTTTTGTTTGTTTTCGCGCATGCTTACACTTCTGGTCTTATTCTTTAGTATTTATCTGTCTCTCTCTCTCGATTGTAACCTAAGTAAGGTAAGCTTTTCGTCCTTTTCGCGATATATTCATTATATTCTGATATCATAAAAACGTTGCATGCAAAGCATTGGGATCTTGAAAAGTTTATTCTCATTGCACCCATAGAAATTATACTTTAAAAATAGAAATCTAGTAGTAATATTAAATAAAAAAGTAATAAATACAAAAAAGCACTATCATTATTTTGTCACAAACGAAGATTCCAAATTTGAATTTCTTTTGTAAATATTTGTGAAATATCTAACTCTCAATATTAAGTATGAATCGCAACTTATCAATAATAAGGGTTTTTTTATTTTGAAAATCTTTAGGCTGGGATTTTGCTTATTATATTCATAGTAAATTACCACTATATTGCTTATACTTATTATAGGCTTATAATTTCAATACCAATTATCATATTAACCATTACACATGCATTGATAGGATTTAATTTTGAATATAATGATATTTTTGTGCTTGTTTTTTCTTGTTTTTTTGGTTTGTTCATGAATTTTTGGGAATTTAATAAGTATTTGAACAAAGAGAAATATTATATATTTATATATATACAAAAAATACAAAAAAGATATTTCATTATTCTCGATCTTTAAAAGCGCTTTTTACGTAAAATACATATTACTCGTAGTTGAAAATCCGATTGGGGACATTTGGATCAGTCTTAATGAGGGATAGTTTTAATTGTATCATTAGTTTTTTCGTTTTTACCATGAAATATATCGTAAATTATGTGTAACTTTATAACAAAATTATGTATATTTTTCTTTTTATCCGATGTACCCTGTATGTGATAGGCAAAGCATCGAAAGGGTGCAAACATATATGAAAAGGAGACTTACATGGGAACTATTTTTTTTAAATATGTAGAGTATTAATAATAATATATAAAAAATCATAATATTGACTAAAAGGTAACTAAAGATTTATATATATAAACTCATGATGATTGGCATGCTTTTAGAACTGACATGTGTACGGCAATTTTAACATGGCATTAAAATTAAAATAATTTTTCCTATATTTAAACCATTATCTAATATTAGTATTTTAGTGTCAATTTTAGTAAAATAATCCATATATAATGAAAATTGAAAATAGTAAAATGGTGGTTTGGTTTGTGGTACGCAGCAAAGAGAAAATATTACTTTCTTACTTGGTTTCCTTGATGTGTATACACTGTAAGTTGTTATATAAATATTTTTTTAAATTTTTATTTAAATGGTTTTAAATGGTCATGTGTAAAAACAAAAGGATAAGTGACGTGTACTCTTTTTCATTTAATTTAAATATGTAGCTATAATGTTATAAAGACCTATGCTTTTCTTATAGCCAGAAAAGTAAATAATTTATGAAATATTAGTCGTTTTACTTACGAATACATCACAGGTCAATAGTGAAAAAAAGATCAGTTAATATATTCGGTATACGTATCATTAAACGGTGAGATAAAACTTCTTAAATAAAATTTCGTGTGGCATGTAAATTATAAAGGTACATGTACATTTGTAAGAAACAGGCTTAAAATAATTTCATTATTTAAACACTTTGCAGAATAGCTCTTTTATGGGACGATTTGTGAAGAACATATTTAATTTAATTGCTCCAAAGAAGAACCAGCTTGTTTCTTCATTTCTGTATCATGCTCACGTTATTGCATAGATAACGAAGTGTAAAAATTGATTCAAACCCGAGGATTCTTATTGTTGGTAAAAAGCTGATAAAAATTGTTATATGGCTGAGACTTGGGTTGATTGATCTTGAGTTGATAAAAATTATTATGTGACTGACATTTGAAATTGGGAGAAAATTATATAGGTATTGAGTTTTATTTACATAAATTTTGTCCGGCATATAATTTGATTAACTTATATCTCGTGCCGCATATAATTAACTTTCCTATTTGGTTTTATTGTATATCATTTTTGAATCTGTGTCCTGTTAAACGGGTGTTAAAATTGTTAAATTATTAATGTAATTTAAGAAAAAAATTAATATAGGATTTGTCTTTAACTCCATAGTTTCTCTCAAGTTTGAAGTCTTGTGTATCAATTTTAAAATAGTAAAATATATGCCTTTTTCTGTTCACAAAAAACTTCCTCATTTATTTTGTACATTGCTCCATTTTTATTTATTTATATTTTCAATTCCACTTTTGTCGAACTACTAGGTTTGAAATTTAATTGGCACTTACTAATATTAACCAATTTATATATGGGACTGGTAAAAGAAAATAAAAAAAACAAATGATATCATAAAAATTATCATATATTTAAAGAAAAAAATATTTCGGTGGACCCCTTTTATGAACTCATGTTATTTGTTGATTTTCCCAACCATTAAATATATAATATGGTATATACGATGATATAATATACTGACAAAAGTGACAGACAAGGCAGCTTTTGTCGAAATAGACTAATCCCAGAATAACAGACGTATTTCTAGTTGTAAAGTATGTAGCACCAATAAATCCAGATCCTAAAAATGATATGAAAAAGAACTGCTTGAAGAAGTGGAGACGGTTTTCAGCCTTTCTGTGCTTACCATACCAAGTCGTATTGAAACGTCAAAGGCCACGACGTGAAAATACTTTGATGGGCTATCGACAATTTAATTTTTCACGTGCAATTAATCATTCCCATATGTAACATATACAAGTCATCCGGTTAATCACTACTCACATGTGAACAACTTACGCAGCAGGCATTTTAAAATTTCAATTTAATGAGGAAGTGCCTACTTCGAGTGAAGATAATTCTCGAGCTACAGAAAATATCCATCTTGGTGTTATATATTTCAGTATGTAATACTCCTTGGTGACAATATCAGTTTAACATTAATTCACTGAGAACCGAAATAGACAAGTGATACACCTTCCCGAGTTGCAATTAATTATCAATACGCAGAATTACATATGGCATATGAGAGGATTCATTTAATGTCGATTACAGGAATAGTTTTAAATGATTTGTAATTTCAAACACGATTTATGTCATTTCAAACAGGCCGCACTTCTTTGCTACCGGTGCCGACAAAAACAACAACCGCGCGCCGGCGCCGTTACCGTTTTTCTAATAATTACGCCAAGAATAAAAAAACTTTTTTCGTTAAAACTTATTATTAGGCATAATTGTTTATTTCACCATTCTAAAGTATTTATGCAAACTAGTACTAACTAGGTTTTAATTTAATAGTGAACGGTCACATTCACATGTTGTATTGAACCTATTTTCATATTAACAGAATAATTACCAGATCGATAGAGATAGTTTTCACGAACACATGTGGATAACAGTTTTAGAATAATGAACTTATGACAAAGGAGCAAAAATACATCAGACGAAGAAGACTCATATATTTAATTATGAATTAATAATTTAAAACAAAAACAAATTATGAGCTTTATAATTTACTATGTCATATTTTTCGGTGTAATTTCTTTATTTATTTCTGAAAGTTATACAATCGTAGATGTTATATTTTTAAATAATTTCTTTACTATTTAGTAAAATTGGTCAATTACTAAGTAAGAATAAGTGTAAAATGAAATATATATATATATATATATATATATATATATATATATATATAATGATATAATATGATAAAAATTTAGTCATCATCTTTACACATTTCATGAGTATTTTAATATTTTGTTGCAATTATAAATAAATGCATTATATAAACTGCCTGATTGATTTTTTTAGACAACTAAATAAACAATTAAGGAACAAATTACAACTCTGATAAATACAACTAAATATTTGAATAAAAATATAAGGACATTGAAATGTCATACCCACCTTATAGAAACACCCACTAAAACTAATATCTTGCGACCCACCGCATCACGATACATGCACCGAACTCTTTGTGACGGTGGCAGGTATCTCGTGCTTTGTTTTATCATTGGAATTTGTCAAAAAAATAAAATAAATATAATAATAAATTAAATATTATTAAATATATATATATATATATATATATATATATATATATATTTATATATATAATTAAATATCAAATATATATTTGGAAACATAACAGTAATATGTTAGTAAACCTAAACCTGAAATTAATCAGAGCATTTTAAATATCAGTGGTTTAGTATTTATACATGCGCATGTATACGTATTTGCATGCGTAATAGCGTAATTGTAATGTATGATTGCATGCATAACTGCTTGCTGCGTGCTTAAGCGTGTATGCGTATGTAAGTGCATGCGAGCTAATAAGGGTACGTGTGAGTATGCGTGCGTTTCTGGATGTGAGTATACCTGCAAATGTATGTGCGTAGATGCATGCATGCGTACGTGCTTGTAAATGGGTTGCTTATGTTCATGGCTATTAGCCTGTGTGCTTGCGTTCATGTGTGAGTGCGTGCATTTGTACGTACGATCGTGTGCAATAATACATTGTGTTATATGTCATATATATATATATATATATATATATATATATGTATATATATATATATATATATATATATATATATATATATGTATGAGACAAGCTGGCCCAACTTCGATGCAATTGATAATTTAATAATTTGAAGTAAATGCGTCTTAAAGTTTACTTTTTTCTATTGAAAATATGAAGAATATCACTGCTGCCTAATATAGAGCCACGCGGAGCCAGCCTTCCAGGAATACATGATCTAAATAAATGTATATAACTAAAAAAATTAAATCAACGCTATAAGCCTGTATACAGTAACAAAAATTGTGTAAGAACGAATTGTATTATTATTATATGCTATATTGGTAATGGCAAATGCAATCACGCTATTCTACTTAATATGAAAGTTCTACTATCCGGCTTAATATGAAAGTGCAAGGGGTACATTGTGAGCGGGTTATACTTGACGATGGCCTTAAATAATGGATGGATTACATCGATTTAAAGTTAGTATTTTTTTTTATATTCATTCCTTTAAATCAATTTAATTGGTCCTAAGAAAAAATTAATCATCAATATGATCTTAAACGCCCTGAATAACGTGATATTGGTTTAGTGTTATTTTAATTTAATTTGGCACTTTTTTAAAGAACTTCTACCGATGAACCAGTTAGGCGTATCGCGCAAGTATATTATTATATACTTTGTACCTAAAATTACAAGTTGCCTTTACATACCTTTTTCAAATAGGAAACACTCACTAAATAAGATAAGACAGATCTCTTTTTCATTACTCTCAGATGAAGATTGTGGTTTACATTTTACTTATTAATCTTTTACTGAAAGATAATCAATCAAGAGGATATATTAAGCCTAGAACTACACACATACTATAAATGTATCATTAATTGTCGGTGTAATGTATAAAATATACAATATTTTTAAGTTAATCTTAGTTTTGAAACACAAACAATGATTTTCCAAGGCAGAATAATCTAAGTCTTATTTAGAGAAACTTTGATAGACTGATGGTGTTCTTTTTTGTGCTCGTTACAAACGAACGCCTTGTAAAACCCACATTGTGTCCAATCTTTAAAAAAAACCTGTTCGATTTTTGGAACTAGAGAAAGCGGATAAATGAAATGATTTTTTTTGTGATTATACTCTCGACATTTATTTTTAGATTTGTTGGCAATGTTGGCTAGATACCGTTGGATGACATCGTAAATAAAAGTTTGTAGAATTGTTTTAAATAAACTTTTATTACTTGCATCCAGGTCCTTTTAATATGTACGTAGCCGTTATAGTGATGGAATCCATGGAACTAATATTATTCTCCTTCACAAAATTAAATTGAATTGTGACTGTTTATGCATTTGTTTACCTATAGACTTTGACTTCAATGTTTTTACAACTGTGTATCATAAAATAAACAAATAAGTATTCATCATGTTTCTACATTGAGCCCATATCAGTAAACAAATTATATCAGTGATAATGGCGTAATTTTATAATACTCTTTTTTGTTAATTGAAATAAATTTCCTATTTTATATTTGAAATAAGAAACGCAAATTCCTTTTTAATATTTTCATTGCAAGTTTTCCATAATAATTTTCCATGAAATGACTTCTGAAATGCCGTTAATTTGATTTTTTAAAATTTTTGTTTTGTTTGAAGAAATGAAGGAGACTGAAAAATGCATCAGAAATATTTAAAATCTTTAAAAGATCTCTTCCACAACATCCCGCTCGATAGCGTACTGTCACTCTTCTGACTTGTCAAAGCTAATGCTTACATAGCACCACTCCCAAGCATCTAATGTTAACATGATAATCTAATCCGGTTCCCAGAACCTCAGCTCCCTTTGATAAAAGTATGTCCCCATATACCTCAGCAAACTGCATTTCTCGATGCATCAACATTTACAATTTTTAAAACGGCTAGATACGAGCCCTTGTGAGACAGGAAGTTCACAAACTCTATTCATGTTATACATCATCTAGTTCATCATCCATATTATACATCATGTAGCAGTAATAATAGTTTGTACGCTGTTAGCTTACATTAGCACAACAAAAGTCGTCCTACCGTGGATAAAACGGAAACCTTTAAAGCCCAACGAATGATAAAGAGAGGAAAAAATTAAACAGCTTGTAGATTAATGGATATTATAAAAGAAGCTTAATTAATTTAACCTATAGCACAAAACGTTGACAACTTGTCCTTTATGAAGGACGTAGACATTAACAGGGTTAATATACCTGTAAACCTGAGAAAAGAAAGCATTTAGGCCAAAATGATTTTTAACATGGGTGGTGTAAATTACTTTTAACATGATAGCCTAAAATGTTTGCCCCAAAACATTAAATCAAGTGTGTAGAAGAAATTATAATAAAATTAAAAATAATTAATAATTGATATTCCGTGAACCACGTGGTAACCAATCGTTTACTTAATTTCGTGGAAAGTATGTTATTTAAAATAGTAGACGTAATAAATCAAATTGCACAAGCAGTGATAATAATTATGTTTTATGTGACTTTCATTATAATATCGTCTTCACAGTTGTAATCATGGACAGTTTTTGAAATTATGGTTACTTGTACATATTTTACTTCTGTCTTTTACCCCTAAAATTATTAAAGACCGTCCTCGTCTTTAAAATATTTGCACTAAAATCATAAGGTCTACCTAATGTCATCTGCAATATTAATTCTTCTTTGGAAATTTTGATGCAATTTTTTTATAAAAAGATAACGATAGATGGCATAGGAAGAGCATCATGTATTGTTAACATTTCATTAAATTGTCTTCCAGTTATTAATAATGGGCGTTTTTAGAGGCATATAACTTTAAAATGAAAAAAAATGACAGTTAAAAATAATGATAGTGCTCATGGCATTAACTTTATTGAAAAGATAATTTTATACCATTAGTGTTTAAATACGATTTCAGTCATATGGGCGCTGCGGTTGGCTCGAATGAAGTGCAAAAGCCTATTCTCAACTACCTTTTCTATATTGATAATATTTCAGCAAACATTGTTTTTCAATTGGTTTAATGACTGTGGTTTATCGGCATAGACTAGTAACTTTACATATTTATCTCTACAGAAAATAGCCATAACTGTGGTATCATACGATCCTGGTGGACCTACACTAAAGAAATATGATTTTAAAAACAAGTTGATCAATTGTGATGCTTGAAAATTTGTATAGAAAATGTATACCAACCGATTCGAACACATTAGAAGACACATAGTAATATTAACGAAAGGAGGATATATGACAATATCATTTCAATAGGGTTTGGTGGACTTGGTACATGTTAATAGTTTAAATAAAATTTCAAATTCACCATTCAAATGTGATGCGCAATTAGCAAGGTACACAAGAGAATTGTAGTGGTAAAAGCTTAAAAGATACCGTAATGTAAACAGTTTTATCTTTCAATACTTTGTTATTTTCGATAATAATATCTAAAATTAAATTTGTAAGAAAAACTTGTTGCGTTATGAACTTAACAATCCCTTTTAAAATGCAAAATGACATAGGTTATTTTGAATAAATGGATGTAATAACTTTGTGTGTGTGTGTATATATATATATATGTATATATATATATATATATATATATAAATATACATATATGTTACCTCACGAGTTATTTTAATTGGAACTTGTGTACCCATTTTCTATGTTAAATGTTTAAAAAATATATTAACTTTTACATTATACCAGAGAAACGGCATTTGCTTTTAGATCAATATCTGATGCATGCATACGTTTACTTAAATAGCATTAGTAACTCGAATGCATCATGTTTACATTGTATATGAAGCAGTATAATGAAATGGCTTCATGATCCTTTTATTTAAACATGATCCTTTTTTATTATGTCTTTATCAAAAAACCAACTGTATTTAAATTTATTGTGACAAACTCAACAACTAAACAAAATGGGTCACACACGAGAATCATGAGAAAATTAAAATGAATTAAATGAAAGACAGGAAGTTCTACAAATGTCAAGTTCCCCATAAGAGAGAAAAAGAATACTTTTTAAAGTAAATTTTTCTAGCAAATTTTTGGAATAATTTTACGGCACATTAGAAGGACAAATATTTTTAATAAAAATCTATATTTTAATTTACTTTATAAGTGCCAACTTTCTTTACGATTATTGAAATATATGGTTGGTAATAAAATTGAAAAAATCACTGTTATTAATTCGATATTTCACCACATAAATAAGTTAATTGAATAATTGTTTTTCCCTAATTACACAAAAATGATTTAAATATATACGTTAACAGAAATGTTTTTTACAATTAATAAGATTAGGCCGACAGCGACAATGGGTTTCTAGTAATTTAAAAATACGCGTCGTCGATTTATTAAAATTTTTCATTTTAGATAAAAAAATAGAAATATGGTCTGTTTTATTACTTTGCCCTTTTTCGTTTATTTTTTGTACTTTCGACCATTCCACCGAAACAAACTCCGCGCTATGCATTTCTTTTGTTGTTTTACGAATTTTCATATGAAATTAATCCGAATTTTTGATCAATTTTAGTGTAATATTTTGTTTGTGATATATGTTTCCGCCATTTGTTTTTTTGGAATTTTTTGGCAAAAAAGTTTTGGATGATAGTTGACAGAGGAGTCATATTGATTCTCTCAAATTATTTCGGCGATTATTTTTTATGTCTTTTTGATAACATTAGACTATCGGGCAACTAAGAGAAAAGAATATTTCATTTCTTTCGAATTACCACCCCACATGCCACATAATACGAAAATAACGATAATTAAATAATAATGATTCGATATTAAAATTGTAGTAAATTTCCCTAAAAAACACAAGACAGTTTTCATGAAAAATGAAATTGGTACGCGTTAAACAACTTGTCGTTGTTAATCGATCTAGGCGCACTAGGACTGGCATGGCGCGTCGTCATCCTATGCAGCTCGCGCAGAAATTAAGCGTATGATTATTAACGTCCCTCGTAGTCCCTGTAGCGAAAAAGAACGGACGCATGTAGCGCGGATATATTTATTGACTCACGATCTATGATAACAGTTTTAGAATACTTACATTTTATAAGCTAATTTAAATGAATTTCTGTACATTTTTTATGAAAATTAATGTAATTAATATTTATGGGTCTTAATATGCTTTATCGCCATACCAATTTAAAAGTTTCTGCGTTAAACGTCTTTTCAGAAATATCTTTTGAATACTTTCTCCAATATTTCAAAATTATCTTGTATAAAATTTTACAATAGAAAGTTTTGTAATCTATATTAACCGCATTTTCTATTAATACTGCGTACGATATGTAAGAAATTGAAAACAATATTCAAAACATAATAAATACCAGTAGTTTTCAATTCATTTCTAGCAATTTTCCAAATTTATTAAAGTAGAACAATTAACTAATGTTGATATTAATTCTGATATCAAAACATATGTCTTTTTCGCCTTTCTCAAATTTTAGCGACAACCCTGTCGAACCTGCAGATGTGTGTATTAATATGTTACATCTTTACATGGAGGATACAACGGGACTAAACCTGTACTTTTTTCATCTTACTGGTTCAAAGGATTCCATAGATTTAAACTTACAAATTTTTTAAACTTATTATGAACAATGACCAAAATTTTTATAAAAAATATAAGAGTCCTCATTTGTCCATTTGACGAGTGAAATAACATTTTTAAGGAGCTTATTTTTTTATTTCATTTCATTTTAGAGTATCATTTTTATTTCTTTATCACCTGGACCCAAAACTAAACCTGGGCTAAAACAAACGAACTTATAAAATTACTTACGTTTGTTCCTGTAAATTTGTCTGTTATAACTGGTTTTCTCAGAAATCATGTGACAGAAGCTTGAGATTTGGTATAGTGTTATATTATAATTTTATCTTTTTAAACCATATGTTTTTTTGCTAATTTTTTAATATATTTATATAAGAGTTATTGAAGAAGTAAATATAACGACTAGATTTGTTTTATTTTATGTATTCAGATGGTGTATTATCTGAAAGCGTGCGTTATTCATTTAGTTACACAAGTACATTTATCATACATTACAGGAAACCTATTCGTAACGATAAGAACTTAATGGTTTAACGAAATTTAAAATTTTAGATCAGAAAATACACACGAGTAATTCTTGTAAAAGAACTACTGTTGTGTATTCACACTCTTGTACGACCGCTATCAAGTGAATTCAGTTCTATAGGGTGGTATAGCAAGAAGATGGTGATTGCGTGAGCACTGGAAATTGTCAGATACAAAAAATGAAAAATTTACTCAATAAATGACATAGAATTTTTTCTTCTAAATACTCAAATATAAATTTAATAAGCGTTAAAAGAAATAGAAATATTGCATGTTTAAGAGAAAATAGGTAGGAAGTAGAAAGGGAAGTAACCATATTCTCTCATATGAGGTATCGGAGGAATGTCTCCATTCTTCGAATTGTTTTCGGTCTTCAACCTGTATTTTACGTTGTATGTACTCCAAACAATGAAGCCAGATTCTAATCGGGACTGCACTGATGAAGTGTGTATCAGGCGAATTGATGACATGAATTATGCAATAAGAATCTAAAAGTCGGAAGAACATAACGATGTAAGGAGTATAAAAATATTTTTCTCGTAATTTTAAAATGTATATTGAAAAAGATGTCTTAAATACATGGGAAAATTTCCCTTCCGTATTCGTTCCCTTCCTCAATACAATCTAAATCATTTTAAACAATATTTATGTAAAAAAATAATATTATTACAACATATCATCACGAGTACGATGCAGTGTCGAGATATACTCGCAATTACAATATAAAAATATTACGACCTGCAGTCATTGCACGAAGTATATGAATCCCGACTCACATGACAATTAATAATAAAAAAATCCAATTAAAACTCCCTCATCACAATTTATACATGCATACCCTAATTAGCAATTTTCAAAATCAACCCTATCAAATTGGACGCAAACGCAAGAAATTAGGAAAAGTTTAAAAACTTTGTATAAAATCGAACGCAAAGGAATGAGCGAAGTCGGCACACGTTAACGCCTTCAGCGCATCCTGCGGGCTATTTGCACAGGCTCGGTGTTTTGACGGCGGCACAACACCATGCGATAGATTGTGAAACTTCCCACACATTAGACGAAATTTAGTGCAAGGTATTATATTTATTAAAATATTTATTTGGTTAACTTAAAAAAATTAGTTTTCCAGGAAATATTATATAATGAATGCAGAGAAATAAAAAAAATTAATATTAATTTCTATTTATTTCAAAGACGGTTTTTGGAAGAAGAAGGTTTTTGGAAAGTTATGTCAAATTGAGTATGAAATCAAAAAAGTGTTTTGCTTAAGCAAGTTAAAAAAAAATCAAAAATTATTATCTCTGACTTAAATTGCAATCATACAAAAAAATATTGGTCCATTTATTCTATGTGTATATTTCAGTTACTCTTGCTTATTTAATTATAAAATTATGATGTATTTAAAAAAAAAACTATTTTCATTTATTAAAATAATGTTAAAAATACAAATTAGAATAGATGTTTTTAGTAAGTAGTGGGAAATTAATTCATTCCGTAAGGAACACAATGATGCTGATTTTTTATGTAGTCATGTTAATGAACTGTAAGCCAAGAAACCTGTTTAAGAAAAAGGAACGTTTCAAATGAACTGAAATACTTCTAAAAAACTAATCTAGAGGTTATAAAAATTACAGAGCTTTTACATAAAATTCCAAATGTGTGACGATCTCTCAGTGGAAGATTGTTTCATGAGATATATATATATATATATATATAATGGCACGGAAGTAGGGATATATTGAATATATTTATTATTCTATAACTTATAACGTCTTATCTGAGATAATGTTAAAAAGAAAATAATATGCGAATGTCAGGTCACATCAAAGGAAACAAACAAAATGGGACAACCCTATAAAAATTAACATATTATTCGACTAGAGATAAAATTGTGATGTAAATTGTTAATGAGGTTAACAAAATAAAAAAAAATTCTTCCGGCTTCAATAAGTTTTATGTATTTATCTATAAATTGAAATGGAAAATATCATACCCAATCAACGAATAGAAAAAAGAATAAAATTGTTTTAAACTTTTGCCAAATCGAAAACTAAACAGTTTGTAAAGGGTTTACAGACTTCACTATCCTTGGTTTTAGTTTTTACGCAGAACGACGCATTTCATTGAATTATATATTTTCATTGAAAATATTTGTTTTTTTTAATGGCACTTTTTTCTTGTCATTGGACGCTGTTTTTTTTTACAAGAAATTATATCTATTCAAAAATACTATTATTTTGAAAAGGTGCTTTTTGAAAACTTTTCATGGCAATGTATTCTTAATGAATTAATCGATTTTGGAGGCATTCGATGCAGTTTTTTAAATACTAAAAATTGTGTCCTTACAAAAAAATCGGTTGGTTAGGAAATTTTAAAAATTATTCTGAAAAAAAAAACACTTTTTTGGAAATTTTTGATGGATGATAACTTTTGAATGAATCAACCGATTTTGGCCTGATACGCGATATTTGACGTTGTTTGTTAAGGGAAAAAGCTGATTAATTAATAAGCTGATTAATTAATAACTAAAATTTAAAAAAAATACATTTTTTTTTAAATTTTAAATTTGGGTTTTCTCAAAATTTACTCGATCGAGTTGGTTTAAATTTTCAAGAAATATAAGTTTAGTGAATACCTTTCAAACGCAGAGTTCCATTTCGATCAGTCAACCCCTTCAAAAGTTATTTATTTGTAACCGACACATAAATAGGGGCATTATCATAATAATAAATGGAATAGTTCCTTAGGACCTCAAAAATTCGAGATTTTATGAAAGCTCAATTTTCAAAAATCGTACTGAAAATTATAACTTTCCAATTTTTTAAAGTTTTCAATTTTCATAACGGAAAGTTAAAAATTATAATTAAACTCTTATTGGGTTGCCATTTTTTATTAAAAATTGCATAATAGGAAATTATCAACAACATATTTAAATTAAAAGATCCGGAAAGGAACGTATTTATTTACTTTTATATTACTGGAGAAACCGAACGCACCTTTAAAGAAATTAGGATCGCACGTCGGGAAATTTTCTGGTTTTAAAAGCGTGCGCTCTTGCGCTCCTAGCATCGTATTCTATTGTTTCTTCCCGTCAATACGCTAGTCAGTGCAAGTTTATAATATTATGTGTTTTTGCGATTTATTAATGTTGTTCAAAGTTGTGGTGTTGCGTAGTTGGTTTTAATTATCGTTATATATTAAGTACATAGAAAAACTAAATCATCTATTACAATGGAAAAAGTAAGTTACATTTTATTTTAATTGACTTCTGAAAAAGTTATAAAATTGAACCATTTGTATGTAATAATTACTTAAATTAATATATTTTAGTCACATTCAGCCGCATATAAACACAAATCTGGTTCTGAAAAATGGAAAAATAAAAGAAAGGTCGAATTACAAACAGTGGCTTCGAATCCAAAGCAGTCCAGGCTTTCTTTCACGTCTACATACGTATCAAGAAATCGAAGATCCTCAAAAGCTGAAAAAACGCAACTAGGTTAACAAGCTACGTTTTTATTACAGTTCCTTTTTTCTAATGTAACAAGTCCAATTTATAGTTTGCCAGTAAGGAGTTTTACTTGTAGTTTCTCTTCTTGATTCCTTTTTATTTACAAAATTAAAGCGATTAGAAACTGTTAAATAATTTGTTTTAGATCAAAGTTACGTATATCTAAGAGTAAATTTTGTTGTATTATGTTCCATATTTGTTATACTATAAATACTGAAACTGCTGATTGATATTGTTTTTGTAAGCTGATAAAATGAATATGGAACAAATTATATTAACGAGTATTTTACACTGTATCTACGTATCTAATACGTGATTAATCTACAAATTTAACATGGAAAATATGGTATCCTCATGATTTGGATCCATTTCACACTAGGGTTGGGTGATATTATTATTTATGCTATCATTATGAAAATTAAAGCAACAAGCTTTAATTTTCATAACGATAGCATGAAAAACAAAATAGTTTCTACACTCGTTAAAACCAATTAACAATTTTAAGGCCCTTTTATTTTATCTATATTTTTTATCAGTTACTATGAATTTAAAGATACAGATACATGGACTACTTATAGATAGGAATCATTTTTATAAATAGTTGATACAGTTGTTGATATTATGGAATTGGACAACACGCGTCCGCACCTGCGCCGCACCGCACAAACACTCTGCCCGAGTACTAAAAACAGCAACTTTAAGCGGGCATAATACATTTTTCTTTAAAATAAAAACTTAGATTTTTTTCTTCATTTCCATGTATGGGTGACCCTAACCCCAACAAATTAACTAATTTATTGATTAAATATGAATTCAAATTCTTATCTTAGTTTATATTGAAAGTAAAGATTCATTACAGAAGGATGGATAAACATCATTGGTCTAACAATGAGACTTTGATTCCGTAAAGCCTGAAGTGTGCCTCATCCTTTTCTTGTTATCGTATTGAAAAAACGCGATATATATATATATATATATATATATATGTATATATATATATATATAAATATATATATATATATATATATATATATATATATATATATATATATATATATATATATTTATACATATATATATTTCTGTTTCTAATCCTAAAGAAAGTAATTTTTACCATTTCTAGCGATACCGGAGCTAGTGAAAATGTCGACAGCGTTGCACCAACGCCACTTAAACTAACAGACGGCGGTTACAGTAAAATTCAAAAACTTTCTGAATTTGCTCGGAAAAAAATGCCAGCATTGCAGGAAAATTGAGTTTCTTGTCTGTTCACTCTATTCAACTATCGGGTGATAAAAACAGCTTGCCTTTTGATGGAAATCAAGTTTACTACCGAAAGTTACAAACAGGGGGTTTAATTTGACGAAAATCTCTCTATTATTCTCTAGATTTCAATAAGATACTTTGTACCATCTGCACGTGTTTTGCGTCTGACGATACGAAGAAAGAGGAAGAAATCCATGTGTTAATGGTGTTTCACCGTACAAAAAAACATATTTATGAATAACTCGTCTAACACGAGGAAAGTCACAGTTATACATTAGTAGGGTCGCCTTGCTAGATAATATCTAAGGCGACAAAATATGCAAGAGATTACCAACAGGTGTCTGGTTCTGAAAATTATAATTGACATAATAATATTTTTATATAAACAAGGTGTCGTTTGTCGTGAAAAAAGTGAAGCCTTGTACTCGTTGACGGATATCCCTGACGGCCAGAACCAGAATCACGAAAACTTTCTAAATTTCGTCGTCCTATTATCAAAGTTTAATCCGGTGCTTAAAACCCATATATCCGAGATAAAGATTGAAAGTAAAAAAAGAAGAGTCAGGAAAAAGTGAGGGTAGGAGGCAACCTTGTTAGTTTTTTTGTTAAAACCTTTATAAACAAATTAATAAATATATGTGCATATCGAGTTAAACAAGAGATCGTCAAAAAAAATACAGACGGCGAAATCTTTTAGCCTCAATGTGGATTCTTGTCAGGATGTTGGCCTTATTGATCAGGCTGTAAATTACGTACGCTATGTTAAGAATGGAATTCCACAAGAACGTACGGTCAGAATAGTTCTAGTCCGGAAATCAACGGGAGAAGATTACCGAGCTCTTGTGACCCATGAATTAGCCAATTTAGACTTATATTTGCAAGACTTTGTTTTACTTTTTGATTGTACAGGAAATTTGGCAGAATATTCGTCTTCAAGCGAAAGTGAAGGAAGAAGTATCAAAATTAATTTATAATGATTACGATTAACGCTGTCAATTATTAAATTGCTTTTAATTTTGCTTATCATCCTATAAGTAAGATAAAATAAGAGAAGCCGTCTGCATTAAATTATTAACGTTCCATGCTCGTATAATGAGAACGTCAGGTCGATTATTACTTTTAAACCGACACTTTAATTCTTTTAGATTCACTTCAGCATTCCTATCTAATATCAATAAAAATGCTTGATATACAAATTAAATATAAATATCTGATGAAAGAATTAGCTATGACGTTTTGTAGAAATAGCTTTGAAATGAATTAGTTTCTTTTTAATTTTCAAAATATAATTATTATTGAAAGAGTTCTCTAATACTATTTATCATCTACTTAATGGTATGACATCACAGTGTTGACCTTGGTATTCTGTACCAACTTGCACCGATATCATCTGTTTCCCATTAGTTTTCTTTGGTAGTCATAATATTTGTCTTTTTCAAAGGAAAAAATCCATCACAACTTTGGCCTTTCTTTTAATATGGGGTACAAGTCTTCTGCCTAAAAAAATTTTCCATTTTTGATGTGCTCCCATTCGCGTCAAGTGGCCAGTCAGTTTCATTCGTTGGATGTCTCTAAATTTGATTATATTTTGCTTCCTGTTTGTTTTATATAATTGACGTTCTTGTATGACTGATTTTGTATTTCTTTGCCACCCTGACAACCTGGATAAGACTGTGCATATATATATATATATATATATATATATATATATATATATGTATGTATATATATATATATATATATGTGTGTATATATATATATATATATATATATATATATATATATATATATATATATGTATGTACATATATATTGTATGAATTGCAATTATATAACGTATAAAATTTTGATGTGACTTTGGTCATTCATATTATATATTTGATATTTTCTTACTACTCACAAGTTTGATGGAATTTTGTTATGTTATGATCACATAAATTTACAGAAATGAATGAAATTGTAATTAATTTTGTCAAACGGCACCTAAAGTTGATGACGGGCGAGCGAGTTGGTTGCGGTCGCCGCCGCAATACCATGGCATCTCCGGCTGCAGTTTGGAACTTTGCTGGGCAGGATTTGAATGATTATTCAAAATTTTATGTGCAGATTATATAATAATACACGATAATTATTGACCCTTTACATTTGAACGTAGTTAATTTGGGTCTATTTTTTTTCCCTTTTTGTACTATTTTATTTTGTAAAAAAATAATGTAATGTAATTATTTATGTTGTAAAGTTATACACTTCGTTGTCTTAACTCATAGAAATATTAATAAGGTGAAAGTCGAAAAAAAATTATAGACGTAACACAACAGTAATAGTTCAAAAAATCTATTTGAACTATGAAATGGCATTTGCAAAAAACCTGTTTGAACTCATAACATTTCAAATCACATTTAAATGGCTAACCATAAATCCTGAATTATTTCTTTCATCTGTTATTTATATTTAATTTGTATGTCAAGAATTTTTATGGATATTAGATAGGAATGTTAAAGTGAATGTCAAAGAATTTAAATTGTTTCTTTAAAAGTAATAATCACATTAAAATGTTGCTTCAGAGATCTAAAATATACCGTTATCATTTCCAAATCTGTGAACCGATTAAACAATTTCATACTGCTGCCAAAAGTCCTCATGGCAAATAACTCGCCTGCAGCTCCAGCGACTTCATATTCCATTAACCAAACGATTTTAGTCTCCTTACGTTCTCATTATACGAGTACGGAGCGTTAATAATTTAATGGAGGCTTCTCTTATTATATCTTACTTATTCGATGCCAAAATTAAAAGCAATTTAATAATTGGCAGCGTTAATTTAACATTATATCCCAATTTAGATTGGTTTGAAATGTTATTTGAGGAAAGCGTTTTTGAGATATGTGCTTTCTTATGTGCTATTTTTTTATACGGAATATGAGAAAAATAAATTTTCATCAGTAAACAATTTAAGCAATTTTTTCTACCTATTCACGTAATTAATCTATTTACATTTTCTTGTAAATTAATTTTATCATAATGAATCTAAAACAGAAGAGACCCAGTTATTTAATACAGTAATAGAGATAGGAACAAGATTAAAATATAAGATCGCCGTTTTTGTCGTTTTGACTACGGAACTCTGAAAAATCAGTATTCCTGCGAATACACAGTTTTCGGATATAAAGAAAAAAATTCTTTTTCTAAATATCTAACCTGGAAGAATGTAATATAAACACGATTTTATTTATTTAAAATTAAATGAAAGGAGTAAGTTTACACTGAATTTATCCATACGAAATCCGAGTGAGGATAATATCATATTATTCTGCTGTCTCTCCTCATTTCTCTCTTTTCAAAGATAGACTTTATTCATGTGTATAATTTGAAAGGTAATTCACTAATTATACAAATAATGGTAAATTTATTTCCATAATTTTTTGGATGCTTTTCTCTGTACCAAAATTTCCTTAATATTACATGTGAATAGCATGTCGATACCAATATTCTAGAAGATATGCCATTACAATTCCTTGTCTTGTCAACATCTCTTTTTAATATGAGCGTCAATACCACTTAAGAATTTTCTTGACGCTGTCCTAAAAAGGTAAAATTATTATATTGGCTCTAGTAACGTCTTCTCTTTATGTGTTTACATTTTGTATTGTAAACGTGATTTTTTTAATTTACTGCGTGACTATCCCGTTGGTTTATTAGACGGTAGGTAATAATATTTTTTCTGATAAATGAAATAATGCAGTGAATGAACGTATTAAAATAAAATGAATTATAAGTGTGTTTTTGGCTTATTTATCTATTCGGGCCAATTTTCTACAGTGAATAGAAATATGAAGTATTGATTTATCTCAAAAAATATGAAAAGACTAATAGGGTGAGACATGAGATGAAGGTGGTTGAATCAAAATAACGAAACTATTTTTGGATATATGTTATAGATACACACACGCACGTAAAAGCAAATATTTTTTAAGACTACTAAACCTATTTATTTATTCCGTTTTAAAATGAAGATATTTTATTCAAGAAGTAATTAATAAGCTTATTAATTCTGTTATTGCCTTGTCGCCTCATCCAATTTTTTTTCTAAAAAAATTGGATGAGGGGACAAGACAATAATAGTGTCAATATGAACGAGTTAATAAAAATATTTCTCAATTTTTAATAAATATAGAAACGTATTATGCTACATTTAGGCACAAATAGATCAGCACTTGTATAACGCTAAAACGAGCTAACCTATATTATTCTTTACAATATATGGTATATTCCAGTTCCATTCAACATAACTTCACTCCTATTGCTGATTTCTTACCTTATCATAACTAAGGTTTAAGATTTGTGGAATATTCTCTTATCTCAATTCACGGTAAATACATTACAGCCACCATCTCTAAACTTGAGAGTTATTCGATTTATGGTTAGCCATTTAAATGTGGTTTGAAATGTTAATTAATTTTTATTATTTAATAAGAAAGGGCGTGCGTAATGTCACGAAAATACATTTTTTTTAAATTTTGCAGTATTTAGCCGATTTCTTATGCAGCAGATTAGCCTAAATATGTGTTTCAATCTTATATATATATATATATATATATATATATATATATATACATATGAATAAAAATATAAATACAGAAACCTTAATGATTTCTTGTTGAATAGTATTAAATATTCTACCACAGATGAAATATGTAAATGAAATTGCAATACTAGTTTAGTAATGCAAGTCGAACGAATTAATTAGATGGAAGATTTCGGAAATCGATTTTTACTCAATCTACTAAATTTAATTTGCGGACAAAATATTACATTTTTCACATTATCGTGTATGTATGTGCTACAAAATGAGAACAATTTATGTACACGGACATGAAGATCCGTAGGTCCATTTTAACCGAATACTTATAATTAGTATAATATATTTCATTTACTTAACTTCCGAAAGTATAGTTTTGATCTAGTGAATCGTATATTTTAATATTTTTAAATTTCAAACATTTTTATTTCATACAAGGTTTTGAAGTTTAACGCGTTTACTTCAGAAGCTTTATAATATATATGTAACAGCCTGTCTCCATTTATTGCTAATATGATTCTCACTATGTTCTTATCATCGGAGTTTATGCTCACATCCGCCAAGTTGGGCAGGTGACTTTATGGTTGTAGGGCGTAGCGTTTCGTACTAATAGCGCTGCTGTCTCTTACTGATCTATGGCTTTTTAGCTATGCGATTGCAAACATAATTTCATCCCTGTTTAACGAGGGGTTAGGAATCGAATCTAGGACCCCACAGTGCCCTGTGCTATTATATATTAGCTATTATAGGCTCATAAGCAAGTGATCAACCCAATACACCAACGTAATTGAAAATGAAATGAATATTCATGAAAAATTAATTACACTATGTTGCTACTATCTAGTTAAGACACAAGAATAGCTTTAGCTTAGTGTAGCAGCTTACATAACTAAAGTTTTTGAACTTCAAATGACAGATTAATTTCTTCTTTTATCCTATTTTATTATATGAATGGTCTCGAGTGATATTCTATTTACATATAGAAACCTATGTTACAATAGCTATATTTATTTTTTACGGAACAGAAGTTTGTGGGAAATGTAAAGACTTATGAAAGGTAATAATACTTATATATCAAACTTTGGTACTATTGAATAATTCTAAGTTAGCAAATTGTCTTAATGTATATATTGAAATATGAAATATTGATCAAGGCAAAAAGTTATTTCTACTAAGTTACAGAAAATTGTATTATTTTTATCTATAATAAATATCAATTGTACACACGCTTTTTCATCTTCGAAATACAAAAAAAATCTTACTATCATAAAACAAATTACGTAACTAAATGAGTAAGCAAATTTGGAAAGGGGTGATCTGTTTTTTTTTTCTATTTCTTTCTGAATGAAAATTTTGTTTACTTAGTTTCAGTGAATCAAAATAAAACACCGCAGGGCTTCTTTTGTTGACTCGGGTTAATATCAGTCATATTTAATGGTGATATAATTGGAATGCAAACTTTTCTTTTAATTCGTACTTTGTATTTTACATTTTTAATTTTCTATTAACAATGTTCCAATTTATGCATATTAGGTACGAGTTTGATTCTGATAATCTAAATAACAACAAAAAATGAAGATCTTGGACACTAATAGTAAATAGCTAATAGGTTTTACACAAAAAAAATTGTTGACTTTATTATAATTATGGAGCCAGAAAGTAGAAAACAGCTGATTTAATTAATATTATTCCAATATATTTCCTTTTTCCATATTTACATGACAGTTACGAGTTTTGACTTATTTAAACTTAAATAGAGGTGACTTTTTTCTTTATTGAAAACGATAGAAACTTACAAAAAAATTTGTTCAATTAAAAGTAAACTAGTTACTTTAGGAAAAACAATATTGGTATTATTTTTTAGTGAAATGTTTGAAAATAAAATTCCAGCCTGATGCTTGTTTGACTTAACTGAATGAAGCTTTTGGTACCAATACAGATTTCAGTTGTAATATTTTCATATAATTTAGTGTTAATACATAATTTTTTTTCAAATAAGACAAATATGTTTATCTTTATTTCATGACGTAAACGTGTATATTGCTGAGAAAATTTCTTTACGAAAAGCAACTTTTCACTGAATAGCTTCCTGTTTATTGCTTGATTGTTATATTTTAAAACAATGCCTTTTCATTTTGTTTCCAAGACATTAAGCTCAAGATGTTAAGTGGAAAGTAATATTTTATGATTTTTATAGACGTTTTAATACTAACAGTATTAATTATCAGAATCTCTATGATATAAATACACTATTTTATGCATAATCTCAGCTATAATAATCTATCGCTTAAGTTTTCTTTAACGCCTTTGTTAGTTTCGTTTATATGTATCTGTGCACGCAAATAAATTCAGTAGGTCGATTTTCATCCACTTTTGATAATTGTGTTAATGTGGAACTTTACACACTTTACGCAATATTTATCATAATATAATATTATTGTGCCATCCTTCAGCTGATATGGTGCCAAAGGAGGGGTTGGCCATGATACATTTTTGGTGGCACATGCGATACGGAGTAGATACTGATTAAAAAAATAAATTGAACTAATTATGAAATAATATATAAATAATGCAAAATATTGTATTATTCCTCTTAATATTCTGAGTTCTCTTAAATTTACCCATATTATATATATATATATATATATATATATATATACATATATATATATATATATATATATATATATATATATATATAAGTCAATGTTAAAAAAGACGTCAAAAAAGAATTATAATCAGTATTATTTTAAATACCATCTTAGGAATATGATTTATTAAAAAAAAACTGAAAATTTAGATAAAACTAAGACTCTTTTACGTAAGTGAATAAGTAGGCTTGTATTTGTTGTTGTTTTTACGCAAGTGAATAAGTAGGTGAATAAGTAGTACTTTATTGAATTTTTATATTGCCTTGAAATAATAATAGGGTTTAGCAATAAGTTTAACTTCATTAAGTAGTAATTATTTTGTCATTCTTTAAATATAAATATTAAGAATCTTAATAGGAAAGCACATGGAAATGTTTATCTGTCTTATCTAATTAAAGGAAAATATATTTTTTTAAATACGATGATAATTTATTATATACCGACCTATGTTAAACATGGCATACAATTTTAATTTGATCTTTTTACGATATTTATAATTTATGTAAAATTTAAAATGGCATTCAAACATACTTGTACATTACAAACCTATTATTAATTTTGACGTGAAAATAAGGAATTCCATCCTATTTGTTAGATTAAAGAATCTTGTAAAATTCTATTAGGGAAAAATAATATTAATAATTGTATAAGTTATGTTATCCATAAATTTATCTGCAATTCTTTAATTTTTTATATCCTTCCTCGCTCTCAAATATTAGAGTGTCTTGTGTCATGCATATAATACAAAGTAGTTGCAATACATAGCACTCATTATTTTCGTTAGTTCCTATGAATATTGCAAGAACGTCTCTTTTATTTCTATCAGAGACGTGGGCGCCTATGACTTTTCCGCCTATTCGATTTAGGAATATGTAAACCTATTTAATGATTTCAATTAATATCGGTGTTTAATTAAATCCAAAATATTTCAATTAAAATAAATTTCGTTATCACCCGCGACATATTGAGAACTAATCGAGATAAAAAGTAAGAGATTTAGTAATGCCCAAAGATTGCTTTTGTGCCAATTTGGAAAATTATGTGCTAAAAATTTGTGCCAATTTGGACATAAAATTTTTGTAAAGGTTAGGTTGAGGCATTCAACCAATATATGACCGTTATTGTCCTATCATAGGTATTCCTGAAAAAAAATGGTGCAAATATAAATTTAAACCATAATGGGTAAGTGTATTAATTTATCAATTTAATTTTGTTATGTTTGAAGTATCATTAGATTAGCGCATATAAATAATTATCTATTGCTAGCAGGCTGCAATTTCTATTAGATTTTAATTTGTAATTTAGCCCTTGGTATAGGTCTAATTATAAGTACCACTAACATTGATTCATGACAAAATAGCAAATGTCTTTGCAACTGGAAATTATAACTCTACGAACGCATACTTCAAGAAAACAATAAGGGATTTCTGTACAATTTCATAGCTCTGCGTGTCCTAATTCGAAAGATACAATCTCATATTAGACAGATGAATAAATTGACAGAGAAGGAATAGACTGATAAAAATGTGAAGGGAACTTATAAGTGAGAGTACAGCATGCAAAATGCTTGCAAGCACGCACGTACACAACATGTGTATGCATGCCACACGTACGCATGCCACACGTACGCATGCATCCACGTACGCAGACATGCTCGCATGACGAGTTCTTAATAAAAACAACTTTTAGAATTCTTTTCAGATACTACAGACAATAGACAGCTGTCACGCGCATCGTAAACTTTTATCGGCTGTATTTTGCTTTAATTATCATTATATGCGTGATATGGATTAAAACCGTGTCAGAAATTTTTTTGGGAATGTAAATTAAATTTCTAATTGATCTCTATGTCTCTTTACTTCAGTCACGAAACAAGTCAGAATGTTTACTTCTGTAAAAGAAAATAAAGTCTATTAATTGATCGAAATCCAAACCAATAGTTTTAAATAAATGACTTTACCCATCTGATTCAATTAATAAACCGACGACATTAAATTAAGCACAGACTAACGCAGTTAAACTATGCTTCCTTAGGTTTAAGTTAATTACTGCTCATGGTTTATTATGGAGATTTTAAATAGATTTTTTCTTGTTCGTTCATTTAATACCATAATAAATTTATTAGTAGGTGTGTCGTATTTTGCAGATAAGAAAAATGTTAATGTTAAAGCGTTTTGTTATTTTATTATCTCCTATAGATTTCGTATAATTGTTGCTATATGAAACTACCCATTTTCTAAAGAAAATTATACATTACAATTTTAAACTTAAACGAATTGGTCTTCCAGAATTAGACGTTATACAAAAAAGAGCACAATTAATATAATTGTTTATCTAACTTCACATGTCTATAAAAATATTCCATTATTACTGAATGTTAAACAATTGATTTCGGAAAAATTTCGGATAGCCTAATGGCCAAACGGCTATATGCATGCCTGCCCGAGGGAACGTGTACGTGCAAGACTGGATACAAGCGGGTGGACTGTCAAACAAGGGTGGGCGCTTGTTGATGACAAGGTGCGTGTTTTATCCGAAAAAAAATGTTTGGTTTTAGGATCATTTTCCCTTACGGCTATTTAAAGTGTCAATTAAGTATGAATGGTGTAACAATTTGAGTATTAAAACATTAATATTTTAATTTTCAACGGCAAAAATGGATGCAATATTCTCACAATGCATTGATGGTTTAATTTTATGAGGAATATAGTCACTAGCTACTTTCATAAAATTATTCTGACAGTTAAAATCATGTAACAATTCATATCTTAATTTTTGTCTAACTTTGTATTTCTAGAGTACACACTAATTACATATATAAAATATAGATATTCTTTCTTTAATTAGATTACTAGAATTTTAAAATAGTTCTAAAATTAATTAAATGTCTTTATTTACATTTTAATAGAAAAATCTCGATATTACAATAAATCTTCAATACGTGTCTTATTGCTACGAAAATAAATTTATTAAGAGACATAAAAAAAAATTATGTAACGGTACTAGGATAAAATTTTCAATAAAAATTGATGTCAATTATAATGAAAAAATATATAAATGGGTAAAAGAATAAAAATACAAAGAAAAACATAACCGAAACAAGTAGCAGTAAATTAAACTTTTCCAATGTGCACAAAAATTGTATCTCATAAAGCCCAAATGTGGTGTAGAGAGTTATAAAATTTTGCTAAATAAATTAAATAAGACAATGGGGGGAGATATAGACATAAATTAAGTCAAATGCCCTAACATTAATATAATGACAAATTAATCTTCAAGTCACATTGCATTAAAATCTAATGCTATACTTAAAATTTTAATTCGACAAAATGGTAGGAACTATTCCACAACATCACTTTGTTACCGCGACACACATTGAAAGCTTTCAACTGAATTATCCGAGCTTGCAGCATAAAGCTTTTACGCGTACGCGCCAGGCACCCATTAGAAACCCTCCTGAGACGTTACGAACATTCTAATGTGGCAGCAGACAGCTGTCGCTCCCGTCATAAGCGGTCATCGGTTGCATATTGCTCTTTAAATATATGCGTAATGCCAATTGAAAGGGTAGCAAGAAGCTTTTGGGAAGGCTTTTGTGAATATAAATTAAATTGGGCTTTCGCATTGTATTATATTATGTACTAGTGTAGGTAGCATTACTAACTGGGAGAAAAGCTAATTAAGGACAAGAGACAGAAGGTGGATATGATTTTATTCGCTTGCGAGTTCTATTGCCAGTCAGAAAAATGCGTTGACGTAATAAATAAAATGCAAGTACATAGAAAACATTTTGGAAAGCTAAGTAGCAAGAATTGGTATGTTGAAATTATTATGGAGAGTAATAATTTATTATATAGAAACAATTTCTGAAATACCTCTCAAAATTCTAGATAATTACGAGAAATACAAACTGCCAAAGCTTGCATTTTCAGAGTCTACATATTCTGAGTTATTTAACATTTTAAATTAAATTATTTATTTTACTTAATTACTTTTTACGATTACTAAGATTATATGAGATTTGAGTTCAAACCAATGTAATCCAGGTAGTTATGTCTTTAAGTAGTTATAATTATTTATAACATGAAAAGAATAAATATAAAAATTAATTAAAAAAAAAATCATGTGCAACTCAGTAGATGTGACAGAATGGAAATTTCTTTTGCGATCTAAACCTCTATTCATAAGTAGATAATAAAGGTAAAACGGCAGAGAGGGAGAATTTACTAACTATAAGACCATAGATTGTACTAAAGGTTTCTAAAATTTTAATGCTATATATTCAGAAAAATTAATAAAATGTGGTAACAAATCGAGGTAAACATTTAAAAAATCTCCATGTAAATATACATAGACAATTGTCAATTAAAAAATAGCCCCAATTCACGTACGAGAACACGGCTTTATGCGGTCGAAGAAAGTCGGGGTTTAATGATACTGTTGTAAATTGTATTTACTACGATTACATGTGCGGGTTCTTTGCCAATTTATAAATAAATTCAGTATATATGTTGCTAGTCTGGTAATTATCTTGTAAGTTTTGTAATGAAAGTAAACGCAAAATTGGTAATATACTAATCATAAACCGAATGATAAATCGACAAAATGTTGAGTTTACTTTTAACACACAACGTAAAAAAGAGGTAGTAAGAAAGAGTAAGTAGCTCCATTTTTTCGCGCTACATTTGGACAGTTTACTTTTGGCACACGTAACATACAAAACAGCTGATAGCAGTAGTGACCGACATTTTTGTTTGTTTTCATGTTAGTTGGAAATCCGAGTGACATTCGTATCAGTCTTAACGAGGAATATTTTTAATATATTACAAATACCTGTTTAAATTGTATCGTTCGTTTTTAGGTTGTAATGTGTCATAAATTGTGTGTAACATTTATTTTTCTTTTTATCCGGTATATCTTATATGTGATAGGCGAAGACCCGAAATGGTGCAAAAATATATGATGGGAATCTTATATGAAAACTAAGTATTTAAAAATATGTAGAGTGTTACATAATTATAAGAAAATAATCATAATATTGCAGAAAAGTAAACTAACCAACTATATATAAACTTATGATAAGTGGATATGCTTTCAGAACTGACATGTCTATGGCAATTATAACATGGAAAAAAAATTAAAATAGTTTTTTCCGATATTAGTATATTAGTATTTCAATATCGACTCTAGTAAAATAGTTCATTTATAATCAAAACATTTTAAATGGTAACATGATAGTTTAGCTCATGGGACGTCACAAACAGAAAATATTACTTTTATACTTAGTTTTCTTTGTGTTCGTTGTGTAAGTAGTTTTAAATATTTATTTATAACTTATTTTAACCAGAGTTAAAAGGCTCTTGCGTAAAGGGAGAAAATTAAATGACCTGCTTTAGTTTTTGTTTAACTTGGATGTGTAGCTCTGATCTTATAAATACCTATGTTTATCTTATAGCCAGAAATATGACTAATGTATGAAATATTAGTAGTTTTTCTAACGAATACGTCATAGGTCTTTATTGAAAAAAAAAGACGAAACAATACTCCCAAAACCAGATTTCATAAAGCATATAAATAATGAAGCTACAGGTACATTTATAAGAAGCAGGGTAAAAATATGTTCATTATTTAAAAACTTTGCAAAATGGTTCTCTTACGGGAAACATTTGAGAAAAACATGTTCAATTTAATTGCCCCGAGGAAGAACCTGCTTGTTTTCTTTTTTCTTTATTATTCGCTCACTGTACCTTGTAGATAACGACGTGTAAGAATTGAATTAAACCTGATGATACTTGTTATTGGTAAAATGACGACGAAAATTATTATATCTCTGACACCAGAGCCAAAGTTTTACAATTGGAAGAATTACAAGATAATGTCGATAATTACTCAGATATTGAGTCTTACTTGCATACACGTTATTCCGTAAATTATGACTTACCTGAGATCAATCTTTGCTAGACAATTTGTTTTTCGTACTTCGTAAGAATACCATGGTTTTTTAGATATTTGAATTTATTTATTTTTCAAAGTCTGACCTATTCTTTCGTGCAACTTCCACAGATCAATTAACTTGCTTACTTGGTTTTATTGTATATAATTTTTGACTCTGTGTGCCGTTTAAGGAGTGTTAAAATTTTGAAGCGATTGTTTTAATTTAAAAAAAAATAATTTAAGATCTGTCTTTAGGTCCATAGTTTTTCTCGAGAATCAGCTCTAGCACACAAATTAAAATAGTAAGATAACAAAACAATTATATTTATTTTGCATATTGACTTATTTTACTATATTCATATTTTTAGTAATATATTTTTAATTCCACGTTTGTCGAACTAGAAGGCTTGACATTTAATTGTAACTCATCAGAATGAATCAGCATAAGTAACCTTTAAATAAGTACCTAATTCGATGGTAAAAGATACTGATTACAGAAGTGAGAGACAAAAGAGTTTTTGCCAAAGTACACAATTAGAGTATGTAGCACTAGTGAAGGAAGACCCTTAAAATAACATGAAAAATAAATGCTGGAGGAAGCGGATGTACATTCCAGCCTTTTCGTATATCAGCCACATCAAGTCATGTCAAAGATCACTGCGTGAAAATAGTTATCGATTCTTTAACTTATCATGTGTAACTTATCCTTATTATATGCAAAGTATACAAATCCTGTGCTTAGGAGTTGTATATAAATTTTGAGTTTCTGCTAGCAGCTGTTGTGTAAAAATTGCTACTGCTATCTAAATATTCCATTTAATGAGGACGTGCCTTCTTTAAGTGAAAGTAATTCCCGAGCTACATATAATATGCAACTTGGTATTTTATATTCTAGTATATCAAAATCCTTGGTAAACATACCAAATTAAAATTAATATATGGACTGAAAACCTAAATAGACAAGTGATATACCTCTTCGGGTTGCAACGAATTATCAATGCACATAATTATATACAGTTCCTACGAAATGATCTTCAGATTTTGCTCGAAGACGTGTTGCTGGCACTAAGATATCTCATGTAATAGTTATACGTTGATGAGTGCCCCGCACACTACGGGGCTCTAAGTCGAGAGCGGAATTGGTATTTTGCTACCATCGTAGTTCGCCAGATCTTAACCGTGTAGACTTTCCTTATTATAGTTTTATGAAACAAAATTCACAGACGGCTGATTACCGTTTTTACTTCGACTGTGCAGAGTTTTCTAGTTTAAAAGGTAATAATTATCCGTTTACGTAATCCATGAAAGGTCTTTTGTTTTAGTCTCCGCTACTCTACGTATATTTCTGCAAATATTTATTTCTCAATTTGCCTTCTCCCAAAAATGAATAAATCCTATGGGATGACTGTATAGATTTAGTTAGAAAAATATTACTTATATCTCTACCTCTGTTGTAACGTTTGCGGAATAATTGTAAAAATTCGATTATGCCAAGAATAAAAAAGCTTTTTTTTATTCTTAGCCATTTAATAAAAAGAACCATTTAAAAAAAAAACGATTAAATTAAAATTTTCTTGGAATTCGGATAACTATTTTGATTTAATTGTTTTGTATTTTTCAATACTTTAATATTTATTTAATATACGATAACACATTTCATGCGTATTTAGTATTTTGTTTTAGTAATAAATTCATATATTTTTATAACAACATGATTGAATTTTTTAGAATACTAAATAAACAACTAGGGAACAACTTACGACTCAGATAACAAAATTATATAACTATTTTAATAAAAATATAGTGACATTCAACTGTCACATAGAACTAAATTCAATATTTTCAAGCTATGGAAATGCAATCAATAAGATAGTACGAAGTTGAAATAAGAGCCGATGGTAAAAGCCTTTTGTTAGGCCCCAGAAATGAATGTAATGGGGCAGTATTGAGCTATTGGTTGTTGAATAGCAAAGCGTATTTGTGATCATTGAATAGCAACATTGTATTCAAGCTGAAACGTCCTGTCTCAAAGTTACTGAAATTTTGACTAATTTTAAAAGTGTTGTATTGATTTTCATAGTTTTCTTAGTCTAAGTATTTAGATCCTCAATTCTAGGCGACATATATCGTTCGTAACATTTAATATATAAATAATTACTTTTAGTGGGTATTAGGCGATTAAGAATATATTTGGTTATTACTCTGTGGCCCAATTTTTACCTGTTTAGATTTTTTAAGAACGTAAATCTATTTTCTTTACACCATTCACTAATTATCACTCTGAAATTTTAGCTTTGATATATATATATATATATATATATATATATATATATATATATGTATATATATATATATATATATATATATATATATATATATATATATACAGTTATGAATAAAAAGTAGTAACCTTTATATTTGAAGGGTATTAAAAACAAAGTTTCATCCCATTTATATATGGTCATATAGAAGCTCATATCATTTCCTAAATATTTCCTTGAGTATCTAAATTATAGTATGTGTTTAATATCTTTATACATCATTTAACAATTATCTGTTTTACTATCCGCTAAATCGATGAAAACTTATGAATTTTTCCCGTAATAGATTTATTACATTATTTAAATGTAGGTATAAAGTAGATAATATACTGAAATTAACAATTGAATAACTTTTTCAAATCAAATCTGTTTATAGATATAATTTTTTTATTAAATGCAGAGGGAATAAAAATTAAAAAGAAGAATTCGATTTGAGCCGTTAACGATTTCGTTTCATTTAACAATTTTACTCTAAAATTACTTTCACTTTTAAAAATGGGCTTATTTTTCTTTGAATGAATCCATATTTCTAAATAAATCTTTTTGTTTTTAGTACAGTAAACATCAATTTTATTCAAAGGTCTTGGTGCAATTAAAATTAATAATTTTGTTCTTTAAATCAATATTACGATAAATCTTAAACTGTGTTATTTTGCTTTTTTTATTTTTTGTAGAAAGTAACATTATTTTTTTTGCTAATTTATCTATATTAAGCTGTTTTGTTATAAATGTCATATGAAATATGTCATTAATAACTGAAACGATGTATATGTACTACATTTATTCAATTTATTTATTTATTTATGTACTTTAATGTATCTGGTTGATACATATGGCGGACTTATTGCTACGGATGCAAACTCTTACAGCCAACCAGAACACCAGTCCAGTCCCAATTGATGAGCGGCCGGGAATCAAACTCGGGTGCACCGCCCCCGTAAAAGGCCATATGTCTTACGATCAATCTAACACACCACAGCAACGACACGGCGATTTGTACGCAATGATAGCGTATTTTTCATTATAATAAATTTTTCATATATAGTCGGATATCTCATTATATACCTTTTATACTCCCACACTACATACTACAACAACATGTTGTATAACATTAAACATATTTAATTATGAATGAAAAACATATAATAGGTAAGATGTAACAATGAAATATTTTGGAGCTAATATCACTTTTAAATTCCAGGAAAGTGTTCCGAAAAACAATGTTATAATTTATAATACAACTAATAGAATACCGTTAATTCTTAGAAACAATAAATGATCACGAGGTTCGCAAAATAAATGAAAATCGTTAACTCGTTGGTTCAAAAAAAGAGGTTCGAGGATTAAAGGATATAGCCTGGGGCAATTATTTACAACTCACGTATTACGTGGACTCAGAAAAATATTAATTACACCGTTCACGTAGAAATAGGGTACGTTTCTTCTTTTCCTTGCGCCTTTTTTTTATTTCAAGCAAAAAATGTTATTTCAGTGTATTCCATCTACACACACACACATACACACACACATACACACACACATACACACATGCACACGCACCACACACGCTCACGCGCATGCACGCACGCATGCCCACACACATTCATATACCACACTCAAACACACACACACACACTCACACACACATACACACCTACACATACACACACACATCCACACACACACATGCACGCAAACACCCACGCACACGTACATGCACGTACACGAACACATATACATACGTGCACACGCGCCCGCACACGTGCGCACACACACACGCACGCACTCAGGCACGCTTACGCGCACACGCACATGTACGCACTCCCACACACACACACACACACACATACACATACAAACACACACACGCGCGCACACACACACATCTACTCACACGTACCCACGCCCACACACACACGCGCGCACCCTCTACACATAGCCACACACATTCGTACAAGTGGGCGCATGCGCGCATCCACTCGCGAACGCACACGCGCACGAGCCCGCGCGTATCCACCCTTCTGCTTAGTAGTATAGCGACAGTCCTAAAAGAGCTTTAGTTTATTTCGCTTCGTTGAAAGGCGTGCTTCACTACTTTTAACTTTTGCCGTTTTTATAAGGTTTATTGTATAACTGAAATTAAACATAAGAAGAAAATTATTATATCCACGGTCAAACATGTGTCAAATATTTCATATTTTAGTTTCGTATCCAATTGTGCTAAAATAATTTAATAAAATCATATTTTAAGAAATATCAACACACCTTTAAAACATATTCATGTGCCAAAAGAAATATTGACATATTCATTTGAAATCGCAGACGCTCATAAAATTATATTTCCGATATCATATTTTTTAAGTATGGTTTTAAGGACTTCGTAGTAAAAAAAGGAAACTGATTATAATTATATTTCATCCCTCCGTTCTACTTTTTTACCCCATACAGATTTTAGACCTATGTGCAAGGAGTTTTGCCTATAGATAGTTTTGATAAGTTTTTCAGTTTATATGTAGCAAACCTTTAATAAAATTGTTGCCATACATGAAAATCTAAAAAACCTCTAGAAATTTGATTTCAGCTTTCAATTAAAAATTTCAGTTAATTTCCATTACAATTTTAAGAGATATAAATAATTATATAACCCTAGATAATACATATTTATATGTTTACTAGATAATACATATTTATATTTATATGTTTATGTGTAAACTAACATACGAATAATTTTACGTGATTTTTATATTTCAAGGACACAAGGAATTTAAAATATAGTTTATTTGTTTTAAAAACATAATTGTTTTATGAATAAATACTTCAATAACATTTTAAACCATAAACAACCTATAAAATTGGAATAACATGTAAGCAAGTTCCTTACCTAAGAAAAGGCTGAATTTTAATATGATGCGGTGGAGGCTGCAGGCGAAAAATAATTCAACATTTATTTTGGCGTTAGCTACCCAAACCATAAGGTCGGAAAAATCCTATCTGATTATAAATACACAAATTGATTGTTCGAAAGTTTCCAATACAAATTTCCTAGATAAAACTTATTAATTTAAAACTATATAAAACTTTTGTTATAATGAGAAAATTAATTGAAAGAATTATAGTAATAAAAGTATGGCATAGTCAAAATTTAATACTGAATCTACCAAACTTGTATTTTGTCCTAAACATGGTTTCGTATTAAGAATAGCAGAATTATTCTAGTTATAGCAGAAAATAATAACTTCTGCATTATGAGCTATCAAACAAGGTAATCACAGTAAGGACCTCAGCATGACAGTCATCCTTTCTTATTGCACGCACAGGTTGCCAGTAACTTCCTAGTTTATAGAAAAAAATGCGTTTTTTTTGTTTATCTCCAGAAATATTTTTCCATTTATAACTAAGAATGCCCTATTATGTATGGATCATTACGAATGGCCTGTATTTACTATCGACCAAGACAGATAACCTGATATTTATCCAGTTCCAACCCAATTTGATTTTCTTTAGTATTTATTTGACATAGGTTTAAATTTTTCGTAGTCTGTCGTTGAATTTTTCTCATAAACGCTATTAAGTGAAAAAAATTTGTAGTTAATCGGATGCTCTTCAGATTTTACAGATTTTTGAAAATACACCTATGTAGATACCTACATATGCACCTACATACATTCGCAGCCATAGACTCCGAGGTGATTCATATTTATCCGCTCATATTTTTCTTGAAAATATCCTCTTTTTAGAAATAAGGGTATTTCTATTGACCCGCTCCTGAAATCTAATGCAATAGTTTCAATATTTTGATGTCATCATCGAGCTGAACGTGCGCATATGTTTGGCACACATTGTTTTAAGCGTTATAATTTTATACGTTCAGAATGTTATATCATCTTTGTTTTTATTTGTTCGTTTAAGCTCCTCAATTACTCTCCTTAATTACTTTGAGAATATGCACACTTCAAACTAAACAACCAGTGTACTGAAATTTACTTGTATTTCAGGGAATCTAAGTAGTTGAAGAACAAGGTCACGCTTGAAATTTAATTAACAAATCCTTTCTAAATTTAACGCCTCGTAAACGGAAACATTAAACGACCATCAGTGAAAACCAGAAGATTATCAAAATACAAAAACTAAAAATTAAAAAAATATAGACCGAAAACAGTCAACATTACAAGAGAATTAATCAAATAGAAGATATCTTGAAGGCTATATAAGAAAAATCTTTGATTTCGTAAAAAGAGTTGGCGCTTTATCAAACAGCAAATAACACGTAAAATTTCCGCGTACTCGAGGCTTATTTAATAAGGAATGTATAACAATTATTAATTTGCTTACGTAGTAGCTTGAATCTCAATAGATTTATTTACTTCGGTATATTTTCTTTTGAATGAAATTATTAAATTCATTGTCTAAAAAACTATGTTAGATCTAAAAAACATGGTAAAAAACGATTCACTAGTTATTTTATTTTTATTTTTACATTCATTGTTACTTTTGTTTTATTATGCTTCTAGATTCAAAGTGGTTCATCGATGTGATGTCTCGCTCAACCATTCTCAGCGTCTTAATGTGCTATGATTGGCTAGAAATTAACCAATTAAAAAAAAGCGGCAAAGGTGGCGTAAACGGTTCTGGTAAAATTTATGCGGAATAACATTTCTATCTACTCAATGTGCTGTACTCTCACTCATAAATTCAGCACGTGGGCTGGTAGGCAAGCACGTAAGCATGCAGGCACGCTCACTTGCACGCAAGCAAATACGCACGCTTGCCTGCTCAAATACATGCAGGCACATTTGGACGCTCATACTATTCTTGCATGTTTGCATGCATGTACACATGCACGCATATTCGCATGCACGTACGCACGCAAGAATGCACGCATGCACACACGCACCCATGTTAACTTGCTTGCACTCACACAAGCATACACGCTTTTAAACACGCAACAAGCAATCACGCATGCGATCATACGGTACTCATGAATACAATGAAGCCGGCACCTGTGCGGGATGTTCTGCATGCAAGTACGCATGCACGCATATGTATAAATATTAAACCACTGGTTATTTAAAATACTTTGATTAGTTTGAGGTTTAGATTTACTAAGATATTACTGTTATGTTATAAGCATGTTTTGCAATTCATATTGGGCGCATCGCTTAAAGAAATCGACTTATAATATAGTCCCATGGCACAAAAAATCAGCAAATTGATGTTATTATACTATATTATAAACTTTTCAATCATATCCCGAATTAAAAACAGATTATAAAAGTTATACCAATCTAAACGCACACACAACAATTTTTGCACCCCGCCACAAAAAAAAAGTGAAGAGCGGAAACGAAAATATTTGCTATATACCAAAATCATCCTCCGTTAAAGTTTCATACTATTTGCTATATAACGATAAAATTATTATTATTATTATACATGGCTAAGCGGTATATGCGGCAGTTTTGCGACGCGCCATTGCAGCGTCGCTCGACCCGGCCGACGAAAGAAGTATTAAATTGTGCGTGAACGGCGTAATGTAGTAGAAAATAAAAGGCAAGACGCTTGCCTTTAGGGCTTGTCTTTTATTGCAAACATTTTATTTTATGAGCGATTTGGCACTTTTTTGGCTAATTCCGATGATAAAACAAAGCACATGATGTTTGCCGCTGTCGCAAAGAATTTTGAGCACGCATCGCTGGTTTGATGGGCAACAAGGTTTTTAGTTAGGTGTTAACGAGAGATTCTGTAAGATAGGTATAAAATATAAACTACATAGTTTATATTTATTGCAATATGAAGTATATGTATCATAAAGCTTTAGTTTTTCCAGTGAAAAGGCGAAAAATATTACTGTAGACCTATATAGAGTTACGCGGAGTCAGCTTCTTGGGTGTGCATTATCTAAATAAATATATATATCAAAAAAATAAAATCGTCGTTATAAATCCGTCTACAACTAGACGAATTTAGTAAGAAAAAATTGTATTATACTAAAATGTTATTTCGGTAATGACAAATGCAATTAACCATACGGCTTAATGTGATAGGGCAATGGGATACATGACGTGGGGGTTATACTTGTTGATGATCTAAATAAACAGAGAGTATACATCTATTCGATGTCGATATTTTCTTCATACCTCTTCCTTTAGGCAGACTTAATCGATGCTAAAAAAAATAACTTACAAGATATTAAATGCCCTGAATGATGTTGATTTATTGAATTCATAATTTTATTTATCCTTTTCCTGTAATGAATCTTTATTTATGGACTGATTATGCATATTTCTATATATAAAATACAAATATTTATACCTAAAATTACATAGTAATAATTAAATAGTCTTTGAAATAGGTAATGTATCACTCGACAAATTTCAACAGACCTATTGGTCACTACTCTAATTCAACATTAAATTTAGTTTATTATGTATTTATCTATGGTCTATATTAAGAGGGGGCGTTTTTAAGTTCGCGGAATGGAGGATAAGGAGTGAGAATAAAAATACAAAATTATTTTTATTTTTCAATATATTCACCTGCTATCCTAATACATTTTTCAGATCTTTCAATTAGCTTATGCATACCTTCATAAAAAATGTTTCGTCTTTGCCCGAAAAATAAGCTGAAATTGCGTCCTTCACTTCTTCATGGCTTGAAAACTTCTTTCCACAAAGTTCTTTTTAAGGTTTGGGAACAAATAATAGTCACTGGGAGCTAGGTCAGGACTGTAGGGTGGGTGTTCCAAAATATCAAAGCCCACCTTGTGCAGGATAGCCAGCGCAACGCGGCTCATGTGAACGGGCGCTTTGTCGTGCAAAAGCAGGACATCTTTGGTCAAATTTTCCATTCTTTTTTCTTTGATTGCTTCTTTTAACTTCTATAGAATTGATGCATAGTATTCTGCGGTTATGAAAACTGCTTTATTTTTATAATCCGACAACAGGATCCCTTCTCTATCCCAAAATACTCTTGCCATGATTTTTCCAGCCGACTGTGACACCTTAAACTTCTTGGGTGATGGTGCGCCTTTTTTGTGCCACTGCATATAGTCTTATTTGAACTCAAGTTCATAATGACGAACCTAACTTTTATCTCCAGTAACAATTCGACTCAATAGTCCATCCATGTCTTCACTACAGAGGTCCAAAAATGCGCGAGAAAACTCAACGCGGCCGTGTTTTTGAGGCAGTGTGAGCATTCTCAGCACCCATCTTGGGCTGACCTTTGTAATGCCAAGATGATCATGAAGAATTTTAAAATTTATCCAATATTAATGTATCCTATACTCCAACCATCTCTGCAAATTGTTTTTTGTTTAGTCTGGCATCTTCCAATACTAATTTTTCAACTTTTTCAATAATTTCCGGAGTAGTCATTTCATTCGGCCGACCGGGCGTAGGTCGTCTTCAAATGAGTCTCTACTCTGTTTAAAGAGACTATGCTACTTGTAAATCATGGTTTTACCCGGGCAAGAGTCCCCGTAAATGGATTCCATCTCTTTTTGTATGGTTTGAACCGATATTCCTTGCGTGGTAACGAACTTTATAACGGCGCGGTACTCGATTTTTTCCATAGTTCAGACTTTCTTCCAGATTGACTTGTTTGTTCAACGATAGTTCAAAGACTAATGATCCGATTATGATAAAACTTGGTATTTATACTAATAATAAGTTACTTAACTAGCTATCATTCCGTTGATCACCTTTACTAATGGCCTACCTTTCCATTCCGCGAACTTAAAAACGTCCCCTCGTACATTTAATTTAGTTTCTTAAAAAACAACCAAGCAAGTGAATACATTAATTCTAGAACATTATTCAAAATTTAAAGAACACACGCAGTATAAGGGATGGCTGGTGCAATACTATTCAACAAATGATATTTAAAAATATATCTTTATTTTTTATGCTAAATTTAACACAGTTTTGAAATATAAATATTTAATTCGAAAGTAAATATATTTGTCCCATTTGATAGAAATGTGTCGTACTATTTTTTGTTTTTTTTATAAAATTCATATTATATATGAAATTATACTGCTCGTAGTACTTAAAAGAACATTTTTAATTTTTTGAATTGCAAGTAGGTGAATTAAGTGACCTTTTTTCAATAACACCTTGAAACTAATTTGCAAGTTTGTTGCTAATATTTGGTATGTTAAACATTTTTTTTAGTTACGTTTCTGATGAGGTTGTAAACAAATTACTTCAGGTCTCATGGGTAAAAAAATTTCTTATCATTCCAGAATCATTATATTAAAGCGATTGCGTAGAAATTGGTATACTTAGCTGCCCAAAATTAAAGCAAATTGTGAATTGTTTGTATAATTTTTTGTCTATAGATTTTACTGCAAGATTTTTATAACAGTAAGTCAAAAATAAATAAAAAAATATTTGTCATGTATTCTGAGCGCATATGAGGATTTTACTAATGAATAATGTCATAATGATAGTGCAAAGTTATGTTTTTTTTAATTAAAATATGTTCCCATTATGCATTTAACGGGCCTTTAAATCATAAAAATGCATTTGACAAAGAAACTATATATTAGTAAAATATTTTAAAGTCATCTCTAATTATATATTTTCTCAGATAATATCCATTTTTAAAATTCTTCTTTCCATTTTAAAAATTTTTGAACCTAAATTTCTATAAATAATTTTGCATGAAAGCACCTACCAAATGCCGTTATTTTAATTTTTTTACATTTTTGACTTACGGACTTATAAAAGGATGCTACAAAAGTCTTTAGGGACAATAGAATACATTTTTAATGCATTTTAAAAGACTTCTTCAATAACATTCTATTCGATAGCGTACTGTAACAACCTTTACTAGCCAACAAAGCACCAATCCCAAGCATCTCATGTTAGCATGACGTCCCAATCCTCAAGTTAAGATGATAAAATTCTATCCCCAGTTGCCTTAACAAACTGCGTTCATAGATGCATAATCATTTCTAATCGTTATAAATGACACACAAGCCTCCGTCAGGTGAGAAGTTCACAATATTAGTTCACGTTAACCATTGTTCCAGTACCAGCAATAAAGTTCACTAGAGTTCAGTCTTCATAACCCATGTGTATTATATTTGTTAGTTAAACAATCATTTTTAATATCTGAATAAAGTGTTTTTAAATAAAATTAAGAAATATAAATAAATCGTAATTAATTAAAAAATTTAACTTGTAAATAACTTTTTAGAGAGATCATCGAACACCTTTATAATAATACGAGAGGAAAAAGATCTTCCCCAAAACTTATTTTGGTATTGTTCCAAGCCGGCTTTCTACTTTGCAGTAATATACCTTGCGTGATCTTCCATTAAAGTAGATGGAATAAGTAGTTTAACAAACCGTAAATAATTCTGGTGAATATTTATTACCTTTATGTTCTGTTAATTATGTGAAATTAATAGTCGTCAGCTGATGTTAATGTGATTAAAACATTTGGCAAAAACTATTCAAATCTGCAGAGTTAACGGATCATCATGTATAATTAGTGTGAAATGCATAAAAACATTACAGTTTTATATTAAAAAAATTAATTATCAATTAAGGCAAGAATAAAAAAACTAAGAAATTTTACGTAAAAAAAATTAGAAGTGAAAATGTCGATTGATCTTACCGTGCAATAAAAATGTTATGATATATTAATAATTTTGTACAATGAAAAGAGTTTATACACTAAAATTTAGATACCATTTACCCCTCACACAATGAAATTATTTTAATATTTCACATCGTAAAAAGTATGTGAATAAAGCTTATAGTTAAACTAGCAGTGGCACAACACTGCGGTACCTAAACCAAAATCAATAAAAAATTAATCTACTATTACACACGTATAGTTAATTATCAAAAAAAGAAATAACATGCTAGAATAAACGATATGGAATAATGAGAAAACCCTTAATCTTTTCGTGGACGCGCGGTCGCATGTAACAACAATCTTTAAGTTATTAACTTGAATTAATACAAGGGAAATCGACCCAGTAACGATAAAATCCGAGACAAATAAGATTCAGTGATGAAAAGAAGGAATAAATCGGTATAAACATTAATGGAAATTATGAAAAAAAAAACCTAGTTAATTGAACCTATGGAAGGAAACATTTTTAATGACATATTACTTCCCATGAGACACGACGATGTTCAAATAGTTAAGAAAACTGCGAGCCTGAGGAAGCATTTGGACTAAAATTATTTCTAACATGAGGGGGCTATCTAAAACTTTTGTCCTCGAAACTTTGAGTGAAAAAAAAATCAGTTAAAAATTTATAATACGTAATAAAATATTAGATGTAATGAAGCAATTTTTTTAAATTTCTTTTATTATTTGTCCATATTTTATATCTGGTTTCCCTTAAAAAAAACACAATAAGTCATCGTTATTCTGAAGGTCTTTATATGCAAACAGCAAGGTTTATATTTTTTCCTTTATAATAATGCTCGGTTCTTTGAAAATATTACCACAAATTGTTATAAAAATTTAACGGAAAGGCATGAGGACAGCATCATATGTTGGCAAAATCTTTCAGTTAAACATATTATAATTAAAGCAATATCATTTTGAAAATCAGTCGATCATTTGTTCAAAAATTCATGCGGAAGATGTATACTGACGAAAATATTTCATGTAGAAGGCTAGATATATTATTAAATTTATGAAAAATGACAATACATTTCCATTTTGTTTAAATTGGTTTGCGTTAATACTTTAAATACATTTTCAAATTTAGTTTCATTATTTGAGATTGCTGCGCATTATGGGACGTACGTACGCACGCATGCACGCTAGCATGTCCTCTTGCACACACGCACGCGCGCTCGCACGCACGAACGCACGTACGAGCGTGTGCGGGCTGGCTCGCATGAAAACACGCACGCACGCTCTCTCGCACGCACGCACGCAAATTTCCTTACGCAAAAACGAAATCAACTCTTAAGTGACGAATTATTTTGAATAAGTTGACAGTGACAACTTTAACGGTAATAATATATGCGCTTTCTAAATTTCGTTTCTGTATACACACATACACAAACGTATACACAAACGCACGCTCGCACGCACGCTCGCACGCACGAACTCATGCACGCACGCAAGTACCCACGCACGCCCGCACGCACGCACTCATGCAGATAGGCATGAAGGCATGCACGCACGCATGCTCGCATGCACGCCCACACGCACGCACGCATGCACACACGTACGCATGCACGCACGCACTCACGCACGAACGCACACACGCACGAGCGCGGGCGGGCTGTCCCGCATGCAAGCACGCACGCGCACCCTCCCGCACGCACGCACACACGCACGCATGCACGCACGATGAACGCACTCACGAAAGCGCGCAGGCAGGCACGTACGCACGCAAATTACTTTACGCAAAAACGAAATTAACTCTTAAGTGACGAATAATTTGAAATAAGTTGACAGTGTTAACTTTAACGGTAATAATATATGCGCGATCTAAATTTCGTTTATATATACACACACACAAACGTACACACAAATTAACGCTCGCACGCACGCACTCATTCACGCACGCACGCACGTACTCACGCCCGCACAAACGCACACATGCACACACGCACGCACGGTTATATCCTGTACTTGCTAGCAGTAATGCTTACACAGCACCTGTCTCATGATTCTCGTATAAACATGATAATAGCATCCGGCTACCAGAGTATTGCATTACCATGACAAGCTCTACTCCCAGGCCCGTCAGCAAACTCCACTCCCAGATGCATCAGAATTTCTTATCCTTTATATACCCTGGACCAAGTTCATGAGGTTCAGATAATTACAGTTCAGTCCAGTCCTTAGTCCGCGTCAGTCGTAATCCAGATACAAGCGCGATCAAATTCTAACTAAATATTTTATAAAATATAATAATTGTAATAATTCGTTAAATAATAATATCTAAGAATAAATTGTTTTTTTATATTAAATCTTGAAGTCATCATAACATTTTGGTAGCAGCTCAAGGGATTTCAAAGAAAATCCGGGAAAACACCTCATCAACAAAATCTTCATACTTGCAAGTACAACATCAAAAAAAGGAACCAACGAAGTACCAGTCGAAAACCACAAACTTCGCAGAAGAGCCCCGAAAATTTCGTCAAGTCGGAAAATATAAAATATTGTCAATCTACATCAACTGGGCCAGCATCATAACAGTTCTCATCTAGCAACATAACAAGGTGCATCGATCAGTTAACGTCAACAGCGTATCTCCCTCAAGAAACTGCTTCAAAGTCCAATATCGCCAGACCCTGCATCAGCATCTCAAATGTGGACTACGCATTTCATAATTCTGTAAGCCTTAAATTTACTTATAATAATTGTATTTCTTAATTTGTTTTACTATTGTAATTTGTTCCATGAATGTTGAAATCATATAACCAGAATCGCATTCTCAACATTCAACAAATTATTTTCGTACTGTTCAAGTCAATTGTTAATTTAATTAATTTGTTTTAACTAATTTTCTACATACTGTTTAACTAAATTTACACTCCACAAGGTCCTATTAAACGAGTCAAGTTGTACCACATTATAATTAATTGTAATTAATCGCGTAATCTATTTGTACCAAAATATGTCTCGAGACGAAAGAAACGTTAGAAGCGCCACAGACGCACAGTCGAATATAGGGAATATTCCCCTTAGCATAATCTTACAATTAATCAAACCGTACGATGGCTCGCGCGAAAATTTAAACGCATTTCTCACAATTTGCACAAATGCAATAAATCTAGCAACCGGGCAAAGCAGCAATCGCGTCTTCCATTACGGAATTCGAGAATTGGGCCTCTTTGAATAAAATTCTAAAAAATCAATTCGTGGAACGCAAACACTACGCCCATCTTCTCACAGATCTACAAGCTTGTAAATAAGAGTATCACGAGTCCATAAGTCAATTTTCTCTGCGTGTTGAGACGTGTCTTTCCAAACTTTTGACCGAGGTTACCATATCCAACAATGTCAAGGGAGAACTCAAGGGACGATTAGCGGCAATGGAAGACCTGGCCTTAAATACTTTCATTATGGGTGTTTACCCTCAGATTTCGAACTTGATCCGGTGTCGAGATCCTAGAAATTTTGAATGAAGCAATAAACCTTCCGTTTCAGAGGACAAAATTCAACAATATCTCTACCCACAAAACATTTACTGAGCGAATATCGCCCAATTTAAATTTTAAAAATAACTCGCCGAAACCAAATAATCCCTATACTCTGCATTCCCCTAAAGATACACCCTTTTGTCGTTACTGTAAAAAGTTAGGTCACACTCTCGAAGTGTGTCGTTTAAGAAAATATAACAACGATAAATTTCGATCCGGGCCTAGTAATTTCAATTCGGGACAACCACACACTTACGGACAGAAACCAAATTTCAATTTGAAACCCCGCGTAAATTTCATAAAAAAAGACGACGACTCTTCTAATACAAATATAGTCGTCGACATCATCGACAATTTAAACCAATAAATGTCTCACCAAGGTGTCGTGCGAGACTAACCTTTTCCAAAATCGACACCCCCTTAAATAATTCAAATAAGATCAACGGACAGGGTAACCAGCCCCAAACTCATGGTCAATCAAACATTAATTCAAATAAAGCCAACGGGTAGGGTAACCAGCCCCAAACTCAAGGTCATTTAAATAAGGCCAACGGACAGGGCAATCAGTTCCAAACTCACGGCCAACTATATACAATATGGATGGGTAATGAACCGCAATCTAATAGTCATAAAATTATTAAAACAAATAAAACGAACACACCTGACACTTCAACTACTCTCAGTACACACTCCACTAATACCGCTTCTAATGAAAGGAAAAATAATAATAAAATAACACAAAACATCGATTCACAAACATAAAATTCAAACATTTCTGAAAGAACCACTCCAAAAAACATTTACCATACATTACCCTAAAAACAACCCTTTCTTTTCATCCCTTATCATTTTTAGTAGATACTGGTTCATCGGTATGTTTAATAAAAAAATCTTCAATACAAACCTTGCCTACTCTAAATTTAAACAAAATAAAATTAAAGGGTATCGATACATCGGACGAAACCACCAACACCTTGGGCTCATTCGACTTACAGTTATTTCCGCACAACCAACCAAGAAAATCGTACAAATTTCACGTAGTTGACAAAATTAATTTGGATTACGATGGCATTTTAGGTAACGATTTAATGACAGACTCAGAATGCATCATTTATACTAAAAAAGTACACTAAAAATATATAATTCCAATATACAATTGCAATTCACCGAACCCGTGTACATCATCCCCCCCCCCACCCGCAGTGAAACGATAATTGAATGTTCGGTATCCAATCCCAAAGTTAAAGAAGCATAGTACTCGATCAGCATATTTCCGAATCTCTTCTCATTGCAAATTGTATAGTCCAAGTAAAAGGTAATAACCGGATAAATATTTCTATCGTGAATACTTCTGAATTAAAATTCTGATTTAAAATTACACCTCATCCCCCTGAAAACTGAAACCTGTTTATCAGTTAATACAAACCTCTCCTCGCCAACCCACTCAATGAACTCACTTCAACGCACTAACCACGTTTTAAATCTACTTCGAATTTCGCATCTCAATAGCGAAGAAATTAATTCTTTATACAATGTATGTTTCCGATATTCTGATATATTCCACCTGCCTTCAGATCAATTAAGTAAAACCAATGCCGTTGCGCATGAAATTAGGACAACTTCAAACATACAAATCCATACCAAATCCTATAGATTTCCCGAATGCCACAAACAAGAAGTAAACGAACAAATAAATAAAATGTTGAATCAGGGTATAAGCAAACCCTCTATGTCACCTTGATCATCTCCTATTTGGATAGTTCCCAAAAAATCAGCGACTCATGAATTCTGCTCTCTCCAGCCTTCAAGGCATTCAATGCTTTGTCTATCTAGACGACATCGTTATCTATTCCTATAACCTGAAATCACACATAGATAACTTATCTACTGTCTTTGAACGGTTACGAAATTTCAACCTAAAACTTCAACCCGATAAATGTGAAGTTTTACGCAGAGAAGTCGCTTATTTAGACGACATAATAACTGAAAGGGGTGTAAAATCGAATCCTGAAAACATTAAATCAGTCAATGAATTTCCAATACCCAAATCGCTAAAGAACGTTAAATCTTTTCTTCGTCTCGTATCTCATTATCGAAGATTCATTCCCGACTTTTCTAAATTAGCAAAACCTCTTACAACCTTTCTGTAAAAGGATGTGACATTTCTATGGGAAAACGAGCAACAACTTGCCTTTAAAACTTTAAAATCTAAATTAACCTCTGCTCCTTTACTTGCCTATCCAGATTTTACGAAATCTTTTGTACTAACCTGTGAAGCATCTAACTACGCCATCAGCGCAATTCTTTCGCGAGGGAAAATCGGCAAAGACTGACTCATTGCTTATACTTCTCGAACACATAATAAGTGTGAATGTAATCTTAACACGACAGAAAATGAGTTGTTAGCATAATCTTTGGTTGTAAAACCTTCTGATCATATCTCTTTGGCCCTACATTCGATATTGTTACCGACTACCGCCATTTTAAATCGTTATTTAACCACAAGGACCTAAGCATTGGCGTTTGAAATTAGAAGAACATGACCCTGATCTCTGATCCTGAAAATCTTGATCCTTTAGTTAATGACGACATCCTCGATGAATCATATTCCAAATTCCTGAAATCCTTATCGAAAAAATCAAACTTCAATACAATCATAATCGAATACAGCGAAAACATAATAAAAATCAATTGCATTTCCAGTACCACTATATTTAGATGAAAGCACACCATATATCGAGGAAATCTTAGGAAATTATAAAAATTGCCAAGAATTTATGAAATCAGAAAGAACACTACACTTTTACGCCACACTGATTATAAATAATAAAACATACCATTTGCTATTCACTAAAGTTCATAATTTCGATTCTTGCTCATATACTGACATATTCAAAACACAAAAAACTTAAGAAACGAATTACTGATATGTTCTAGTAAAACTATAAAGGAATTAGCAATTTCAGATTTTGGAAACCCCTTCGATAAACACTCATATTTAAAACTCTATAACATTATCTCGTATTTATTCCACAATACTGATATACGAATACACATATTTAAAAGCTAAATTATATTCTCTTCACTTAGGGAAATACCCAAAATATTGAAAGAAAATCACGACATTCCCATCGCCGGACACCTAGAACCGGCTCAACTAGATTTTATGTTAGAATAAGAGAACAGTACCACTGAAAAAATATGCGAACAGATATTGAAAATTATGGAAAGAAATGTTCCTCGTGCCAAGTAAATAACGCGCTGAGAAAAGTGAATCGCGCACCTATGCAAATCACTAGCACATCCACCGCCCCATTCCAACGATTAGCCCTCGATATAGCGGGACCCTTACCTGAATCCGGAGAAACAAAGCTCCAATATATCCTAACACTACAAGACGACCTTACAAAATTGTCAGCAGCCTATCCTATTCGAAGCACCACCACTGAAAAAACTAGCGAGTGCTTAGTACATTTTTATATCTTTATTTTGTATACCCAAAACAATCCTCACCGATCAAGGTACCAACTTTACATCAGAATTCCTAAAAATAAAACAATTATGGGCATCGCCATATCACCCTCAGACCCAAGGAGCTTAAGAACGTAGCCATTCCACCCTCAAAGAATATTTAAAATCATACATCTATGCTAACCAAGACAATTGGTCAAGATATGTTTATACCGGAATGCTAGCTTACAAGTCTTACTGACACTACCCCGTCTTAAATAATATTTAATTATTTTTATCTTTAGTTTAATATGTCTACAACTTTACATGGAACATTATGTACTTTACTAATATTTCTACTATTTAGACATATACATAAATAATTTTATGTACATCTTTTATATAAATTTTACAAATAATCGCCTTTACATTTATACTTTACACATGTTACAGTGCCATCGTCCAGGCATATGCCGATTTTATACAACCGATAAACAGCAGCCCTGGTATACACTTTGATCCTGTCGGCTCATTAAAACTCATCAATGACCACCTCAGTGTGGTTATCCCTATTGATATATTCTTTATAAAGCAACACCTAGATAATATGAACACTATCTTCGGAACGGTAAAGTTTCTTTGCAAACAAAATTATATCTTTAACAATATGGAGTGCCATAATCTCATTCAACCTCTTTCTACACGTTATTATGATATGATTAATAATTTCGATTCCATATCCCATTTAATTTTAACACGATGTAAACGCTTAGTCTGGTTCGGCGGTGTTGGAACCGTCTTCAAACACATTTTTGGTACATTAGATGAAGATGACGATATTAAATATAACAAAGCTATTCGAAACGGAGAAACAGATCAAAGAATGTTAGCAAATTACGCGAAGGAAAATATTCTAATTACATCGACGACTCTATCCGCTTTTCAAGAGATACTAAATAAAATAAATACTAATGAACAGAGAATAACGCTGTTGAAAATATTGCATTAAGTTTGAAAAACTTGACTATTGTATCGAATAAATTAGTGCTGAAAGCTAAATTCATGGAATTATTAAATAGGCTAGAAAATAGTCTACTCACATTATCTTTTAAAAGTGAAGACTAATAAACGCCGTAGTGTTCAGTAAAATCCGTCAATTATTTCACCAAAACAACTCTACCAAGACCTAGTGGATAACTACTGATTTATACCTAGCTTTAAGTTATTACCTGTATCGTTAGATTTAGATCATATTCGTATCTTAATAAACATATCCAAAATGTTGAGCTATTGTTCCAACAATAAAATTGTATTTGTATTAAGGATACCATTAGTTAATGTTCTAGAATTTAATCTATATTATAACCTACCATTAAATGTAGCCTATAATGAAACAAACCCCAAAACATATGTAACCATAATCCCTTCAACTAGATATATTGGTGTAACTAGAGATAAGAACTATTTTTGTAACTGAGAGAATCTGAGAAATTGTAAAATTGTCAACAATCAATTCTATTTATGTGACATGACTAATATTTTCTCTAGCTCTGCTAACCCAACTTGCGAAAGTGAAATTATTTCTAAGGTTGTCACTTCTATCCCAAAGCAGTGTGAAACTAAATTTCTTTACGGAAATTTGGAAACTTGTCAACAACTAGCAAACGGTAAATGGATTTTCATCATTTCTCAAAAAACAAAAATTTCAATTGACTGACCTAAAGAAAATGTTTATTAAAATGATATAATGGGCACTGGTATACTTGATATACCGCCTGAATGTTATGGATATTTTAAAGAAATACAGTTACTTGCCAAATCCGATATTAAAGTAAAAGCAAACCCAGTTAACTTTTTGACAGAATTAAGGATACATGTTGCAATACATCGAAATTTGAAGAAATAACATCTGATACACCAGCTGTAAAAATAAAGAATATTAACTTAGACTCTTTTAAAGAAAATGATAAAATATTCAAAGATATCACGAGTAATTTAGATTTAATTAGTAAACCTCACATTTTAGAATAGTGCAATATTATTCATATACCACTATCCGTATACTATTAAGCATTGTACTCTAGGTTAGCTATAAGATTTATAATTGGAAACTCAAATGTAAAAAATATCTAGTTAGACCTACGCCTAACTCGAATAATATAGAAACCGAATATGCTTCTGAAACAAACTCAGTCAACCTCCCAATACCAATACTTAAAATCAGAACCTCTATGACATAACTGTTATAGCTTGTACTTGCTAGCAGTAATGCTTACACAGCACCTGTCTCATGGTTCTCATATTAACATGATAAGAGCATCCGGCTGCCAGAGTTTTGCATTACCATGACAAGCTCTGTTCCCAGGCCCGTCAGCAAACTTCACTCCCAGATGCATCAACATTTCTTAACCTTTATAAACCCTGGACCGAAGCTTCGTGAGGTTCAGATAATCACAGTTCAAACCAGTCCTTAGTCGGTGTCAGTCGTAATCAAGATACAAGCGCGATCAAAGTCTAACTAAATATTTTATAAAATATAATAATTGTAATAATTGGTTAAATAATAATATCTAAGAATAAATTGTTTGTTTTATATTAAATCTTGAAGTCGTCATAACAGCACGCACGTACGCATGCGCACGCACTCACACACTTAGATATATGTATATATAATATATATATATATATATATATATATATACACACACATATAGATATATATATATATATATATATATATATATATAAATTCTGACGTGGTTCTAGCAAAATTCTCAATTGTGCTCCTTAACATAAGTAATATTTGAGTCCAATATTTGGAAGTGGTATGCATATTTTAGATAATTAAAAGTAGTGTTATTAGGAAATTTTCTTTCCTATCATGTCTTCATAAAAAAAATCTACTACACTTAAAGCAATTGTGATAATACAGTCAGTATAATGCTCGTCTTCCATTTTATATTGATATATTTGACATTATATAATATTTTTACGGATTAACATTTAAGAGTAAAGTAAAATTAATTTATTACTTTCATAAGAAGTGGTATTATAATAGGAAAACAAATTACATCTGTCTGTTTATAAATAATAAAATTGTATAGTGGATACGTACGTAACGTATCCACTATACAATTTGTAAGTAAATTATGCAGTTTGCATTATTGATAAAACTTCATAGCATGAGTCAGGCACAGAAAAAATATATCAATAAAAGAAATGACGACCTAAATGAAAAATTGGAAGTTTTACAAATGTCAAGTACCCTATGAGAGAAAATAAAGATGTTTTAATTAATTTTAAATTAATTTTTTCTAGCAACTTGTTGAAATAATTCCAAGGCAAGGAAAGGGAGATATTTTTAAGAACAATCCATGTTATTAATTTGCCCTAAATTATAGGTACCAATTTCCTTTAAAAATTATTGAATTAGTGGCCGGTAACGAAACTTAAGAATTGCTAATTGTAATTAATTAGGTATTTCACATTAAAAATATTTAATTTGAATAATTTTGTTTTCCCTCAAAATCCTAATTGGACAAAAAACATTTACACATTTATTTTATTGGAAAATATTATAATAATAAGATTTGTCAGGCAGCGAAGGTTAGTTTTTAGTAATTGAAAAATACGTGGTATTGGTTTATAAAATCTTTTCATTTTGAATAAAATAATCGTGGATGGATAGTGGGTAGGAAAGATAGATATACTATATTGATTATCTCTTATAAATAAAGTAGATAGATATTCTATATTGATGCTCTTTCACGTTTAATTCTTTTACATTTAAATTTTATTGAATTTTCGACAATTTTACCAAAACAATAATTGTGCTATTCTATTGTTTTGTAGTTTTATGAATACCCATGAGAATTAAGACCTGCATTTTCGGTCAATAAATTATCTATATACCAACTTTTATCCAAGTTAATTAAGAAATTCGACTTTTAGTCACAAATGTACACAAATACATAAATATGGTGATGATATAAATTTAGGCTATTATTTTTTTGAAAATTGTAATGTAATGAAATTACCATACACTAGAAGTGGTTGAGGAAAATGATTTAACGAGTAAATAGATTTAGTCTTAATGGAGGAAATGTAGTGTTAGATTGAGGTTCAATTCGAAAAAGAAAGAGAGGGAAAATGTTACAAAATTTAGATAGGATGTTGAAATTGTAAATATTGAGACGGGTCGGTCTTAGGAAATAGCAAGAGCAAAAGACTAGAAGACTAGATATTAGGGTAAAAAAAAAAAAAAAATATATATATATATATATATATATATATATATATATATACCCTTCCATTGAAAACACCTAGAAAAATGAAGCAGACTGCAAAAATCTTATTCAATAATCGATAAAATGTTCCAAGGTTTGGTAAGCAACCTATTCTCATGATGAACGTCAAATAAAGTAGCTAGTCTTAACGATCCCATGGAATCACTTATCTTTCATTTACAGTAGCAAGTCTTAAATTACTTCCAGAGATAAAAGTAATCGAATAATTTAAGATCACTTCGTGAAAAAGGTCCCGGTTGGAAAAAAGAACAAAATTAAAAGGAAAATACAGAAGAGCAAGAAAGACGTAGCTGGACCATATACAGGTAAATTGAAAAGGGTGAAAGTGTCTTCATATAATTAACATTCAAAAACATATGAAAGTAAAAGCTATTAAGTACAAACATAACTCATGTTTAGAATGTTCCGTATATATTTAGGCACACATAAAAGTTTAAACATTCAAGAGTACTTAGTATTTCCATTAAAATCTTTACAAATATTGATATTATTATTCGCTATTTAAGTATATTGCCTATATATTTCATAGCCGTTAGAAAAATAACCCGGTTGCTTTTATCTTTTTAATTTATTAATGCAAGACGATAAAATTACTAAAAGTCGTCAACTTCAAGTCTTTTACATGCATCGTTAAAAAGTTAGAGTATCCCATAAAATACTGCAAAAAATTTTGCGTAGAAAATGGCTTCTGAAAAAAATTAAAATTTAGGTTTGAGTTTTATAAGATTTCCTTTAAATATATGTATTTCTAAGAATGCGTGGCTAGTTAGACAGCTTACAAAAGTAATAAACTGTTCTCAAAGAATGTGTAGCTGCATAGTCTTGATAATCAATTAGCAGTAAATTATCCTCAAAAGGACGTAAGACAATTTCCATTGAGAATTAAATATTCACGCGTTAAATTATGGCTACACCTGGGAGCCAGCCTTGGCAAGAAGTCGTCGGTATGGGAGCGCAGGCACAGCACACCATCATTCAGTACGACGCGCGCAGGCACGGAGCATCATAGTATCCATTTCCCTCGGCGATCGGTGACGGAAAAGAGTGGCGCGCTTGGCGCTGGTATAATTACAAACTTGCAATGTGCGATATGAGCGGATGGACCGCTCGTGCTTTGCATCCTTTCACTCGTAGACTGTTCATCCCTATTACAACGCTCTGTTTCCACTTACATGTCTTGCCATGTTTGTCTTCGATTAAATGTTTTGTGTACAAAATAGTATTTCCTGCAGCTCAAATTTCATTACGTTATCTGAACTTTTACATCCCATACCGTATTTCTTATACTTAAATTTAGTCAAGTACTCGCGTTAGTACTCGTCTCAATAGTATTTCTATTAAACTATTTACAAATTTATTTTCCGCTATGTAAATAAATTTCCTATTATATTCTTCACAGGACTGAAATTAACGCGAAAATCTAAAAACATGTAAAATTCAGACATGTCGCTTTTTACTGACAGTCTTTAGACAATATTCTAGTAACGCTGTTTTCTTTTTATTTTGAGCTATTTTAAGCTTGAATAGTTTCCGAGATGGGAGGGGACGTTTTCAATAATATTTCTACAAAAATACTTCTATAATCCTTTGGACATGCTATTTGAAATGAAAGGCCACACGAAACACGAAATTTTAAAAAAATTCAGTATTTAACTTGCCCAATCTAAAAGTGCCACAAGCATATTTTTGAGTGTAAATATAGATATACATGTAACTTAATCACTACGCAAAATTTTTAGTTTATGCATCAAACGGTTTTTGTGCAACATTTTTAATAAATCTTAAAATTCTAAAATAAATGTATAAAAGGTAATTAGGACAATCAATTAATTGACCAAAACCCTAAATAACCATCTGATTCAATTAGTCAACCGACGTTAAATTTAGTTATATTGATGTCGATTGACGCAGTTAAGTTTAGCTTTGTCGAGTTTCAGTTAATTACTATTTAAACTTACGGGATTGACAATTTTCTTTCCTGATTTGTAGATTTGGTACCATACCACATTTAATCGTAGGGGTAAATGGTATTGTTATTGGTAGTCCTATAGTAATATGTCGTATCAGAAATATAAGAAAAACGTTATTTATGGTGTATGTTATTTTTTCACGGTTTCGTATCTGAAATTGAAAAATTGACCCTTATAAAACATCACTCAAGTATCTATCAATCCGTCTGCCACTGTCGCAAGATGAAGTAAGGTAAAAAACAAAATTTCAATTAATTTCTCTAATTCCAATTTATGTCGTATTCTTGACAATTTTGAAATTAAAAATAAAATATTCGCCATTTATTCTGTCCAACAAACATTTCACTTATTTTATCTTATGTAATGGTTATATGATTGATTTTATGACCTTAAATAGTATTTATTTAATTGGGCTGCAAAAGTATAAAGTAGTGTAAATATTTTTAATAAGTAGTGGCAAATGAATCTATCAGTGAGGAAAACATCAGTGTTGACTTTATTATGAAATATGTTAATTTATTACTTAATAAAATTTATTAATTACTGAACAACGTATGAAAATACATTTATAAAGGGACTGTAAGGAAAGAAACAAACTTAAGAGGAAGAAAAGTTTCGAGTGTCAATATAGTAGTTTATTCTCTTAAATGCAAATATAACCTACAGTCTTGCAAGGATATAAGAAAGAATCCAATCCTTGAAAGTATTCACTTCATCATTACATCGCTGCGAGACAGAATCAAATATGTGAAATGTGATTTTATTAAAGAGACATATTAACGAATGAAAAAGGTCGTTTTAGGTTGCTTCTGTATAAATGTTATAAAATTTTTAACACCTATTCAAATATGGAATACCACGGAAGAATGAGGCGGCGCGAATCAATTATCCGTAAACATGAACGTTTAAATTTAAATTCTGTATGAGCGAGAGCGACGTAATTACCAACGTGACAGCATCGCTATAAGATGACGAATGTCAGTCTAATATACTGCAAATTTTGATAAGAAGAATTAAATATTGTTATGTTCATATTGTTTTCTCATTCGTGATTTCTAAATACTACACAATAAATTGATATCGCAAAAAAATTAAAATTTAAAGCGCCTTGCGTGTACAGTTGGTGGTTGAGTAATTAAAGCACTTATTTATAATGCTGAAAGGCGTTTTCATTCACATGTTTACGCTAATGACAGCTAAGTAAATATTAGAGAAATATTTTTATTATATTCACACACACACACACACACATATATATTTATATATATATATATATATATATATATATATATATGTGATGTGTGAATGGATGTTAAATATTGCAATAATTGAATGTAGGATTTTTAGTTTAAAGGGACAATTCCAATGTCACGATTATATATATATATTAGGAGAAATATTGCATAGTCCATATAATATGTTGCACTATCCCCCAAAATACACTAACACCGGACAACATCTTTAAATGCTAAGCAACTTGGTCGGATGCCCATCGATTTCATCCACACACATCAAGCTCCGAAACTTGCGACTTTTGTCAGCAAGACTTGGAGATATTTAGCACAAACCCATGGACACGACAAGTACAATAAGAACAAGAAAAATGTTTTTATAATGATGGAACCATTAAGAGCAGAATGTAAATTAATACAAAACTACACTTATCTCTAATGTTGTTAGTATTTGAGATTTGATCAGATTATTTAAATATGAACTGATTTGTTTATAAATCTAGGATAATAATAAATACTACATATAGTATTTATTTACGAGGAAATTATGTAGGGGTGAATTTCAAATCCTTTTTCTAATAATAGTAAGAAATATGTTTACCTTGTTATAAGGTCCACATAAACAAATTTTAACTGTGATTTTTAGAAATGGATACATAATTGTAATAGATAAATACTTTTAAATGCAATAAGCATTTAAATCTTTCCTCTTAATATTTCACGACGTAAACGTATATTTAACTTCAAAAAGTTTCTTTACGAATAGCGACCTTTCATTTAACGGCGTCCTTTTCCTTGTTCAACTCTTATATTTTAAAGCAATGTTTTACCATTTTGTTTCCAAGACATTAAGTTTAAGATATTAAGCGTAATGTATTATATTTGAGTTGGTTTTTTGCATTAATACTGTCATAACCAGAGTCCACCTAAAGAATATATATTATTTTATATACGAGTATAATCGTAAATACAATATTCCTCCTATAAATATTTTCTGCGTTATTTGCATAGTCATATAGATCTTATAATATTTTTTAACATGTTCAAGCTAAGAGAGTTTCACTTTTATGTAACTATGTACGTAAACAAATGTAGAAGGTTAACTTTTATCCATTTTTCATAGACGTGTCGATTTAAAATTTTACGAACATGGAAGTCTTATGAAAATACAATATTACGTTATTACCATTCTTCTGATATGATGAAGAATGAGGGGACTGACCATGTGAACTTTTCAGTGGCTGGCAGTAAACGTTTAAATTTGAGCTCCATTTATTTATCTCAACGTGATGTTTGGTTACAAAACTCTGCTTTTAGTTTTTTTTTCCAAAACTATTTTGCATATTTATTTAATATTTCAATTGTGGGTTCAACCATAATACGTGGGATGTTGAGCAGATTTAAATAAAAAAAAATATGGGTTAGGTAAAATATTGTTTTACATTTCTTAATGTTTCCCAATTGAGTTGAATTTCTCCCTAAAATACTTGAACAGGAAAACAATGATGAACATTGTTATATCTGAGAATTGACAAAAGACGTTTTATTTTTAAATTTCTTAAAATAAAACAAAGTTAAAAACAAATAAGTTATGGACATAGAGATATACTTGAGAGGGAACGTAAAGGCTTTATTTTGGGATATGTAAATCTGTAAAAGTTTACACAAAATTTGAATTCATTTTTACGCATTTTTCTAATAACTGCATTTACCAGCAAACTTTTTTCTAAATTTCGTTCATACAATTATTAAAGTGTGTCATTGAATAAAAATTGGCAGAGCTGCAATTTGGAATATTTCCGCCTCCAACCTAATCACCAAGTCTAGCTGCATATGTTCCCGATACTCGGAACTTTTTCGGTTCGATGCAAATTTTCTAAAAAGCCTTGTCTAATTCTTTAGGAAAATTTCTGCTCTGGCCTAGCTGAAAAACATGGGTTTTGACATCACGAATTCACCCTCTATAGATGTTTTTAAAGGTCATCTGAGAAAATCCTTATTCTCTTAATTCTTCATCCCTAAACTAAATTAATTTAATACCGTTCCTTAATCATGCCATATGAAGATTAGTTTGTTACATGTGGTTTGTGGTTAACTTTTATAAATAAGGTTGATCTCTTTATGATAGGTTTCGTAGTTTTAAGCGTGTTTTTTCTTATTATTTTTGACTTTATAAATTTAAATTTTAATTAGCTATTTGTTAACTTTCAAAGAGTTTCAAGTATTTTAAAAATTAAAAGGATCCAGATATAATATCGTCGCAATTAAATGTTTAAAGACTTCTATTTCTTAAAAATGTGAAAATAATTATTTTAGTAAATTTGTACACACTCGGAGCAGGGAAACTAAATTAAAAAAATTCCAACACACAACTGACCTTCACATTCAAATAATGGTGTCGTCGGTTGTGAATTGTTTCTAATATTTTGTGTCATTTATCGTCATGTAAGAGACTTGTATTTAAATATGAGTAGGTCTATTAAAATTATTGCCATTACAAAGAAAGGTCGGAAGAAAATGATTGTTAAAAGAATAATGTCTGAATTCCTTTGCCTTAAAAAAAAAAGAATATTTCAAGGGAAAATACTGAGCAGCATGAAGGCTTTCAAAAATTAGAGCTTACATGAATAGTATCCTAGATTTTGAAAGTGTAGAAGATCGTAAAAGAAATAAAAAAAAGTTACTTTTGATCCCAAGGAACATGCTGTTACCCCTTGAAGAGTTACACCGGTATAAGCTCATGTACCATTACAAGACCCTTATACAGTTAATGTAGTGATTGCTTTGTCAACAAAAACCTTCGCAACGAAATAATTATCTTCAGATACGGATTACATGTTGTCATTCGTTGAGGAGTTTCATTGACTGACTACTTAGCGCATTGTCAAATTGTCACCGATCTTACATAAGACCACTTCGATCGTTTTCGTTCAACATCGTTCAGTAAAAATTCAAGTCTGTTTTTTTAAGTCGGTTAAAAACAACGCCATTACGTTATTTTAGTGCGTATATTTCCGTTTCCGTTGCTGTAAATGTTACGAGCTTACCAAAACGTATAAACCATTTTAACATGCAATACTTTTTTTGTGAGAACTGTAAAAATATATAAAAAAATTGAAAAGTTGAAAGTAAAAAATTCAAAATTATTCATATAAGTATATTAAATTTATAATACATCATTTATAATGTATGTGTGTACACACACATACCCTTTGTGTGCGGAATCGACGTCCATACTTATGCTACGACCGGTGTGTCGCACTAGCGGCGAAACGTTACGGATTAAATTGAATCTGCTCGCGTACGCCGGCATCGTTTACTACCCTTAATATGCGTAAAGTGATACATAAATTTATTAAGAACATTAAATAATTCTGCTTTCCGTCTAACGTATTCAGAAGTGGGATAAATTACAACTTAAATCGTTTAGATATATAAAGGATAATATCTTATTACGAACTATAAATACAATCGAATTTTTTTCAAGTGCAACACAAAGCTTGCGCATTTAATATTGTCGTTATTTAATACACATATTTATCGGTTCTATGGACAGTTCTTCTAATTTGAACATACTATTACTGCAATGTAATAAATGAAAAGGGTTGCACTTGTTCCACTTTCAAGTACGTTGACAATTGGGTACCACTAGTTAAACGGTGATTGCTTTCCATGTATCTGATAATTGTTGACTCTTGTTTGCTATTAATAAAAGTTGTTCACGTTTTTACGTCACATTCAAGACCACCTAATTTATCATTTTATATACCATTTGATTATAATTTTGTTCCATGAATTTCATTTGCATTAAGTAATTAAGTCAAGTGCACGTGAGACAGTAATTACTTTCGGTAAAATATCCTCTTGAATCACAATCTTATTAAATTTAACTCAACTTAGTTCTTGAAGACTTATGTTTATTATTTTTGAGTGTTCATGTGATGATAAATATTTTGTTCTATAATAATAGAAAACTCATTTACACCGCCGAACGCTCGAGATCGTTTCGGCATCATTCTACCTACAAACGTTCAAATTTAAATTGAACTGACGTTTAGTAATATCGGGCGGCAGTGTATCAAGTACACCGTTTCATGCTCTTTTTTTGCAATAATGAAATTAGATGGTGTACGATTCAACAAAGAGGATAATAATTTGTTCAAATTTTGTGGTAGCATTCATAATATGAAATGAAACTATTTAAATTTAATGGCAATTATAAATTAATTATGGCATAATTGGATTTCTGGTACTTGAATATACTTTGTAAAGTCGTGTAGTCTGTCTATCAGACTGACTAACAGGACTTGATTTCCGGTAAAGGACAATAAAGAGTCCGACCTTCGTTCTTTCAACGTTCGAAATTCGTACTTCCGACTTTCGTAAGCTTAATGGAATACCGGTAAACGAAATATATTGCCATGAATCGTCACTTACATGGACTAGTTGGGAAAAAACATATACTTTACAAGCCTCAATATATCTACGGGTATTCACCAGCTTTGTTTACAGAAATAATTAACTTCAGAGCATACTTTCAATACTTAAAAGATGCTTCACGAATTGTCGAAGCAGGTGAAGTCTTGGTCTATATTGGTGATATTTTAATCCTGAGTACAAAGTTCTCAGTATTAGTTCCACTTCGCATTTTCGTACTTGCGACATTAACAAAACATTCGGAATTCGGTGGCTTTGCCGACAGCAAGTAAAACGCTTACTTGGCTATGCAAGTAAATCGTACAATTAAACCATTTCTGACTACTCATATGGGCGGGAAAGGTAGGGGATAGCACGACTATCTTCTCAAAGTAGATTTGGGTGTGAACTCCACTGTCAATCGGGAAACAGGAAAATCTCTTTGGATATATTATTTGGCTTGCGATCGTATTTAGCGCATGACGTACAAAGGACTTACACGCAGTATGGCAGATATGTTCGTATTAACACAAGATGCTATAAACAAGACTAAAAAGTATGCCACTCGGATGAAAGCATACTTTGACAAGGATCAAAAAATTGCTAAACCACTTTCGGTTGGAACTTTAGTCATGGTTGGGCGAAAGATAATAAGACCTGGTCTGGTTAGTGGGAAGTTGGTGCCACAATGAGCAGGGCTATACAAAGTCACGGTTGCGTTGCCACAACAATAGGTATCAGGTTACGTCCGCGGGAAAAGGGAAGAGGCGATATTAGAATATCATAGTCCGAAACCAAATAAAGAGATGGTGTTCCAGGACCATGACTGTCTGACGATAGATAGGCAGACACACATCATCAGTGATACCAACAGGCTACAGTGATACCTGATGCGCATATACCTTCGGGCTGTGCTTTCGGAACTGCGCGTATAAGTGCGTGTATAAGTTTGATCTTTAAAATGTAGCGTTGCGCTTTGTTCACTACATCCCCTTTTTCCGTTCTAATCAGGGACTCATTTTTGCAATAATATTTTCCCGTATTTGTTTATTTATTTATATATTTGTGACATGAAAATCCAAAATTCAATTTATTTTAATTTTACATATTTTGTAATATTTTAGTGCTACGATAGTTAATTATAATTTAAGGCAAAAATGCATAATTTTGATTTCTCTTGGTCCACAATTAAATGAAACTACGTGATGTAATATTATTTCTACTTTCTTTAATTTCTTTACCACGACCTAGGTTTCGTTGTATTACAACATCTTCAGGTGGGCTATTAGCAAAGATTAACTCTTACGAACATCCAACAGCATTTATGTTTCAAAAACAATGGCGGAAGCCGGGTTTGTGTGGGTTTTCCCACTGCTTATGTTAATGAGTTTATTGTAGGGGAGCGGTGTAGGCTTTATTATGTTTCCGAGAGTTATACAAATTCAAATTGTTTCAGCCCAACTACACATCTAAATATAAATATATATAATAATATAATAAAATGAAAAAAAGGAAAAAAAAGAAATTAAAATAAATAAACGAATAAAGAAAACGGGAGATATGTTGAATTAGTGGTATAACCTTGTTCTAACTTTCAAATACCCTTGCTATTATATAAATATATTACTGAGAATAACTTCCATTTAATTTTATTGCACACCGGAACCTTCGCATTGTATAAACTCATAGAATAACATCAATTGAATTTATTACATTCACTAAAATACTTGTATATTGTATAACTCTCGGAAAGATAATAAAACCTACACCGCTCCCCTACAATAAACTCATAACATAAGCAGTGAGAAAACCCCCACAAACCCGACTTCCGCCATTGATTTAGAAACATATAAATGCTGTTGGATGTTCGTAAGAGTTAATCTTTGCTAATAGCCCACCTGAAGATGTAATACAACGAAACTTAGGTCGTGGTAATGAAATTGAAGAAAGTAGAAATAATACTACTTCACGTAGTTTCATTTAATTGCGAATAATGAATTTCTACAAAATTAACGCCAAATATATTCAATATTCTCTTGGTCCCACAATTTTTAGCACTGATGCGTACTTGTTGTAATATATTTTTACATATTAATATAAATGTATTGACGTAAAATACACGAACATAGCTTTTGGGTGCTATGGCTCTTTATGTTAACTTGTAGCATAGGTTTTTGTAGCACGTCTGCAAGATTATTGAAATGTTAATTAAACCGTACGTTTTTGAGTAATTCACTGAAGTACTCCTGTATTAAGATATATTTTTTTGCGTCGCGGTATTCAGTGAAAGGACATACTAAAGAAAAACATGAACCAATTTTATCAGTGCTATTAGAAAACTCTGATAATGTAGAATATATAGACATTAGTCCTTTAGATAAACGGGTCCTGTGTTTGGGTAAAAGTCTCGACAAATACCATAAACTTGTGAATTATAATACATTAAAAAAGGTTTAAAAATATGGTTATTGGCTTAATGCTATTGAGTATACTGAGTTAGCAGCAACCGATGAACAATGTAAATCTGAATGTGATTTACTTCTTCCTCTGGTTGGGGTCGACCAAAGAAAAGTTTACTGACTTGAGCAAAAGATCAAAACATAGACGGTTAACAGAATTATCTCAGGTTGACTATTCAGTAGTTTGTGCATTACTTAACAGTTCGGATGTGTTAACTTCAACCCATGTTAGTGCGAATAAACTTTGATCACTTTTTGTAGAGGCAAAGCTCACGAAACATAAATATTTTTTGATAATGAACCTTGTTAATAGCAAGACTTCTAGTAAAGTTTTACCATCGTATCAGAGTGTTTTGAAAGCTAAAAAAAGTTATATCCTAGCAATATGATAGTGAAGAAATTAAAAGACGAGATCGAGTTGCAAGTTTACTAGATCACACAGTTTTGTGTGATCATTTATCTTTTAGCAGTTAATTTATCTTTAATTGGGAAATCTTTTATCGATGGTAGTATGGGTCATAGCGAGTACAAACAGTCTTTCGTGGATTCCAGTTTAGATGATGATAGTAGTTGTAACTTCTTACGTTCTTTACAGTTGGTAACAAATTCAGATAGTGAAACCAACATTTTGTGAAAAAATGTCCACCCCTCTTTCATAAGATACTATAGACTTATTCTTTTCCAATTTTCTGAAGAAATTCCTACTGTGTCTATGAATGAGGAAACTTTTTTAAAGAAAATATTAATTTTTTGGTATAATAATACTAATTGTACAATCTCTTAGCTTCCGCCCACAAAGTACTAATATATGGCTCATCAATTGTAAAGCATGCATTACTTTCTATCAGGAAATTATCTGAAGAGGCTGCTGAAGTTAATAATTTCAAAGGAATTTAGACGAGGTCACGCTCGAAAAATGTCTCGGAAACTTACAAATGCCGATTTAATGTATATAATCATGTTACAATCAGACCCCTTCATCATCAGCCTATGGAAGTTTCCCCGTAAGAAGAAAGGGTTTTTGAATAATCAAGTGTTAAATTTGTTAGCAGTGTATAAAATCTTGTAATTTTTTTGTAAGAATATTTGAATGTTGTTATATTATTTTGCTATTAAAATTAGAGTTTCTCCTCAATTTGTATGTTTTTATTAATTATTTACGATTTTTAAGTTATCTTTTTGAGAATAATACACATCACTCTAAGTTTATTTAAGACCAAATCTTGTAATTAATTTCGCCTAATATGAATTAACATAGATATTGAAATATACTTTTTTTAAATTTATTTCGTTATTTCTTTCTTGTTATTTGTAATCAAATTATTTATAAATATTTTGTATAGCATAATAAAACAAGTAAATAATATTTTGCTTTATCATTTGTAATTATTTTAATACAAATATAATGCCTTATTTCCGAATTGTCTATTTTGACAGTGTATTTATGCGCCGGGGCAACTTGAGACCATGTCACTCGAGACTTCATCGACAAGGCAATTACGAGGACGTAATAGAATCAGGATGACCGAACTCTAACCAGAATCGACGTCATCCTGTACGTTGCACAAAACGTCACAGACCCAATTGCACTTGCTCGCATACATCGGCTACACTACCCTTGATGTGCTACATAAAGTGATAAATAGATTTATTAAGAACATTAAATAGTTTTAGGTTCACACACACACACACACACGCACGTACGTAAGCACGCACGCAGGCACGCACGCAGTCATGCACGGACGCACGCACGCACGTCAAGTTCACATAAATTGACTGAAATTGGTTATTTATATTTTCATTTGCTGTCTCACGTTCGTGTGACACAATATCCTATTCTGTGTACAAAATAAAAAGTAGTTGCGATCCATTTGCAGCTCCATTATTTTCATTAGTTTTTTTTAGTATTGTAAGACATGTAGAGAATGATTGGAGATGTGAAATAAAATAGCTTTGTTAATTTCCAGAAATTGTTTTCACAATTTGAAATACTGTTTTTTTAAATTATATTTTTTGACATTAGAATGTTTTTAAAATTTGATTGAGGTATTCAGCCGATATATGACCATTTTTATCCCATAATAAAGACTCCTGTCAAGATTATGCTCTTTATGTGTAGTTAAATCACAGTTTGTGATTTATTAGTTTAACTTCTTAATACCCTACACATCAAGTACCACTAAATTAGCGCGTTTAAATATTTGTAATTAACCAGTATATAATTAAATAAAATAATATAATTAACTATTACCAACAGACTGCAATTTCCTTTAGACTGTAATTTCTAACTTTGCTATTAGTTTATGTCAAAGAATTCGATCCACAAACTTTGATTCATAGTAAAAAAGTAAATGTAATTAAATAGTGGCCATTTTTCTACAAACCGATTCTTTACTGGTATTAAATGAGGAAATAAAGATGATGTTTTTCTGCAAAATTTTGTAGTTTTTGTCTTTAACCATTTAAAATATTTAGTCCCACATTTGAGTGATGGGCAAATTTACGGAATGGGAATAGATGATAGATGTTTGCCAAAAATAATATAGACTCTATTCAATGTAACCTGCTTTGGAGAAACCTTAAACACAGTTTACAATAATTTTTTCCTATCCCAAATTAAAATCCTAATTGAAATTTTAATATTACTTTTCATAATTTTCCTTTGTGCAAATATGTCCATTTCTGAATAAATGCAAAATGTATATTTATAATTAATTATAATTTGCTTTGTTAAACAAAATTCTTGTTTTTAATTATTATTTTCCATACCTCATTATCATGTATCACAGTTGTGAAAGTGGTATCTTAACTTTATTGATATTACTGGTTTTATAATGAAACTTACACTTTTTGTTGTCGCATTGCTTGTTTAGCATCAAATTCTAGATACTAAGTTTTAGCAACCTAAATTTGCTGATAAAGATGGGTAGTTATCACAACCAAAATATTTGCGCCGGCAATTTAATTTCAATTTTCATTTTCTGCGACGATTTCTCTTTTTGGTTTTTCACCGAGCGTCGGAGTGTGGTTTTTAATTTTTTTTAAGAAAGAGCTTAACTTAAAATTTAAATTAACATTTCATTAAAATTGTCTCAGTAGATTTTTGAGTATAACTGACAAAAGTCGAAAACATATACCAAAAATATTTACATTTTCTAAATATTTTACAAAAATAGTGAGATTATGCATTTGATCTGCGTATTTTTTCTTAACGTTTTTATCACATAGGAACTTCGCCACATAGATATATTTTTAAGTGTATTCAATATTTTATTACTACTGATATTGATTGGAAATCATTTGAAGCATTTTTATGGTTTTCTATATTTTTTTAGTTCTTAATTTCTCTGAAAGCTTCTGAGTTGATAAAATATTTATACATGGAATCAAGAAAGGTAATTTCATAAGTAATTCATAAAATCAGGTGTGTACAGGGTAACGGCATTTCAAACTTTTAATGCTATTTTTACGGTACTCCATTTTCAAAGATATAATAAATAACTCAAATGATATAACATTTATAACACGAAAAACTAATACTTATTCGAAGGATATTAATTTAAAACTCATATTATTTCTCATGTATATCAATTGAAAATAAGAAATATTTTTTTCCCTTTTTAATTTTTAATTTGATTAAAAATTGCCGCTGTTTTGGTAAGGATTCGGTTTAAAGAATAGGTTAACCATCAGATTATATTGTAGACAAATAATTTCAATCAAATAAAAGTTAATTATCAAAGTCGCTTTTTCAAGAGAAATGTTACAGGAGAAAAAAAATTAAATAAGGAAATAAAAGTGAAAATAAAAACATTAAAATACAAGTTTTGCTTTTGCTGATTGAAAGCTAATTTGATAATTTTAAATTGCTGAAAATCAGGCAACTGAAAACATAATAAAATAATATAGAATATTGTTTCATTTAATTGCGATTTAATTAATATATGTTCAATCAGTATATCAGCAACAAGTGAATAAAAATAAGTTTATATGAGTTAAGGTTAGTATGTATACACACTATAACTAAGAAAAGTTACAGCACAGGGGTAACTGAATTTAATGTTAAATAAATGAATTTAAATGTTAGCAAGGCAAATTCCTTTTATTGAAAAAAAAAGGAACAACATTTTCATAAATTTTTAGCGGTTGCAGAAATAGTTTAAACTAATGTTTTTATTATTATCGGCTTTATTGAGGTATTTATCATATAATACGATCAGCTTTTCTATACTCTCTACACAGAACGGTGCCGTCAGCGGAGATAATCATAGTCAGGTGATGCTTTATAGTGATGCGACACAGCGATGAAGGCTATTATTTTTTAAGCAAAATGGTGCCTGGTATGCAAATAACTGAAAAAGGCTAAGTGTAAACTTTTACACCCATTAAAATCATTTTACTTTTGGCAAAACTAACCTGAAAATAAACACTTTAATTTTAATTTTCAGGTTAACTTTTGGCAACTGAATCATTCTACTTTTGGGAAAACTAACCTCAAAATTACACTTTAATGTTAATTTTTCGTCGTAACGTGAAAAATATGCTTTAAATTTAAAAGTTTCTTAATTTTAATGTTTTCTATATTTTCAAATGTTCTAAATTCCAACTCGTGATTGCAATCTATAAATTTAAGTTTTTGTTTCGAATAAAAAGGTTACTTCCTTTTTATTGCTTACAAATAGTTAAACTTGAATTTTTAATAAGTTTTCTTTTTACAGTTCTATTCCATTTATGTTCCTTCCTGTTATAAGTTTTTAATCAATTTCAAATACAAGAAAAACAAAAAAAAGTTTGGTAACAGCATGTGAATTAAAATCGAAAGGACACTTTGAAAGAAAAGAAGCTTTTCAATTCAGTTAAGAAAATAGGAAAAAAATTATATTTAAGAAACAATCTCTTGGTCAATACAATCCTAATCCAATGGCTATGTTTATTTTTACTTGAGGATGTTTATAGATATAGGAAAATAAGTAAAAATCTTTTTCACCGAAATTTAACAAAGAAAATGTTAAAGGAAATCTCGACTGAATAAATAAAGGGCTCTTTTTTAAATTCCTTAACCAAACGATATATATTTCTTTCATTTATTTTTTGTGGTTTATATGTGTAGCTACATATGTGCACATATATATATATATATATATATATATACATATATATACATATATGTAAGTTTGTACATAAGTCTTAAAGCTATCCTGCCATCTAACGAATAAACTAGTGGTGAAAAAGTAAAAGATTAACTTTGATCGACCTCATTGATATACTGACTCATTTTATTTGGTTAGATTTGTTTTCTAACTTCCATTTTTATTATTTAATATTGTATCATATAAACCTTTTTTTTCCTTTCTGGTCTCTATGGGTTTTCATAGGTTTCTGTTTATGATAACATTGCATTTATCAATTACCAAGTATATATCAGACAGAAGCAAATACTAATAGGAAACGATAGATGGATTACTGACAGACAAATTTGAGTAAATAAAGCGACTTTTAAGAAATACATAACGTAATCCTAAACTTGTAAAAGGAAAGCTCGCAGATGAAATTAAAATGACTTCAAATATTATTTTATGAAATTTTGGTTCGTCCTATTGATATGGTTTTAAAAAAAATTTAAAATAAAAATTCATATTTTTTATTTTAATTCACAACCAAATATCAAAACGCAACTTAATTTTTTCATTGTGTACATACACGTGGGAATGAGAAGTTTTATCAATTGATCTTTGGAGGTTTGTTTAAAATAGACATGTATCAAAATTACTAAAATTTTTAATGGAATTTTATGAATTCCTTTTTCTCAATTGTAAATTTCTCACCCTACTTAGCAATCCAAACCTAAGTATAATAATTTACAAACTAAACAATTTCACGTCTCTTCCTGGACATAGGCCTGAATTAGGATCTTGGTGAATATCGCCTAAAGAAAGTAGAATATAATCGCGATTGTTATTATAAGTTGCAAAATAACTGGATCACTTCCGATTAGAAAAATTTATATTTTACTATCATCTATTTACTAAGTTATTCTCATAGCCGCGTTTATTCTACGTCTTGATTTATATCCCTGATATTTGAAGTTTAAAATTTGAACCTGTACGTCTTCTTGCTCTGGTTACTCTTAATCAAGATAATTTTCGTCGATGAACTTGTTTTGGTGGTTATGAACTTGTTTTATGATTTCTTTCCATGGTTTTCTGAAATACTTTTTACTTTTTTAACTCATTTCTCTTTTGAATCCTGCTCTTTCTTATTTTCCTGTGAACAGGTAATATAATAAATGTGTTAGTTTTTAACAACTAATTTAATATTCGTAATGAGTTTGCTAAATTTATTTGTACAGAGATAAGATAGGCAGGAAAATAAATTAACACTTTAAATTTATTAGATTTAGGAATTATTTACGAAAATGGTTTAAACATATGGGTATGTATTTTTTAATGTATTTCTTTTCATGCTATTCCTTTTTCGTTTCGTATGAATTGAAAATATTAGCCCAACATTTTTACGACTATCTTTATCCTGTTTTTGTATGCATAGTTGGTAAATAATTATATTATTCTTCAAAACGCTAGAGCCGATATTAAATTTTTTTATTACAATGAACTTTTTGGTTCTACCATTACAGATTACTCTTCCTCTAGCTTTTATCCTTGGCTTCGTTCGAGTAAATACCTCTGAAGGAAACGAAGGAACTATTGGTCCCGAAGGAACTATTGTATTACCTTTCTATCAAAAACCTTAAATGATTCACTGCTTTTATCATAACTCGAGGCAGGTGGAAAATATTTTAATTACATATGTTACCTTGTTTATAGATATGTTGTAATAATAAATTTGTAGTTTTACATAAAAAACCCGAGTTCCTTTTTAAAAGAATCATATTATTTCTCAAGTTATAAGTATTTATATTACAAGTTATCTTTCTTTCAATTTTCGTTAAAATCTGTCTTTATTTTTATATATGATTCAGTATCAAACATTCAGACACACCTTTCGCGTATTGGTATTTCGTACCAAGAAAGCTGTAAGTAGGTTTTTTTTTTAAACAGAAAAGAGCAAGAAATAAAGTACATTTGATAACCATAATACATAACAAAAAAGTTATTGTTATAAATTCGTACATATATTTTTCATATAGTAAAAATAAAAATGAAAGGAAGTGCTAATAACCTTTAATCTAAACAAAACAATATCGATGTTGTTAGCTGACATTGAAATTCGTTACATTATTGCCAAAATTATTCTCTTTTTCACTCCTTTCGAGTTTTATGTGTTTTTTTTGACCACCCTTTCGTATTTGGAGTTTCATAGGTTACTATGTTACTATTATGCATAAAGGACATAAAGAGATACAATCTATACTCTATTTCATATTGCCGTTTCACGTTAACAGCATTTACAAGTCATTAAAAGAAATACATTTCTATATCATAAAAAAAACTTTACATTTTATATTTTATTTGTCTGATTTGCCATGCACAAAGCTTTCAAAGAGCTTATTTTGTTTAATTTTCTTTATTTATGAGTACCATTTTGTAGAGTTCCGTTCTTCTAAATTAAGAAAAACGGAAACCTAATAGGATCACATGATTATTCATCCATCAGTCTGGCTTCTAAATCCCTTTTTCGTATATGAGTTAACATTAATATCATATATGAAAGCTATATCAGTTTCCAAATTTTAGGTTTTTTGATTCACGCAATATAAAGATGAATGCTTTATCCATTAAAGAATGGATTATCCTTTAAAGCGTCTTATTTATTCACACAGTAATCTTAATCATTGATCATCATTACCTCTAAGGTATTTCCGGTCGGTCCGTAATCTTGAAATTCGGCATAATGATATATCTTACCTTAGGAAACCCTCGAAGTGGAATTTCTGTGCATGCTTGATAGGTTTTTTTGCTTGTAACACCTGAGCTCACCACATGCACTTTTGTCCTTCTCCTTTCATAGCGATTTGTTGCTTAATTATAGACCTAAAAAAGAACATTTTTAGGTCTATAATTAAGCAATTTTCCATTTATAACATAATTTAATCATCTTATTCATTAAGGAATCCTAGTTATGACGTTTGTTTATTTGGTTAATCAATTATTTTTTAAGAAAGTGTTCAAATGATTATAACTGCTAACAAAATAAATCTGCTACCAGGAAGAAATTAAATATGAAGGCCAGCATTTTCCTTTAACTTTAACTTTCTTCGTGTACTCCCTCTTATTTTAATTCTACTGTGTGTTAATACAATATTTAACAAAACTTTTAAATACGCGTTGAACTTGTACTACGGGGCACCATGCACTTTACATATGCATTTATGAACATTTAATGGTACATAATAGTCCTATTAAACTAGTCCTATTAAACTATGTATAAAATTTTAATTTTTTCGAATGAAAATATATTGCCTAGTATATTTTAGGATTTTGCCAAATCTAACGAGTCAAGGTCAACAGGAAGTATCCTTATAGTTTTTGATTTATTTGCGAGTGTCAAAATATGCAGCGTAAATGGCTGTTTTTTAAGGTTCTTCTTGATTGAGTTGACTTGTAACCTTTATTTTTTTTGCAGTTTCAAGAAACCGTAGAACGTATTTTAGAAACGCGTGGAACGTGACGTGGTGCGTGTACGTGTGCGCGCGCGTGTGTGTGTGTGTGTGTGAGTGTGTGTACAAGAATAACGAGAGAAGAGTAAGAGTGGATTTTCATTAAACCGTCATCGACTTATTAAGTATGGGTGTTATAAAACCTGTCTTTGTGCATATTTAGAAGTAGAGGACTTCTAAATAGAGTCGAATCAATAAAGATTGAGAATCTTCAAATCTTCAAAGTTTTCAGGAACAGGATCAATTTTGATGTTTTATAATTAAATAATTAAGCATGCCTACAATGTGTCATTGTTCCTGCAATATATAAGAAGTAATAAATGTTGGAAACATTTTGTTACGTAACGGATTTGAATTATAAGAATGAGATATTGAAAGAAAATAGCTACAGTACTGAGTAAGAATAGTAATGAGAGAGAAATTTTGATATAGAATTAAAAGAAAAGATAGAGTAAAATTAACTTACTACATATAAGTTATTAATAATTTAATATCTGAATATATGAGTTGAATAACCGAATAAAAGTTTCAAATGATTATTTGCAATTGCATTGATAAACACATGTTCCATTATGTTACGATTTTGTTTCACAGGTTAATGCAATACATCTATTAGTTCTTTTTTTACTAAATTCTATTCATGACCGTAATTTTTAATATAAAACACACTAAATCAATGTGTATATTAAAAATACATACATTCGATTCGAAAAGCAAAGGTATACTGGATGTAATCGGATAAGAGTAGGTGAAATACAGTTTAAAAATCTGTCCACCAGGTACGTTGTACCTGTATCAAAAAAGATCGCTCCTTATTTTATGTTCACAAAAATTTTACATACAATATATATTTAGATTTAGTTTTATTATTTATTAGATACAAAATTTTTGCGTGTAAAAAAAAAAAACTATGTTTTATTAAACACTTTGTAACTTTTTGTTTAAAAAAGATTTACTGCGCTTAATTTTTACGTTTAAGGTGTACTTCTAAATTAACGAAGTAAATAAAATAAATTTTTGACGTAAATTTCTTTACTGTTATTTAAACAATATAATCACCTATCTTATACTCTTACAATTTTTCTGATTTCAAACAATAAACAAGAATAAAAATTAAAACAAAATCGTTTCTTTTTTTTCAGAGATGAGGGAAAAACTTCATTGATTCGACTATTACAGTTCCTTTGAAGTTTACTTTTAGTTATTTCATATTTAACTGATTTCAAGATTATTAGGTTAAGTACAAATAATTGTTTCACTAAATTTACAAACTAGGTAAATTTGAACTTTCACTTAGTATAATTAATAATTTCCGACAAAATTAGTATAAAGAAATATTTTCAACATCAGGTATCACCGCAAGTTATGAAATTTAATGCCTAACTCTCGCTCTATATTTATGTTAATGTTAACGTAACTTATATTTACACTATTTTTACTGATATAATCTAGAATTAACATATAAGCTGTATATAGCATAATATTTAATAGCGATATTTTAACTTTCACTTTCACAATCGTACTCTACTTACATATCTGTGCAAATCTATTAGGATGTGTGGATGCTGACTTCACTATTAAGATGGGCCGAATGATAGATGAGAATTAGAGTATTATGAAATGTTGTCAGTTTCATAAAATTATAACCAGAAAAATAAGAAAAATAAATGAGATTGAATGAGATTTATAAAGTTATACGCAAAAATCTTATTTACATGGTATCACCAAACCAAACTTTCTGTGATACTACGGCATTGAAAATTATTCGATTGTATTTTTAATTTTTAATAAGAACATCTACATAAAGAGAAATATCTTGAATTTGTCAAGTACATTTAGAGAAATATCACAATTTCTTGAATTTTTTGGCTGGTGGTAAATAAGGTAAATGCATTTTTGCATATCCATTAAAGTTTTAAAATTCGTTACGAACCGCATTGAAAAATAATAATTATTTAACTGCAATATCGTTCTGCTCAAACGACAACTGTTGGTGAAAATAGTAGCAGAAATATATTTTTTACAGTGGGCATATCACAACACAAGTCCCGAGGCAGCCAACTACTAAATGCTTGATTTTTTTTTAAATTCCAGAAATTTATTTTACTGTTACAGTAGATAGTAACATCAGAGTCAAGAAATAGTTATTTAAAAGTATTTAAACATTATTATTTTGGAAAGCTTCTTATCCAGTGAAATTAATTATTCTTTTACTGTGTCAACATGGTAATACTTACAGCGTTTGGTATAAATTTTTATTCCACACTGTTGACGCTTCAGCTACAGGCATATTGTTTGTTTGTGACATGTGCTTTAATTCAACAATTATGGCTAAACTAGTTCATTATTGAACTGCAACATTAAAACTGAAATATAAAAATGAACTTATACCACATATGAAACAAAAAAAAACACAAGAAAGTCTTATATGGGAATTAATGATATTCCATTATCGATTTGTTATTTTATATTTAACTTACTTACTCTTTCCCGAATGTCATTTTAAATACCGTTCCATTTATTATTCGCCGATAAAGTGTCGCCATTTCGATTCATTATAAAAATAATAAAAAGTAACTAACGAAAACGGCAGAACTATACTCCTGCATACGAATTAGATAAATAATTTTCTGAAAGCGTTTTATTACACATTTATTAAGTAATTGACAGTTTGTCAGTTTGGTATTAAAATGTTTTATTAAATAATATTAAAGAATGTTAACGTATTTCGTATTTATGTATAGAAAGCAAAGTAATTAAATATTTTTGTGGATATAACATGATTTAAAACCTTCATTATATTTTTCCTTTTTCCTTAATCATATATGTTATTCAAACAACGTATAGTTTAGACTTTTATCATTGATCGTTTTATTCATTTTTTAAAATTTATTTTATGAAATTAATAAAAAAATATGTCAGTAGTTTATTTTCATATAATTATTACACTGTAAAGTTTTGAAATTATTCATTTTAAATATGAATTTTTTGGATATTTATGCGATAATTACTCCAGGTGTGCACTACTGAAGCGTACCGGTGGAACGACGTGTCGTAAAATCCGATAAAATGTATTCAAATTAACTTATCGGTTATATAAAATTCTGCAATCGGCTATGTTATTTTAAATTTTTTATTGAATTATAGCGCAATAGTAAATAGGTTAGGTTAATGAACGATGAAGGATGGAGATAAGTAGTAACTTATCTCATTCAATCTACGACTAATATATGCATCACCCTGCGGAGAAAAATATATGATAAGCGGATCATAATAGTCCCATGCCGTCTTACCATCTCTAGTTATATTATTTGCTTTGTGTTCTAAACGGGTGCAATAAAACGTAAATAATAAAACGTAATAGGCAATAAACGCAATAAGTTATTTTTCACGAAAGTGATCATAATTAGGTAGTATTGTTTATTTAAAATCTACTAACATACATAAGTCATAAAGACTTATTCGCTCGCTCCATTCTCTATCATACTCGGATATTAATTATTCAATCGAATGTTGTCTAGTTTTACGTCGTTCTTTGCAATGTTTCCTACTGTTTCCCCAATTGTTTTCAGAAGAAACGGTTGTAAAATGTTTCATTCGTCAAACATAAATTTTTCAATTTTCCTATTATCATAGAATATACCCTAATCTTTTTTCTAAGAAAGTCATAATGTAACATATTATGTGCGAAGTTAAATTGATTCTGCGATTTTTCTACTTCGTTACATATTTTCTTTCATTAGAAATTTATAAACGCACAGATATAGTAACTATAAAGCAAAATTTAAAAAAGTACTTTATTCATGTTCAAAAAATACCTGAGTAACATTTAATAAAAGTATGATTATCTTTTAATATATAGATAATCATATTTTAATAAAAGTGTGATTATCTAGCATATAAGTATGATTATCTTGAAACAGAAAAAAAAATTAACATGGGCTATAAAGTCTATCAGGGCAAATTTATTGCAATGTACTATAAGGAACACATATGAGATATATTATGCAAAAATAAGTAAGCACACTCTTTTATAAACGGGTAATGTGATATAATGGAAAAGTAAGTACATATTAAATGATAAAGTAATAATTAATAATTTATAATGCAAATAAATACGTACCGAATTGGAAACGGTCATGGCTTACAACAAAAAGGCAGCAGAAAAATATATTTACATACGTTTGTAAATACAAAAACTTATACTGCAGCAAAAGTGGCTGTCGAAATCTTATAATGTTTCGAGCTAGGTCTCATTCGCTAAGCATGTAACGTGCATAAGGAGTTTCGTTCCAATAACAGATGACCACACACAAGCAGTCACACCAAATGGAAGACAAGACAAGATAATTATAAACCTGAACCTTAAGAATCATATCCGTATAGGCATTAGGCTACAGAAGCACAATTAGCGAATTTTTGATATATGTAGGATATAAACGAAAACGTTACACAAAAAATGCAAGTAGTTTTTTTTTCTTTCTGAATAACGTTTCCTTTGGAACACAGTGGGAATTTTAAATGAATTAATAGAAAACGACGATGTTTACACTTGTTGTGTGTAAACATCGTCGTTTCAAAACCGAAACAACAACCGAATATTTGACTATGTCGAATGTAGCAATTATGGATCATCTGTTATACGGCTTATCTCGAATAGATTACGACTGATCTCGCATTACGCGGTTTCTGTTTATTATCAAGAATAAAAGATAAACTGTGAGGAATAGGATTCACCGTATTTCAATAGAATTAAACGACTGTTTCTGTGACATTCTCTCATGCAAACTATTTTTAAAAACAATAAAAACTTGTTAGTTCTACTTTTCGTATTTTAAAAACTTTCAGTATCACCTCTTGTATTATACTCAAAAAAATTGTGCGTATCAGTTTCGACTCGCGATTGGAGTTTACTCCTAAGGTACGATTGTGTTGAAATGTATAAAATAGGTAACACTGTATATAAATATAAATATCAATATCATTAAATGTAAACGGAAAATTCCTTAATAAAAAAATGCTGACATAAACACAAACGCAAATAAACAAGATCAAAATTTATGCAACAAAATTAAAAACATTTAGTAACGTCAGACTAAGTAGCCTGACGTAAATGACAAGAGACTTTTTAATTTTGTAGGATAAAAGACATCAAATATTCACACATAATGCTATTGAATGATTATATCTCGATATAAGCGAACGATAGTAAACTATGTGTCACTGTCATTGAGGTTATGCCATACGAAAATGCGAAATAAACATATTGATATTTCACTCTAAATATGCGCAGAGAGTCCACCTAACGGTTAAATTTGCTTTAATACTCTTAACTTCATACTATCAGAACCTAACGGTTACATTTTTTTAATGTTCTGAACTTCGTACGCTCCGAACTTCTGATTTAACTTCTTATAAAACTTCATACCGGGCGCTATATAAGAAAACCGATTCTTAAGAGTTTGTATTGTCTAAGGGCACCACACAACCTAGAGCCATAAATAAATTAAATCAAGTGTGATAAAAACCAAATACGAGCGCAAAATTAACTTACACGTGCACTTCGAAATTGTTGAGATCGTCATAACAATCCTTGACCGATAAATTTATAAGCGATTCTATTTTCTATTTTATGATCCTACGACCTATTTTCCTGATTTTTATAGTTATCGTTAAATATTTAAATAATGCAAATCTCCTTGCAAACCGCATGTGCTTCAATTTTTAATCTACACGAAAAAGTTTTAGATCATTTATTACTACGTTTTATGGGTATAATTTTAGAAAAGTTTTATTTAATTTTGTCTAAAAGTATTTACGTTAAATTAAATTACCAGACATCGCTTAACTTAAATTAACCCCGAAAAGTTTTGTTGATATCTATACATTGATCTACAAGCCCAAGATTTACGGAAGTTGTTGATCGTGATTTCGATTTTTTTGTAATACTTCTGAATATCAAAAGAAAGTACTGTCAATTTCTATCTACATTTATGTTTTGAACAGGATGATGGGGAATATTTTGGTCAAGAAAATTAATTAATGTAATCGTACTTTTCTAGATAATTTCATAGCTATATCTATTTATTTAGTAATGTTACTTCGATAGTTAACATACAATTTGTTTAACGTTCCAAAAAGAGGCAAGAAAACGGACGACTAAGTTATTTTTAAGCATAATAATAATTGTTAGGGATTAATGTCAATTTTATATTTCTTAACACCGTTTGATGGCCTATTCGTTTGCTCTACTATCTATCGTGCTCGGGTATTAATTACATTATGTGCCCATACTTTAAGTGCAAGAATTTAAAATTTCAAGGTTTTCTAAGTAAATGGCATTGCCAATTTTCGTATGGCCCCCTTCCTAAATTGATATTTTCTAGGTACAGTAAAAATTTTTATTTTTTCGTAATCCTGGATATCTGTAGTAACATGTTCGGGGAACTCGGAGTTTGAAGGAAAATGACAAAATACAAATATATTTATTTAAATACCTGAATAATGCAAAAATATCGATTTGTATGAAAAAATATATAAGCACTCGGTCAAATTGTTAATAAATCTCTAAACATAAACCATTGTGTAATATAGAAGGATAATAAAATTATTAGAAAACAGTGCAAAAAAATAACTCAGTACACAAGAATGTGGCCAAAGTGTCATTCGTCGCTGTCATAAAATTTTTAAATAATTCTATTATAGTGTGTTTTAATTATTTCATGATATAACATAATTACTATGGTTCAGATACAAAAAGTTTAAGCGTTAACAAAAATACAACATAAAACAAATATATTTCCTATTAACATGTTACAAATGCAATCCAAATCTATTTATAACCTTAAATACGTTGATATTCTGGATAAAAATTGAGATAATAATATATTTAAACAGTTTACAGTTACAGTCTTATATAATTATTTTACTGTTCCATTTTATTTGTATAGGCTTGAGAAGAGGCACGAATTCAAATAAACGTATTTTTGCTATCAATTGACAGTGATACCAATTGTTAAAATATCACGTTATAATTTTGTAACAAATATTTTTTGCCTTTTATTGCGTGTTTCTTAAAACTTTCATACTATTACAATATGTAGTTTTTTACTATAATGATTAACATAATTTTAATACAAAAGTATATTACATAATATTCCGCTTACTTTTTTGCGCTAAATGGAACGTTAAAATACTAAAACATATAAGTAACGTAAGTTGGCAAAAATTCCTTCTTTATTTAACATAAGTAATTATTCCCGTCTCCTATAGATGTAAAAAGATACGTCATAATTTGTTAATTTATTTTTAGTTTTTTTCGTATTTATTTTAAATTCGTGTTCATTACTAGGTGCTACTGGCAGAAACCGGCCATGCCCTTCCAAAGGAAAAAAATGCTCAGAATATATTCAGCATCAAAGGTTATTTGAAGTTTCTTTGACATTTAACTATACAATCCGTATTAGTTAGGGTCTAAACTTAAACATGAATGCTTCATTCTTATAATTTAAAACATGATAATTAATTTTTCTACTAATATTTTCTCCTTGTAAAATTTATAATAACTCTCTGTTAACAGATATTTTGATGTAAGAAGAAGTCACGTTTTAGTGAGTCAATAAATATTTTAAATTTTTTATTCATGAAATATTGAAGCAGTTACCCCGTTCAAGTTAATATTTTTTCGCTACCATGAGTAGAACCTTAATCAATGTTTAATTTTCAATGGAACTCTTAACAGCTGATGGATTTTATTTAATTTTACTCTAAAATAGTCTATTTATCAAAAAATAATGTGTCATGAAACAACATGAAAATGAAAAATTTATAATTTATTTTCTTCAAATCGATATGAATTCGCCTATGCCTATGGTTTCACGGGAAAAGTCGTTCAGAATGAAGAAGGCTATTTGTAATATTTCATGTAACGGATTTGAAGAATTAAATAGAACTTTATATATGGACTACATACTAACAGATGATAACGAATGATGGTTTAAAACTGAACATTCTAAACGTGGGTGTATATTTTCTTCTTATGTTCAATTACAATTATTTAGGATATATGTGCTATTTTGCAAAGATAAAATTATAAAATACATACAATTATAAATTACAATCACAATTATAAATACAATTGCAATTATAAGTATATACTCTGTAGTCTAAAAATATAATAACAAAAGTAACACAACCAGTGATATTCGAAAATATCAGTTAAGTATGGATAGAACTTGCATTACGAGGGTTCTGTTCACACTTAGGTACATAAATACATATTAGATATAAACTTGAATATTTTAAAATATATTATAACGAAATATATATATATATATATATATATATATATATATATATATATATATATGTATATATGCCGTATCAAAAATCACAAGACCTTTTTGATTGCATTTTGAAATAATTCATCAATGACATCCCACTCTTTGAATCCATGAGAAAAATATTTTACATCTCTGAGTACAATATTTAAGGTGGTACTTAAACAAAATTAAATATATTTTTTCTATGTATTCTATTTAATTAAATTATAAACTATCTTGACGATACCTTGTTGTAAATCAGTTATCCTGTAATAACATTTAATCAAGATCGGTCTTTACACAAAGAAGCTCTGTGCTGTGGCAGGCCGGAGAGAGAGGCAGGGCGAAATTAAATACATTTTATCTAGTGACTTTCTTTCATTTATTTACTTTATTTACTTACGGTTTATTAATAAATGTGACTTATGACGTAAACGTAAATATCCTATTGATACGTAAATATCTCATTAGTATTTCAGCTGGTATACTGAGTAATTATGTAAGGATTTTTTTCTAAATAAATAAATATAATACAAATAACTTGCTAATGGGATCAAAAAGTGTGCAAGTTTGTTTATATATGTATTTTGGCAGTTTTTTACAAGGAAATAATAAGGAGGAGTATCGATTTACTTTGCAGACATAGTAAGACTAATATCATGAGATATATGCCAAAGATGTCAAAAAGTAATAATGAAATAAAGAAAATATCTATGCGTATAAAGTTATGTGTACACACACATATGTGTATATTTATGAAATGGTTTATCTGTTTTCTTTTCTGATATAAAGTTGATTAATTACTGGAACTATTTGTAAATATATTAACAGCACAGGCAGTTTCAATAAAAAAAGTTCGCAATAAGCGAGAAGGCAATAAAAACATAATTAATAACGAGTTAATAAAAATAATTTTTTCATTTACTTTAAATATATAAACTTATTATTACACCGCACTTTGCTTTAGTACACTTACTAACAGAAAGATGTCTAGGTTCATTTTAAACCACTTCATGCATTTAATCAATTATATTTAATTTATTTAACTGATTTCTTTTAATTATATACAAATTGTTTCCTGCTATGTGCGATATGCATATTGACAGGAACGAAATCCACTAATGGCTACTTTAAATATTGCCATTTATTATGTCACAATTTTTGTTTTAAAACAGAGATTTGTCGCAGGCATAAATACTTTCAAAAAGTGAAAAACTGGCAGGCATAAATACTTTCCAAAAGGTGGAAAACTGGTGATGATGACAAATGAACTAAATTCACGATTACTTTGTGACTAAATGGTTTGAGTAAATATGATGCACTTTCTCTTTCAAAATAATTTAAAAAACATTTTATTGCGGTTATAACATAATTTACATGGTTGATAATTCTTTTTAACTGGTACAGTTACGAGATGGGGGAGAAAGTTGCGAGATTTAGCGGATTTAAACTTAAATACAGATGATTTTTCTTTTTTCTAACCACGATAAAAATTCCAATTAAAACTAAACCATTTTTTTTGAGAAAACAATTTTTCCTTAAACATTTTTTTTTGAGAAAACAATTTTCCTTCACAAGATGGAGCAGATATCGTTAAGGAAAAATTCGTAATAATTTTGTAGTGAAACATTTGAAATTGTTTTATTTGAATGCTGAGGCTTCCGTAAGACCTTTCATTGAACAGCGTCCTTTTCTTTGCCCAATTCTAATTTTTTAGCAATGTTTTGACATTTTCTTTCCAAAACATTACGCTTTAGATATTAAGCTTAAAGTAATATGTTTTGGATTACGTATACGCATTAATACTGCTATAACCAAAATCCTCGTAACATATATATTTTATAAATAGTCTTAATGTAGGTTATGTGAATTCTGGTCTTAATACTGTATATATTCTTTTCTTGAGTATTTCCTTCGTTCTTTATATATTCATATATATTTTTAATATTTTTAACATGCTTCTGTTAGTTTAATTTGTATGTAACTATGTGTGTAAACAAATCTAACAGGTCAATTTTCACCCAATTTTGATTGTCGTATCGACTTGATACTTTAGAAACTTATGCAATACAGTACGATAATATGCCATTGTTCAGCTGATATGATAATGGAGGAGGGAGGTGGTTACAGGAAATTATCAATGGTTTAAAGTAATCCCTCAAGTTTGGGCTCGTTTTATATGTGTCATGGAATCCTGTGGTTTGAGAATCGTATTTTTTCTTTTTTTTCCAAAACTATAATTTACATTAGTTTAATATTTTAAATTGCTATTTTTAAAAAAATATACAGGTGACGCAAATGTTTTTTGATGGGCTTATTGATCCCCAGTTCTGTCCAATTAATTCATAATGTAATGATATCATATGTAATGAGTTATTTTGTCCTCAAACTTCATGTCTCACACCAAAGAGTTGAAAACAAATAAAGACATAGGGAAAGACGAAAAGAAAGAGAATCTTACATAAATCTTGCGTTTTGTTATTTAATTTAAGATATGTAACTCTATATCGTTTTAAAGCAACTCAAATCCTTTTTCTTTCCTTTTAATATTTTTTTAAACTAAATTCCTTCTCTTTTACAGCTTCAAAACTTTGGGTTCTGCCGAATTCTGATACCAGAAACTCGTCGTCCATAAATGCGTTAAAAAGTTATATGAATAAATCGTTCACCTCTTAATCCTTTTTCCCTACTTTTCATAATTTCATTTTTCCCTACTTTTCATAATTTTTTACCAGCTTTCCCAAATTATGGAACTTCTCTCGAAGTTTTAATAATTTTTTTACGTAATTTAATTTTTTTTTATAGTACTTCCTCCTTAAAGAAAACATTTTTTGGTTTTTAAATTTTGTTATAGAGTAAGATCATAAATATCTTTTACAATTTACGCATTATTAAGTTTTTATATCTAACCATTATCTGGAAAAAAATCAGGTTAACCGGAAGGGATTGTTCACGTAGTAATCACGTAGTGCATGTGTCATTCTTTGTGAACATTAAAGTTTGAAAAAAATATATTCGAGTTGAATAAAGCTGTCGTATAAGTAAGCAAGTACTATGGATGCGTTGAAAAATTTTTTCCCAGAAAATTGTGAAAAAATAAAATTACGAAACTCAAGTAGTCTGTTTTTTTTTCTATATGGAACCATTTACATGTTAAACAATCCTCTTCCCATTTATAGTATCAAGAGAGTTGGTTTCAATGCCAGTACTTTACCCAGAATAAAGTAAATGTTTTGATGTTGGGTTATTTTGTGAAATAATTTCGATAGTGGTACCGGTTTGGACATGAAGAAGTTTTTTATTATATTGGGTATAAATACATTTCTTAAGTTGGAAATAACTGTTTGTAAGTTTTTTTACTTGACGTTTATATGAATTAAATGAATAGAATTTAATTTTTGTTATAAACGGTAATCCTATGTCATTAATTCTGCAAATATACGGATGTAACGTGCGTTCTGTGTCTCGCAATTATATAACTACTATTTTTTTTAACATTGCTAGCTTCGTATCCTTTAATTATCATTAAACCGTTTTCTGAAATTTCATGCAGTTATAACAGATATCAAAAAATAAATTGATAAGATGTCATTTCTTTTCAAATACAATTTTAATCATCGAAATTTTTTAAAAAAATATTCAGAAAGTTACTTTGTTATCTTCCTATATTTTTCGAACTAGAAATGTTGGTTTTATTTCAGAAATCATACAAACAATTCAATTCTATTTTCACACGATGATTTTGTAAATATTATTAACTTGTAATTAGATTATTAGCCACTTTTTGGCGTTTCTTAAAATAGTTTTTGAAATCGGTTTTCTTTTTTTTAATTTAACGTATTTTATAATTTTAAGTGGTTATGTAAGAAAATTATATTTAAATATGTTTCTCTTACATAACCACAAAATTATAAAATTGATATTATATTGAAACCTAAACGGAAAGACGGGATAATTTAAAATAGAAAAGAAGAAGGAAGACAGAAAAAATTTTTAAACAAATGCTGAGAAACTTGAAAGAAGGCTCTTAAAAAATAAGACTTATACGAAAAGAATCTTAGGTGTTAAAAGCTAAAGGATCGTGAAAGAAATGAGATAAGATATATTTTAATCATAACTAATATGAAGTATGCCGTTAAAAAGAACTTCTCCACAAAAGTCATGTACCATTATCAGATCCTTGTCCAGTTAATGCTGTAATTGCTTTGTCAATAAAAACATACGCAACAAAACGATTGTTTTTCAATCACGGGTGATATACCATTATGTTATTCGTTGAGGAGTTCCATTGCCTTTCTCTATAGTGCGAAGTCAAATCACCACCAAACTTATATGAAACCACACTTATACACATACAGAGTGCATGGGATAATACTTCTAAGTAAAAAAATAGTGATTTATATCTAATGAAAAATTCGCCACATCTCATACAGGCTTTAACATAAAAACAGTCGATTTCCAAACCTCCTATATTTTGAATTCGAATAAAAATATTACGAATTACACCATGTTAATCTTTATATTTCTTCTAATAATCTAGTTATTACAATTACTGTTGTATTGAGCCTATTAAACCGTGTAAATATTTTATCTGTTTAATATTTTGTTTTCTAAAAGTTTTAAAAATTAAACAGTGGAAAAATAAGAAATAAAAACTTTTGTATATAAATGTACAAAAACTTTTACTAAACATAAACAGTAAACAAATCACACAATTTGTTTTAAGATTATCTTAGAATAAAGTACTGTTCGAAATTTTACATGGACGAGATACCAACTAAAATTTGAATTTAGAAACTGCAAAAGAGCCTACATTTTCAGAAATAGCGGACACAGTAACATCCAGGATTGTTGTACAAATCTGCATTTATTCCAACAGTAACACACACGAGGGCCGTACAGATATTGAAAGCATATCATTTGAAAAGCAAAAATCTACTCAAATTTGTCAAGACACTCTCCCCGGGTAAATTAAAAAGTTTTCGACAAAACAGTAAGTTGCTTTTTAATATTTTTGGCGGAGTAGTACGCGTAACTTTATAAATACCGTAAAAGAAGGCATTTCGGGGAAGAGAAGGAAAAGTCATGCGTCGATTGACCTACGTTATTGAAGACATTACACTGGTATGGACTATCATTAAGGGCAGCAGCAGGGGATTGTGTCATCTGTTTTATTCGACACAGGGTATGAAGTCGAAATCATGGGCAGATATTAATTACGAAGAGAGAGAAATAAAACTAGAGAAAAGTTAATGAAGGAGAAGACTGTTTGAGAATTATCTGCTTTATACCTTGATGGAACGGAGGATAAAACTTTAAAAATTATTAATGAAGGTGGTAAATGCTATAGGACTCTGACTGTTTAGGAACACATCTCATTAATTCAAAAGCTAGTATCTATTTACATGGAATACCTAGTGCCTAACGTTAGTTCACCGAAAGGAGTCTTGTGGCAATCGGTCGTGACAACACGAATGTAAATACTGGAAAGGACGGCGGTATTACAAGACTGCTGGAGAAAAGGCTCCAAATATCACTTCAACAGATAATTTGCCTATTACATCTGAACTGCCTTTAAGACACTTTTTTCTTCATCTTCACGGGTGTACTTCGGGACCAGAGTCTTACAGTGGTCCTTTGGGAAAGGCACTCGAAAGCTGTAAGCAATTGCTTGTTAGAAAAATTCAACCTTCAACACCAACACTGTTTGAAGTGCCGCAAATAAATTTCAATGCTTCGGCATACATCGATTTGATAAATTGGTAGGAGAAATTAACTGAGTTACCGATTATGCAAAACTTGTCTGACAAGGAAATTCAGTTCATTGTAGAATCAGGTGGTGAGGGTGAAGTATTGTTTTTAAGGCCTCCATACCACAACGAAGTTGTTGAAGAGGATGTAAAGACAACGACTGAAGTTTCCACTTCTCAATGCACAAAACAGTCTCGACTAAGTGCAACAAAAGCTAAATTAGAATCACAAAAGGTAATGTCTAAATTTGAAACAAAAACAGATTTTCAAGCAAATTGACGTATATTTTTTCAATATTTTTATCAGAATTTGGTATATTTTTGGTTAAAGTGTATTTGTAGTTATCTAATTAATATATTGTGTATAATGTATTACCTCTTAACTATTCAATTATGTCCAATCTATTAGCCATAACTTCAATAACTTTTTCTATTGAATTTCAATTTTTGAAGTCAATGCGAAAACAGAAGATATGCTTCACCCTAATGTACATACACACACACACAGGCACATACGCGCGCACAAGCGCACACGCGCATACGCACGTGCCCGCGCTCGTACGCACGCACGCACGAACGTATGAACGTAAGCACGCACGCACACCCGCGCGCACGGACGCATGCATGCTCAGACGCACACACGCTCGCACAAACGCACCCACTCACGCATGCACGCACGCGCACGTAAGCACGCACGCACACGCACGCGCGTACGAACGCAAGCACTCACGGACGCACGAACGCACGCACGCACGCATGCACGCATGCACGCACGCAGGTACTCACGCACGAACGCGTGTGTGCGTGCGTCCATTCCAATTTCTTAATTAGACTAAAGGGTATAATTAAAACCTGGACACACCTCGGGTGCTTCTATTACGTAAAAGTAGGTGGGCAGATATTTTAATGACTTTTTATTAGTGCAGTTTATTTTGACTAGGGAACAATAAGGCTTAAAATAAATATAAATTCGTTACGTGCCAAAACTTTTTTATTCTTTAAGAAACATTTTAATAATAAATTCAATCACAATAATTAATTAATAAGAAACAACTGATAAATGTTTTATTTATAAATAAAAACAAAATTAATTTTTTAAATGCAATGATAATTTATTATAAGTACTTCACTAAACATGGTATACAATTTTAATTTGGTGATGGTTGTTTATAATTGTTTTTCCTATAAAATTTAATATTGAGCCTAAACATAAATTACAACCTATTATTATTTCGACGTGAATATAAGAACTTACTTCTTTTTTCTCAAATTAAAATACCTCTTAAAAATCATCTTCAGAAACCACAGTTGAAAATAAAATTATCTATCTCATGAAAGTCATAACAAAATAGAACTTGTCATTATTACGATAATAATAACGTACTATACATTAATAATAATAATGCATAATTTTCAGTTAATTATAAAAAAGTTCGAATTTAAATTCAAACTTGACGTATAATATACTCATATTATTTATTTCGGCACGAAGATGAGGAATGGAACTTCCAATTTACATAATAATTTGTGTTCTTTTTTTAATAGATCCTAGTACGTTCGATTCCTTCATTATTTTCTATCACAGTTTTGAAAGCGTTATTCTAAATGTTATTTTTAAAGGTTTCAAAATTTAATCTGTAATTGTTATTGTCGCAATGCTTGTTTTAGCGATTTGGAGTTCAGTTTTAATTTTCTACACGTTTTCCCATTCTTTTTTATCGAGCGTCACCGCCATATCTAGAAATCCCAGGGAATGCCTTCTAATAAATAAATCGATATAGATTGCTTGGTGTTAATAAAACTTACAAAATAAATTAGTTCTTCTTTTTTATATTTAAAATAATATAATCTCCCATACTATCTTCTTTTTTTCCAATTTATTGCTATAAAAAAACGGATTAAAAAATATGTAAGGTAAAAATAAAATTGGGAAGAAATAAATTTTCAGTGGAAATGAAATATCGAACAAGACAAGAAATATAGATTAAAGATTAAAACGCAGGAAATGAGGAAAAAACGTAAATATTGGCAAAAAGTAAAGGAAACAAATTTTGAAATAAATAATAGAAATTTTTTTCATATATCTAAAAAATATAATAAAAGGTGTACCTTTTATAATCGATAATATACTAGTGAATGTGAGTAAGATAATAAATCCAAAAAAAATTTGAGTTATTTCACACCAAAATCTAAAAAAATATTCAAAATATTAATTCCACCGCCATACACATTGAAAGCTTTTCATTGAACTCCCCAATATTGTACCACAAAGCTTCTATGTCTACACGCCAGGCACTCATTAAAAACCCTACTCAGTTATTAAGGATATACTAACATGGTAGCAGACAAACTCCCTCCATGAGCGGTCATCGGTTGCATATTGTTCTTTAAATAGTTATATGCGCAATGTCAATTGAATGGGTAGAAAGAAGCTTTTAAAAAGGCTTTCGTGAATGTAAATGAAATTGAGTTTTCGCATCCTGTTACATTATGTGCTTGTACGTGCTTGTGTACTTGTAGCATTACAAACCGGAAGCAAAGCTGGTTAACGACAAGAGGCGAAACGTGGGGATGGCCATATTTGCTTACAAGTTTTGTTGCTAATCAAGCAAGTGTATCGATAGATTAATAAAATTACAAGTTAAATACTTGTAATTTTGTCAAAACATCTTGAACGGTTAACGAATCGATAGATATTTTAAATTTTAGACGAAATTATGCAGACTAGTAACATATTAAGAGTAATACCCTCTAAAATATAAATCAGAATTTCTATAAAATTATGGAAATATGTTGACCGCCATAACTTATATTTTTAGAATTCGTATTGTAATAATAATTATAAAATTAATTAGTTTTAATGTAACCATTAACGAACAATACTTTCTTCGATTATTAAAATTGTATATAACCTGATTTCGAAATAAGTATGGTTGGTTCTTGTTTTGAATAAATATAACGTAATTTAAAAAAGGAAATTTATTAGTATATATAAATATATATGTATATATATATATATATATATATATACATACATATATATATATATATATATATATATATATATATATATATATATATGTATATATATACATACATACACGAGATATTAATAAATGTACGACTTAGCGTATATGTGCTAGTAATATTATACAAATATAAAATAATAAATAACTGTGTATTATAAGGTTAAGAACTTATAAACCCATCCATTTCTGAAATGTTATATGTATAGCTACAAAAATATTTCACGCAGGATATATAAATGTGTGGCATTCTAAGTTTTGTTCAGTTTGAAATTTAATAATCGGCGCATAAAGAATCAATTAAAAATGGAAGCATTTCGAAGTGTATTTAGAGGACTCTTACTTCATGAATATCGTTTAGGATGAAAAACCACCGAAACATCACTTTATATTTACACAACGATGAGTAAAACTATGCCCTCTTAGCCAAACGTTGGTTCCAAAGATTTAAAGAAGTCCTCTCCGATAAAACTAGTCCAAAACTACCTCCTAGAATTGATTTAGAAAAATGTCAAAATCTTATTGAAAAAGATCCCAGATTAAGTTCGCCTTGCTTAGCAGAGCTATTTGCATGCTCTTATACTGAAATGAAAATAAACACTTCATGCTTTGAGAAAGAAATGAAAATATTCCGGTTGGCTACCACGTGAGGTAACATCTTTTTAACTTCAGAGGAGAGCTAATGTGTGCTACTGTATTCCTATCGTACCAACGAGGGCTACAGTATCTGGTTACAGAAGATGAAAAGTGGGTGGCTTATGTTAATTATTAGCTTGAATGCCAATGTTTAGGAGCTGCAGAAATAGGTGACTTAAACCAAAATATATTATTCGACAAAAATACTTTTGGGTGCATGGTGGGGTATAAAAGCCAATAATACAATTAGAGTTATGATTTATTGTGATAATAGTGCAAAATCCCCGCTAAACTGTTTTCAAGTCAAAGCAAAGTTCATTTTTTACTTGACAATGCTCGATTATTTTTAAGTTCCCATCCTTATACTATATCTATAAATATTGATGTAATAAATTTAAGTTTATTTTAAAAATATTTAAATAATAAAATGGTAATATACGAATTTTTACTAAACAGTACAACTATGGGTTGAGCGAACACTCAAAAAAAATTAATCATTTTCGGAAAAAATAGTTCAATTAAAAACGTCATGTTAAAGCAGAGATTTTGCATAATATATTCTGGGTATTCTGAGTAATATATTCTGAGTCTGAAGGCTTATAACTAAATAATTTAAACTAATGTTTCTACCCAATAAGTATATTAACCATTACACTTGCACCGATAGAATTTATCACAGTATACTATAAAGTTGGGAGTAACTCTGCCGGTAACAGAATTCAACTCCCTAGATTGTTCTCATGGCAAAATCGACCTATTTTATGCATTCGTGTCCTATCATCCTTTTGTATGTAGATTTTTTTCCTAGCAAAAATGTATGTCCCTTTAGTACGAAATTCTCCACAACGTTCAATGTAAATGCCCCTAACCGTATTGAGATTGTACATGAGGGGGAGGAAGCTTTTTCGCTGTAGGATATTTTCAGTTGGACCCACCCCTACATTTTCAGCGCTTCACGTTTGTTTTTATTTAACAGCTGGGTTTTTCTTTGATATATTAGCTACTTTAAAATGTTTTACAAACATACAAAAATTAAGATAATCGTACTGTATTAAAAATGTCTGTTTTTATTTTTGTTTTGTACTTCGTACAAAACATAAGAAGATCTGAATGGTTGCAATAATATATGAAAAGAAAAGTTTTATGGAGATTCACTCTTTATATAATTTTTCTTTTATTAAAACATAATACTTAGTAAGCAAATGTAACCTAGTGATATAAACTCATATTTATATTATTTTAACTACTGTTTAAACGCTTACCCAAAAAAAGAAGGATGAATAATCAGATGCATTATTGTTTATACAACTTAGATATGTAGCTATATTATTTTAAGTACCTGTATTCATCTTGTAGCCAAAAATGAATAAAGTATTAGTTGTCTTTTTTAAGGAATATGACGTGTGAGGATATTCATTAAAAGGTTAATTTAATATTAGGTGCCTGTATGCCGAAGTAAAAGTACTTAGTCTTTTGTAGTCTACACAAACAACCAAATTACATGTATATATCACCTAAAGGCTATATATATTCATTATTTCCATGTTTTCAATAAAGGTTCTTTTACGATAAAAATTGTTTAGAAATTTCATTGATTAATTTTCCTTATTTGTATATTATTTTCACAAAACTTAAACTAATCTTAAAAATAAATTTTTCTACAAAAAGTTTTGTTTACAGTAGTTGTCCTCTCCATTGAGCTATGCGTAGACTTTTTTGTATCGGCTTGATTTAATTGAAGAGAGCATATTACGTAAAGGTGAGTTATTGATAGTAAAAAACTGATTAAAGTTGTTATATCTCTGACACCTAACCCAAAGGTGTAAAAATTGGCAGAACCTCAACATAATGGCGATGGCCATCTATATATTGAGCTTTACTTACATATAAGTTATCACGTTAATAATAAAAGAACTCTCAACTTCATTTATTTTAGGTTGAGTAAAACATTCAGGGTTTTCGGGAAAATTGAATTTTAAAATTGTTTCAAGACTGGTGAGTTTATTTCATCATAAATGGGTAAATTTTTCCATTTAGTTTTTTTTGTACATCATTTTGAAATGGTTGTGTTGTTAAAAGTGTATAAGATTTTTTTAGTACTTATGGTAATAAAACAAATCACAAAAGTTTTAAATGAAAGATTTTTGTTTCACTCAATTAATTCCCACAAGTTTGAGATTTTGTGCATACATTTTAAAATAGTAGGCAAGTAGTCTTCTCCATTTCAAAAAATTACTATGCGTAGTGCCTTATTTTACCAAATTGAAATTTTAAATAAAGTGTACTTAATTACATCTTTATTGATCTAGTATACCTGAAATTTAATTGAAACTCACTAATAATAATAAGAAAATATATAGGACTGATAAATTATTAACATGGAATAATAAATACATAAAAATTAATATTTATAAGAAAAGAATTATCGTGTAAATAAAAGGTATTTGAATGAATTTTTAATAGAAAGATTACTACTTTGGGACTGTGTCGGACTGTGCCGAGTTTGCATTTTATTCGACTGTTTACGAATTTAAAACTCAATAAATTTTCAGTATTGTAATCTATTAAAAATCCTTTGTTTTAATCTACGCCGCTCTACGATTGGCGTAGCTTGAAAATTGGTAGGCAAATATTTGAAGATATATCTTTAAAAATATTTGGCTCTCAATTTTCCTTCCTTTAAAATGACTAAACTCTATTTAAAAACCATACAGACTTAATAAGACAAATCTTACATCTTAATATCTATTGCGACTTTTGCGTAATAATTTTGAAATAAACGAAAAAAAATTATATTTTTATTTGTGTTGGTGAGACTAAATTGAAAACTGGATCAATCGAAAATTGACACAGAAATTTTCAAAAATTGTTGGGTCAAATGATCGACTAAAATTGCTATTGTTTTAAATACCCTGCTTCATTAATTTTTACGTTAATCTTAAGGTGATTGAAAGTTTCTTTACTCATTAATTTTTTTAAAGTCGTATTAATACAATACAAAGTTTATGCCGGACGAAACTGTAAGGCGTATGTATTTAGAGAATAATTTACACATATAAAAAAATAAAATATGGAAATAATTAGAAACATTACTAATCTCCAAACCAAACTAATTTGTAACCAATATTATTATTATTATTATTACTATTATTATTATAGGCAACAAGCGTACAATGAAAATAGTAATATTAATGGTTCAATTCGCATAAAAATTTTTGGGGAAGACTAATTATGTCAAATTTTTAGTCAATTCTGTACAAAATGATTTTTTGTAGTCAAGAAATAATTATCATTATATATCTTTTATTTATAATAATTTATTTATTGATCTTTTCTAAATACGTGTTGAAATTGGCGACAAAATTGAAAAATGTTATTCTAATAATGTATATGTAATTTCTTTGTTGTTTCATTTGTCATTTGTATTCTGTATTTACCTTGATTTTTTAGTTTATTAAAGTTTATTCAGTGTAACGTACAATGTATACTTTTCCTATAAAAAGATATTTTATCCGGCTTTCGGGAATATTTTTCACGAGCATACGTGGAAAATAGTTCCACAACAATGGGCTTATGAAAAGTAAGAAAAAACGTAGAAGTAAAAAAAATGGTTCAAAGATTGTTCTCATGTTTAAAATTATGTTGTTAGACCTTAAAACAATCACAAATTATAACCATAATATAATTAAACATATAAATTTTTTTGGTTTAATTCTTTTACTTATTTCTGAAATCTCCTGAATCAAAGATGATATCTTCGAATGATATATATTTCTTTACTAAATAGTCCATAGGTTACTAACTCCGAATAGCTGTTTAAATCGAAGAATTTTATCATCGCGTTTAGAATATTTTCTCTCATTAATATATTTATACTTTCGGAGTATTATCTGTAAACTAACGTCAAAGATTTTATATTTAAATTATTGTTCTTGATTTTATGAATTATATAGTGTAAAGTAATGAACTATAAAAGTATGGGTTTAATGAATATTGCTAACTGGCAAATATGTATCTAATGGCATTCAGTGGTAGCGATACCAGGCAGTGGTACCTTCTATTTGAAAATGTTAGTGAACGCTGGAAATTTATTTTTCAATAGTGATTGAACCATGTTTTGTTTGTTCAATAGGCAGCAAATTTTTATTAATTAGTTTTTGTTAACAAATATATTTAAATAATGCTGCTATAACATTTTACTTGAGATGTGAATCCACTGCTGTAAAGCTGAAATAAATGTTAATATAACAAAATGTTTAGTTGTGCAACAGCGGGTCTCACCACTCTAATTTAATTTGTGTTCTTGGTCATTGAGAAATTTCAATTATTATTTCATTACCGTTTTTAAATAAATTTTTTGCTTCTTGTTTCCGTTTAATTAAAATATTTCTTAATACACAGTAACATACTCAATGCATGTTTGATATTTTGTTCTACTAGTAAATAACTATAAGTTATGAAATTAATTTTTAAGCGACTAAATAAAAAAATTTGGAAGCGAAATACAACCTTCTGACAGATAAAACTCAATGTTTGAATGAGAATAAATTCAATATTACTGATATTCAATCGGTGGTAAAAAAGCTTTTTATCCCACCCCGTAATACAGACAGAGTTGTATTGAGCTATGGTTTATTGAAAAGCAACGAGTGTTTGTTGAAATTGAATAATATTTGTCTCAAAACTTTTATGAACTTTTATCTGAAGACGGAGTTAATGAAATTGTGACTCAAAATGAAAGGTTTTTTTTATACTTATTAATTTTGATTTTCTTTTATAGCTAACTTATTCTGAGTATTTAAGGCGCTTTATTCAGGGTTATACATGTTGTTCCTCTTTTGTGATAAACACGTAGTTATTTTTTGTTGGCGGTGTTAAAATCTTAAATATTTTTTGTGCTAATATTAAGAATGTTTTATTCTGAGTGTATAATTACCTTGACGATTATTGAGCTGTATTTATAAGAGATTCTCGGAGGTTTAAGTTTTTAACAACATAGTTTTTTTAGAAATCTGAATTTATTTCTTGTATATGATTCACTAGCAAACCCTACTTTAATGTCAAAACTTGGCTTAACAAGCTTTAAGATATCATAAATATGTGTGATGTGTAGGGATTGAGTATTGTTTGAAAATAAATCTAAATTAAAATAATCTGTAACACGATTAATTTGAATACTTTTCATATTTATTTGATATTTTCAGTCGCTAAAAGTAGGTTTTATGTTTGAAGCTTATTAAAAATCAAGTTCCATACCGTTTATACATACTTAAATAGCAGTTAATATAATTTTATTAATATTGAATTAAAGTATCAAAATTATCGTAAATGTTCACACATCAGTTGAGTATACATCGATAAAATTTTGTAAAACTTTATTGACCTCTCCCGCGACAGATTTATAACACAGTCAGTCACTAAAAGAAGTATTATTAGGATATAGGTAAATGACAGAAAGTGTAATAAAATTATTAGTTTAGTAACTTTTAGAAATCAGTTATCTTCAAAGATTCTATTGTACCACTTAATTTATTTAAAATAGAATTTAACTAAATTATAATCATATTCTTTAACGATTTGATTTAATTCACTAAATTTATTGATAAATTATCTTCAAATGGCTGATTTTTCATTTAATTTATTCATATTTCTCAAAACACGTATTTTAAATAACTGTACATTAATTTTATCAAAAACTTTCAGTGTATTATATATTTAATTAAATTAATGCTTGAAAACTGTGCTATTTTAGTTCATCTGTCTGTTTTCTGCAAACATTCACATTGACTCGAATTTATGTTGTGTTTTTATGTTGTCGATATTAGTTGTCCCATTGTATCATTATCTATGTCATATAAAAATATTAATCATGAGAATATATGACAATGATTTATTTTTGGAAACTCAGAGCGCTTATTTTATTAGAATTTATTTGCCATTAAATTTTGTTAACTGTAAAACATGAAAAGATCATATTAAGCAAGTCTCGTTTATATCTCAAATTATCTTCATTACCCAAGAACCCATATTTTCATAGGCATTTATTTTCTAATTGAATTTAATTGTCTTATGAAATATTATACCTGTCTACACACTACTACAGACTATTATGATAATGTTTTTCCCTTATATATAATAGTATATACAATTACCAATTTTGTATATTAAAACTACATATCTAAAATTTGATTTAAAATGATTTATGTTTAGGTAATACTAATAAGGTGTTTCCTACACCATATTGTAATTTTTCGTAAAATTAAATAAATACAATTAAGTGTTAGTAAGACATAATGAACATTAATGATCATGAGGATTTTAAAATAAATGAAAGTCCGTTAATTGGTTGGATGAATATTAGGTTCAAGGCATGTAAACAGGGGCAATTATTTAATGCCCACGTATTATAAGGACGAGGTAAAATATTAATTACATCGACCACGTTCTCTGTTTTAAACCCAGATTATCTGTGATTGTTCCAGAAATGAGGAATACAGCACACTTTTTTTGTTTGCATATTTAAAATACGCAAACAAAAAAAGTTTTTTATCAAAGTTGAAAGCTCATTTTTAGATATATTTTTCTTTTGTTAAAGCACAATTTTTTCTGTTATTTTTATACAATCAACATATGATAAATTTTAGACATTTTTTACATATTTTAATTTTTTCCATTTTACTAAATGTATGTAAATAACCTTGCTGTAAACACCTATAAACCACTAGTTCTAATAGTTTTTATATAATGACGAAGCGATATCCGCAAAAGAGAATTCGTTTAATTCTATTTATACAAATGTTTGCTTCGTTAATTCTAGCTTTTCCCTTTCATTTTTAAGTTTTATTGCCTAACTGAAATTATTTTTTTTGTCTCATTTTTTTGGTGAGGAAACCACTTTCCTTATTTGGAGATGGCAATGTGTAATAATTATTTTGGTTGTAGACTAATATTTTTGAAATTAATAGATTGTGTTGGATAGTAAATATGTCACGTCCTATTAATTTTTTATGTTCATTATTTTCCAATCCTTTTATACATTATTTTCACTATTTTAGGCAGCTCTTACTTTACCACAAAGACAAACTTCTATGTACATCAAGGGGCCACTGCACAGTTTCTAATATAACACTTTAATAACATAATATTTATTTATTGCGTCGATTTCTATTTTGTTGCATTGTATATTAAGATTATATCTGATATGGATAATGTTATTGTCGATCCAATTTTATAAATATTTACAAAAATTTGTCATTGTCCCGCAAATATTAATTATCAATAATTTAGTTGTTGTTATCTTCTTCTGCCTTTTCAATTTTGCTGTACCATCATCACATGAAAACTCACATTATTCTTTTGAGAAATTTGCTACAGAGTCTTGTCCACGTATTGTCATATACGCGAATCTCATATCATCAAAGCTTTACTGGGAATTATTCTGAAAATAAATTAAGATGCCATCGACCGGCAGAGGGTTAGTAAAGAATACATAGAATATTTTTGCTAGGATGGAGGCAAAGGGATAACTTTAGCTATTGGAATATAATTGGATAATTTCGCCTCTGTGATGATTTTTATCATATTTTGTTTTTTTAGGAACATTCGTTATTTTTTTATTTTTAAAAGTACGTCAGGTGTGGAATCAGAATATGCTTCCACACCTGATCTATTTAAACACAACTAAATTCCATTCAACCTTAATTGAGAAAAAATTGAATCAAAGTTAAGAAATTAAACCTAGCCTATATCACATTTCACAACTCAAAATAATATATATATATATATATATATATATATGTATATGTATATATATATATATATATATATATATATATATATATATATATATATATATATATATATAATATATTCAACTTAACTCAAATTTAAACTCCGAATTATCCAACTAACCGCTATTGAAAATCTTTTCCCTTCATTGAACAGGATGAATATGCCCTAATTTATTGAAAAATCTCTCACTCTTCGTATCTGATAACTACTTACGCTCGCGTAGTGATCATCTTTTTGCTATACCGGCACTTAGAATGGAATTATATCGAAATCCACTTTCGTAAGGTTATACAATTGCTCAACCAAGTGACAAGTTTGATAAAAAAAAATTAAAATAAAAAAATGAAACTTTTATTTTACACGCAAGCTACACGAGTGTTCTGGAATAAAGCCAGATAAAATAGGACAATGCGTGAATTACACTAATAAAAAAATACATAACACTGTTACAAAGTAATACTAAATCAACCAAGCTCTTATTACACAAATATGGTTGGATGATTTAGTTTTAATGGTAGCATATCAATTCGAGCTACAGCAGAAAATAATATCCTCTAAAATCTGAATTATTAAGCAACGTAATCATAGTAATTATCTCAACACGATAGTAATCTTTCTTCACAACACGCTCGCCGTCTGCCAGTAACTTTATAGTTTATGGAAAACATTTCAGTATTTTGTCTTTATCACCGAAAAAACTTTTCGAATTATAACTAAAAATAATATGTAACGTCTATTGATTAGTACCAATCCTATTTATTTCTTTTCAGTTTTTGTAGGACTTATGTTTTAAATTTTTGGTAGCTTTATTCAAGGACAAACGGATCTTCTAACAAGAAAATTTATCGATTCGTTCATTCTGATAAACGCCATCAAATAAAATAAGTGTATAATCAATCAAATGCTCTCATTAGGTGTTATAAGCTTTTGAAAGCACACATACGTACGTAAATACGTTAGCACCTACGCATGTATACACATACGTATCCACAAATCCCAATGTGATCAGTGTTTATCTACTGATATATTCTTTGAAAACACACTTCTTTTCTAATTTTCATTGACACTTTCCTAGACGCTAGTGTAAAATTTCTAACATTTTGCTACAAGTGCAAATCCTATTTGCACACACATGTATCTTCAAGTATACGCAGGTTCGAATGACAATTTTGCATGCGCATTGAAGATAATTTTTAAAAATTTTATTGAATATAGACGACTCGTCGTTGCTTTCTTCTGTTTCCCTTTTACTCTTATGTTTGTTATCAACACATTCATATAACCAATAAGTTATTGTGAAAAATAGTAGATGGCAAGGTAATTAAAGCAATCATTGGTAAATTTCCTAATTCGGTTTTTAAATTTAAATATTTTATTTTATTTTTCTACACAAATATTAACATATATGCAGTTATGCACGAACTCATTCATATACCCGCAAATAAATGCACGCGCGAATGCATTTACGCACGAATAAACATACGCACGTATGTACGAATAAACGCATATGCGTTCGCAGACACGAAAGCGTGCGTGAACTTTCGCACGTTCTCGCGCATAAAGGCAAGCATGCAGGCATGCACGCACGTACGTGAGGACGCTCCCTAACATGCACAAACTTATGTATTCATACTATTATTCACGCTCACACGCTTGCACTCTTACATGTAGGCACATATGCGTATATGTACGTATGCTTAACGCACATGTGTGCATATGTACATATGCTTACTCAGTAGAATCGCACGCACGCTTGCAAACACATGTGTGCTCGCGCACACGTACAGTTGCTTGCATTCATATACGCACACATGCACGCATACTTACACACACGTAGGAATGCACTCGCTTTCTCATGTACTTACTCAAGAACGTAAGCAAGTACGTATGTAGGAATGCACGGACGCATGTATGTGCCGCGTTACCTCGTACGCATTCGCGCATACATTTAAGCTTTTTAACAAGCGCGCAATAACGCATACATGCACGTATGCGTTACACAAGCTTGCAAGCTCACTCTCTCTATGGCTCAGGCGACCATGCTTGTATACGAATTCTAAACCACTTACTGTTTAAAGATTTTTTATTAACTTAAGATTTAGTTTCACTAAAATATTATTATTATGACAAGAAACGTATACATGATATTTAAATAAACTTATGCTATGAATCGAAATACCGGCACGTAAGTAAATAAAGAAATCTTTATATTGTTGTTTCATGATGCAACTAATCATCAAACACTGGTTATTATAATGTTGTCATTAACTTTTCAAGGTTCCGCGTGACAAATAATTATAAATTTTTTTTAAATCTTCACTAATGTACACCAGAATCAATCATATGATTGAGCAAATAAGTACACTAATATATTAAGATGTATGTGGGGGCAGTAAATAGTCTCAGTATTTATTCGACTATATTTACTTATATCACAATAAGCGATCTGCTTTCCCTAACTAAAGGCACATGCAATCCACTGACCTATTCGCCTGCTGGTCAGTTCTTTCGTTCAGGGTTCAGATGGCAAAAGAAATGGCACAATGATGACTTTTGATGAATTTCAAGAGGTTGTCACGAACGATTGATTAGACAATAATAATTAGCGAACATCGCTGTTTTATCAATTATTACAACTTGAATATTTGGAGGTTGACGGCCATCTGACTTGCTGCTCGCAAGTGCGACAAGCCAAAAATGAAAAGCATCGACCCCCAGCTGGCATAGCGGATCGCACATACCCTTCACCAAAATTATCATGATAATTTTAATGAAAAACTATGCACATATATTAGTCACAAAACTAAAAGTTAGATAAATATAATCCTAGTAACGAGGGCATTTAAATGTAAATGTACCCTTAAGAATATTCTAAATGACATATGCAAAGGTAAAGCAAGGAAATTAAATTCTACGAACTATGTAATTAACTACTAAAAATATTATGTAGTTAAACTACTAAAAATGACTTAAGTAATAATGACAATAAGTAAAAAAAAATAATGCATTAAGATTGTGATTAATCAGAAAACAAACAAAACAAACAAAATGTTATCTCGACTTAGGAAAAGGACATAGTATATTAACTGGTCGTTTTAAGAAACCCTTTGCAGTTTTTGAGGTCGACTAGAATACGGTTATCATGACCCAGATATAATTGGTGCACTCTACCAAGAGGCCAGTCAAGCGGTTTTCCTAAGTCCGATTTAATTATTACGATATCATCAATCCTCATGTTACTACTAGATTAGTGTCATTTCACTCCCTGTTGAAGAGTGTGCAAATAATAATTTGCTTTCCAAAACGTTTGGAAAGCACGCTGAATAGATTGACAATGAGTCAATCTACTTTATTTTATACCTTCAATCTACTTTATTTTATGATTGTACTCTGGTAGGCTGATAAGGCAATGCCTAGCAGTAAGTACTTCACATTCCTCGGGATTGTTCGAAATATGGCAAAGAGGTTGTGAATTTAAGATTGATTCTATTTTATAAAATACGGTTGAAGGCTCCTCAATCATGAGTGACTTGTCTCCTACACTAAGTTGTAAATGGTACTTGTCTGATTTAATGCCAGCTTCCCATAGGCCACCCATATGTGATGCACTTTAGCATTTTTACAGTACAGTATTTTAGCATTTTTACGTAAACTTTCTTTTATATAAAACGGACCTCCAATAGCACAGTCTACGTAATTAAATGGCTTTTCAGGACGCACACGGGCACTAGGTAAGTTGGCTATATACGGCTGATTCGAAGCCGGTTTATATTTAAAACAAAGTACGCGCTAACAAAATCCATTATGTTTACATAAGGATGCTATGCAAAGTCCGAGGCCAACGTAAAGATACTTCTTATGATGATATTAAATTAATAAAATTATATGACCATTTTCAGGCAATAATAAAGAATGTCTGCCATTAAAAGATAAGTTAGACTGAGATAGCCTACACCCCGTCCTGAGGGATCGGTCACAATAAAAAAACATTGTAAATTACGATTATATTTTATGTTATTTATTTCTGAGTTAAAATTAATATTTTGATCAGCCTTTATAATAGCGTTATGTAAATACATTTTATGAGGATACATTTTTACTATCATTACGATTTTATTTTAATGATTTACAATTATTATAAAACTTAAAGCACCATACTATTACGTTGTTTAATTTATTAAAACAAGAGAATTAAAAAAAAAGCTTTCCATTTTATTTGTCTCTGTGTGTGACGATAATGCAAAAGTGTCAATATTCGATTTAATTCTGAAACGTCAGAGTTCTTCTGTATATAGAAGTGTGAAATGGGTCACTTACGTCGTGATCAAGCATCTAAAATGAAGCCACTCGCAAAAGCTGCTAGTTGTGTTAGGCATGCCCTGCGCGAACACAAATCGACCGCCTTGTTTTTACTGTTTACATGATACCAATAAAAGGGAGGCACAATTTGGATTACCTTAGTTACTCGACTTGCCACGAAAGTCTCAAGTTTAAGTGGTGGTGTTTGTAGCCACGCAAGTACAACGTTTGAATCAATGAGCGCGATTTTATATATATATATATATATATATATATATATATAAATATATATATATATATATATATATATATATATATATATATATATTGGTAATTTTATATAATAAGGTATATTAGAAATGTTTACAATTATTCACAAAACAAAATAATTTACAAAGCAGCACGGCTGCCATCAATTCTAAGCGCGGATTGACTGTGGCTTTAAGGATCCTTTTTTGTTTTGCTGACCAGTAATTGAACCTTGGTCTCGCCAGTTTTGTTTACACTGCGAGCGTAAATACAAGCACCGTAGCCAAGTGACGAGACGTCACAAAATCCAATGAATTGAATAAACATATTTATGAATTTTTATGTTAAGAAATGCCTTTCGGTTTTTAAGTTAGATGATTCGCAAAGTTCATTTATAAATTTCAACCACCATGTTTCTATTTTCGATAGGTATCTCTTCATTCCATTTTATGCTAAATTTCCAAAGATCTTGTAAAATACATTTCGCAATAAAATTACGTGATATGAAGCCAACTGGATGGAAAATACTAGCGAGCAATTTTAAGATTAATTATTTAGTATACACGGTATTACTAAATGAATATTTAAAACAAAAATAATCACCTGTCGGCGACCATTCCAAGCCGAGAACCTTGAGAAGATGATTCGTAGTCAATATGAATTTTTTCATTTTTATCAGGAAATAATTTAATATTATTTAATTATATGCTGCTAGCCTATTTAAGTAAAACAAAGCCGCCCAGTTTTAAATATTAAGTTACCTCACTTTCTAACAGTTGTGGCAGTACAGGGTTGAGCAATAACGGTGAAGTATGCCGACCGCTTTCATCGCGACAATTCTTCGATATGTATATGTTTTCGGCAGTGGCATCTTGAGGGTTAGAAGGAATGTCACACGGTGAACTCTTAACCTCCCAAAATTTACACAAATAATTATTAATACAGTCATTATCAATTATGTACGATACATAGCTTGATGATGATGTACGCCTTACGTTTTTTTTTGTTATAATTTGTGCCTTCTAATTTACCACTAATTACGTAACTAAAACACTATTTAGAACAATCAGCAAGTTATCATTTATAATTAATTTTTGACCATCATATATAATATATAAGGGAAAATATCACCAGCTAAGTTTATATTAATAGGCGCCCGTCTATGAAAACCGAGGGGGGGTGTGATTGAGTGCCGGAATCGATCAGCACACGGCAAGGTTGTTTCATACTGGATGCATTTAAGATGTAAACAACTACAGGCCCTAAAATTACGCTACGATTGCATGTATTGTAAACAGAGTTAAGGCTAGTTAACTTATCATTTTTATTATTATTAAAAGAAGCATTTTAACGAGATTCAACACCCGCTGTACGATTATTATGTAAAAGTGCATGATGGGTTTCAGTACAAATAAAACATTTAAAATTACTTTCACATTGTGACGAAATATGATTTGTTTTTAAATAATTGTGACATAAATAACGTTCTTTAGCATGGCTCACGCGTTGCGATGGAGTTAATTTACAAAATGACTCGCGTCGGTAATTCTTATGATTTTTACCACAAAGTAAACATTTAAGTACATTATTTTCACTGGTTTAAGAATACGATTTACTACTGAAACTTTTATTTGAATATTTATTATTTACGCTTTTAATATTATGAAGTTTTTGGTTAGGTATAAAAGATGAAGTATTTATTTTATTTGTATTAATAGAATGACCAAGTACCTTCATTTGGTTTTGAAAAAAAATTCTTAATTGTTCGAAGGTCGTTATTGTTTTTTGATCATTTCCTTATTCAAATAATTTATGCGTGTTAGGATCTAGGGGTTTTAGAGCGATATAACATAGAATGTAACTAGATAAATTTTCAATTTTTAATGCTTTCACGGAATTATCGAAAATATTAAAAAAAATTAGATACGTTATGAGGCGATTCTTTAGATTTGTTCGCTTGTCGGTCGGCTACTCTCGTCTAGGGTTAGGATGGCAGATGTACTGGCACGATGATGAGCTTTGGTGAGTTCCAGAAGATTCTCATGGACAACTGATTAGACAACAATAATTTGTGAACGTCGCTGTTTTGTCAATAAGTACGACTCAAATGTTCAGAGGTTGATGGCCGACTGGCTTGCTGCTCGCAAGCGCGATAAGCCAAAAATTAAAAGCATCTACCACAAGCTAGCATACATGTAAATATATATATATATATATATATATTTATATATATATACACATACATATATAAAGACGCTCACACTAAAATCTATAATCTCGTCGCAAGCAAAAATTGGGACGCCGAAACGGTAATATTTGTCTTACATCCAAACCGTCCTTCGTTACGTCGTAAAATGTGTAATACTATTCGATTTATTATAATTGAAATACTTATTATTATTATATGTCAAAGCGGCACATGCGGCATTCTCGAGCCGCACTACTGCAGCGTCGCTCGACCCGACCGATGCAAGAAATATTAAATTGTGCGTGAACTGCGTAATGTAGCAGAAAGAAAAAGGCAAGACGCGTGCTCCTAGGGCTTGTCTTTTATTACTAACATTTACTTTTATGAACGATTTCATGCTTTTTTTGACAAATTTCAACGACGAAACAAAGCACGCATGTTTGCCGCCGTCGCAAAAAGTTTTGGGCACGCGTCGCGGGTTCGATGGACCTTACGGTTTTGTGTTAGTGTGTGATTCTGTAAAGTAAGTGTGTACTGTTATAAAAATGTGTCGTAAAGCTTAGTTTTTTTTTTCATAAAAATATGAAAAAATATCACACAGAGTCAGCTTTCCAAGAATATATGATCTCGATAATTCCAGCTTAAAAACAGTTTAAATCTGCTTCATAAGTCTGTCTGCAACGAGACTAATTGATAATATGTAAGAAATGTGTGATGTTCATATATTTAAATGCTACAGCGCTAATTGTGAGTATGATCAATCATCTGGCTCAGTATGAACGTGCAATATGTTATATGAGTTAGAGATTATACTTACATCGATCTTATGTTAACATTTTTTATAAATGATTTTAATCGATGGTAACAAGATAAATAATTTTTATATATACTCTTAAATTACATGAATAACGTATGATTTGCTCAATAACACCTTGATTTACTTTATTATTTTCTAATGAACTTCAATTGAAGGACTGATTACGCAAATCGTGCAAATAAAATTGTATAAGTATTTATAACTAAAATTTTTTTTGCATATGTCTTTCAAATAGGAAACAACGTCACTCAACTAGGTTTGACAGACTATTTTGTCACTATTCTCAGATGAAAATTGCGATCTATATTCTATTTGTGTGTCAGTACACCATAAACTCCTGAAAATTCACACCTAGTACTTCTCCCGACCATCTCATGTTACATTTGGAAAACTTATGGAGCACGTAATGAAATTATTTAAATATTTCACATGATAAAAGTTTGCGAATAAAACTAATAGTTAATCTGGCGTCAGAATAATATTACCATAACTATACCAAAATCAATAAGTGATGGACCAATTATAGCATACATACATTTAATTATCAAAAAAAGATAACATTCCGTAATAGGCGATATCGGAACACAAGAAAACTTTAAAATTTTCGAAGACGTTCGGCCACACGTAATAACAATAATGCTGTTAGTTTGATTCAGGACGACAAAATTCGGCTGACAAAAGTTGGATAAAGTAAAATAAGTTTGAAATTAAAAACTTAATGAAAGTCGTTAGCTTGAATTTCAAAACATTTTAAAGACTAAGAACTCATGCAGAAGATGCCGTGTTAAAAAAATACTAAAAATTTCCGTTTATGATTAAAATACCTCGTTATTGTTATCACATTTCTTGGGTTTTGTAAGAAAAAAGTTACTTGCGTAAGAAAAAAAAAAGTAATTCGATAAATATTGAAATTTATCTTTAAAGGCACATAGTGTAGGTGTACCAACTTATACAGCAAATAATAATAAACTGTTCTTAAAAGAATATGTATCTGTACAGACTTGATAATCTAATAATAGTAAATTTTCCCCAAAATAACATAAGACAAATTCCAAGAAGAACGAAGTCGGCACGCTTTAAACAAGTTGTCATTAGTCGACCTCGGTGCTCGCAAGCACGGAGCTCCGCATTGTTCATGTTCCACGGCAATCGATGGTGGAAGAAAGGGCGCGCTCGATATGTGTATATTTATAAATTTGCGACGCTGGCGTGTGGAACCCTCGCGCCATGCTCTGCCTCATCCATCGGCTGTCCATCTCTGTTACTACGCTATGGATAGTATTTATATCTATGGCTTAATATTACGTATAATTACATTTTACAAAGTATTTCTTCTACATAACTCTTTTTAAGTATTCCCTTAGTACCCATTTCAATAGTATTTCTGTTTAATATTTATTACTGTGAAAATATAATACCTATTATGTCTTTCACGGGAATGAATATCTTAAATTTTAAAATTTGGAATTATTGTTAAATTTTCCCGGTATTCTGTAAGTAATCTTTTAGTAACGCCGTTTTCTTTTCATCTTCAATAATGTATTAAAAATCATTTGGACATTTACAATAATATCTTAAAAAATATTGTTCATTAAGTTCTTTACAAAATAGTCTTAGAATTCTTACAACGTGTTATTGCAAATTATATTCTAAAAAATTAAGGTTGTCACAGAAAACGATTACTTGTGATTATAATAATGAGAATTTGTTTGTCCTTACGCCAATTACGTATCAAGAAAAAATGAAGTCGATTGTTTCCAAATATTGTAAGATGTCAGTAAGAAAAGAACTAGAATCTCATGACACAAAAAACATGGACACTTGTAAGAAAACCTCAAGTTGTCAAACTGATAGGGTGCAAATGGGTATTTGTTGTGATATAGAGAAGTGGTGTGGTCGCTGATATATTCGGGAATCGCACTGGAATCCAATTAAGATACTGAAATATGTAAAACAAACCAAGGGGCTCGAACAACATTACCTATAAAATGTAGACACTACGGATATAATAAGGGCTATGCCGACGAAATTAAAACTCTGCGTGAATTCTTGAATTTCTCATCTCGAATTCTGCAGTTGGTTAGGCTTTTGTCAAGAATAGTACTACCACCATCTAGTTCTGTTGGCGACATCAAACGATGATTCAGTCTACCACAGAAGCAGAACTCATAGCAGCCTGTGCAGCCATTAAAGAGACAACATGTTTGAGACAGTTATTATGTGACCTTTATTTTCTTGTTTATTATATTCATTTATATATTTTATTTATTTTAATTTAGGCACATGGTCGACCTACAGCCAATGATAACACCAGTTCAGCCCTGCTTGACGAACGCCTGAAATCGAACCAGGGTCCCAGAATTCGGACGTCAGAAACCGTATGCTTTGCGATCAACGCAACACACCATAGCGATGATAATTAATGAATTTGACTGAAAGACTATGTGTTTAAATATTGATAAAAATTGGTATTAAAAAAGGTGAATTTCACAAAAAAATATGCAAATGTATAGACATTAAACATAAATTTATAAATAAAAAAACTTCATTAACATATTAAAGTGTTGAATTATGTAAATATAGACAATTAATGTAAAGACATACTTACTAAAGAACGAAATACATCAATGAAAAAAAGAGTTGGGATGGGAGAGTAATTGTTATTTGTAACACAATTTTTGGCCCTAGTTAACTTATTAAATGCGGTATATGCTAAATTAGTGTAAACTATATGTCAATCTAAAAATGTATACAAGATAATCCTTTATTTAAACTTCATTATAAATATAAATCCAGATTGAATACATGTTTAGGCCTATCAATTTACCGCCCAAAGTAACATAAGTAGAAAGTAATAAAAGAACGAAGTTTTAAATAAAAGAATAATTCATGTATACATTAGGGTGCATCCCATTATTCGACTTTTGAAAAGGAACCGCATCAATCCGTCATTCGTTTCTATCACCTAAAAAACGAATCTGTAATTTTTATTTTTTTTATTGGGTTTTAGGATCGCTACTGCGCATTAAAGTTTGAAAAAATAATGATACGATAACTTAGAACTTAATATACGCAAAAGAGTTGATTTCATTATTTAAACGTAATAAAGGGACTCTACTACGTTGTCACATGTTTCTAAGCCGTTACGCGCTTACTCCACTCCTCTTCTTCCCCCGCAATCTAAAGCACGCGCCTCTCGCTCCTTGGCAGACTAATAACCTACGCGTTGTGAAAAAGCACGTGCACTCCCTGCACGTGCTTTTTTGTCTTGCTGCGCATCACGTTTTGTAACATCATGGCTTCCTCTTATAGTTTGCTTTTAATGACTAGGAATAAAACATATATTTAGTTACTAGGACAAACATCACAACACTTGATTCAAATCAAGCTGCCGACGACAAAAGAAGTGCTGAGTTTATTTTTTCACGTTAAAATCGGAATGAAGCAAACCACTTGTAACTCGGAAAATTCTACTGCTTCTGACATTATAGTACTATATAAGCGAGCGAGCATTCAGATTAAATTTTAAAAAAAGGACGAGGAAAATATCTAAGAAAGAGGAGAAACAAGCTCGTCTCCAACGGTATTTAGATTGAAAAGAAGCTATACAGAATCCCTGAGCGAAACACGCAAACTGTCTTCTTCGGCCACTAGCAGTGATGATAAAAACAATAGTTCGGCGTCGGAAATTTCAGTGAGGGATTGATCTACGACAGCAGACCCACTCCTACTTAAACGTAAAGGCAGCACGAAGAAACCCGTTGATTAACTTTTATCCGCAAGCCTCGACTTTTCTAAAATGAGTGATAAAAACGAATATTGTACTGGTATCAACGCTTAAGTATTTATTGGTATGTCAAATTAATCAAAAACATAACAAATCACGAAACATTGAATCGCTTACACACTTTAGTGACAGGATAGGGTATGGAACAAATTTCGGCTATTCCAAAAGTAACCCACGGAACGAGGATGCGTGTGCTTCAGAATTGTATGACACTATTCCTTTCTGAAACTTGAACGACAAAATAAAATGCTTGTGTTTTGATACCACTGCGATCCATAGTGATTTTAGAGATTATTAGAGCAGGAGATGGAAAAGGATGCTTTGATTAACCTATTGTCACTATATAATGGAAATAATGTTAAAAACATATTGATTTTTTAACGTTTTAGAACTGCTTGTATTAATATTGATCAGAACAAATTCAGCGCAGTATCTTCAGATCTGATACATTAAGATAGGCCAGAAGTGTAGCAAGTTGCACAATTTAATTCGCTAAACAATTATCAACCTCGGGAAGATTACAAGTAATGGTTAAAACTTATAATAATATTTGTTGGAGGAGTTCCTAATAAAATGATGTCATTAAGAGCTCCAGCAGGTCTTCATCGTGCACGATGGGTGGAAAAGACGATTTATTGCTTTAACCTTTTCATATTTAAAAACTAGTTTAATTTGATAAAACGGGAATTCAAAGAGATTACTGAAATTTTTGTTTTCGTTGTTACAATTTATCGTTTTACAGTTAAAAAGTAAATGAAGAACAAAAGCTAATCGTGTTTTGATCGTGAAAAGTTTTAGGCAAAGAACTGTAATAAAAAAAAAACTACTTTGTTAGCGTAGAGTACTTATCTTTTATCGTAATAATTCTTTGATTTGTGTAACATTATCCATTTGCGAAATGAATAAAAGATATTTAAAAAGTACAGTTTTTTTTTTCATTTGCTAGTAGTGATCCTTATATATTAATCTGAATACGCGAAAAATAATAGAATAATTTTTTATATGCTAGAACGGAATAAAAGTGGGACGCGCGATATATACAAAAAAAATTTAGGCCAAATAAGAAGTACTCTGATATGTATAGATACAATGTATTCATGTAGATAAAAATAAGTAGTACCACACAACTCTGTTTCAGTGTAAATCAATACTAGGCATATAAAATGTAAACTCAGGTAAAATCAAAAACGTATCCATGTAAACAGAGAATAAAGATTATCGTAAACCTTTAATACAAATTGTAAGATGAAGTATGAAAAAAATAAAATAAAAAGTGTAAAATATAAAGTGAAAAATGTAAAATGAAAACTGTAAAACTTAAATAAAAATCCCAAGCTTAAGTAGAATTGAATGCATATCATTGAGCACAATCGGAAAAGTAAAGTGTAAAATATACGTGTAAATATTAAGCTAAGGTAAATTTATCTGCATATCCTTGTGCACTATTGTAAACGTCCAATGTAAAATGTGTGTGTGAAAGCTTAAAAATAGAGATTCCTGTAAAAAATAGCTGTATAGAAATATTTGTTAGAAAGGGACTTGTTAGAAGTGTGTTGAATATTTTTGTTTATCTATGGCGGAATATATATATATATATATATATATATATATATATATATATATATATATATATGTATGTATATATTATATATCGCCCCTCCATCACCTCACTTCCACTTCCTTTTCTCTGTTAGGTAACATACATAGTAGTGTCCGGATCCCTTAAAAAGGAATATCTCACCAAATGCCACGCGGTTTCATCAGCCCAGCAATAATTCAACTCTATCTAAATCGTTTGGCCGTTAGATGACTGTGACTTCCATAAAAGTCTGTGAAAAATGTTAAAACATCACATATTTTAATCGTACTATCCCATGAGGTATCTTAAAAATACACGGCAATTGAAATTTGATGGCATGAAATAAAATTTTAAATTTTGCAACGAAATGTGCGGCGTTTTATTATATGTACATTACTAATTTTTTTTAGAGAACCTCTCTAAAAAAATTACACAAGTATTGAAACGAATCACAAGTATTTGAAACGAATTTCCAAAACACCTATAACAGTTCAGCTCATGGGTTCCAAATCTCGATTCAAAGAATTCTGAGATGAGACACATAAAACGAGTTCTATTATTTTGATAAAATTTATCCTTTCATATGTTAGTTTGAACCACCGGGCATATTTTAATGGGTGTTCTGTGATAATACAGTGTAATAAAGTAAATAGTTTGTGTGCGTTTTACATTAAGTTATTTCTTGTACGACACACTTCATCGAATATATTGGCTTAGCAGCAAAAAGGTTATATTCATATTAATAGTTTTCTCTTAGATTACGTAGTCAGCCGCGTATTGCCAAAAATGGAATTTACACGTCTGTTATAAAGACTAACAAGGAAATAAAAATAATAATAAGGAAAAATTTTGAAAGAGAGACATTGAAAGCAAATTGGTTAATTTTTGTAAAGATTGTTATTTCCAGAGTTGGTTGATGCACGGTACCCAAGGTCAATGGAATTAAGAAATCCACAAAATGTCCTAAATGTTAACTTAACAGTCGCAAGGTTGCTTGCGAACGTGTCTAAAGGATTTGTGATTATTATCCAGGTAACCACCTATACAATAATCACAAAACTACGTCACACATTTTTGACTTCATAAAAAGGAAAAGTCACCAATTTTATTCAAATTTCTGTCTCGAACATTTTATCGGGTATCTTTGACATTTTGACGCATATATTATTTTAGATTTATGAATAAATTGCAAGTTTTTATATAGTATTGCTTTAGGTGCGTATGCTGTAAAGCACGATCTAGTATGTAATTATTAACGAAATAAATAACTCACAATTAAACGAAACTAGGTGATGTAGGGTTATTTCTACTTACTTTAAGTTCTTTACCACGACCTAGGTTTCGTTGTGTTACAATATCTTTACGTGGGTTATTAACAAATATATAGTAATTTTCTAAAATTTGTACCTACTCATACTGATCATGGTATACATAATGATCATGGTATGGTAAGATTTTATTTTGATCATGTTTTTTATATTTGTTATTAATATAAAACTGAAAATTGCATTCAAACCTAAAATATCACCCATTCCTATTTTGAGACGAAAATAAAGAATTACTTTTTAATTTAAGTACATCGTAAAATTGTTTAAAGAAAATATTATATATAGTAAGATTACTTATCTAATTAAAATTATAATTAGGAATTACAATCAATATATGTCCAATATATAATAAATATTACAGTTTACATATGACTTACAATCGATATAACATATCTAACTTTATAGATCATAATATACCATTTTAATTTGGTAAATCTTTATATCAATTAATTAGATGTAATTCAAAATTAAATTCTAACGTAAAATACAATATGCACGTATTATTTGTTTCGGCACGAAGATGAGAAAAGCCACTTCGTATTATATAATATTTTGTTTTGCATAGGAGTCTGTTTTATAATTATTTTTCCTTTGTCTAACAAACACAGAAATAATAGAGAAAACCGCCCACAAAGGATACTCCACTTGAGATACCAAATCAGTCATTTCGGAACCTGTAGATAACTAATCATAACTACATTGCAACCAATCTTAGAATATTTCGTTTGGTATCCCAACAAGAAAAAGATAATGCATATTCCGTTTTTTACGCAATAATTTTATTACTAATTTGCAACGTGTTTAGAAATATTCGAGTTATAAAATAAAAAAGCTTTCGTAAAGACAAGAAAATGCTTTCATGCTAATTTAAAAAACATAAAACTTTTAACATTAAATTTCGCTAAGATTATTTGACCAATATACATCCATTTTTACTCCATTATAAGGATACCTGCAAAAATATGCATACGTGACGTTAGATCATAGAGTAGGAATTTATTAATTCGTCAATTTAATTTCTAATTGCCTTATGCGTTAAGTACCAGCAAACTGGCGCATATAACTAATTAACTATAACCAACAGGTTACCATCTTCCTATTTACTGTGATATATAACATCATTCTTAGTTTATGTCATATTAAAGGTACCACAAACATTGACTTATAGCAAAAAAGGATTTTTTTTCAAAAGTTTTTTTTAAGTAGAGGTGTAGGTAACACCTCTACTTAAAAAATAAAAAAGAAGGGATTTTCACAACATTCTCGTACCAGAGAGACGAATAAATTTACAGAATGAGAATGTGCTGATACACGTGATGGGAAGAATGTGAGATGACTGTCAGGTATACTATAAAATTGTATTGACTTCTTTAATGTCAACGTTCTTTCGATTGTATTTTGAAAAATCTTCAGAAACGATTAATTGTAATTTTATATTATTCCGTATCCACGATACAATATGAATTTTTAAATTACAGTTTATAATTTTCTTTCGTACAAATATTTTGATACTGTGTAGATAATCTTAAATATTAAATTTATTTTAATTTCTTTTTTATTTATCTTTTCTTTACTCCATTATAATCTATAACAATTTGGGAAGTGTTACTCAATTTGTTAATGTTATAGGTTTCATCACCTAACCACATTTTTTGTTTACCTACGCTTGTTTAGTACAAAATTCTAAGTATCTACGTGTTTAAATTTTAGCGAGGTGGGGTTGCTAATAAAGTTAACGCCTGCAATATAATTTCAGCCCTAATTGTCTGCAAGGTTTCTTGTTCTCTTTTACCGAGCGTCAGAGCTTCCTTATAAAAACCTCCAGAGAATTGTTGCCAACCAGAAATTCTACTTAGACTGCTTGGTTTTAGTAAAATTTATGCAATAAATTAGGTTCTCTTACCTGCATTAGAATTATATAGTCTTGAATGCTTTTACAATTTATTATTGAAACAATTAACGAATCAAAAAAGGTGTAAGGAAAAAAAAAGGAAATAAAAAAAAATATATATATATATATATATATATATATATATATATATATATATATATATATATATATATATGTATATATATATATATATATATATGTATATATATATATATATATATGTAACGAGTCTGGAGGAAATTTTCAATGAAAATTAAATGTCGAGCAATATAAAAAAAGCGGGTAAGTGTGAGTCAGATTCGCGCACGAATGGTTCCGTAGCACCGAACAATATTAAAGTTATAAGTAATTACTTATTGACTTGACATAGATACGGTAATACTATATCTGTGCTAACTTAACTATTGGCTTTATTCACAAACTTTTATCATGAAAAAATTTAAATAATTTCTTTGTGTGTTTGGTAAATGTCCAAAATATTTTGGGTGTAACCTCCAAAAACTGGAAAAAGTATTTTATGTAATATGATTTCTCCTTACAATATAAGGTTAATTAAGATCTGTAGTTTTAACTACGTTATCTAAAATATCTCATATATTTTATTGATATTTGAAATGGTCTTCCATTAGTTTAAAGCTAAAATCATAATATTTTTAATATTTCGACACTAATCATACTTTATAGTTTTAAATTGTGCAATAAATAATATTTTTTTAGTTTTAATAAAATGTTCTAAACTATATCGATATTAACTGACGACCGTTATTCAGGTACAATTAACAGAACATAAAAATAATAAATATTTATTAAAATTATTTTTAGTTTGTTACACTAATTATTACATTTACTATTACGGGATAACTAAAAAGTCGAATGTAAAATTTGAGGGTCATTTTTTTTCTTGCCTGTTGTTATAATAATCTTGTGAGATTACTTTACAAGTTGAGATTTTTAATTAATAACGAGTCATTTATACTTATTAACATTATTACAAAACACACTCAAATAAATAAAGAAAGAATTTTCTAAGTTCATAAAAAGGGCCAGAATTATATATTCGACAACTTCATACACACCTAAGTAACGGAGTAGCCAACAGAATGAACCGAATACTAGTTGATACGTCAATCTCCTAAAACATTATTAAGCTGAAACACTGAATATGATTACTTGCCTCACTAAAAGAACCTTGATACTATCTACCAAGCAACTTTGATACTACCTGATGTAAGAACCTGGGCACTAGAATATAAAACTCCTGAGGAGGTATGGTCAGGAAAAAAACAAACTAGTTGCTATGAGCACAAACCAAAGATATTGGCTACAACAAAACATTTTCCCCTTCGGTTAGGTATGATTCCATAAAGAGAAGCGGTATTGTCGGTGATCTATGTGGCAAATACATTTTAATATACATAATTGATTCACACACGAGAACAATCTGTTACCACCAACCACAACTCCATTCCAGTCCCGCTTGACGAACTGCTGGAAATTGAACACGGGTCCCGGAAGCCTGACGTAGATACCATATGCTTTGTGATAGGCGGTACACCTCAGCGATGATGATTAGTGAATTTGACCGAAAGACTGTGAATAAACAAAGATAAAAAAAATGCCATAAGCGTGATATAAAACGGTGAATTGTATAAAAAATATGCAAACGTGTAGCCATAAAATATAAATTTATAACTGTAAAACTTCATGAACATACTAAAGGGTTGAATTATGTGAGTACGGACAACCAATATACAGAGATGTTTACAAAAGCTTTACTTAGAACAAAATATGAAGTCATGTATGTATAGTCATATTGTATTCACGTAGATATAAAACAAGTAGTAATGCACAACTCTATTTTAGTACAAATCAATACTAGACACATAAAATATAAACTTAGGTAAAATCAGAAACGTATCCATAGAATAAGGATTGTCGTATAACTTTATTGCGAATTGTAAAATATAAGCATAAAATAGGATTGTGGTATAACTTTAATGCAAATTTTAAACTAGAAATTGTAAGATGAAGTGTAGAAAAAATAAAAGAGAAAATGTGAAGTGAAAAACGTAAAGTGAAAAAAGTAAAATGAAAAATGTAAATCGTAAAACTTAAATATAAACCACAAGCTTAGGTAAAACTGACTGCATATTCTTGTGCACGATCGTAAGTGTAAAGTGTACAATATATGTGTGAAATTTAAACTTAGACAAAATTAGTTATACATTCTTGGGCACAATTGTAAACGTGAAATGTAAAATGTATGTGTGAAAGCGTAAACTCATATAAAATTGATTGCGTATTCATGTAACATACAAAACACATGAAGTGTGATATTCCGTAACATACAAAACACATGAAGTGTGAAATACTCGTTAAGAAAAATAGAATCGATAAACTTAGAAGAAAGTCCACAGTGTAATTAATATCTCTATATTAATTCGTGTTAAAAATATGTATATAGAAATATCTGTCGGAAAGGGACTAGTTAAGAAGTGCGTTGAATATTTTTATTTATCTAAGGTGGAGGATATATAAGCCGCAACTCCATCACTGCACTTCCTCTTCTCAGTTTTGTGACGTATGCGTACGTAGTAGTGTCCGGATTCCTTACAAAGTAATATCTCTTCAAACATCCATGGGGTTCAATGTAAATATCTCATCTTCAGCACGACAATAATTCAACACTATTTGAATCGTTTAACCGTTAGATGGCTGTGACAGAGAGACTAAACAAATAGAGGCATTTAACTTTGTAAAAGCATATGAAATACATTAAAATGTTGTTTACGTTTAATTTTATGTAAACCATTTAATTTTTCTTTTAGGCAGATCGTATTTGAAACGAATTTTCAAAATACCTAAAATGTACAGCTTGTACCAATATCAAGTTCAATTCATGGTATCGTTCCAAATCTCGGTTCGAGAAATGCTGAGATGAGACACATAAAAGCGACTTCTATTATTTTGAGTAAATTTATCCCTTCATATGTGAGTCTCACTATTAAAATGATATTTGATCCACTGGGTATTTTTAATCGGTGTTCTGTGGTAAGTTAACTTGTTAATTCTTGTAAAGTTTTATTATCTCCAGGGTTGGTTGGTCCACGATACACAAGGTCAATGGAATTAAGAAATCCACAAAATGTCCTAGATTTTATGAAAAGTACCCATTTTTACCCCATTGTAAGGATACATGCAAAAAATATGAAGTTAAATCAAGAAGTGGGAATATATAAATTCATCAATTTACCTTCTTAATGGCCATCACGTGTATAATATACTCGTATATATATACACGTGATGGAAATTTAAAAAGAGATGAATGTACGGTATGCCAAAAATTACATTGACTTCTTTAATGTCAATATCCTTCCAATAGCATTTTTGAAAACTTTAAACTGATTCCTGATAATTTTATATCATTCCATATCCAAGTTGCGATTTTTAAATTACAGTTTATAGTTTTCTTTTGTACAAATATATTGATTTTATGCAGATGATCACAGTTTCGGAACTGTTCTAACATGTTATAATATATAAATGGTTTCACAATTTAATTTATAATTTTTGTAAAAAATCCTAAGTAGCGAGGTGGGGTTGTTAATAAAGTTAACTCATCACCACCATTAAAATATTTGCACCTGCAATATAATATATGTATATATATATATATATATATATATATATATATATATATACATATATATATATTTAAATATAAATATATGTATATATATATATATATATATATATATATATATGTTCGTTTTTGTAGTAATAAATTGTAAAAGCATTTTAACTTAAATGCGTTTTCAATTTATTATTACAAAAACGAGTAGATTAAAAAATGTGTATAGAAAAAATAGAGCAGGAGCAGGAGGAAATGAAAATGTAATGTCAAACAAGATAAAATATCGACTAAGTATGACTCGGATTCGTGTACGAAATGTTTCGTAGCACCAAACAATATTAAAGTTATAAGTTTGTATTTTTTAAAGACTGAAAAATAAAGTCATTCCAGCGGTTGATTCAAAAAATATCTCGTAATTCAAAACTTACATAATTTTTTAAAATTATTTTTTATTGAATGTTTATTTTACGTATTACTATCCTATTTTTTTCAGAATTTTACACATGTTAGTTGAAAAGTTAGAGGGAGGCACAAACATTTCAAGTATTTAGAAGTGCATATCTTATTAAGTATTGATTTAGGTAGATGGAAAGGGTTTTTGGAACCTCTACTTTATAAGCCCTATTTAACGATACCTAGTGTGTGCGCCTAAAAGCTTTGTACTGCAATTTTGGGGAATTTAGCGAAAATGTTTTAATATGTATAGCAGTTGCGGATCGATGTTGCGATTTTTTTTCCATTTTGTCGTATTAATATTTTGAGAGATTAGTATGAGATTAACTCAAATACTTCTTTGGATCTATTTAATGTATTTCTTTTTATGTAGGTTGATTACTGCTCGATATTGAACTTTTTTAACATTTATCAGGATGTTATCTCTTTTTATACCTACGGATTGTATTAGATTTTGACGGATATATGAAAACTTCATATCGCCACCTTTTTATAAAAATTTTCTTTTTTCCCAATTTATTTTATATTTGTCTTAAATATATAATTTTTAAGGTTCCCTAGCCAAATCTAGCCAAAAGAGGAACTCTTATAATTTTGTCGTGTTCCTCTGCCCGTTTTTTTTATCCGTATATCACAGCAATTTCATTAAAATAATATTGGCATTTAATAGATTAAATTTGGATGCTAGGCTTCTTCTATGAAGCTCTATAAAATTAAATAGTGGAATAGTGAATAAATATATTATTAGGGGTGGCGCTGCATGCACGTAAATGCAGGATGAAAAAAAAGCCAATACACATAGTCGTATGAGGTACTGTCAGATAGGTCTTAAAAATGGTATAGAGGTTCCAAAATAAATTTTCCTTTTAAGCCAATAGTGTGTACAATTCTCAAAGAAATTAAGATAATAGAATTTAAAATAAACTTTCAAAGAGAATTGGTTTGCATAAAATATATTGAGTATTTTTTTTTAAATACGAGATATTTTCTATATCGACCGTAGTAATAACTTCGTTTTTCATAGTGTCTTAAAAATTTATAAGTTCAAAATTGCGTGGTGCTACGGAACCATCCGTGCGCAAGCCGACTCGCACTTGGCCGGTTTTACTTGGCATACTTCATACAAGATCGAAGAAGATCCGAATGCGTGCAAAAATATACGAAAAGAAACGTTTTATGGATACTCAGTCTTCATTTTATCATATATCATATATCATTCTTCTGTTTTAAGTTTTATTTAAAACTATAATAATTAGTAACCAAATATAACTTAGTGATGTAAAACCATATTTATATATTAATACGTGAAGCAAAAACTTTGGACCCCTTTTTACGAAAATTGCGCGGTCGGAGGAATATGAAATTTGGCATAATTATAGTTTATATGTAGGAGAAGTGCAGAACGTTAATATTTTTCAATAATAATGCTTATAAAGTACATTTAATCAATAAATAAAACATTACACACACTACCATGCATTTGAGACACACATGTATATACATACAATTGACATATAAGTAGTCTATAGTTTTATTTTTCCGCTGGCTTTCCATTGTAGTTTATCTGCCAGACAGTTCGCAAGTTATTGTGCTTCAACTTTGTTATTTTCTCATATATAATAGTAAAAAATTTGATCTTTTATCTAGAATTACAGTTGTTATCATTTAATGTAACATTATTAATAATAATCATAATATTAATACGTGAAGCAAAAACGTGGTACCTCTTTTACGAAAATTACGAGGACGGAGGAGTATGAAATTTGGCAGTTAAAGTTTGTATGGAGGAGTACTGAAAGCTAAAATTTGTATATAATAATGCATTAGAAACACATTAAATTAATAAAAAAAAACATTACACATACTACCATGCGTTTGACACACACACACACACACACACATGTATATATACACACATATTGACATATGACTTGTCCATAATTTTATTTTTCCGCTGGCTTTCCATTGTAGTTTATCTGCTAGACAGTTTCTAAGTTATTGTGCTTTAACTTTTTTATTTTCCCATATATAGTAGTAAAAAATTTGACCTTTTATCTGAAATTAGAGTTATTACGATTTAGTAAAATATTTTCAATTTTCTGAAGGTTAATAATAGCCATAATTTAAAGGTTAATAATAACCAAAATATTAATATGCGAAGCAAAACTTTTATACTCCTTTTTCCAAAAATTACGCGTCCAGAGGAGTATGAAATTTGGCACAGTTAAAGTTTATATGGAGAAGAGTGCTGAAAGCTAATATTTTTACATAGAAGGAGATATATAGATTTTTATTAGAAATACATGCGTTTGACATACACACATATGTACTATTTTGTTTATGGTTGAAGTCTATAGTCAAACTGAGAATAATATTATTTGTCCTTAGTTTTACTGAATGTCAAAAATAATCATAATTATGATAATGTCATATTCATAGTTTGTTTCGCATATACATATTAATAGACCAAACGCAAATTTAAATAATATTAATAGTTTACAAATGAAGAAGTAATTTTTAGAGATACATATAAATGTGCACTAAATGTAATTCCAGGACTTTTTCATAGTTATGATTGTGGATTAATGGATTTACAATGCAGGTTTTGCAATGCGAAACATTTTGAATCTGAAGTGACTTTAGGCGACAGAACTGCATAAAGGTAAATCAATATTACCACCATTAAGTCAAAATGAATATTTCAAGTCATTGTATGATGGACTTACTTATAATGAACCTTTAACAAAAAATAAGTCGAAAAATTATTTTGATAATATTCGGAAATATTATTCATGTTTTGCTATGGTTAGCTCAGAAGCCAAAGTTTCCGAGACAGTTACAAGTGGAGTGTATCATTTCAAAATACATGATGTTTTTTATCACAGATCAGGTCCAATGACTGCCGCATATGGTCGCTCACCATGTTATGAGCAATTATATTTTTATGATCTTGACACTGCTATCAATTATAGATTACAAGAACGTTTTAATCAAACATTTAACAACACCATAATGCGAGAAATTTCTCTCCAATTGGAACGCAGTAATCTTTTTGTGCCGTCATTCATTGCAATGAAAGATCATTGTCAGAGAGTCGAGAATCAAAATAAAGATATTTGTATGCTCATTAAAGCAAATCATGATTTGGATCTACGCCGCTTCAATGATGCAGTTCAAACTGATGTAGCCGTAATATTTAATACGGTTGATGGTGAGTCACATTTTGAACAAAATATGATTTCTTTTTCAAAAGTTAATGGTGTATTTAAAAATATCTCAGTTCTGGATTCATCATTAGATCCTTTAGCGTACACACTACTTTTTCCCAACGGTGATACTGGGTGACATGTCAATATTGCACATAATGCACCAACTACATCTTATTCAAGAGCACCCAGAAATAAATTAACCATGCTTCAGTATGCAGCCTATCGACTTGCAATTAGAGATGATTTCAGCATGTTACACCATTTGCAAAAATTGTTTCTGCAGTGGATAGTTGATATGTATGCGAGAATAGAGGGCTCACGATTACATTTCAATCGACAAAATCAAACAATTCTTAGGTCTGAGTTTACAAAAATTTAACAGACTACTTAGAATTGTACATGAATGCCAGGAATGTTGGTCGTAGAGTAATTTTACCATCTTCATTCAATGGATCGCCAAGAAATATGTATCAGAATTATTTAGATGCAATGTCAATTGTACATTTCGGAAAACCGTCTTTATTTATTACAATGACTTGCAATCCAAGTTGGCCAGAAATAGTTAACAACATTGGTATAGGTGAAGCTGCTAATTTTAGACCTGATATTATTGTGCGTGTATTCAAGTCAAAGTTGAAAGAATTCAGAGAGGGCCTTATACAAAATAATATCTTTGGTAAACTTGAAGCACTCATTTATACAATTGAATTTTAAAAAAGAGGATTGCCTCATGCTCCCATTTTACTCACTTTAAATGAGCAAGATAAAATTGTTAATGCTATAGATATTGATAAAGTTGTATCTGCGGAGATTCCTCACATTGAAACACATCCCACATTACATAAATATATTGTAAAACATATGATGCATGTTCCATGCGGAGTACTTAATCCTAATTCTGTATGTATGAGAGATGGAAAATATAATGAAACTACATGTGAATCGTTAAATGGGTATCCATTATACAGAAGACGTGATAATGGTATTAATTCAGAAATTCGTGTTAGTTGCCTTGATAATCGGTATGTTGTACCATACAATCCATATTTACTTGCTTAATTTAATTGCCATATAAATGTTGAAGTATGTACTACAGTTAAAAGTGTCAAATATATTTATATATATATATATATATATATATATATATATATATATGTGTATAAAGGCTATGACAGTGCATCTGTTGAACTAGAGTCTGGTGGAAATGAACAAGGTCAAAATATAGAAATTAATGAAGTTACCAATTTTTTAATTGGTCGTTATGTCGGATCAACAGAAGCCATATGGCGCATCTATGAATTACCAATGCATTTTCAGTCACATACTATAATCAGACTTGATATTCATTTACCGTTTACAGACAAACAAAATTATTAGGATTTTTTGAGTTGAATCGATCAGATCCATCAGCACGAGAGTATAAATATAATGAAATTTCTATGCATTATGTGTGGGAAGATTCCCGAAATAAATGGAAGAAGAGAAGCCGTGGAGGTGATAAAATCATTACAAGGATATATGTAGTGTCACCAAAAGATACTTTTACGAACTTTTTCACTTACGATTGCTTTTATTACATATCTGTGGTCCGAAATCATTAAAGGATATTAGAACAAGCAATGAGTTTTTATACCCTTCTTTTGTTGAAGCGTGCCATACTCGCGGAATAGCTTCAAATGATAATGAATGGCGGGAATGTTTAAATAAATCAAAAGAATTACATTCACAAAGGCCAATGCGGAATTTATTCCGTTACATTTTTGCAATAAATGTGCCAGCCACTGCATTAGCGTTATGGAATGAATTTAAAGTATATCTTAGTGAAAGTTTTCTAAGACTTTACAACGAAGAAATATCCTTTAATAGAGCTCTATTAGAAATTGATGATATTTTGAATGTTCATAATTTGTCGTGTCAAATTCTTGGTTTATCAGTTCCCACATACTCGCAGAGAATAGAAAAAGAAAAACTATTGATATAATAGAACGAGAGATGCTGCTTTGTGAGTATTATGAAAGCGCAAATATTGAACAGCGTAATCTCATTGAACAAGTTATTCGTGACATTTTGTATCATGATACTGGATCCAATGTTTTTTGTTTAACCACTCACGCTGGTTGTGGCAAAACATTCACTCAAACAACATTAATTCACAAATTAAATTCGCTTAATCTTCGTTGTTTTCGAACTGCGTTCAGTGGCATAGCTTCAACTTTATTACTTGGAGGTAGGACTTTACACAATGTGCTTAAATTGCCTATACCCGTTTCAGAAAATTCTGTATCAAATATTACTGCAAATAGTAGCTACGGTAGTTTCATAAATTAATCATCATTGATAATTATTGATGAAGTTTCTATGCGTCCTTTGCAAGTGTTGAAAATCATAGATAGATTATTGCGTGATCTATATGATGAAAACGATAAACATAGAGTGTTTGGAGGAAAAACTATACTTCTGTGCGGTGATTTTTGGCAAATATTACCAGTAATCCCACATAGATCACGTGGAACTTTAATTGAAAATTGTGTTACAAGTTGGCATGAATTTCCTAATTTTCATAAGGTTACATTTACTCGAAATATGAGAGCTTTACCAAATGAAATAGAATTTGTAGAATTCTTGAAAAAAATTGATAATGATGAGGCCCCACAATTCTCTCAGTTTAGTAAAAATGCTATTGAAATACCTCATCAATTAATAGGAAATAAAAAACAATATTATTGATGAGGTGTATGGAAATATTTCCAATAACATACTCTCAGAAAATATATTGAACTCTGTTATTTTAGCACCTATAAATGACGATTGTACTTTGATTAATACTGATATACTTAATCAAATTCCTGGTGAACAGCGAACATATCATAGCTATGATAAAATAATTTGTGATAATGACAATGACATCAATAACTATCCGGTAGAGTTTTTAAATTTTTTGTATATTAGTGGTTTACCACCGCATAAGTTAATATTGAAAGTTAATTGCATAGTTTTATTGATCAGAAACTAAGGACGCATTAGTCAATGGAACAAAAATGCGCATCAAATTTATGCATCGAAATTCAATAGATTGCGAAGTTTTAACTGGGACCGCACGCAGTAAGAGAATTTTGATTCCACGTATAAATTTAACGTACTTTGGAACTATTTTACCGTTTAACTTTCAAAGAACGCAATTTCCTATAATACCTGCATTTGCGATGACAATAAATAAGTCTCGAGGACAAACATTCCAAAAGTTTGGAATTTTATTGAATCGGCCAGTTTTCACACATGGGCAATTGTATGTCGCAGCAAGTAGAGTCCGTTCATTCGATGGTTTAAAGTTTTATATTTCCGAATATAACGGTCAAGGACGTTTAGCAAACGATGAAAGAGTTTTTACAAAAAACATTGTTTTCAAAGAAGTTTTAAATCGTAAATTATATTATCGCAATATGCGATAATATAATGTGTATGATATGAATGTTGATATTCAATGGAGAGCATTTTTTACCGCATAATTTTTTTATTTCGCATCATCTTACAGCATGTTCTGTTTCAATAATTTTTTTTTAAAATAGGTACTCTTTATTTTTCTCCTTTTTGAATTCGATATAATTTATTTTTTTTAAATAGGAAAATAACTGCGTTGGCGAAATCTGTGGTTATAGTAGTATATAGTCTTTGACAATAGAACCTTAATTATGTTTGAGCATTATGTTTTAATAATTTTTTATTAAATAACTTATAATTTAAATTTATTATGGTCGAATTTCGACCACTGGGCGACCACTAGTTTATAATATTTTAACTACAGGTTAAATGTTCACGCTTAAGAAGAGAAGGATAATTGATCAGATTCATTACTTTTTATTTAACTTAGATATATATCTACAACATTTCAAATACCTATTTACACCTTGAAGCTAAAGTGTATAAAATATTTTTTTCTGACGAATATAATAACATGACGATATCGAATAAAAAATTAATATGATGTTCGGTGCGTGTCTCATCAAATGATGAAATAAAAGTATCTAAAACCTGATTTCGTATTCCATGCTAAAACATATTCAATATTTACACGTGCTCTTAGGGTCAACATTGACTCGAATTATATTAAATTAAATTTTATATATAGCTAGCTATATTTTTAGTTACATAAACATTTTGTTGAACAGTTTTCTTTATTCTTTATTAATTGCTCGCGGCAGTGTATAAAAAACGATGGGCGAAAATTAAATTTACTTAATTTTGGCACGTCGTTTTATAAATAAAAAAATTTAATTTTACTAATAAAAAAATATTTTCACTACAAAAAATTTCCCTTATATAAGTTTTCCTCTCCATTACGCCGCGCGTCGACTTTTTTGTATTGGCTTGATTTAATCGAAAAGCTTATATTTTCTGAGCGTCGTTATCGGTCGTAAAAAACTGATGAAAATTATTATATCGCTGACACCTGAGCTAAAGGTGATAAAATTGGCTCTGGATATAATCGCGATGGCTATCTAGGTATTGAGTTTTACTTACATATAGGTTATCACGTAAATAACGGAAGACCATTCAACCATGGATAGGTAGGATTATTCTTTATTTTAGGTATAGTAAAAATTCAGGGGTTTTTGGGATAATTGGATTTTGAATTTTTTAGTTTTTTTTATATTATTTTGGAAAAATTGAGTTGTTAAAGGTGTATTGATTTTTTCTTAATAATTATAGTAATACAAGAAACATAAAAGTTGAAATGTATGATTTGTGTTTTACACAATTGTTATCATTTCATATAGTAAGGTACTTGAATTTTTCATTTCAAAAAATAATTGTATATACTGTATATTTAACTACACTTTTATTGATCCTGAGATTTAATTGTAACTCATCAATATTAATATTAACGTACATACACACACACACACGCATATATATATATATATATATATATATATATATATGTATATATATATATATATGTATATATATATATATATATATATATATATATATATATGGCGGACTTATTGCTACGAAAGCAATCTCTTACAGCCAACCGCAAAGCCAGTCCAGCCCCGCTCCACGAGCGACCGGGAATCGAACCCAGGTCCCCGCGGTGCACCGCGCCGTCAAAGGCCGTATGCCTTGTGGTCAACCCGGTAATTGTCGTCACCGTGGTATGTTACCCCGGTGACGACAATTACCAGGCTCGATGGAATAAGTATGATAAATATCGACGGAATATCGGCTCTATTGCTGTTTATCAGTGTAATATGAAACACATTTTCCTTTTATGCCACATGAAACCGTTTGTTGCATATTTTTGGATAATAATTGAATACATATAAAAAAATAATTCGCAACAATTTATGTCATGAACCAAATAGGCGCTCGTATCGGCGAAACAATAACTCAAATCATATTCTTTATTTACGAACACATAAATTTCACAAGCACATTTTCTCACTGAATTTAAAGATGTCAACAAAGTGCATACTTTTCTTTTTATTTATTTCTTATATTTAATAGTATACATAATTACTTATTTCATCTAATATCCTACAATACCTATACCTACATGTAAAATTTGGTTTAAAAATATTTATTTATACGAGAGGTTATTGGAGCTAATTAAAGGGGTTTTTAAATGCCGTGTTGTAAATAATCGTACTGTAATTTATCGTAAAATTAACAAAAGATAATTATTTCATTATAATATATAGTGAAAATAAGTTAAGATGAGGATTGCAAAATAAATTAAAGAATATTTATCGATTGGATTAAGCAATTAAGTTCAAGGCAAAAAGATTGGAGCAATTATTTGGTGTTCACATATTAGATGTATATAATGCAAGGATTAGTTAAGACGATCACCTTCTTTTTTTCCTTGTAAACCCAGCTTAGGTGTGACCAATCCCGAATTGAGCATTATATATTCTTAACTAACTCTGTGTCGGTTGGTGGTAATGTTTATTTTCAAAGATGAAGACCATTTTTCAAATATTTTTCTTTAGTTAAAGTATATATTTTTCTGTTATTTTTATTTAATGAGCATAATATTTTAATATTTCAGAATTTGTTACATGTTTTAAAATTTATTTTTGTTCGTGCCTTTTTAAAAAATGATAACAAATATTTTTAATTCTACATAAACAATACGAACCTACTGTTAAACTTACAAACGACTGGTTTGGAGGTTTTATCATGACATTGAATGTCTGATTTTGAAGCGACAACCGCAAAAGAGAATTATTTAATTTCAAATTTGACAAATGTACGCTTAATTAATTCCAATTTTTCTTTTCATGTTTTGTTTTATTTTATTATGAAAATTAATTTTTCCAGAGAAGTTCACTATCAAAAATAGGGGAGGCAATGTAATACTTTGAAGAAGTCAAGGTGTCATAATTGAGCAATATGTCAAAATTTGATCGTACACTTCTGTTTTTTCAAATGAATAGATTGTTTTTTAGTGAATATGTGAGTTTTATTATTTTTCTTTTTTATTCATTCTTTTACGATACTTTATATATTATCATTACATCTTAGGAAATTTTGTCATTACTTAAAGATACATTGCTCTATACATTAAGAGCTCATTGCGCAGTTTTACCTATAAGACTTTAATAATGTACTTTTGCATCGACTTCTTCTTTAGTCGCATGTACATTGAGATTGTCTCCAGTGCCTGTTTTTGCCCAGACAACAAACCACCTCGAGAAACAAAACTCCTGTGATCCTACTTTTATACTTCTTTCGTACTAATGTCTTTTTGTTGTAATACCAATGTTATTACGATCAAATTTATGTTCACTTTGAATGAATAAAATAAATCAGACCTACAAGAATTATCCACAAACAATTATCGCTGCCTCGTAAGTATTAATTATTACAGCTTTTTTTTGCTGTCATTTTTCTCTTTCGTTTCAATTTTGCTGTCTGACCATCATTACATGGAAATTTACCTTCTCCTTCCAACCAATTTGCGATAGGATTTTGGTCAATATTTGCGTATACGAGTATCTCGTATTATCAAAGCTTTATCGTGACTTGTCCTGAAAGTAAATTGAGATACCATCTACCGCCACAGCGTAAGTAAATAAAGACAAAAACTAACTTCACAAAAGGTTAACTTCAGCTATCGGACTAAAATTTGATAATTTCGTCTCTGATGATGGCAATGAATTTCTTTACATTTCGTTTTTTCTTTGCCCAAACCCATGGTCCTACTAATATTAATGCACTGCACTTATTTATAGAAAACAATATTCCATTCAACCTTAAAACAATATGAATCAAAGGTAAGAAATCCCCCTTAGTCTAAATCACGTCCCAAGCAAATATTTTTCGAGCCTTATTACAATAAAATTAGAACCAATTTAATTAAACTCAAAAGTAAACCCTAAATTAATGCAAATCATCAATCACTCAAAAAAAATTAATTACAATACAAAGGAATTCAAACGCGCAATAAACGAATATCCAAATCGAATGAAATGTTTTTCTAGTCAAGTCTGATTCAAACGAAAACCAAACTGAGCTTAAATAGCTTAACAGGTCAGTCCGTGTCTAAACCAATTAAATTACCCTATTTAAAATAACTTCTGTTTAATAACAAGTAAATGAAACGACGTGATGTAGTATTGTATCTATCATATTTAAATTTTTAACAAAGACCTAGGTTTCCGTGTATGAGAAGATCCTCAGGTGGGCAATTTGAAGAGATCTCTTTAATTTGCCCATCTGAATATGTTGTCATACAATGAAACCTTCGTCGTAGTTGAGAATTTAAATATAGTAGATATAATACTAAATCACGTCGTTTCATTTACTTGTTAACACAATTAAGTGATAATATTCTATAATATCCTTTTATTCCATTTGTCGTAGGTTCACAGTTTTTTTTTTAAGTGAGGTTGTAACAAACGGAAAGAAATGATATAGCAGAGTTATGCATGCAATTTTTCGAGTGGATATTTCAGATAGGCAGTAGTCAGACATGTAGCGAATTATTAAAAAATTGTTACTATAAGCGGAAATCTGAAAATTATCTAAATTTATAAATATAAATAATTGAACGGTAAATCACTAAACAGGTTACAGTTTGAAATTTAGTGTGTGCATTAATCCTTCAAAGTTTTTTGAGTATTTTCAAAAATTTTAGACCATAAAATAAGGTATTAAAACAAATGAGGTTTTAAGGGACTTGAAAGGAGGATCATGTACAGTATATAGATAGGTCCGAAACAGCACTATCTGAATATGAATATTTAAATAAATTGTTTATGGCTTTCATATAACTGGTTATCGTTACGCAGATAACATATCACCTAATTGACGGCCAAATTTTCAAATAGTTTAATTAATATTACTTCCATTTTTGGTTTCCTGCAAATTTTGTCTTGACTATTTTGAGTTAACATTCATTGCATCAGAGAAGCTTCTTTGATGAAATTTATTTGCGGATTGCCAAATGGAAAGAATTTATGCTTTAACTTATTAGACAACCTTTTTGCTATACCGGCATCTAGGTCTGAATCTTATAACAATTTTAAAATTTCCCACTGTATGCATTTGCTAAACCAAGTTTTCGCGGTTGCACCAGAGTGTGAGTTAATAACTTCCATAAACTGGGCTGTCACATAACATAATCATATTAATGACCTTAAGTAGTTAGCTTTCTGTAGAGGACGTAGGTAGCTTATTTGTAACTTTCTAGTCCGTGGAAAACACTTAAGTATTTTCCTTTATATCCGATAATACTTTTCCGATTATAACTAGAAACAAAATATATCATACATAGATAATTTATTAATAAGCTTGCAAAAATATCCCGCATGACAAATAATTATAAAAATGGTATGAATCTATGTTAATGTACAACAGCATCACTGACTAAGCGACAAAGTACATATATATGGATATACATACAAAGATAAAAAGGCACACACAAAAAAGATCTTCGATCCCGTCGCAAGGAAAAATTGAAAAGCTGAAACGATATTTGTCATCCGCTAAAACTGTCTTTCACCAGATCGTCAGAAGTTTAATATTATTCGATATATGATGGTCGAAATATTATTATTACTATATGTTAAAGCAGCATATGCGGCATTTTCGCGCCGCAACGTTACAGCGTCGCTCGACCCGGCCTACGCAAGAAGTATTAAATTGTACGTGAACGGCGTAATGTAGTAGAACATAAAAGGCAAGATGCACGACTCTAAGGTTTGCTTTTTATTGCAAACATTTTCTTTTGTGAATGATTTCACGCTTTTTTTGACAAATTCCAATGATGAAACAAAGCACCGATGTATGCCACGTCGCAAACAGTTTCATGGGGCGTACGGTTCTAGCGTTAGTGGGTGATTTTGTAAGGTAGATGAGTAGGTTTGTACATAAAATAAAATCAACTAGTATGAAATAAACGTTTCGTAAAACTTAGTTTCTCTTCTATGAAGAGTATTATTACAGACTAATGCAAAGTCGTTAAGAATCAGCTTTCCAAGAATATATGATTTCAATAATTCCATGGTAAAGAGTTAAATCTACTTTATAAGTATGTTTACAACGAGACTAACTTGGTAGAATATAAAAAAAACATTCGCCGTGTATTATACTTAATTGCTACAGCGATAATTGTGAGTCTGATGAAAATGCAATCGGGTATATGAGTTTGGGGTCACGCTTGATGATGGCCCAAATCTACTATTTGGGCCATCATCAAGCATATATCAATCTTGTGTTAATAGTTGATGGACTAATTACGCGTATTGTTCATAAATATTAAGAAAAAAGAATTATATAAATATTTATAACTCAATTTAGAAATTACTTTTATTTATGTCATACAAAAAAGAAACATGTCACTTGATAAGGATGGACAGACCTTTTTGTTACTCTTCTCAGCTAACGATTACGGTTTATTTCATTTATTTTTCTTGTAATAACATATTGAGTCTAAAACCATACTTATACTTCCAAAGACATGCAGTATTGAGGATTGCCGATATAATTAACTGAAAAATATTTTTGGAGATCTTTATTAATTTAACTTAAATTCAAAATGTATTGGAAACAGGGATAATACACTTGTAATGCAATAATGTCAATTTAATTTAGGGAAACTTTTGATAGAAGCATAGTGTACTTTTTAGAGCACTCATTACAAACGACTACTTAACAAAAGGTAGATTATGTGCGAAATTCGGCTTTCAATTGTCTTTAAAAGGAATTCATTTTTAAAATTTTAAGAAGCATATAAATTAAATGAATTGTTTCCAGTGACATCCTCGACACTTATTTGCAGGTTCATTGGCAATGTTTGTTTCTCAAAAGCTCTTTCAAATTGATAGGATCGGAAACAAGTTATGTCAGATCTTGTTGAAGAAAAAATTTAGAACCGTATAACATTGGTGCACACATTAAATTGATGTTATTTCATCAAATTATGTATATATAACTACTTAAGATTACATGGTATTATGAATTATTTATAGCATTGATTACCTATGTATTTTTACCACAATATTTCTATGACAGTATAATAAAAAAATACATATTCATCAAGTCACTACACTGAGTCCGTATCAAATATTAAATGATACAGTAAAAACAGCTTAAAATTAAAATATAATTTTTTTTAATTTAAACATTTTATGGGATTAAAAAATAATTTGCTTGATTACATTTTTAAAATTTTTTTTGCAAATATCCAAATACCGTTGATTTTTTTTCGAATTTTTACTTCCGCGATAAAAAAGATAAAACGGGTACTTAAAAAGGCTTCAAAGCTAATACAACATATTTTTCATTGTATCTTAAAAGACCTATTCAATATTATTCTACTCGATAGCATACTGACACACCACTGACTATCCAAAACAGCACGACTCTCAAGCATCTCTCGTTAACATAATAAATTTCCCCGTTTCCCAGAGTCTCACTTTCACATGATAATATTCTTTCCTCAGACGCCTGAGCAAACTGCGTTCTCATGTGCATCAAAATATCTAATCTTTGTCAACATTAAACACACGCCCTCGTCAGGTGAGAAGTAATCTTAGTAATCTTAGTTCACGTTAGGTTCCAGTGTCAAAGTTTAGTACAGTTCGGTCTTTATAATCCACATGGGTTATATTTATAAGTTAAATGATCATGTTTTGCATCTGAAGTAAATGTTATGTAATATTATTAAGAAATATAAATAAATCGTTATTAATTAAAAATCTTAACTGATAAAGTTATATTCCAAGACCATTATAACAATAGCAGGAAAAATAAAGGTCCCGAAATTTGATGTTCGAATTGTCCTAAGTTGGCTTTATACCTTTCGTAGTAATAGATGTAAAAACTAGTTTAAATAACTCTAAGTAATTGTAATGAATATTTATGCAGTTTTGTGAAGTCGAATTATATAATATTTTTCAGTTAATTATATCGGCAATCCTCAATACTGCATGTCTTTGGAAGTATAAGTATGGTTTTAGACTCAATATATTGTTTCAAGAAAAATAAATGAAGTATTAACCGTAATCGTTAGCTGAGAACAGTAACAAAAATGTCTGTCCATCCTTATCAAGTGACATGTTTCTTTTTTGTATGACATAAATAAAATTAATTTCTAAGTTGAGTTATAAATATTTATATAATTCTTTTTTCTTAATATTTATGAACAATACGCGTAATTAGTCCATCAACTATTAACACAAGATTGGTGTATGCTATCTACTATTTGGGCCATCATCAAGCGTGACCCCAAACTCATATACCCGATTGCATTTTCATCAGACTCACAATTATCACTGTAGCAATTAAGTATAATACACGCCGAATGTTTTTTTTATATTCTACCAAGTTAGTTTCATTGTAAACAGACTTATAAAGTAGATTTAACTCTTTACCATGGAATTATTGAAATCATATATTCTTGGAAAGCTGATTCTTAACGACTTTGCATTAGTCTGTAATAATACTCTTCATATTTTAATTAAAAGAAACTAAGCTTTACGAAACGTTTATTTCATACTAGTTTATTTTATTTTATATACAAACCTACTCATCTACCTTACAGAATCACCCACTAACGCTAGAACCGTACGCCCCATGAACCTCTTAGCGACGTGGCATACATCGGTGCTTTGTTTCATCATTGGAATTTGTCAAAAAAAGCGTGAAATCGTTCACAAAAGAAAATGTTTGCAATAAAAAGCAAACCTTAGAGTCGTGCATCTTGCCTTTTATGTTCTACTACATTACGCCATTCACGCACAATTTAATACTTCTTGCGTAGGCCGGGTCGAGCGACGCTGTAACGGTACGACGCGAAAATACCGCATATGCTGCTTTAACATATAGTAATAATAATATTTCGAACATCATATATCGAATAATATTAAACTTCTGACGATCTAATGAAAGACGGTTTTGGCGTATGATAAATATTATCGTTTCAGCTTTTCAATTTTTGCTTGCGACGGGATCGAAGATCGTTTGTGTGTGCGTTTATATCTTTGTATGTATATCCATGTATATGTACTTCGTCGCTTATTCATATTAGTGATTCTGATGTACATTAATATAGATTCATATCATTTTTATATTTATTTGTTATGCGGGATATTTTTGAAAGCTTGATAATAAGTTATCCATAGATGATGTATATTATTTCCAGTTATAATCGGAAAAGTATTATCGGATATAAAGGTAAGTACTTAAGTATTTTCCACAGACTAGAAAGTTACAGGTAAGCTGCTTACGTCTTCTATAAAAAGCTGACTACCATGTGAAGTCATTACTATGATCATATTATTTGACAGCTCAGTTTATGGGAATTTATTAAGACAAATTCGGGCGCAACCGCGATCACTTGAAATTAGAAAATTGTTATATGATTCAGACCTAGATGCCGGTATAGCAAAAAGGTTTTGTAATAAATTAGAGCATAAATTCTTTCCATTACAATCGGCAAATAAATTTCATCAAACAAGCTTCTCTGGTACAACGAATGTTAACTCAGAATAGTCAAGACAAAATTTCAGGAAACCAAAAATGGAAGTAATATCAATTAAACTATTTGAATAAAAATCTAGGCATTATAATGGTCTCACAGCTGAGATTTTATGAACACGTAACCGCAAAAATTAAATGTTGCTTTTTGCGTCTCAAAACGCTATACAGATACCATCCTTATATCTCTGTTCCCGTTAGGAAAATTCTAGTTGGGAGTCTCATTCTTCCTGTGCTCGATTATGGTGATATCCTATATGGCCCGCTTTTACTTTAAAAAACAGCCAGTTCAATCCAAATAATTCAAAATGCATGCGCGCGTTTCTGTTTCTGTCACGGCGATCCCATGTATCACCGTAGTTAAACGAGCATCGAATACTCTGAATGCACCATCGTCGTAGTTATCACACTCTCTGTTCTTTTCGTAGATTTTTCACAACAAAAGAGCCGAAATATCTTTATGATATATTAAACTGGTCCGGCAGTGCTCTTCGCCACGTGACGCGCGCCAGTGATCGACTTCCCTTAGCCCCGGAACATCGCACAACCGGTTATCGGGGTAGTTTTTTTGTTTGCTGCAACTAAAATTTGGAATGACCTCTATACGCTCCTGAAGACTGCTGTATCCTTGACTACTTTTTAAAGGTTAATCCGTAAGTGGCCATTGACCCAGCAAATGGAAGCGGAATAGACGGAAGATATAGACTCTTTGAAATTATTTAATTTAATTTATATTTATTATTAGTATCTTCTTTTCTTTGTGCTATGTTTCCTCTATGGGTAATACCGTGTATGTAGTTATATGTCTGTATATAATACCTGTATTAAAATTATATATATATATATATATATATATATACATATGTATATGTGTGTGTATATGTATGTATGTATATGTATATATGTATTTTATATGGGTATATATAAATATATATTTGTATATGTATGTGTGTGTGTGTGCATATCAACAGGTGCTAGCTGTAAACCGACCGTGCCGGTGATGCTTATAGCATAACTGTGCAAGCCGAGTTGTCATTAGCTCTAAGAAAATTTCTGTACATGTCTATTACTTTACCTGTTGTATTTTATGTCCACAAATAAATTACATTATTATTATTATTATTAATAAAAGGAAGTATTGTACATAAGTTTATATTAGTTGTTGCGTGGTGTGTTGGGTTGATCACAAGGCATACGGCCTTTAAGGTTACGGCGCACCGCGGTGACCTGGGTTCCAATCCGGGCCGTTCGTTGAGCGGGGCTAGACTGATGTCCTCGTCGTCTGTAAGAGATTGCTCTCGTAGTAATGAGTTCGCCATATCAAAGTATCAATTAGATATATTAAAGTACATAAATAAATAAATAAACATATAATATATAAGATAACAAAGAAACAAGGTAAAGAGAAGTAGATAGCATTCTTGTTCGTGCACTTTTTTTTCTTAGGTAGCATATGTGTACTTCATTTTACGTAGTAATTAAACTTCTCATAAAATGGTTTTATTAAACATCTCATTTTTGTTCCCTTTTTATAATTTTTTAAAATTATTTTCCCCTTGCGCGTGTCCTCCGTGTAAACGATTTGTCCAAGGTCGGAATGGTGTCACTCGGCAACTTATTTAACAAATCAACCCAAGCGCTGACAACTCGTTTTGCTCAAAGCAGTCAGTGTTTAAACAATATTATATCGACATGCGAATCTTGCCATAAAAAGTGAAAATAGCGTACAAACTTTTCGTGGGAATTATTTCGTTCCTTTCTTCGGTTCATTTCTACTCATATTTGTAAATAAATAAGTGGAAAGATAATTTTTATTTATGTATACAATGAATCAAAAATAAAAATAAATAAAACAAATTGTTTTCGTATTCTATATACTTATTAATAAAAAACCACATTTATCACCGAAAGCGCAAATCTCTTTGGGTTGAGTTCATTGGATTTAGGTCGCTTTATTTTTCGTTTCCGATATTTTATTTTATTATTCATCGTTGTGTTTGCACGGTGCGTACATCGAGAAAAAACCGATTTTGATCATTATGTTTATTAAATTTTTATAATTTGTTTTAGTTTTGTTGTTTATTGCAAGCAAAGTTTATTACTTTGGTAATATATTTACCTTGTATTATTCCTATCCGTGATATTAGGTTTGGTCTAACAGCTGTGTCCAAACTTTCTCCTAGCAAAATAAACTTTATACAATATTATCGAAATATGCTATTTATTATACGGTGTTGTTTTCCCAGAATAAAAATCAACTTGAGGAAAATAATTTATATTTTGTAAATTTCATTCTTATTTTATTTACCGTGTACGAATATATATATATATATATATATATATATATATATATATATATATACATATATATTTTTTTGTTTTATTAATTCCGATTGTACGTGGTTTAATAATGTAGAAAGGAGAACATACAACACAATAATACACTGCTTGTCACATTAAACTATAATTGTCTATTATATTAGGTACACTAAAGCAAAGTAGTCAAAAAAATAGCAAATTTGTGATATATGCAATAAATAAAGGTTACTTGAACTTCATTATTTTAATAAAATGACATCTTTAACTATGATGTAACAACTGACAAGTGGAAACAATGTAGAAAGATATGATTTCAGTTTAAGCACATTTGCTTTTAAAACTAATTTTTTATTAACATCGTTATTACTTAAGAACTAAGCTCAAGGCATTTACATTCTCTCCTGCTATATAAATAGTAACGTGGCATCTGAAACTACTTTTCTAAGCTTTGCGCACTTGCAATGGTTTTCTAACTGTTTCTATAGTTTACTTGTGGGAATAAATTCTTGCATGGACATTCTCAATTCTTTTTAAGTAATCAATCAACATTTTTTTAGAGAAGGGACCACAATTTTGCTGGAAGTTTTGTACTTGTATCTTTAATAAAAATTATATTTACTCGAATAATTATTTAGCATAATTGCAAGCACGCTCTAAAAATTAATACAACTCGAATGTAAAAACTTAGAAGAATTGTATTTTATAAAACATATTTTAAGGGAAAAATACTTTTAATATCAATCATAAAGATGATATAGATTTATAGATATGATACAGATTTTTATTCATCTACACCATTTATAGTAACTGTTCGGATAATTTTAAACATTAGATGGTTGTGACAGAGAACGACAGAACAGAATCGAAGAACGAGATGGTTGTGACAGAGATACCTACATTAAGGTCCATGAACTATTTTGAAAATTCATGCACTGTTCTCATGCTCAAGAACAAGGCATCTGAAATTTAATATCAGCAAATACAGTTTGTGACGAAATATGCGACATTTTACTCTATGTAAATTAATTAATTTCTCTAAAAATCCTAAGTAAAAAATTGATTACTTTTATCCAATGTAAATTATTCACAATTAAATGAAACTACGTGATATAGTATTATTTCTACTTTCTTTAATTTCTTTACCACGACCTAGGTTTCGTTGTATTACAACATCTTTAGGTGGCATATTAGAGAAGATAATCTTTGCTAATATCCCACCTGAAGATGGTGTAATACAACGAAACCTAGGTCATGGTAAAGAAATTAAAGAAAGTAGAAATAATACTACACCACGTTCATTTAATTGTGAATAATGAATTTCTACAAAATTAACGCCAAATATATTCAATATTCAACAATGTAAATTAATTAATTATTTTAGAAGCGTTTAGAATTATACTTTACTAGAAATTTTATTTTTTACTGACATTTAGTTCACCTCATGTTGCTATTCTAAATCTTGTTTCAGTGAATGTTGAGGTTAGACACATGATAACCAATTCTATTATTTTGAACAGGGTTATGATCTCTCGTATCAGTATTAATGTTAGAATAACATTTTATATACTGGGCATTCTTTAATCTGTGTTCTGCGATGAAGTTTTTTAAAGTACCTGTGTTGTAGAATACTGAATAAAGAAGAAACCGAAATTAATTTAAAGTCAACTTGATAGAGTTAAAGTCAACGTGTACGATATGTTTCATGTGAATCGAATATATTGGCTTATCAGCAAAAAGGTTATATTCAGCTGGATGATTCCTTTTTAGTTTATCTTAATAATTTTCGCTTATATTTGCTTTCTACCAAATGGTTCTATGTGAATGTGGTTGGACGTAGATGAACGTTAATAAAAACTTTGGTCCTTAAAAATAATTTTCGGTGGAATTGGAATGGCAGTTAACCTTAAATAAAAAACCATGTCAACTTAGAATTTATTTGCACTTTTGTTATAAAGACTGAGGAGGTAATAATTTGTGAATATTCTCCACATAAACCTGCCTAGAGAATAATCCCAAAACCACGTTAAATATTTCTGACTTCTTAAGAAGAAAAAAACACCAACTTTTTCCTGAACTGTCTATTTCGAACAAGTTGTCTGGTAACTTTGACATAGTGGCGCACATGTTATTAGGTACTTTAGGTATTTATGTTACATACTAAAACCCGCGTGTAGTCGTCAATGAAATAAATCATCATAAAATACTAAGATTATTTTGTCCACAATGTTCTATATCGGTAGAATCGATACTGTCTACGATTCAGGAAATCGGACTACAGCGTCATCTAGTGTTAGCATATACGTTAAAATAAATAATTCCAGAACGTTAATGGATCCTAAAGATTATTTTAGGATAACATATTATTCGGACTTTTATCTTCCATCCCTTTCCAAATCAGATGCTTAAATATATATACGTCCTAACCTTAGGAATTTTATTAACTCAAAAATTTTCTTTCATCGGGAAAATACTTCAAAAACCCTGTCTCGCTTTGGGTACTATGTTACGTAATAGTAAGTAAGCAGAGGACTCTCTGGCTACTTACTTTTAAAAAATTAATTTCCATTAGCTCAATTTATATTGACTTGAAATTATATCACGGTTTCAAAGAAATATAAATTCATAATTTTTTGGTTATTGTTTATTTCTTAAACATAAATATTAAGAACTTAATAAAGAATAGCAAATAGATAATCGTCTTATTTATTTATTTAAAATATTATTTACCTACCGAAAGTAAGCATATTTTACCCATTCATTTGGTCATGTTTTTTATATATGTTACTCAAATTAAACTGCCTTCTAACCTACTGCCATTTTGATATGAGGATAAAGGATAAAGGATTTTTAATTATGAAATTAATATAGCTTATAAATTTTGTAAGGAAACTTAAATATATAATGAAATTATTTATCTAGGTAAAATTATAGCTGAATAAAAATAATCTTCGGAATTTCAAAAAAATACAAATGATACTAAATGTGTTTTGGAATTGGAATCCATAACTTTCATTATTTTTGTTAGTTTGTTCGTATATTGGCAGAATACATTTTTTACGTTTCCAGCAAAGTTGTGATTTCCAGTAGACATTTTCCCGTCTAAAAATATTTATCGATTTCATTAAATGTTGAGATTCAATCTTTAGAGTTTCAATTAAAACTGTAAGACTACACGGTTTCAATTAAAAAGGTTTAGTAATGGCAAGAGTATATTTTTAAGTTAATTAGAAAAATAATATCATTTGTTTAAAATTAAATTTTCGTTATTATTAGATTGACCGATATATTCGATCGATATATATCCAATTTTGTTCCATTTTAAGGATTCCTGCAAAAATTATGCACATATAAAGTTAAATAAAAAAGTAGAATATTATTAATTTATGAATTTAACTTTTTAATACCTTTTTTAAACACTACACATTTAGTATCAATAGACTAGTGGGTGTAATTTTTTAGTCCATTTTATATTATAAGTTCCACAAACTTTGTCTTATCTAGTTACTTATTTAAAAAAAAAAAAAAAAATAAGGCATTCTCGCAATACTTCAGTACTTTTATTTGCATTCATTCGAAAGATTCAGTTTTATCCAGACAGACGAATGCATTAACAAAAGAGGAATACACTGATTCACACATGATGGAATCTTATAAGAAGATATGTATGGCATGTCTATTTTCACAGTTGCGTGTAAGTTCATTGTTGTTTTATTTACATTTTATATCATGTACTTACTTTGATTGCCTTTTCTTTAAAAATTATTTTGCAAGGTTACTTATATTTTATACATTTTCATACAAACATAATATTTCAGGCACATGGAGGTAGTTTTCACGAGCACTTATGGAAAATAGTTTGACAGCAATGCATTTTTGACAAATAAAAGAAATGTAGATATTGCAAAAATATTTCAAACGACAAAGAATGGCCTCGTAATTCAATTATATATTTACAACTTACAGCAAAAACAATATTTTCCACAACTGAACTTTTTTCTTTTTGAAAACTAGAAGTTACCACCAACGCATTTAGATACGCACCCATATACGCAGGTATACATGCACTTACACCCGAACGACCGCACATTCGTAGGAATTCAGGTACATTCGTTCGCACGCAAGAAAGCGTGTACATATGATCACATGCATGCACTCATGGACGAATGCAAGTACGCATGCATACCAGTAGTCATGCACTCACGCACGTAAGCAGGCGCGCTAGCATGCAGGAATACACACTTGCACGCTGACAGTCATACACGTACACATTTACGTACACACGAACACGCTTTCACACGCTTACACGTACGTATATGATTGACTATTTAAAGAGTCCTCATTAGTTTAATGTTTAGATTTACTAAGATAAGAATATTATATATATTGATATATATATATATATATATATATATATATATATATATATGTTTGTATGTATATATATATATATATATATATATATATATATATATATATATATATATATATATATAAATATATATATATATATACAGTTATTTAAGTCAGCATATAGTTTGACTCTCGATGGAGTGATTAAAGAAAACTGGTTTATCAACCTTATTTTGTACTAAATAAATTATAAAAATCATGATTATCCAACCAAGTATACATATTTATAAATATACGTAGAGAGATGTAAACATAAACACAAAAAACTTTGAACCTCTTCGCAAACAAAAACTGAAAAGACGTAACGAAAATATTTACAGTTCAGCAAAACCATCTTCGGCTAAATCATCAAAAGTTTAACACTATTCGTTATATGATGATCGAATTTTTATTATTACTATTTGTCAAAATAACATCGCGCCGCGCCAATGCAGCGTCGCTCGACCAAGCCGACGCAAGAAATTTTAAATCGTGCGTGAACGCCGTAATGTAGTAGAAAATAAAAGGTAAAGCGCATGCGTTGAAGCTTTTATTGCGAACATTTTATTTCATGAACGACTTAACGCTTTTTCTGACCAATTCATATGACGAAAGCACGCGATGTTTGCCGCCATCGCAGTTTCGTAGTGTGATAGTTTTCTGTCTATTCTAATATGAAATAAATGTATTATAAAGCTTAGTTTATTTTAGTAAAAATGTAAATATTACTGTAGACTTATACAGAGTCATGGAGATCTAAATAATTCCATGTGACAAAAAAAAAGTTCAATAAAGAAAATGAGTGTGTCACCATACCCACTAATTTAATAGGACATAAAACATATTTGAGGTGTACTTCAGATGCTGCAGGGCTAATAATGGGTGTGATCAACCATCTAGCTTAAGATGAAAGGTCATTTGCTCCATATATGAGATAGGGTTTATGTTTGTTGCTGGCCTAAGTAAATAGATAGGGAACATCGATCTAACGTTAATATTTTCTTGATACTTTTTCTTTTAAATTAATTTAATACATTCCAACAAAATAAATAACTCACATCCAACTCGGGAATGAAAATTCACTAAAATTTGTTAGTTTGAATTTTTTCACACACATCATTAAAAAATTAGAGCATCCCACAAAACACTTTACATATCTCATGTCGAATATGTGTATCAAAAAGTACAGAAAATTTACGATTGAGTTTTAAAATGCCTAATTAATGAAATCCCATTTGTTAGGGTTTGTGGGAAAAAATGTTCCAACCCTGAGTTTCACATATGGGAAGGTAATTAAAAAAATTTTAACATATTTCTTTTTAAGACATATTATGTAACTAGGCAAACTTATAAAATGATGACAATAAGATAGTGATAAATTGTTTTGAAACAACATGCACAGACTAATAACCAAATAACAGTAAATTATTCTCATAAGAGCACAAGATAATTTCCATGAAGAACATAATCCACCTGGGCTCCACCCGGGCGCTGTGCTAAGGAACAAGTCTATCACTAATTGACGTAGGTATTTCAGCCGCGACATAGCGTGCCACCATCTATTGCGGTCCATGCAGGTACGGAGTTCCAGGTCGTCCATGTCCTTCGGCGATCGGCAGCGGATCAGAGCGGGCGCTCTCGGTGTGTGTATATTTAGAGATGCAAGATGCGGATACGCGAGGGGCTCGTGCTGCCCTCTGTATCACTTATATTCTGTATATCTCTTTTACTATGTTCCGTTTTAACTTTTTCGTATTGTCATTCTATCGTTGAGGCAATGTTTTGTGAGTAAGAGGCATATCATGCAGTGCAAATTTTATGGATCTTTACATCTTACGCCGTGTTTCGTTTACTTAACTCTAGTCAAATATTCGCCTTAGTACTCGCTTTAAAAGTATTTCTATTAAAGTATTTACAAATATTATTTTCCACTATGTAAATATATTATCCATTATATCTTTCACAGGAGCGAAAAAATCGTGTATATTAAGGAAAAAAACAATTAAATTTTGAATCTTTGCCATTGTCGTTCGACAACTTTTTAAGTAACGCTCTTTTTATTTTATAACTTTGACTTGAGTCGTTTCGCAGTTAGAGGAGGAAGGGGAAATGCATATCATTTTGGATTTTAACTAATACGTTCATAAACTAAAGTTCTTAAGAACAGTTTTAGAACTCTTTCGACATGCTATTTCAAATAATAATTCATGGTATATAAAACTAAAAGAAATCGAGTGTTTTATTCAGTCACTCTCAAACTGCCATATGAATATTTTTGAGTTTTAAGTATTGATATATGTATGGCTTAATATGTTTTATCTCCATAGGAAATTGTGATCTTTTGGATCAAACGATATTGGAGAAAAGTTTATCGAATATTTATTTCGAAACACGTTTTATGACATATTATAATAAACAGTTTTGTAATTTTTATAAATTGATCTTCTAAATGATACTTTACACGATATACAATAAATTGAAAATTGCGGGTACTTTATTTCTTCCCTCCAATAAGTGTATTTCTGGATATCAACACAAAGAAAGTACAAAGAAATATGCTAGTGAATTTTCCTCACCACTATATTAAATTTCCAGTTTATACGTTAAACGGTTTCCGAAGAAATTTCTTGCGGTAATGGACTGACGAATAGAAAGGGAAGCTTTTGAGATGATTTTTGAGAAATGTAATTCAAAGAAAACAGGCGAAAATGGCCTTGGCGTTACAGAAAGAGAATATGTATTTTTTTAAAAATCTGGTGTTTTTTGTTGCAATTCAGCGATCGAAAAGAATGAGAAAATATAAATATATACATGTATATATATATATATATATATATATATATATATATATATATATATATGTATATATATATATATTTATATATATATATATATATATATATATATGCATATATATATATATATATATATATATATATATGTATATATATATATACATACATATATAATATTTAATACCAAATACAAGTGTGTGTGTGTGCATGTAAATTTATACAGTATGTATAATCGCTAGATAGTGTCACTTAAATCCGTAATAGTGCGTTATGTGTCGATTGCGATAAAACATTTTTTTTAAATCATATCACTTTCTTCTTATATCCAATCATTGACATAAAAATTTATCAAACTTTATCGTTTATTTCAATGAATGTAAGGCAATATTGAACAAAAACCCTTCTTAGCCATCGATGATGAATTTGGCTTTTTTAACCATCATTAGTATAGTTTTACAAAGAAGTTTAAGAAAAGGAAAGTGATAATGGATAATGCAATTAAATTCCAAGGTCAATTTCACTTCAAGGTCAAGGTTTTTAATGCAACAAAATTGTTGCATTTCAAAAATTTTGAACATTCATAATTCGCAAGATATATAAGATTAAAAAATACCATAATCGATTTTTAAAATAACTTTATTTGAATAACTATTAATATGATATTTTCTATTGGTCCTTCAGACAAGTTATTATTTGCCCCTTATGAATTATGTTACTTTAATTTTGATTGCGATATCAAAATTAATCTCCGTGGTCTATTTATTATCTAACATGGCCAACACTTACAAATATCTATAACCATTCAGAATGTATGAATATTATTGAAGAGATGTTATTGTTTTTAGGATGGGTTTAGTGGTTTTTTTTTTAATATTTGTAATACGTTATCTACTGAGAAGAATTAATGAATGTGTGAATTTTTAAGACCCGCGAACATTTGGACATGATTTTAGTGCATGCCGAATGCTATTATAATACGCCGAGGAGTATCCCATTCAAATTTGAAATTTAGGTTACTACAAAACATTACGAAAGAAAGTAATTCGTATTTTAATTATTGAGTTTACGTGAACAAACTTAATTTTCAAATACAAATATGGATGTCACGAAATAAAATGTGTATTTAGTAAATGAATAAACGATAATAAGGAGTAAATGTACTAAATTAAGACTATATCCTTTTCCATTATTTCGTTAGTTTGATAATTATTTCCATGGCAATATTTAAGAGAATTGTAATAAGTTAATTAAGAATAAAACCTGTGCTCTGTTTTCTATTTATTTTTCGAAGAGATAAATATAAATTCATTTCTTATTTGACAATTTACAATACTTTACATATTGCCAAGCTAATAATTGACGATAAATACACAGGAGGCCAGTTTATAAAAATGTATGATTTCATACAAAATTAAAAGTTTTATTGTTTTATAAACTAGACGACTGATTTAAAGAAATAACATTTTGATATCATATACATATACACACACACATATATATGTATATATATATATATATATATATATATAAATATATATATATATATATATATATATATATATATATATGTGTGTGTGTGTGTGTGTGTGTGTCTGTATGTATACATTTGTAATCATAATATAGAAAAGCTACCTTATGTTATACATATGTTATATTTTTAATATATCAAGAATTGAATTCATATCTGATAATGGCATTCGTTCTATTGTCAAAACAAATATCTTTTTTGCTCTTTTCAAGTTTTATTGACGATCCTGTCGAGCTTGCGAATTTTATGGATTAGTATGTTACATCTGTGTTTGGGAGATACAACAAGACATTTGTACTATGGATGAAAGAGTTGCGTAGAAACAGCGTATTGTGGAAGTTAATATACCCTTTAAAAAAATTAAACATTCCTGATTTTTCTGATTGACGATTCAAATATAACTATAAAGAATCTTATTTTATATTTTTTCTATTTAAAAGTGACATTTATATTCCTGTAATATTAGGGTCCAATATTTATGACCCTTCGCTGGTCTCCTTTACACATTAAATAAATAAAAGGAACTAAGAACATTGAAACGGATTTCTCCTTTAATTCAGTATCAATGGAAAGTATTATGTGACACTTTATTTCTGTATACGTGATCAACACTAAATTTGTATTTAGTGTTGATCACGTATACAGATATCATAACGTTTCAGTGAAAATCGATAAAGTCTATTAATTGATTGAAATCCTAAAAATCACTTTGACCGTCTGATTTATTAAGCCAACCGACGTCATTGTATTTAGATATACTGACTTGGACTGATTCAGTTACACTTTGCTTTGTTTTTTCTTTCCTTTTCTTTAAAAGTTTTTCTGAAAGCACAGAAAGAAGAACAGTGTTAGTAAAATCTTACTAAAAGTTAACAGGAAAATAATAGAGATTAACCAAGATCCTATAATTTTTAAATATACATGTTGTTCTTACGCCTGTGAAAAGTGAAATAGGCAATATATTTACATTGTGAATAAAACAATATTTTTAAATAGTTTAACAGAAATACTATGCACCCTTACATGTTCATAAATGCTTAAGCATGTACGGAACACTTGTAGTGCGAATGCTACTCCTGACTGTAAGGTATTTTTGTTAAGGATCAAAGCTTAATTTTTCTATTATAACGGAATAGTTAAAAAGAAGAAATTTTTTTCAATTATTATTTTAGACTTTCAAAGAAATTTTGAGACAAAAAATAGGAAAAGAAAATGAAAAGGCTTTAGACCAGATATGTCCGCATAAAAAGTTGAGTTCAGTATATATCATAATTTGACAAAAATATTGTATATTTATGGACTGAAATCGTTGAGTATTTCCCTCTTTTGTAAATTTCATAGATTATTAAACTATTAAGTCTCAATTTTTAACAATTAAAAGAAACTACGTGATGTAGTATTATTTCTACTTTCTTTCATTTCTTTACCACGACCTAGGTTTCGTTGTATTACAACATCTTCAGGTGAGATATTAGCAAAGATTTCACTTTTTATTCCACATTAACAAATACCAATATATACTTATTATCTACGCCACAACAATTGAAGTATTTTTAATTTAAAATACTATTTGTACCATATTAAATCATATATTCCTATCAAAAATTCTGTAAAATATTGTCACGACTATGACGTGATACGCAAGATATACTCCAAAAACAAAATAAAAAAATCATAACCTGTAGTTCTCGTAGGAAACACAGAAATTCCCGGTCACATGATAAATAATGATATAAAACTTACGTCAATTTAAATCACGTCATCAAGACTAGCACATGCATGAGCCATTTAGCTACTTTTGATAATGAGCTTTATCAAATTTGACGCAAACGCAAAAAAATGGAAAAAGTTTTATAGCTTTGCATAAAGTTGAACGTAAAGGAGTGAAGGAAGTTGACGTGCGTTAACGGTTTCGGGACTGTACGGGCTATTCGCATGGGCTGACGGTCGCACAACATCATGCGATAGATTGTTAGGCTTTGCACACATTGGATGAAATTTATTGTGATGCATTATATATATTAAGATTTTTATTTGGATGATCAACGTAGAGAAATATACAAATTGAACTTTTTTTATGTAATTCTAAGAAGACAGATAAAGTGAAAAATCAGATTAATACAAAATATTTGTTCAAAATTTAAAGAAAACTAATATTTCAATATAGTATTTGTAGGCATATATTAGTCTATTGTTTAAATATTTTACAGTAATTGAAGGAAACCTGTTAGACTTTTTGAAAACTCCGCCAAATCGAATATGAAATCAAGAAAAAATAATATAATCAAGCAAGTCAAAAAAAGTAATAAAAATTACATTCTGTACCTCAAATTATGTCCAAATATCGCAATTTTGAAGTTCAAATAAAATATTTTCCTGTTTATTCTGTATGTGTATATTTTAATTATTCTTTCTTATACAGTTTTCAAATTATGGTTTATTTTACGACCATTTGTTTATAGGGAGGGGAGGTTGGTGTAGGTCTTGGTGGTGCTTGTCTTGCTGTAAGACACTCACCTATAAAATGCTGAGCAAAAACCGGAACATACACCCAAGTGTGCGGAGTTGGGTTTTATGTGTCACCAACAAGTTCATCATACACGTCCACGCTGCCCTCAGACCGCCGTGGCGGGCTGGGGGTAGGCTCACTACTATACCAGTGAGTCGTCCCTCCTGGGCAATGCTACTGTCCTTAGGACCCCGCACATTCCATCTACTCCCGGACTGTAGTAGCAAAGTATGATGGGCGAAAACGAGCCCTAGGCGCTTTAACCTAGTATACAGCTAGGGGAGACAACCCTGAATTAAAAACCAGTGTGTAGCTCAAACGAGCTGCCCCAGACCGTAATCCTGTGGTCATGTCTCGCAGGAACGGGGGTCTGAGCTTCGCCACTTGGACCGTGAGGAAGGCCACCTCTATAAAAAACCCCTAAATCCTAAGGTGTGGTACGTGCCAACAGGACTCTTTGGCTAAAAGGACAGATCAGTCACTAGCGACCAAACTCGACGAAACAGGCGACTCGTCGATCTATGTAGCCCTCTACCTGGAATAGGCGTCACCCTAGGTAGCGACCGTATTATCGTCCTATACTCGTGGGAACAAAAATGAGTGATCCAATCAATAACAAAAATAATAATAATAAAAATGAAAACTGCACCAAGATTAATAAAAACCAACCACAGCAGATAAGCCATAATGTAATATTTGAAAGTCGACCTAGAACACATTCTCTGGGTAACTATCCAACCACAACCTACCCAAAACAAACTACTGACCAAGAACCAAGTACAAATAAGGAAGATGACTGGAAGGAAGTCACCGGTAAGAAAAGACCTCACTCAAGCCCGGAAAATGTTGGAACACAAAAACAAACAAAACTGGATACATACTGGCTATCTCAAACTCAACCGATACCAACAAAAAATAGTTTTACTCAACTAGCAGAAGAAGAAACCCAAGTAGACAACTCCACTACTGTAGAAAAGACAACAAAACCACCTCCAATATTTGTTGACAAAGTGGGTAATGTCCGACCTCTACTTAACATGCTTAATGAACATGCCCCAAATATGTACGCTTTGAAGGTCCTCCACAATGATCAAGTCAAAATCCAGACTAAATCTGCCGATACATACAGAATTATTGTCAAACAATTGGAACAAAAACAGACTGAGTTTTTCACATATAAGCCTAAACAGGATCGAGCGTTCAAAGCTGTGCTTAAAAATTAGCATCCATCTACTAACCCTGATGACATCAAAGAAGCATTAAATGATATGGACTACAGCTGCATAAACGTTTGGAATATCAAACAAAGAACAACAAAGAAGCCATTGCCCATGTTCATTATTGAATTATTACCGAATGACAACAACAAGCGGATATATGAAGTTAAAAGCCTAATGCAGTGTATGGTATCCTTAGAACCTCCACGACCAAAACGGGAAATCCCACAGTGTGCGAAATGTCAACAATATGGACATACCAAAGCTTATTGTCGCCGACAACCTAAGTGTATCAAATGCGCTGGTGACCACCTCTCCATTGACTGCCCAAGGAAAACTAGGTCCAACCAAGTCAAGTGTATACTCTGCGATGGTAACCATCCAGCAAATTACAAAGGCTGTGGAGTCTATCGTGAGCTTCAAAATCTGAAATTCCCAAAAGCACCAGATCGCAGATCCAGGAATAAAAATCAGTTTGATAAAACAGAAAGTCATGAACAAGAAACACTAACGGCTCATAAAGGGAACTCTCAGAATACCATACGACAAACATATAGAGACGTATTAACCAAAGGACATCAACTTCCACAAAATAGCGACATACGTACAAATGATATGCATGAAATAATGGACTTAATGAAACAAGTGATGCAGCAATTGACTACATTGACAAAACTAATAATAGCACTCACGACGAATCTCTCAAAATAGATTGCTTAAAAATAGCTCTATGGAATGCCAATGGGCTGCCACAACACACCCTTGAGGTTCAATCGTATTTGCAGACACATAATATTGATATCTTGCTAGTCTCTGAAACCCACTTTACAAAAAAGAGTTATTTCCAAATACAAAACTATAAGACTTACCACACAATGCACCCTGATGGAACTGCACATGGGGGGAGTGCAATCATTATAAAAAATAATATTAAGCATTACGAAACAGTACAATATTGTACTGAAGAGATCCAAGCAACAAATGTGCGAATCGAAGACTGGGTAGGATCTTTTGTAATATCGGCTGTCTACAGCCCACCGAAACATAAACTTAAGGAAGCAGATTATGTAAGGTTTCTCGCCACACTGGGCCACCGATTCGTTGCTGGTGGAGATTATAATGCGAAACATCATTACTGGGGCTCGCGTACAGTAACAACAAAGGGACGGCAACTAAAAATGTCAATTGACAAACTAAATCTTAGTGTTGTCTCGCCTGGGCAACCCACTTACTGGCCCACTGATAGAAGAAAAATACCAGATGTGATAGATTTCTTCATAACCAAAGGATTCCCTAGCAGCTTTATCACAAGTAGAACTAGCCTAGATTTGTCTTCTGATCATTCACCTGTAGAAATGACCCTCAAAAGGTGCATCACATTAGCTCCAAAACCATGTAAGCTGCACACACACAAAACTGGCTGGGATCTCTTTAGGCAATTAATGGCTCAATGCCTGGACGAGTCACTACCTATGAAAACCGAAGAGAACATAATGGAAGCTGTTGAACACCTCAACTATTGTGTACAAAGGTCTGCCTGGGCTGCTACCCCAACACTTACAGACACAAACCGTAAACTCGAATGTCCTCTGTCTATTCGTGAACTCCTGACTGAAAAACGTAGTGCTAGAAAAAAATGGCAACAGTCTCGACATGCATTAGATAAAAAACATCTAAACTACTTGCAATCTAAGCTAAAATCAGCACTTAGAGATAACAAGAACGAAGGAATACAATCCTTCTTAAAAAGTCTAGACGTGACATCGGCTACTGATTACTCACTGTGGAAAGTCACAAAAAATATGAAACGTCCAGTCTTAAACCAACCTCCTCTATGCAAAGAGAACAATGAATGGGCAGCCAGTGAAGCGGAAAAAGCAGTTACATTCGCCGAACACTTAAAACGCGTCTTTGTACCAAACCCCGAAATAAATTCCCCCAAAATGCAAGAAGTGTCAACTTTTCTGAATCAATGCCACCAACTCGATCCCCCTATTTCGAATTTCACTAAGAGAGAAATAAAAGCTGTTATTGATACACTTGATATCAACAAGGCACCTGGCTATGACCTAATAACTGCCAAAATTCTAAGAGAGCTCCCAGAGGAAGGAATTTCATTCCTCACAATCCTGTACAATGCAATCGTACGTACGTGTTCGATTCCTCCCCAGTGGAAAGTGGCTCAAATAATAATGGTCTACAAGCCTGGCAAAAATGCTGTTGATGTGAAATCTTACAGACCTATTAGCTTGCTACCAATTACTTCCAAGGTTATGGAAATTTTATTTCTGGGAAGATTAATGCCACATATCTATGATAATAATCTACTGCCTGATCACCAGTTTGGCTTTCGTCAGAGACATGGAACCATTGAGCAGGTTCATCGATTGGTCAAAAATATCCATAATGCCTTTGAGTCAAACCAATATAGTTCTGCATCTTTCTTGGACATATCCCAGGCATTTTATCGGGTATGGCACGAGGGACTGCTGTTTAAAATTAAAAAGAACCTACCCATAAATTACTACAACTTCATCAGATCATATCTACACAACAGACACTTCTACGTTAAACAGGGAACTGAAACTACGTCTCTCTATCCGATCCAAGCAGGAGTTCCCCAGGGAAGCGTTATGGGCCCAATACTGTACCTGCTGTACACAGCTGACCTCCCAGTCACAGAAGGTCTTGTTACGGGCACTTTTGCTGATGACACAGCAATTCTCGCAGCAGACCACCGACCAGACATAGCCTCACAAAAACTCCAAACAAGCCTTGACCAAATATCACAGTGGCTGCAAGATTGGCGAATCAAAGTTAACGAAATCAAATCAATACAAGTTACTTTTACTACCAAACGAGATACGTGTCCGGCAGTAAACCTAAATGGAGTACAGTTACCGCAAGCCGATTACGCGAAATACCTTGGCGTGTATCTCGACAGACGTCTGACATGGTCCAAACACATCCTGACCAAACGATGTGCAGCGGGCCAGAAGTGCGATACATGTACTGGCTCCTGAACAAAAACTCTCAATTGTCGCTCGAAAATAAACTATTAATTTATAAATGCACGATCAAGCCTATATGGACTTATGGCCTACAACTGTGGGGAACCGCGGCAAAATCAAATATTGAAATACTACAAAGGTTTCAATCAAAAACGCTTAGAATGATAGCTGGTGCACCCTGGTATGTCACAAACAACAGACTCCATTTGAAGCTTGGCATAAAATTGGTCCAAGAAGAAATCTCAGAGGTGATAAAGACATACAGAGACCGAATCGCTAATCATCCCAATCCACTGGCTATAAACCTGATGAACCCAATAACGGCACCCAGAAGGCTTAAGAAAAAACTTCTCCAAGACCTTATATAGGGGCAAAATTAAATGAGTTCAAAAGGACGAACTCAGTACAAGACATGCTAACATACGCACCAATTGCTGTATGTCTCAAATGACAGATTGCTATAATAATAATAAAAAAAAAAAAAAAAAATTTATTTTCAAATTGATTGTGAAAATATAAAATATAATAGGTTATTTCTAATAAGTAGTGGAAAAAAAATAATTCAGTGTGAAAAATAATAATCCCAACTTTTTTATGAAAACATGTCAATTTGTTATTTGAGTTCATGTATCAATTATTATTAAACAAAATTTGAAAATATACTTATAAAAGAACTGCAAAGAAATAAATCTTGTTTAAGAATTAGAAAATTTTCGATTGAATTAAAATCATTTTAAAATGATAGTTTGAGAAATTTGAGAAAAAGCTTATACATAAAGTACCAAACGTGTTTATCTGTATTGGCTTTCAAACCTTTTTCATTTGTAAATCGTACGAAGGTAGAGATATGTATAATTTATTATTAAAACCCTTATAATATGCAGATCGTCTTGTCTAACATAATTTTAGAAGGAAAAGATACATGCATTTTAAGATAAGTCAAAAGAAACAAATAGACAAAGGATAACGCTATTAAAATGGACATGTCATATTCAATGAGAGACACAAATAAAAGATTTACATTAACTTTAACAAAATTAAAAAGAAACTGTTTGTGGCCTCGATGAGTTTTATATGTTCCTATATATAAACTAAAATAGAAATTATCAAACTAAGTTGACAAATAAAAATTGATGTCTTTTGCCTTATTAAAAACCAAACAGACCATAACGGGCTTAAGCACTTTGCCATCCTTGGGTTTAGTTTGTACACACAACTGCGCGTATGGAGTATTTAATGGAACAATGGAAGAAATTGATGCGCCAAAAAGTGAAGGTTTAAAAATATTCACACGAGTTACGTTAAAGCACCGTTTCATGATGTGTCATAATGGACTCGTGACGGCTCCATTATATTACGAGTACATTAAATTTTCAGACTTAATATAGAGAAAAAACTGTAGATTAAATCACGCATTGAAACATTACATATTTAAGGGAAGAACAATTTTATTAAAAAAACTAATACGACAAGAAAATTTAAATTAATAAATTGGTAATATGAAGTAATCTATAAGCATGCAAAAAATCATAAATGTTTAAATTTACTCGTATTCACATTCATTAAACAGGACAAGTTTATAATATTTAGTGGCGGAACATTTCTTCTGCCGTTAGTCTTCTCTCCATATAACTCAATAAACACGAAGGACTTGATTTGTATTTGATTTTATTTAGTTGTTTTGAGTCCAATTTCTTTTTCTTTTATGTTGATTTAATGCCTCCCTAAACTCATCGAATTAATATTTCCTGCCACATATTACCAATCCATATTCAAATATAATATTTGTTATTTATTTTTGCGTTATATTTATTTATTACAAAGAATTATGATGAAACACTGTTCCGGTGGTTCTGGGTTTGATTCCCAACTGCTCGTAGAGTGTGGATGAAGTGGCGATTCTGATCGCGTTGCTAAATTCTATTGTCCAGTGACGGGTAGTAGTAACACTGGTGCAAGAAGCTATGCACTGCGATATCCAATCTACCTGTTCAGAGTGGTGATTATGGGCATTACCTCCAATGATAGAGGCAATGGAGATGCTGATGTTTAACATAGGATTGAGATGGTATGTTAATAGTGAAGTGCGCATATCAGTCAACTAATTTTGTTTGTTAACTGCTTGTCATTTTAAACTTACAGTAAAAGTCTGCTTATGAGCTGAAAAGTCAATAAAATTGACCATTTGTTTTAAAAATTGATGTAGTGTATTTTCACTGTCACATTACAGAACTCACTCTTCATCCAGAAACGAATTAACTCAAAGTGTATTCAGATATTAAAAAATAATGAATAATTTATTTAATAAGAAGGATTATATTAATCTACATTACTTGTTATGAAGATTATTTCCATTTATATTGAGTTTTCCCCATAATAAAAATCTTAGGCGAATGAACTTTTACTTGAAGTACATTTAGGGTGACATTAAATATTTTACCTTTATTTCGTCGGGTATAAGTACAATCCTAATATATTATAGTACATACTGCCAAAAATATTACAGATATCCCCATCGTAAAATAAAACTTTCTAGCAATATACATATATTACCAATATATTTGACTAACCACAGTTTCACTATTAAACGTACCAGAGTTGTAAATTTAACACCATTTCCAAATCACTATTTCTTATCTTTCTCGGCATTATAGCTATTTAATTGTAATATCACCCATTATGACTTTTTCGTGCCAGATTAGAAGATTGCAGCATATTTTAAAATAATTCTAAACCAACCCTATCGATTATTAATTTGCTTTTAATTTTGTATTTCATGATGTAAATAGGCTAAGAGAAGCCTAAGTTTAATTTTTATAACTCCATTGCGTCATAATGAGAACGTATGGAGATTAAATTCGTTTGATTAATGGAATATGAAGTCGCTGAAGCAGCTAGCTGGTTATTCGTCACGAGGATTTTGGCAGTCGCGCGAAAGCTTTTAATATGTTCACAGTTCTCATATTGAAATGAATGATATTTTCGGGAGCTTATATGAATATGATAATGGCACAATTTAATTTCAGATAAACGAGGCCACGCATTCACGCAACACTTTCAAAACTTGGATTTCAATTCTTTGACATTCACAGTTAACATTGTTTTTCAATACCGAAGATAATGTTTGACACATAAGTTAAATATAAATATGGCATATGAAAGAAATTGCTATGAAGTTTATAAATTTAGTTTCTTTTGAAAAAATCTGAAAATTCTGGAATATTGTTGTATATCCTTTTTTTATGTATAGTCAAAGATGTTAGTACGATACTATTTTTTTTCATTGATTTATTATGATAATTATAAATGGTAAACAACTGACTTCGGAAATCATTATGACGATCGGATATCTAATTAGATACATGAATGCATGAGTGTTAACGTGTATTGGTTTGTGCATGCGTGCTTGCATAAATGCGTGTGTGCGAATAGTAGGTTGGTCGAGCAAATGTGCATATGTGTCAATATGCATATTTTATCTGAAACGAGAATTCATTATCATAGATATTTAAAATATAACTTATTAGGCTGTATAAAATTTTGTTTTGAAGAAATTTAATTCCTTATCGAAATAATGGACAGATTATTTTTAAATTACATGGATTTTTTAATTTAGTACAGAATAGATATTTTCGCTACATAATTTTGATAGTTCAAAATATAAATCAGTTCTAAAGGCATCTTTGTCATCTAATATCTTTGTATTGACAAATTAATTCACTAATTACATGTGTGTATATATATATATATATATACTCTCTACAAAACTAAACAAAATAAACGGTTTTTTACGGTGGAAAATTATCGATGGAAATTATTTATCAAAAACATATATCGAAAATACAAATGAATGACGAGAAAGAGAACAAACTATTGACGAAAATGTAACAGAATCAATATACATTTTTCATATAACCGTCAAATCTTATCTAATTGTAGCAAAAGGTGCGATAGAGAATAATAATGCAATCGCTTAGCAATTAAAAAGCCTAGTATTGAACAAAAATCCATGTAAATCAGGAGAAATGAGTCAAAAATAAAATGATTCCAGAAAAGTCTCCATGACACTTTAGTAAAATCTAAAACTTTACTTAAAATGTTGCTTCGACAAGATGAAACAAACTATGACACCAGATCACTTCACCACCGCTTTATAAATTAAAAGCTTTTCACTAAACTCACCAAGCTTGCAGCACAAAGTTTTACGAGTACACGCTAGGTACTCATTAGAAACTATCCTTAGACGTTACGGGTATTGTAATGTGGCAGCAGATAGCTATCGACCCCATCCTAAGCGGTCATCGGTTGCGTATTGCTCTTTAAATATTTGCCTATGCCGATTAAAAAGGTAGGAAGAAGCTTTTTGGAAGGATTTTGAAAATTTAAATTAAATTGAGCTTTCGCATCTTATTACATTATGTACTTGTGTGGGTAGCGTTAAAAATTAGAAGCAAAGCTAGTTAATGACGAAAGGTGGATGATGGGGATGGTTACATATGCTTGCTAGATCTATTCCAATAAAAAATATATCAATAGACTGCACCAATTATAAGTATTTAGACAACATTTTGAAATTTGGCTAAGGATTAGTACATTAAAATTATTACAAGTTATTGTGAAGTGTAGTAAATAGATATACAGAGATAATTTTTCAAAAGATAACTAAACAATTCTCTCAAATGGTAAATATTGGCTGCATTGAAATTTTCAACGTCAGTGTACTTATTGTTATCTAATATCAAAAAATAAAATTGGTAGTTAATAAATTTTCACTTTTATTAAGATTTTATATGAGCTTAATGATACCAGTATAAGTAAGGAGTGTTTCTATCTTTAAATAGATATAATTTTTTTTACAACTAAATGAAACTACGTGATGTAGTATTATTTCTACTTTATTTAAATTCCTTACCACGACCTAGGTTTCGTTGTATGACAATATCCTCAGATGGGCAATTAGTTTGCTAATTGCCCACTTGAAGATGTTGTTGTACAACAATCCTAGGTCGTGGTAAACAATTTAAATAAAGTAGAAATAATACTACATCACGTAGTTTCATTTAATTGTTAATAATGAATTTCTAGAAAATTCTTTTAATAAAAAAAGAGTAAATATATAAAATAACGGAAAGTAATAGAAGTTTATTAATAAAATATAAAATAATAAATATAAAAATATATTATTAATATTATGAGAGTAATTAACATATTAAATTTAGGTTTCTTGTTTTAAATATGTAAATAGCAAAATGGTAATATATTTATTAGTACTCAGCAAAATTAAAGGGTCATCGAACAATATGAAAACATTTTAGGTAATTTTTAAACATTTATAACTACACCAAATATAATTAGATTAAGTCTAGAGTTTGCACAATATGTTCTAATTGGTCACACAAATAGTAAAATTTTATAATTAAATAACTTAAACTAATGTTTCAACAACAATAATTACGTTAAGCATTACGTTTGCACCGACAGAATTTATCAATGCATACTATAAAAGTAGGAGTAACTACACCGGTGAGAGCATTCAACTCCCTCTATTTTTCCTACAGCATAATTGACATATTTTATGCATTCATATCCTTCTGCCCTTTTGCATGTAGATTTTCTTGCTTAGCGCGAATATGTCCACCCTTTTAGTATAAAATTCTACCCGTCAATATTGTAAGGTCTTTCAACTACAGAGAGAATGATTCTTTGCTAGAGAATTTCATTCCATCTTTAGTAAAATTTCCAGCTTTTCGAGAAACTTGGCTTCTTAATTTTTTAAAGAATTTCTTCCATCCAACTTTGGCGAATTTCTTTGTTTCTAATATTAGAGATGAATAAATTTTTTCATTTGATTTCTTTTGTATATTATTTTTGGATAGTTTTCATATTAAACGTGTATAACATTTCTGAAGTAACTATATGGTAGTTACAAATTTCTAACGTACTTTAAGATTGTTTTTGTTTTTTACTATTATAACATACTAAAAGACAAAAACAATCTTATTATGAGATTTGTGTTTTCCTCAATTGCTTCCCCCAAGTTTGAGCTCTTGTGAATAAATACTAAAATAGTAAAGTGCTTGCCCTTTTTCCATTCATGAAAATCACTTTGTAAATGCCTTATTTTATCGAATTCAAATTGAATTGTTACTAATCAATATTAATTCACATAAATATAAAATGGTAAATATATATATATATATATATACATATATATATGTATATATATATATACCTATATATATATATATATATATATGTGTGTGTGTGTGTGTGTGTATGTGTGTGTACATACTTACATAAATATAACTATTTACCTATAAATTTAAAAAAAATTTAAAAAAAAAAAGTTAATTCTTCGAAGAAACATTCTAACAAGAAGTATTTTCGTTCTTTGTTTTAATTTTATTGAACTTTAAGTAACTATCCAGCTGGATAGTATAAGTGCCGATGAAGAAAGAGACAGACAATGTGGCTATCGCGTTTTCGTCAAGGTACATAATTTTTATACTAATAGTAATATTTTCATTACAAAAGTAAAGGAAAACTCCACTAAGAAAGACATGAAAAGACTGCTCAAGAAAGTAGAGATGGATTCTAATCCTTTCGTGCATGCTGAAAATTTAAAGAACTACTTTCTTATATATTTGCAACGTATAAAAGCTCTGTAGCTCAGAGATTATGGTGGTGGATGCTGCTAAAAGTGGAGGGATGCATCATCATATAAGAAATATGACTTCACCAATCTTTACAACTAATACAGCCGATTGAACTTTTCAAGTTACCATCTATGCACCGAATTATTTAAAGTTCTTTCGAAATTATTATAAGATTCTGTTCGAAGATGTATCACTGACGCTAGGGCGGTTTTTGTGTCTATAGAATTATGAATGCTCAACACACCACGGGCCTCGAATTTTAAACATTCACGGGAATATCAGACCCCAGTCTGAATATATCATTTTGATTTTCATAATTTTTCCTATTTTATTTTATTTTATTTTATACTCGGTCCTTTACATATCTTTATAAATAATTTACGACATACAGATTGTAGTTCGACCGAAAGTACGCTATAGGTTTTGAGTCAGTGAATAAACCTATGGTAAAAAATATGAATTAAAGAGCCATATCTTTCCGTTGTGTGAATCAAAGAATTTAAAATTTGGAGGCAATGTAATGCTATGTACCTCAGTAAATAATATTAATTTCATTCCATATTTTTTTTTGTTTTTGAGAAAAAAGAAATTGCTTAAGATATAAATTGAAATTTAATTTTAAAAGAGAGTGAACGGAAGAATTTACAGCCAAATGGTACTATCAGGGTTCCGTTTTATGTTTTGTGAAATTCTGAAAGCATCTCAATGCTGCCGGGATGCAAATAAGGATACTGTCTCATAATTAGGCGAAAATTAGTTAGTAATTCTAAAAAGGAAATTTATCAAATGCAAAAAGCTTAAAGTTATTTGAATGAAAGTTCTTACGTAAGTTGTTTCTAAATATTTTGCAGACTTTATCAAGCAATTTCAAAATTACAATTGGCCCGGAACACATCAATTGACACAAATAACATTAAATATATTTGGCGTTAATTTTGTAGATATTCATTATAACTTATTAATAAACCACTATGCTATCTCCTTTATCCCCTACCTCTTCTTTCATATCTCTTTTATCGCAATTCCATCCTCCTTTCTTATACATGTCCCACTATTTTCTCATTTCTACTTTCACCCTCTTTGTTCCACGCTCTCGTTGTAATTTTGGTCTTCTTCCGTTTATCTTCTTTGACTAACGCTCCATCTATCTTTTCTATCTCAATATCATTCATTTCTACTAACTTTCACATTCCGTGACTCTTTCTATTACTTTTTTGCCTTTCCTTACTCCCTCTATCCGATTTTATCTTTACCTGCTCATACGTTGATAAAACTACTTTAGTATTACTACCTTAACATATTATACATACATATTATACGTACATAATTACATGGTTATTCTAATAACGAATTTCCCCAAAAGTGGCAAAGTAACTGTTTACTTCAAAAAATTAACGAAAAATAAAATAAACAAATGACGAAGATCTAAGCCGAAGTCTTAAAAAAATGCGCAGTTAGGAAACAGTTTTTGCCCTTAAAATAATGGACTTTTACAACACTTTTTTTAAATGTCCACAAAAGTTTTCTACCTTAAGAATATTTGCTTCATTAGAGATAAAAATTCACGAGGACCGACCAATTGTAGGTCAAATCCGTTGTAGATATGTGTTCCAATGGTCGTTTGCTTTATCATCTTATAATGATTCACTCACTGGCTCATAGTCACTAGTTTATGCCTCACTAGTTATCATATAGTTGTTTAACTTATTTTGGACTTTTATGGCGCGTACAAAAACATTGTTTAGATTCATGGTTCTTTGAAATATACTATTTGTGTCTCTATTATTTGTATAATTTTAATATTACGTATAAATGTAACATCATATGGTCGAATCTACAATTTCATCAGTATATACATGGCTCAAATTATGTACTGACAATCACTGGTGAGCGGTGAATTTAAAATTTATAATTAAACTGCATATATTAGCTACCAGGTTTTGTGATATGCTTTTTTACATCTTACTTAAAATGCCGAGAAACTAGTCTTGTGTGAGTTATCAAAATTCAAAATAAGCATTTAAATGAACATTTCTCACGACCTAATATATGCTTAGTTAAGTTACCGATTTTAAACACTGTATTATTCTAAATACTCAGTCTTGAAAGAGTTTAATAATATTGAGATTTTTTTTCTATCCTATATTTAAAAAGTAAAATTTTTGATACCAATATTTCTGCGCCTCCTTAAAAATGAGATGTCGTTTTGCTAGAGCAGAATATACATTAAAAAAATATCCCACCAAGCGTACCAACTCCGGATTATTATATGGTTTTATATCGAATATCTTTTTTTATTTTAATTTCGCCTCATTTGTTTTTGTTACAAATATATTCTTATTTAAGTTACCGATTTGAAACACTGTCATATTCTAAATACTCAGTCTTGAAAGAGTTTAATAATATTGAGATTTTTATGTCATTAACACTCCAATTAATATACAGTAAAATATTTTTTAAAAATTGCCTTTATTTACCTTCCAATATACGCAATTCGGTGACAGATATTTTGATAGATAAACAATGAGATTCTTTGTTAATATTCATAAAAGCTCATAGTTCAAAAGATTTAGTCTTATTAGTTGTAATAACCATAAATTGAAATTTTATTACGAATACAAATCTTACGAATTTAAACTGCTGTAGTATTGTGACATAACGATGTAAAATACTATTTGAATACCACTTGTAAAAAGATGTGCGCTTTGTGAATTGCCACCGCTTGTTTACTATACGCCTATCAAGTTCCATCCGCTCAAATTGTGACGCCAGTGAAAAATGCTAATTTTTTGTGATGATCTCGATATAGAGACACTACTAATAAAATTTTTCCTGTTCCGCTTCCACTTTAAAAAAAAGAAAAAGGAAATTATGCGCCGTTTTAAATTCACGCATTGATCTTTTCATCTGATACATCTCAGGTAGAGATCATTTATTTGTCTGTTCTCTTAAAATAATAGTACCGACTTTTATCAAGTTTTCTTTTGTTATTTTTCATAATGAAAAATGAAGGAGTGCTGTAATGGTATATGTTCAAAATAAATAATATTATCCCTAGATGTTAATTTATTATTTACGAATCATCTTAGGTTAGGAATTATTTTGACTTTTTCTATGTACTATTTTATGTAATTTTTATTAAGTACGAAATCGGGAGAGTTGTATATAAATATTTTTAAATTTTATTGTAATATTTTTATCTGCAAAGTAAAAATTAAATTTAAATTCAGATTTAAAATGAATTTTCATTCAATCATTGTAATTTTATTTTACCGATAAAACTTGCAATAAAGTTGTTTGAATACCAACTCTTTCTTAGTCTTTTTTTAAGAAAATTTCCCCAAAATATGTGATACCCTGAGGTAATCTTTTAAATACAAAGTTTAAAATGATGTGTTTTATGTTTTAGAAAATATGGTATATTATAATTCTATTTAGTTATTTTTAAGCAAAATTAAATTCTCGCTGAGCGTATTTCCAATAATTTTTTTTGTCATAAGTTATCTATGAGTTTCAGAGCGTTTATGTTATTGTTGACTTTGCTCCGCAATAATATAGGCTTCATCTAAACAGCGTTTACCTCGATCAAATGATATACCTTGACGCGAGCAACATACCTTTCGAGACCAACCTCCGCCTGTCTTTCCCTTATGGATCTAAAAATTAGACATTATTAAAATAAGATCTGGATCTGGAAGTCATTTAAATGTATTGATTTTGATAAATTATCGAAATATCGCCACGAAACTACAGTCCAAATATAAAGATTCGACTGGACTGTAAGGATCAGTCAACAATTGCCCACCTAATACAAAGACGGCTGTTACGTTAGTTTAGTCACGTTTTTCGAATGAACCCGAATTGTTTAATACTCAAGCTTCTCTAGCAGGAAAGACTAGCCGGAAATTTAACGCACAGTATCTAGGAAGGCGACTTCAGACGACGAAAGTTTGACTTTAGAAGAAGTCAAAACCATCGCCAAAGATCGCCAACTGTAGAAAAAAATATTCAATTAGGCTTCAAAATATGCGGCATCTACAGCAATACGAATCAGTTTCCATCGCTGTTAGTCAGCTAGGAATGAAAGAGAGGTGAAAAGAAGAAGAATTTGGACGTTAAATATAATAATGGTGATTTTGGCGTGATTTTCATATAATAATGGTGATTTTGGCATGATCTTTATTTCTTTCCGATATATAGAAACTATTATTATAAACTAATTTCTTAACAAAAAAAATAACTAGCAACAGCGACTCAATATTGAATATTTTGAAAATTAAAAGATGCAGTTACTGGCGTTTTTAAACCTTTATCTTATTAAATGCACTTAAATTAATTTCCTTTTAATTAGTTTGGTGGAAGCTCAATTGATCCTTTTTATTGTAGGCATATTTTTATTATTGTTAGGGGTTCCATGGATGTCATTTTTTTGATGATATGGACAATTTTTGTGGATGGATGAAAGCATTTTTTTATATAAAATAACGTAAAAATCACCCGTTATTTTTCGTTTTCCTACTCAGATATATTTAATGAATATTTTTACAGATTCCAATTGCTAGAATAAATTCAGTAAACGATTTCGAAGTTACCTATTTTTCCAAAAATTTAAAAGGCGGTTTTCAATAAAATTTTATTCTGAAGAAAAATGTTCATAAAATTTATTTAGAGAAAATTTTGTACTAAATCATTTTCCTGTAAAATTGAAGAAAGACCAGCTAGAACAATTATTGTTCAACCCTTTTTGCTCCGCGGAGAGGTGGACGTGATTATAGAAAGAGTGAACCTAGAAAAACGTTTTATATAAAAAAACGTTGAGTCTTAATTATTTAAAATTTCCCTAAATATCAACATCTTGTATGGTCTAACTGATTTTAATCAAAAATGTAAGTCTAGCATTGTAAAAAAAATATACACAAAAATTTACTTCACAACTAGATTTTCTTATAAACACGAAACTTTATTTCTTACGTAATAATTTTGCAACCAAAAATAAACGGCTATCTCATGCAAATGCCTATAAATTGTATGACAAAATAATATATAGGCTGCGCTCGCGTGGAATAAAACTACCTTGAGAAATGTCCCAAATCTAAACGTTGTTGTAAATTTTCAAGGAACTTGGTGTAGTCTATGAATCAAATTGACATACGGGTCTTTAATTCAAGAAAAATGGAATTCCAATAGTACAAATTTTCAATTTGTTTACTTAATACACCAACTCTTTACCATAACATGTCGATAGAGGCCAGAATGCATTTATTAAATATTCAGATGTGCCTCTATTAGTATCACGGAACAGATTGAGTAACAGTAGAGACTTACCGAATAGTCTTAGTAGACGCCCGATGTAACAATAATAGAGAGGTTAAGTAAACTATGCGCTCCCATTTACAAAATTTTGACACTCGTATAGGTATTTCAGATCCCTGGGGAGCCGTATACACAAATGTACAAAGCCCCTTAAAACCTGATGTTTTTAGCGCTCCTAAGAGGACTGACGGGAGTTACATTGAGAATATTTGCAAGACCTTTTGACATCACTTTTACCTAACGAAATATTTTTCTGTTTGATGGCATTCTCGCAATACACCTTCAGGGATACGGTGCCATTGCCTATACTAATGTCACTTTCATGATGGTCGGAGGAGCGAGCGATAAAAAAATACAAAACCTATTAGACATTAAGAATAAACAGCTTTGCCCCCAAAAGTTCGAGGCTATCCTTTTCAAGGGTAGACTGGTGAGCGAGTCGACTATGGTGATGGGCTGGTCCATGATCGGCGTGCGGTACGAAGTAACATCCTTAGGTATGGTTCTTAACTCTAAGTGCGGTTTCATGTCACAGGCGCAGTACGCGCCAGGGCATAGTAGCTTCACGGGCAGAGTAGCCTTCCATGCCCTGGCCCGGCTTGCCAGAGCCGGCAAAGTTCTAGATATCTCGACCTTCAAGATATTGTATACAGCAGCATACCTAGGTATATTGGTTCATGCGTCTTTGGCATAGACTTTATGATACGTCGGAATCCAATAAGTTAGAAGAGCCGTACTGAGTGATTTTGGTGGGCCTTTTGCCTGCCGATTTTACTATGCTGATTTTAGTTCTTACCTGTCGATTTTAGTTCTTACACAGATAAAATTCGTTATTCAATACGTTTTATGTAAAATATATCTTTTCAGAATCGAAGGAACACATTCGAAACAATATATTATATTTTAATTTCGATAGTGTTAATATATTTAAAAAAAAATTCGTGGGAGGAGGTACAATTTTACCTTTCCTAAAGCAATCTAAAAATATGAATAGGTTCCCACATTATTATACATGTTATCTTCAGATTATCTACATAAAATACTTTAAATTAGTAGATAAAAAGTATAAAATACCTTTCCAGAGTGAGTGATGTCACCGTATATAATAAAAGTACATGGACTGGTTGATGTATTAGTTAGTTTTATTATTACAATAAGTTTGTTTTGCACATAATTAAATATAATATTTAAAAATTGTCAATACTCCTGGTCTCACATAGAATAATAAATATTTAACAAGTACTTGACTTGCTAGAATTAAAATCAAGAAGCATTTAAATATACATTTAATACTACTGTATCCTTTAATTTATCATAAAGCAAATTTGTTCAATATTTGCAAAGAAAAGAAGCAAATAATAATCTAAAATGATATATAATAATCTATTAAAATTAAATTTAACTAATTTTATTTATTAAGTAAAGTATTTTTTTTCCTTAATTCGAGCAACTTAATATAACTAAAATTTCGTTTTTTAGCTTAATCCGCAAATTGAGCTTAACTATAACGGGATACTTCAACGCGAAACCCAGTTATGACTTTTACATGATTTGAAGGAATGAATTTGAATGTGCTAATACAAATGTATAAAGAATTTGTTTATAGGGAAGTTATCTTGAAAACCGAATTAAAAAAAGACAGGCTAGGCATGTGTTACGTTGCTTTCAAAAATTTTCATTTGTTCATGTCACTATGTATTTATAAGCAAGCGTCATAATTTTTAGTTCAGTAATTTATCATTTGAACTTTGAATTATATAAAAGGTGATGGAAATATAGATTTCTCGAGCAGAGTTGTAGCGATTAAATACCACTATGGATCGTATCCTCAAACCAGAATTTTGTATCCGAAACGTTTCTAGAACTAAACACTTCACTTAGATTTTTTTCTCTAAAACATTAAATAGTGGAACCCAGACGAACACGTTTGTGATTTAAAAAGATTTGATTTTTTCTTTTTAAGGTATGGATCTCGGAAAATTATGTTTCTGTCCTTTACAGAAAATATGAATAAATATAAAATATATTACTTGCAAATTTTCACGGAAAAAAGAAAAACAGATGATTGTTTATTAATTTGAATTTTTTTTGGTAATATATTTCAAACTTGTTGCTTTTTTAAATTAGAAAGATTTTCAGATTGGATTTACATTTAAGAAAAATAAATAGTGCTTAAGGAACCGTATTCTCTTCCAATGTTTCTATAAATGTTGAGTCGTAATAAAAACATAAACGTGAAAATCTCCGCGAGGAAGCAAAAAGTGCAAAATTTGTAAACATGTATCAAAAAATTTTTCCACTTTATTTTTGTTTACTTATTGAATAATAAATTTTTGGCCAATGGTCACTATATTCAATTATGGGTGTACTCAATTTTTTAGTTGTTAGCTCCCGAACGTGGTGATGAATGTGATAAAAGAAATGTGAATAACTTTGTCTAGGTACTATTTCGATCTGAAGTTTTAAAACTTTACTTTTATATTCTTTCTGAAGTCTCTGGTTTCTCAGAATATAAGAGAATTAATATATCGGCTCAAAGGCGGTTCACTGTAAAGTGTTTTGATGAAACTGAATGCCCCCTAAGTTTTTTAAAATATTTTCTCAAGATCCACATTCTATTTCTATAAATACAGCTAAAAATATATTTCTAGAATCCCGCAATGCACATTAATTTTCGTAATATAAAATCGGAATTAGGAAAACTCGTTTGTAATCAAGATATGGTCATGATTTAAATCTCTTTTCCTTTATACCTTGCGTGCTGCCGAAAGTATCCTAATATGGCAATTGTTTTGAATAAATAAGCAATTTCATAATAATATTATTTAGTCACCCAAAAATATGTGTTACCTACTAATATTTTTTTTTAAATAAGCTTAGAAGTTTCCTGCTTTTTGGATGTGATAAATACATGAATAAATAACTTTTTTTCAAAATATAGGTTACCGATATTAAAATTTTGTACCTTTGCATTTTTAGAGTATAAAATAAAACAATAGTTTATGTACATATTTCATTAGAAGGTTAATTCCAGTTGCCAAAATATTACGAACCATATTTACAAGTGTCAATAAAATATATCCGATATCATGCCCAAGTAACTTTATTTCAAAATACAGGTTACCAATATCAACATTTTCCACTATTCCACTTTTAGCTTATAAAATAAAACACTGGTGTACGTACATTTCATTGTAATGTTAACTTTCATTACCTAAATATTATGACCCATATTTACAAGTGTCCATAAAAGATATCCAATATCATGTACGAATGAATTTCAATCAAAACGTAGCTTAAAAATACCAAAACTTTCCATCGTTGCACTTTTAGCCCATAAAATAAAACGATAGTTTACGTGCACATTTTATTAGAATGTAAACTTCCGTTACATAAATGTGATGAACCATATTTATAAGTGTTAAAAAAGATATCCGATATCATGTACAAATGACTTTCTCTCAGAACGTAGCTTAACAATACCAAAATTTTCCATTATGGCACTTTGGGCATATAAAATTATGAACTATATTTACAAGCGTCAATAAAAGGTATCCGAAATTCGCATCATTCAAAATTAGTTACCTTTGCTAACACAAAAAAAATAACAGGTACCTGCGGTTATAAAAAATAATAACACGTCTGTGTAAGCAAGTGTTATTCTCCAAGAACGTTGAAATGCAGCAAATATTATGATACATCATAAAAAGTACCTTCAATTATTTTCTGTCAAAATTGAAATAGAAAATAACCAATAATAAATTCAGCATATATAATTATAAATAACTATACTTCAACCTTTTGTCTTATTATATTTAGGAATTAATTATAAATTTAGCATTAAAATGAAAACAGCAAAATGGCGATTGGATTAGTGATGTAAAAATATCAGTCAAGCAACGCTCCATTTCTGATTTAAATTTATTTGAATTAATTAAAGTTATCATTTTTAATTTCTTGAAATAACTGGTAGCTGTAACATTTTTTTTCGTTTATTACGATATTTTCGCTCGCTTTCCGCATAACTCGCATATGAGGAAGGTACTGTGAATTTTAATTAAAAGTGAAGACTGCCGTTTTATGACGAGAATTGGAAATTGAAAACCTAAAAAAACCTTATTTTTAAAGCGTCGAAAATTATTGTATGCTTTGGTAGTCATACTAATCGCATCATTATATAATTTGCTTATCATGTTTGTTATAAAATATGACTTAAGGGAAATTGCCTTACATAACACTTATTTACGGTATGAGTTTGTTGTAAAACTTGCGTAAGACATACAATTCTCCTCGTGTATCCTGCTATATAATAAATTTATTTGTATATTTGTTTCGATGTTTGGCTATCAATCATGCAAAAGAATACTACCTGGATTTGTATAAAATTTCACATAGGTAGACAATGACCTAGAGTCCTACACTCCAGGTTATATATAAAAGTACCTCGACAAAGTTATTCACATTTCTTTTATCACATTCATCACCACGTTCGGGAGCTAACAACTAAAAAACTGAGTACACCCATAATTGAATATAGTGACCATTGGCCAAAAATGTATTATTCAATAAGTAAACAAAAATAAAGTGGAAAAGTTTTTTGAAATATGTTCACAAATTTTGCACTTTTTGCTTTCTCCCGGAGATTTTCACGTTTACGTTTTTATTACGACTCAACATTTATAGAAACATTGGAAGAGAATATGGTTCCTTAAGCACTATTTATTTGTCTTAAATGTAAATCCAATCTGAAAATCTTTCTAGTTTAAAAAAGCAACAAGTTTGAAATATATTACCTAAAAAAATTCAAATTAATAAACAATCATCTGTTTTAAGTAATATATTTTATATTTATTCATATTTTCTGTAAAGAACAGAAACATAATTTTCCGAGATCCATACCTTAAAAAGAAAAAATCAAATCTTTTTAAATCACAAACGTGTTCGTCTGGGTTCCACTATTTAATGTTTTAGAGATAAATATCTAAGTGAAGTGTTTAGTTCTAGGAACGTTTCGGATACAAAATTCTATATATCTATACAAAATTCTATATATTCTGGTTAAACACACAGGTACTTTAAAAAAAATTACAGGTACTTTAAAAAAATCAACCCATAAAATGGGGGACGAAAGTAAAAAGTCCACGCAGTAAATACTGCCTGAACTTGTATGAAATTTTGCATACAGATAGGCTATGACCTGAATTAAGCCAAATGGTGTTTTTATCCCGGACCACGTAGACATAGTCGCAGTAGAAAACTTGTTAATATATAAAAATTATGGCTCAATTTCTCACTTAAGTATTCGTGAAAGGAAATTTGTATATATATATATATATATATATATATATATATATATATATATATATTTATATAAATATATGTATATATATATATATATATATATATATATATATATATATATATATATGTATATACACACATATATTAGATACAAATATAATTGGTATTTCCGGTCGCGTCGAAATTTTAATATAAGAATTTCTTTTCGTCGACAAGCCAAGATTTGTTCCATCTACACAAATTTATTTTCACGAATACTTAAGTAAGAACTTGAACCATAATTTTTATATGTTAACTATTTTCCTCCCGCGACTATGTCCACGTGGTCCGGGAAAATCATCATCATTTGACTTGATCCAGGTCATGGTCTATCTTTAAAAGTTAGGTTTTAAATCATGTATCATGTATATATATATATATATATATATATATATATATATATATACACATATATATATATATACATATATATATATATATATATATATATATATATATATATCTATTTTATTTTGGGAGGGGAGTTTGGTGTAGGTCTTGGTGGTGCTTGTCTTGCTGTAAGACACTCATCTATAAAATGCTGAGCAAAAACCGGAACATACACCCAAGTGTGCGGAGTTGGGTTTTATGTGTCACCAACAAGTTCATCATACACGTCCACGCTGCTCTCAGACCGCCGTGGCGGGCTGGGGGTAGGCTCACTACTATTCCAGTGAGTCGTCCCTCCTGTGCAATGCTACAGTCCTTAGGACCCCGCACATTCCATGTACTCCCGGACTGCAGTAGCAAAGTATGATGGGCGAAAGCGAGCCCTAGGCGCTTTAACCTAGTATACAGCTAGGGGAGACAACCCTGAATTAAAAACCAGTGTGTAGCTCAAACGAGCTGCCCCAGACCGTAATCCTGTGGTCATGTCTCGCAGGAACGGGGGTCTGAGCTTCGCCACTTGGACCGTGAGGAAGGCCACCTCTATAAAAAACCCCTAAATCCTAAGGTGTGGTACGTGCCAACAGGACTCTTTGGCTGAAAGGACAGATCAGTCACTAGCGACCAAACTCGACCTATGTAGCCCTCTACCGGGAATAGGCGTCACCCTAGGTAGCGACCGTATTATCGTCCTATACTCGTGGGAACAAAAATGAGTGATCCAATCAATAATAAAAATAATAATAATAAAAATGAAAACTGCACCAAGATTAATAAAAACCAACCACAGCAGATAAGCCGTAATGTAATATTTGAAAGTCGACCTAGAACACATTCTCTGGGTAACTATCCAACCACAACCTACCCAAAACAAACTACTGACCAAGAACCAAGTACAAATAAGGAAGATGACTGGAAGGAAGTCACCGGTAAGAAAAGACCTCACTCAAGCCCGGAAAATGTTGGAACACAAAAACAAACAAAACTGGATACATACTGGCTATCTCAAACTCAACCGATACCAACAACAAATAGTTTTACTCAACTAGCAGAAGAAGAAACCCAAGTAGACAACTCCACTACTGTAGAAAAGACAACAAAACCACCTCCAATATTTGTTGACAAAGTGGGTAATGTCCGACCTCTACTTAACATGCTTAATGAACATGCTCCAAATATGTACGCTTTGAAGGTCCTCCACAATGATCAAGTCAAAATCCAGACCAAATCTGCCGATACATACAGAATTATCGTCAAACAATTGGAACAAAAACAGACTGAGTTTTTTACTTATAAGCCTAAACAGGATCGAGCGTTCAAAGCTGTGCTTAAAAATATGCATCCATCTACTAACCCTGATGACATCAAAGAAGCATTAAATGATATGGACTACAGCTGCATAAACGTTTGGAATATCAAACAAAGAACCACAAAGAAGCCATTGCCCATGTTCATTATTGAATTATTACCGAATGACAACAACAAGCGGACATATGAAGTTAAAAGCCTAATGCAATGTATAGTATCCTTTGAACCTCCACGATCAAAACGGGAAATCCCACAGTGTGCGAAATGTCAACAATATGGACATACCAAAGCTTATTGTCGCCGACAACCTAAGTGTATCAAATGCGCTGGTGACCACCTCTCCATTGACTGCCCAAGGAAAACTAGGTCCGACCAAGTCAAGTGTATACTCTGCGATGGTAACCATCCAGCAAATTACAAAGGCTGTGGAGTCTATCGTGAGCTTCAAGATCTGAAATTCCCTAAAGCACCAGCTCGTAGATCCAGGAATAAAAATCAGTTTGATAAAACAGAAAGTCATGAACAAGAAACACTAACGGCTCATAAAGAGAACTCTCAGAATACCATACGACAAACATATAGAGACGTATTAACCAAAGGACATCAACTTCCACAAAATAGCGATATACGTACAAATGATATGCATGAAATAATGGACTTATTGAAACAAGTGATGCAGCAATTGACTACATTGACAAACCTAATAATAGCACTCACGACGAATCTCTCAAAATAGATTGCTTAAAAATAGCTCTATGGAATGCCAATGGGCTGCCACAACACACCCTTGAGGTTCAATCGTATTTGCAGACACATAATATTGATATCTTGCTAGTCTCTGAAACCCACTTTACAAAAAAGAGTTATTTCCAAATACAAAACTATAAGACTTACCACACAATGCACCCTGATGGAACTGCACATGGGGGGAGTGCAATCATTATAAAAAATAATATTAAGCATTACGAAACAGTACAATATTGTACTGAAGAGATCCAAGCAACAAATGTGCGAATCGAAGACTGGGTAGGATCTTTTGTAATATCGGCTGTCTACAGCCCACCGAAACATAAACTTAAGGAAGCAGATTATGTAAGGTTTCTCGCCACACTGGGCCACCGATTCGTTGCTGGTGGAGATTATAATGCGAAACATCAATACTGGGGCTCGTGTACAGTAACAACAAAGGGACGGCAACTAAAAATGTCAATTGACAAACTAAATCTTAGCATTGTCTCGCCTGGGCAACCCACTTACTGGCCCACTGATAGAAGAAAAATACCAGATGTGATAGATTTCTTCATAATCAAAGGATTCCCTAGCAGCTTTATCACAAGTAGAACTAGCCTAGATTTGTCTTCTGATCATTCACCTGTAGAAATGACCCTCAAAAGGTCCATCACATTAGCTCCAAAACCATGTAAGCTGCACACACGCAAAACTGACTGGGATCTCTTTAGCTAATTAATGGCTCAATGCCTGGACGAGTCACTACCTATGAAAACCGAAGAGAACATAATGGAAGCTGTTGAACACCTCAACTATTGTGTACAAAGGTCTGCCTGGGCTGCTACCCCAACACTTACAGACACAAACCGTAAACTCGAATGTCCTCTGTCTATTCGTGAACTTCTGACTGAAAAACGTAGTGCTAGAAGAAAATGGCAACAGTCTCGACATGCATCAGATAAAAAACATCTAAACTACTTGCAAGCTAAGCTAAAATCAGCACTTAGCGATAACAAGAACGAAGGCATACAATCCTTCTTAAAAAGTCTAGACGTGACATCGGCTACTGATTACTCACTGTGGAAAGTCACAAAAAATATGAAACGTCCAGTCTTAAAGCAACCCCCTCTACGCAAAGAGAACAATGAATGGGCAGCCAGTGAAGCGGAAAAAGCAGTTACATTCGCCGAACTCTTAAAACGCGTCTTTGTACCAAACCCCGAAATAAATTCCCCCAAAACGCAAGAAGTGTCAACTTTTCTAAATCAATGCCACCAACTGGATCCCCCTATTTCGAATTTCACTAAGAGAGAAATAAAAGCTGTTATTGATACACTTGATATCAACAAGGCACCTGGCTATGACCTAATAACTGCCAAAATTCTAAGAGAGCTCCCAGAGGAAGGAATTTCATTCCTCACAATCCTGTACAATGCAATCGTACGTACGTGTTCGATTCCTCCCCAGTGGAAAGTGGCTCAAATAATAATGGTCTACAAGCCTGGCAAAAATGCTGTTGATGTGAAATCTTACAGACCTATTAGCTTGCTACCAATTACTTCCAAGGTTATGGAAATTTTATTTCTGGGAAGATTAATGCCACATATCTATGATAATAATCTACTGCCTGATCACCAGTTTGGCTTTCGTCAGAGACATGGAACCATTGAGCAGGTCCATCGATTGGTCAAAAATATCCATAATGCCTTTGAGTCAAACCAATATAGTTCTGCATCTTTCTTGGATATATCCCAGGCATTTTATCGGGTATGGCACGAGGGACTGCTGTTTAAAATTAAAAAGAACCTACCCATAAATTACTACAACTTCATCAGATCATATCTACGCAACAGACACTTCTACGTTAAACAGGGAACTGAAACTACGTCTCTCTATCCGATCCAAGCAGGAGTTCCCCAGGGAAGCGTTATGGGCCCAATACTGTACCTGCTGTACACAGCTGACCTCCCAGTCACAGAAGGTCTTGTTACGGGCACTTTTGCTGATGACACAGCAATTCTCGCAGCAGACCACCGACCAGACATAGCCTCACAAAAACTCCAAACAAGCCTTGACCAAATATCACAGTGGCTGCAAGATTGGCGAATCAAAGTTAACGAAATCAAATCAATACAAGTTACTTTTACTACCAAACGAGATACGTGTCCGGCAGTAAACCTAAATGGAGTACAGTTACCGCAAGCCGATTACGCGAAATACCTTGGCGTGTATCTCGACAGACGTCTGACATGGTCCAAACACATCCTGACCAAACGATGTGCAGCGGGCCAAAAAGTGCGAAACATGTACTGGCTCCTGAACAAAAACTCTCAATTGTCGCTCGAAAATAAACTATTAATTTATAAATGCACGATCAAGCCTATATGGACTTATGGCCTACAACTGTGGGGAACCGCGGCAAAATCAAATATTGAAATACTACAAAGGTTTCAATCAAAAACGCTTAGAATGATAGCTGGTGCACCCTGGTATGTCACAAACAACAGACTCCATTTGAAGCTTGGCATAAAATTGGTCCAAGAAGAAATCTCAGAGGTGATAAAGACATACAGAGACCGAATCGCTAATCATCCCAATCCACTGGCTATAAACCTGATGAACCCAATAACGGCACCCAGAAGGCTTAAGAAAAAACTTCTCCAAGACCTTATATAGGGGCAAAATTAAATGAGTTCAAAAGGACGAACTCAGTACAAGACATGCTAACATACGCACCAATTGCTGTATGTCTCAAATGACAGATTGCAATAATAATAATAAAAAAAAAAAAATTTTATTTTCAAATTGATTGTGAAAATATAAAATATAATAGGTTTATTCTAATAAGTAGTGGAAAAAAAATAATTCAGTGTGAAAAATAATAATCCCAACTTTTTTATGAAAACATGTCAATTTGTTATTTGAGTTCATGTATCAATTATTATTAAACAAAATTTGAAAATATACTTATAAAAGAACTGTAAAGAAATAAATCTTGTTTAAGAATTAGAAAATTTTCGATTGAATTAAAATCATTTTAAAATGATAGTTTGAGAAATTTGAGAAAAAGCTTATACATAAAGTACCAAACGTGTTTATCTGTATTGGCTTTCAAACCTTTTTCATTTGTAAATCGTACGAAGGTAGAGATATGTATAATTTATTATTAAAACCCTTATAATATGCAGATCGTCTTGTCTAACATAATTTTAGAAGGAAAAGATACATGCATTTTAAGATAAGTCAAAAGAAACAAATAGACAAAGGATAACGCTATTAAAATGGACATGTCATATTCAATGAGAGACACAAATAAAAGATTTACATTAACTTTAACAAAATTAAAAAGAAACTGTTTGTGGCCTCGATGAGTTTTATATGTTCCTATATATAAACTAAAATAGAAATTATCAAACTAAGTTGACAAATAAAAATAAAAATTGATGTCTTTTGCCTTATTAAAAACCAAACAGACCATAACGGGCTTAAGCACTTTGCCATCCTTGGGTTTAGTTTGTACACACAACTGCGCGTATGGAGTATTTAATGGAACAATGGAAGAAATTGATGCGCCAAAAAGTGAAGGTTTAAAAATATTCACACGAGTTACGTTAAAGCACCGTTTCATGATGTGTCATAATGGACTCGTGACGGCTCCATTATATTACGAGTACATTAAATTTTCAGACTTAATATAGAGAAAAAACTGTAGATTAAATCACGCATTGAAACATTACAAATTTAAGGGAAGAACAATTTTATTAAAAAAACTAATACGACAAGAAAATTTAAATGCATAAATTGGTAATATGAAGTAATCTATAAGCATGCAAAAAATCATAAATGTTTAAATTTACTCGTATTCACATTCATTAATCAGGACAAGTTTATAATATTTAGTGGCGGAACATTTCTTCTGCCGTTAGTCTTCTCTCCATATAACTCAATAAACACGAAGGACTTGATTTGTATTTGATTTTATTTAGTTGTTTTGAGTCCAATTTCTTTTTCTTTTATGTTGATTTAATGCCTCCCTAAACTCATCGAATTAATATTTCCTGCCACATATTACCAATTCATATTCAAATATAATATTTGTTATTTATTTTTGCGTTATATTTATTTATTACAAAGAATTATCATGAAACACTGTTCCGGTGGTTCTGGGTTTGATTCCCAACTGCTCGTAGAGTGTGGATGAAGTGGCGATTCTGATCGCGTTGCTAAATTCTATTGTCCAGTGACGGGTAGTAGTAACACTGGTGCAAGAAGCTATGCACTGCGATATCCAATCTACCTGTTCAGAGTGGTGATTATGGGCATTACCTCCAATGATAGAGGCAATGGAGATGCTGATGTTTAACATAGGATTGAGATGGTATGTTAATAGTGAAGTGCGCATATCAGTCAACTAATTTTGTTTGTTAACTGTTTGTCATTTTAAACTTACAGTAAAAGTCTGCTTATGAGCTGAAAAGTCAATAAAATTGACCATTTGTTTTAAAAATTGATGTAGTGTATTTTCACTGTCACATTACAGAACTCACTCTTCATCCAGAAACGAATTAACTCAAAGTGTATTCAGATATTAAAAAATAATGAATAATTTATTTAATAAGAAGGATTATATTAATCTACATTACTTGTTATGAAGATTATTTCCATTTATATTGAGTTTTCCCCATAATGAAAAATCTTAGGCGAATGAATTTTTACTTGAAGTACATTTAGGGTGACATTAAATATTTTACCTTTATTTCGTCGGGTATAAGTACAATCCTAATATATTATAGTACATACTGCCAAAAATATTACAGATATCCCCATCGTAAAATAAAACTTTCTAGCAATATACATATATTACCAATATATTTGACTAACCACAGTTTCACTATTAAACGTACCAGAGTTGTAAATTTAACACCATTTCCAAATCACTATTTCTTATCTTTCTCGGCATTATAGCTATTTAATTGTAATATCACCCATTATGACTTTTTCGTGCCAGATTAGAAGATTGCAGCATATTTTAAAATAATTCTAAACCAACCCTATCGATTATTAATTTGCTTTTAATTTTGTATTTCATGATGTAAATAGGCTAAGAGAAGCCTAAGTTTAATTTTTATAACTCCATTGCGTCATAATGAGAACGTATGGAGATTAAATTCGTTTGATTAATGGAATATGAAGTCGCTGAAGCAGCTAGCTGGTTATTCGTCACGAGGATTTTGGCAGTCGCGCGAAAGCTTTTAATATGTTCACAGTTCTCATATTGAAATGAATGATATTTTCGGGAGCTTATATGAATATGATAATGGCACAATTTAATTTCAGATAAACGAGGCCACGCATTCACGCAACACTTTCAAAACTTGGATTTCAATTCTTTGACATTCACAGTTAACATTGTTTTTCAATACCGAAGATAATGTTTGGCACATAAGTTAAATATAAATATGGCATATGAAAGAAATTGCTATGAAGTTTATAAATTTAGTTTCTTCTGAAAAAATCTGAAAATTCTGGAATATTGTTGTATATCCTTTTTTTATGTATAGTCAAAGATGTTAGTACGATACTATTTTTTTTCATTGATTTATTATGATAATTATAAATGGTAAACAACTGACTTCGGAAATCATTATGACGATCGGATATCTAATTAGATACATGAATGCATGAGTGTTAACGTGTATTGGTTTGTGCATGCGTGCTTGCATAAATGCGTGTGTGCGAATAGTAGGTTGGTCGAGCAAATGTGCATATGTGTCAATATGCATATTTTATCTGAAACGAGAATTCATTATCATAGATATTTAAAATATAACTTATTAGGCTGTATAAAATTTTGTTTTGAAGAAATTTAATTCCTTATCGAAATAATGGACAGATTATTTTTAAATTACATGGATTTTTTAATTTAGTACAGAATAGATATTTTCGCTACATAATTTTGATAGTTCAAAATATAAATCAGTTCTAAAGGCATCTTTGTCATCTAATATCTTTGTATTGACAAATTAATTCACTAATTACATGTGTGTATATATATATATATATATATACTCTCTACAAAACTAAACAAAATAAACGGTTTTTTACGGTGGAAAATTATCGATGGAAATTATTTATCAAAAACATATATCGAAAATACAAATGAATGACGAGAAAGAGAACAAACTATTGACGAAAATGTAACAGAATCAATATACATTTTTCATATAACCGTCAAATCTTATCTAATTGTAGCAAAAGGTGCGATAGAGAATAATAATGCAATCGCTTAGCAATTAAAAAGCCTAGTATTGAACAAAAATCCATGTAAATCAGGAGAAATGAGTCAAAAATAAAATGATTCCAGAAAAGTCTCCATGACACTTTAGTAAAATCTAAAACTTTACTTAAAATGTTGCTTCGACAAGATGAAACAAACTATGACACCAGATCACTTCACCACCGCTTTATAAATTAAAAGCTTTTCACTAAACTCACCAAGCTTGCAGCACAAAGTTTTACGAGTACACGCTAGGTACTCATTAGAAACTATCCTTAGACGTTACGGGTATTGTAATGTGGCAGCAGATAGCTATCGACCCCATCCTAAGCGGTCATCGGTTGCGTATTGCTCTTTAAATATTTGCCTATGCCGATTAAAAAGGTAGGAAGAAGCTTTTTGGAAGGATTTTGAAAATTTAAATTAAATTGAGCTTTCGCATCTTATTACATTATGTACTTGTGTGGGTAGCGTTAAAAATTAGAAGCAAAGCTAGTTAATGACGAAAGGTGGATGATGGGGATGGTTACATATGCTTGCTAGATCTATTCCAATAAAAAATATATCAATAGACTGCACCAATTATAAGTATTTAGACAACATTTTGAAATTTGGCTAAGGATTAGTACATTAAAATTATTACAAGTTATTGTGAAGTGTAGTAAATAGATATACAGAGATAATTTTTCAAAAGATAACTAAACAATTCTCTCAAATGGTAAATATTGGCTGCATTGAAATTTTCAACGTCAGTGTACTTATTGTTATCTAATATCAAAAAATAAAATTGGTAGTTAATAAATTTTCACTTTTATTAAGATTTTATATGAGCTTAATGATACCAGTATAAGTAAGGAGTGTTTCTATCTTTAAATAGATATAATTTTTTTTACAACTAAATGAAACTACGTGATGTAGTATTATTTCTACTTTATTTAAATTCCTTACCACGACCTAGGTTTCGTTGTATGACAATATCCTCAGATGGGCAATTAGTTTGCTAATTGCCCACTTGAAGATGTTGTTGTACAACAATCCTAGGTCGTGGTAAACAATTTAAATAAAGTAGAAATAATACTACATCACGTAGTTTCATTTAATTGTTAATAATGAATTTCTAGAAAATTAACGCCGAGTATATTCAATAGTTTCTTTTAATAAAAAAAGAGTAAATATATAAAATAACGGAAAGTAATAGAAGTTTATTAATAAAATATAAAATAATAAATATAAAAATATATTATTAATATTATGAGAGTAATTAACATATTAAATTTAGGTTTCTTGTTTTAAATATGTAAATAGCAAAATGGTAATATATTTATTAGTACTCAGCAAAATTAAAGGGTCATCGAACAATATGAAAACATTTTAGGTAATTTTTAAACATTTATAACTACACCAAATATAATTAGATTAAGTCTAGAGTTTGCACAATATGTTCTAATTGGTCACACAAATAGTAAAATTTTATAATTAAATAACTTAAACTAATGTTTCAACAACAATAATTACGTTAAGCATTACGTTTGCACCGACAGAATTTATCAATGCATACTATAAAAGTAGGAGTAACTACACCGGTGAGAGCATTCAACTCCCTCTATTTTTCCTACAGCATAATTGACATATTTTATGCATTCATATCCTTCTGCCCTTTTGCATGTAGATTTTCTTGCTTAGCGCGAATATGTCCACCCTTTTAGTATAAAATTCTACCCGTCAATATTGTAAGGTCTTTCAACTACAGAGAGAATGATTCTTTGCTAGAGAATTTCATTCCATCTTTAGTAAAATTTCCAGCTTTTCGAGAAACTTGGCTTCTTAATTTTTTAAAGAATTTCTTCCATCCAACTTTGGCGAATTTCTTTGTTTCTAATATTAGAGATGAATAAATTTTTTCATTTGATTTCTTTTGTATATTATTTTTGGATAGTTTTCATATTAAACGTGTATAACATTTCTGAAGTAACTATATGGTAGTTACAAATTTCTAACGTACTTTAAGATTGTTTTTGTTTTTTACTATTATAACATACTAAAAGACAAAAACAATCTTATTATGAGATTTGTGTTTTCCTCAATTGCTTCCCCCAAGTTTGAGCTCTTGTGAATAAATGCTAAAATAGTAGTGCTTGCCCTTTTTCCATTCATGAAAATCACTTTGTAAATGCCTTATTTTATCGAATTCAAATTGAATTGTTACTAATCAATATTAATTCACATAAATATAAAATGGTAAATATATATATATATATATATATATACATATATATATGTATATACATATACCTATATATATATATATATATATATATATATATATATATATATATGTGTGTGTGTGTGTGTGTGTGTGTGTGTGTATGTGTGTGTACATACTTACATAAATATAACTATTTACCTATAAATAAAATTTAAAAAAAAAAAGTTAATTCTTCGAAGAAACATTCTAACAAGAAGTATTTTCGTTCTTTGTTTTAATTTTATTGAACTTTAAGTAACTATCCAGCTGGATAGTATAAGTGCCGATGAAGAAAGAGACAGACAATGTGGCTATCGCGTTTTCGTCAAGGTACATAATTTTTATACTAATAGTAATATTTTCATTACAAAAGTAAAGGAAAACTCCACTAAGAAAGACATGAAAAGACTGCTCAAGAAAGTAGAGATGGATTCTAATCCTTTCGTGCATGCTGAAAATTTAAAGAACTACTTTCTTATATATTTGCAACGTATAAAAGCTCTGTAGCTCAGAGATTATGGTGGTGGATGCTGCTAAAAGTGGAGGGATGCATCATCATATAAGAAATATGACTTCACCAATCTTTACAACTAATACAGCCGATTGAACTTTTCAAGTTACCATCTATGCACCGAATTATTTAAAGTTCTTTCGAAATTATTATAAGATTCTGTTCGAAGATGTATCACTGACGCTAGGGCGGTTTTTGTGTCTATAGAATTATGAATGCTCAACACACCACGGGCCTCGAATTTTAAACATTCACGGGAATATCAGACCCCAGTCTGAATATATCATTTTGATTTTCATAATTTTTCCTATTTTATTTTATTTTATTTTATACTCGGTCCTTTACATATCTTTATAAATAATTTACGACATACAGATTGTAGTTCGACCGAAAGTACGCTATAGGTTTTGAGTCAGTGAATAAACCTATGGTAAAAAATATGAATTAAAGAGCCATATCTTTCCGTTGTGTGAATCAAAGAATTTAAAATTTGAAGGCAATGTAATGCTATGTACCTCAGTAAATAATATTAATTTCATTCCATATTTTTTTTTGTTTTTGAGAAAAAAGAAATTGCTTAAGATATAAATTGAAATTTAATTTTAAAAGAGAGTGAACGGAAGAATTTACAGCCAAATGGTACTATCAGGGTTCCGTTTTATGTTTTGTGAAATTCTGAAAGCATCTCAATGCTGCCGGGATGCAAATAAGGATACTGTCTCATAATTAGGCGAAAATTAGTTAGTAATTCTAAAAAGGAAATTTATCAAATGCAAAAAGCTTAAAGTTATTTGAATGAAAGTTCTTACGTAAGTTGTTTCTAAATATTTTGCAGACTTTATCAAGCAATTTCAAAATTACAATTGGCCCGGAACACATCAATTGACACAAATAACATTAAATATATTTGGCGTTAATTTTGTAGATATTCATTATAACTTATTAATAAACCACTGTGCTATCTCCTTTATCCCCTACCTCTTCTTTCATATCTCTTTTATCGCAATTCCATCCTCCTTTCTTATACATGTCCCACTATTTTCTCATTTCTACTTTCACCCTCTTTGTTCCACGCTCTCGTTGTAATTTTGGTCTTCTTCCGTTTATCTTCTTTGACTAACGCTCCATCTATCTTTTCTATCTCAATATCATTCATTTCTACTAACTTTCACATTCCGTGACTCTTTCTATTACTTTCTTGCCTTTCCTTACTCCCTCTATCCGATTTTATCTTTACCTGCTCATACGTTGATAAAACTACTTTAGTATTACTACCTTAACATATTATACATACATATTATACGTACATAATTACATGGTTATTCTAATAACGAATTTCCCCAAAAGTGGCAAAGTAACTGTTTACTTCAAAAAATTAACGAAAAATAAAATAAACAAATGACGAAGATCTAAGCCGAAGTCTTAAAAAAATGCGCAGTTAGGAAACAGTTTTTGCCCTTAAAATAATGGACTTTTACAACACTTTTTTTAAATGTCCACAAAAGTTTTCTACCTTAAGAATATTTGCTTCATTAGAGATAAAAATTCACGAGGACCGACCAATTGTAGGTCAAATCCGTTGTAGATATGTGTTCCAATGGTCGTTTGCTTTATCATCTTATAATGATTCACTCACTGGCTCATAGTCACTAGTTTATGCCTCACTAGTTATCATATAGTTGTTTAACTTATTTTGGACTTTTATGGCGCGTACAAAAACATTGTTTAGATTCATGGTTCTTTGAAATATACTATTTGTGTCTCTATTATTTGTATAATTTTAATATTACGTATAAATGTAACATCATATGGTCGAATCTACAATTTCATCAGTATATACATGGCTCAAATTATGTACTGACAATCACTGGTGAGCGGTGAATTTAAAATTTATAATTAAACTGCATATATTAGCTACCAGGTTTTGTGATATGCTTTTTTACATCTTACTTAAAATGCCGAGAAACTAGTCTTGTGTGAGTTATCAAAATTCAAAATAAGCATTTAAATGAACATTTCTCACGACCTAATATATGCTTAGTTAAGTTACCGATTTTAAACACTGTATTATTCTAAATACTCAGTCTTGAAAGAGTTTAATAATATTGAGATTTTTTTTCTATCCTATATTTAAAAAGTAAAATTTTTGATACCAATATTTCTGCGCCTCCTTAAAAATGAGATGTCGTTTTGCTAGAGCAGAATATACATTAAAAAAATATCCCACCAAGCGTACCAACTCCGGATTATTATATGGTTTTATATCGAATATCTTTTTTTATTTTAATTTCGCCTCATTTGTTTTTGTTACAAATATATTCTTATTTAAGTTACCGATTTGAAACACTGTCATATTCTAAATACTCAGTCTTGAAAGAGTTTAATAATATTGAGATTTTTATGTCATTAACACTCCAATTAATATACAGTAAAATATTTTTTAAAAATTGCCTTTATTTACCTTCCAATATACGCAATTCGGTGACAGATATTTTGATAGATAAACAATGAGATTCTTTGTTAATATTCATAAAAGCTCATAGTTCAAAAGATTTAGTCTTATTAGTTGTAATAACCATAAATTGAAATTTTATTACGAATACAAATCTTACGAATTTAAACTGCTGTAGTATTGTGACATAACGATGTAAAATACTATTTGAATACCACTTGTAAAAAGATGTGCGCTTTGTGAATTGCCACCGCTTGTTTACTATACGCCTATCAAGTTCCATCCGCTCAAATTGTGACGCCAGTGAAAAATGCTAATTTTTTGTGATGATCTCGATATAGAGACACTACTAATAAAATTTTTCCTGTTCCGCTTCCACTTTAAAAAAAAGAAAAAGGAAATTATGCGCCGTTTTTAATTCACGCATTGATCTTTTCATCTGATACATCTCAGGTAGAGATCATTTATTTGTCTGTTCTCTTAAAATAATAGTACCGACTTTTATCAAGTTTTCTTTTGTTATTTTTCATAATGAAAAATGAAGGAGTGCTGTAATGGTATATGTTCAAAATAAATAATATTATCCCTAGATGTTAATTTATTATTTACGAATCATCTTAGGTTAGGAATTATTTTGACTTTTTCTATGTACTATTTTATGTAATTTTTATTAAGTACGAAATCGGGAGAGTTTTATATAAATATTTTTAAATTTTATTGTAATATTTTTATCTGCAAAGTAAAAATTAAATTTAAATTCAGATTTAAAATGAATTTTCATTCAATCATTGTAATTTTATTTTACCGATAAAACTTGCAATAAAGTTGTTTGAATACCAACTCTTTCTTAGTCTTTTTTTAAGAAAATTTCCCCAAAATATGTGATACCCTGAGGTAATCTTTTAAATACAAAGTTTAAAATGATGTGTTTTATGTTTTAGAAAATATGGTATATTATAATTCTATTTAGTTATTTTTAAGCAAAATTAAATTCTCGCTGAGCGTATTTCCAATAATTTTTTTTGTCATAAGTTATCTATGAGTTTCAGAGCGTTTATGTTATTGTTGACTTTGCTCCGCAATAATATAGGCTTCATCTAAACAGCGTTTACCTCGATCAAATGATATACCTTGACGCGAGCAACATACCTTTCGAGACCAACCTCCGCCTGTCTTTCCCTTATGGATCTAAAAATTAGACATTATTAAAATAAGATCTGGATCTGGAAGTCATTTAAATGTATTGATTTTGATAAATTATCGAAATATCGCCACGAAACTACAGTCCAAATATAAAGATTCGACTGGACTGTAAGGATCAGTCAACAATTGCCCACCTAATACAAAGACGGCTGTTACGTTAGTTTAGTCACGTTTTTCGAATGAACCCGAATTGTTTAATACTCAAGCTTCTCTAGCAGGAAAGACTAGCCGGAAATTTAACGCACAGTATCTAGGAAGGCGACTTCAGACGACGAAAGTTTGACTTTAGAAGAAGTCAAAACCATCGCCAAAGATCGCCAACTGTAGAAAAAAATATTCAATTAGGCTTCAAAATATGCGGCATCTACAGCAATACGAATCAGTTTCCATCGCTGTTAGTCAGCTAGGAATGAAAGAGAGGTGAAAAGAAGAAGAATTTGGACGTTAAATATAATAATGGTGATTTTGGCGTGATTTTCATATAATAATGGTGATTTTGGCATGATCTTTATTTCTTTCCGATATATAGAAACTATTATTATAAACTAATTTCTTAACAAAAAAAATAACTAGCAACAGCGACTCAATATTGAATATTTTGAAAATTAAAAGATGCAGTTACTGGCGTTTTTAAACCTTTATCTTATTAAATGCACTTAAATTAATTTCCTTTTAATTAGTTTGGTGGAAGCTCAATTGATCCTTTTTATTGTAGGCATATTTTTATTATTGTTAGGGGTTCCATGGATGTCATTTTTTTGATGATATGGACAATTTTTGTGGATGGATGAAAGCATTTTTTTATATAAAATAACGTAAAAATCACCCGTTATTTTTCGTTTTCCTACTCAGATATATTTAATGAATATTTTTACAGATTCCAATTGCTAGAATAAATTCAGTAAACGATTTCGAAGTTACCTATTTTTCCAAAAATTTAAAAGGCGGTTTTCAATAAAATTTTATTCTGAAGAAAAATGTTCATAAAATTTATTTAGAGAAAATTTTGTACTAAATCATTTTCCTGTAAAATTGAAGAAAGACCAGCTAGAACAATTATTGTTCAACCCTTTTTGCTCCGCGGAGAGGTGGACGTGATTATAGAAAGAGTGAACCTAGAAAAACGTTTTATATAAAAAAACGTTGAGTCTTAATTATTTAAAATTTCCCTAAATATCAACATCTTGTATGGTCTAACTGATTTTAATCAAAAATGTAAGTCTAGCATTGTAAAAAAAATATACACAAAAATTTACTTCACAACTAGATTTTCTTATAAACACGAAACTTTATTTCTTACGTAATAATTTTGCAACCAAAAATAAACGGCTATCTCATGCAAATGCCTATAAATTGTATGACAAAATAATATATAGGCTGCGCTCGCGTGGAATAAAACTACCTTGAGAAATGTCCCAAATCTAAACGTTGTTGTAAATTTTCAAGGAACTTGGTGTAGTCTATGAATCAAATTGACATACGGGTCTTTAATTCAAGAAAAATGGAATTCCAATAGTACAAATTTTCAATTTGTTTACTTAATACACCAACTCTTTACCATAACATGTCGATAGAGGCCAGAATGCATTTATTAAATATTCAGATGTGCCTCTATTAGTATCACGGAACAGATTGAGTAACAGTAGAGACTTACCGAATAGTCTTAGTAGACGCCCGATGTAACAATAATAGAGAGGTTAAGTAAACTATGCGCTCCCATTTACAAAATTTTGACACTCGTATAGGTATTTCAGATCCCTGGGGAGCCGTATACACAAATGTACAAAGCCCCTTAAAACCTGATGTTTTTAGCGCTCCTAAGAGGACTGACGGGAGTTACATTGAGAATATTTGCAAGACCTTTTGACATCACTTTTACCTAACGAAATATTTTTCTGTTTGATGGCATTCTCGCAATACACCTTCAGGGATACGGTGCCATTGCCTATACTAATGTCACTTTCATGATGGTCGGAGGAGCGAGCGATAAAAAAATACAAAACCTATTAGACATTAAGAATAAACAGCTTTGCCCCCAAAAGTTCGAGGCTATCCTTTTCAAGGGTAGACTGGTGAGCGAGTCGACTATGGTGATGGGCTGGTCCATGATCGGCGTGCGGTACGAAGTAACATCCTTAGGTATGGTTCTTAACTCTAAGTGCGGTTTCATGTCACAGGCGCAGTACGCGCCAGGGCATAGTAGCTTCACGGGCAGAGTAGCCTTCCATGCCCTGGCCCGGCTTGCCAGAGCCGGCAAAGTTCTAGATATCTCGACCTTCAAGATATTGTATACAGCAGCATACCTAGGTATATTGGTTCATGCGTCTTTGGCATAGACTTTATGATACGTCGGAATCCAATAAGTTAGAAGAGCCGTACTGAGTGATTTTGGTGGGCCTTTTGCCTGCCGATTTTACTATGCTGATTTTAGTTCTTACCTGTCGATTTTAGTTCTTACACAGATAAAATTCGTTATTCAATACGTTTTATGTAAAATATATCTTTTCAGAATCGAAGGAACACATTCGAAACAATATATTATATTTTAATTTCGATAGTGTTAATATATTTAAAAAAAAATTCGTGGGAGGAGGTACAATTTTACCTTTCCTAAAGCAATCTAAAAATATGAATAGGTTCCCACATTATTATACATGTTATCTTCAGATTATCTACATAAAATACTTTAAATTAGTAGATAAAAAGTATAAAATACCTTTCCAGAGTGAGTGATGTCACCGTATATAATAAAAGTACATGGACTGGTTGATGTATTAGTTAGTTTTATTATTACAATAAGTTTGTTTTGCACATAATTAAATATAATATTTAAAAATTGTCAATACTCCTGGTCTCACATAGAATAATAAATATTTAACAAGTACTTGACTTGCTAGAATTAAAATCAAGAAGCATTTAAATATACATTTAATACTACTGTATCCTTTAATTTATCATAAAGCAAATTTGTTCAATATTTGCAAAGAAAAGAAGCAAATAATAATCTAAAATGATATATAATAATATATTAAAATTAAATTTAACTAATTTTATTTATTAAGTAAAGTATTTTTTTTCCTTAATTTGAGCAACTTAATATAACTAAAATTTCGTTTTTTAGCTTAATCCGCAAATTGAGCTTAACTATAACGGGATACTTCAACGCGAAACCCAGTTATGACTTTTACATGATTTGAAGGAATGAATTTGAATGTGCTAATACAAATGTATAAAGAATTTGTTTATAGGGAAGTTATCTTGAAAACCGAATTAAAAAAAGACAGGCTAGGCATGTGTTACGTTGCTTTCAAAAATTTTCATTTGTTCATGTCACTATGTATTTATAAGCAAGCGTCATAATTTTTAGTTCAGTAATTTATCATTTGAACTTTGAATTATATAAAAGGTGATGGAAATATAGATTTCTCGAGCAGAGTTGTAGCGATTAAATACCACTATGGATCGTATCCTCAAACCAGAATTTTGTATCCGAAACGTTTCTAGAACTAAACACTTCACTTAGATTTTTTTCTCTAAAACATTAAATAGTGGAACCCAGACGAACACGTTTGTGATTTAAAAAGATTTGATTTTTTCTTTTTAAGGTATGGATCTCGGAAAATTATGTTTCTGTCCTTTACAGAAAATATGAATAAATATAAAATATATTACTTGCAAATTTTCACGGAAAAAAGAAAAACAGATGATTGTTTATTAATTTGAATTTTTTTTGGTAATATATTTCAAACTTGTTGCTTTTTTAAATTAGAAAGATTTTCAGATTGGATTTACATTTAAGAAAAATAAATAGTGCTTAAGGAACCGTATTCTCTTCCAATGTTTCTATAAATGTTGAGTCGTAATAAAAACATAAACGTGAAAATCTCCGCGAGGAAGCAAAAAGTGCAAAATTTGTAAACATGTATCAAAAAATTTTTCCACTTTATTTTTGTTTACTTATTGAATAATAAATTTTTGGCCAATGGTCACTATATTCAATTATGGGTGTACTCAATTTTTTAGTTGTTAGCTCCCGAACGTGGTGATGAATGTGATAAAAGAAATGTGAATAACTTTGTCTAGGTACTATTTCGATCTGAAGTTTTAAAACTTTACTTTTATATTCTTTCTGAAGTCTCTGGTTTCTCAGAATATAAGAGAATTAATATATCGGCTCAAAGGCGGTTCACTGTAAAGTGTTTTGATGAAACTGAATGCCCCCTAAGTTTTTTAAAATATTTTCTCAAGATCCACATTCTATTTCTATAAATACAGCTAAAAATATATTTCTAGAATCCCGCAATGCACATTAATTTTCGTAATATAAAATCGGAATTAGGAAAACTCGTTTGTAATCAAGATATGGTCATGATTTAAATCTCTTTTCCTTTATACCTTGCGTGCTGCCGAAAGTATCCTAATATGGCAATTGTTTTGAATAAATAAGCAATTTCATAATAATATTATTTAGTCACCCAAAAATATGTGTTACCTACTAATATTTTTTTTTAAATAAGCTTAGAAGTTTCCTGCTTTTTGGATGTGATAAATACATGAATAAATAACTTTTTTTCAAAATATAGGTTACCGATATTAAAATTTTGTACCTTTGCATTTTTAGAGTATAAAATAAAACAATAGTTTATGTACATATTTCATTAGAAGGTTAATTCCAGTTGCCAAAATATTACGAACCATATTTACAAGTGTCAATAAAATATATCCGATATCATGCCCAAGTAACTTTATTTCAAAATACAGGTTACCAATATCAACATTTTCCACTATTCCACTTTTAGCTTATAAAATAAAACACTGGTGTACGTACATTTCATTGTAATGTTAACTTTCATTACCTAAATATTATGACCCATATTTACAAGTGTCCATAAAAGATATCCAATATCATGTACGAATGAATTTCAATCAAAACGTAGCTTAAAAATACCAAAACTTTCCATCGTTGCACTTTTAGCCCATAAAATAAAACGATAGTTTACGTGCACATTTTATTAGAATGTAAACTTCCGTTACATAAATGTGATGAACCATATTTATAAGTGTTAAAAAAGATATCCGATATCATGTACAAATGACTTTCTCTCAGAACGTAGCTTAACAATACCAAAATTTTCCATTATGGCACTTTGGGCATATAAAATTATGAACTATATTTACAAGCGTCAATAAAAGGTATCCGAAATTCGCATCATTCAAAATTAGTTACCTTTGCTAACACAAAAAAAATAACAGGTACCTGCGGTTATAAAAAATAATAACACGTCTGTGTAAGCAAGTGTTATTCTCCAAGAACGTTGAAATGCAGCAAATATTATGATACATCATAAAAAGTACCTTCAATTATTTTCTGTCAAAATTGAAATAGAAAATAAGCAATAATAAATTCAGCATATATAATTATAAATAACTATACTTCAACCTTTTGTCTTATTATATTTAGGAATTAATTATAAATTTAGCATTAAAATGAAAACATCAAAATGGCGATTGGATTAGTGATGTAAAAATATCAGTCAAGCAACGCTCCATTTCTGATTTAAATTTATTTGAATTAATTAAAGTTATCATTTTTAATTTCTTGAAATAACTGGTAGCTGTAACATTTTTTTTCGTTTATTACGATATTTTCGCTCGCTTTCCGCATAACTCGCATATGAGGAAGGTACTGTGAATTTTAATTAAAAGTGAAGACTGCCGTTTTATGACGAGAATTGGAAATTGAAAACCTAAAAAAACCTTATTTTTAAAGCGTCGAAAATTATTGTATGCTTTGGTAGTCATACTAATCGCATCATTATATAATTTGCTTATCATGTTTGTTATAAAATATGACTTAAGGGAAATTGCCTTACATAACACTTATTTACGGTATGAGTTTGTTGTAAAACTTGCGTAAGACATACAATTCTCCTCGTGTATCCTGCTATATAATAAATTTATTTGTATATTTGTTTCGATGTTTGGCTATCAATCATGCAAAAGAATACTACCTGGATTTGTATAAAATTTCACATAGGTAGACAATGACCTAGAGTCCTACACTCCAGGTTATATATAAAAGTACCTCGACAAAGTTATTCACATTTCTTTTATCACATTCATCACCACGTTCGGGAGCTAACAACTAAAAAACTGAGTACACCCATAATTGAATATAGTGACCATTGGCCAAAAATGTATTATTCAATAAGTAAACAAAAATAAAGTGGAAAAGTTTTTTGAAATATGTTCACAAATTTTGCACTTTTTGCTTTCTCCCGGAGATTTTCACGTTTACGTTTTTATTACGACTCAACATTTATAGAAACATTGGAAGAGAATATGGTTCCTTAAGCACTATTTATTTGTCTTAAATGTAAATCCAATCTGAAAATCTTTCTAGTTTAAAAAAGCAACAAGTTTGAAATATATTACCTAAAAAAATTCAAATTAATAAACAATCATCTGTTTTAAGTAATATATTTTATATTTATTCATATTTTCTGTAAAGAACAGAAACATAATTTTCCGAGATCCATACCTTAAAAAGAAAAAATCAAATCTTTTTAAATCACAAACGTGTTCGTCTGGGTTCCACTATTTAATGTTTTAGAGATAAATATCTAAGTGAAGTGTTTAGTTCTAGGAACGTTTCGGATACAAAATTCTATATATCTATACAAAATTCTATATATTATGGTTAAACACACAGGTACTTTAAAAAAAATTACAGGTACTTTAAAAAAATCAACCCATAAAATGGGGGACGAAAGTAAAAAGTCCACGCAGTAAATACTGCCTGAACTTGTATGAAATTTTGAAATTTAACCTGAATTAAGCCAAATGGTGTTTTTATCCCGGACCACGTAGACATAGTCGCAGTAGAAAACTTGTTAATATATAAAAATTATGGCTCAATTTCTCACTTAAGTATTCGTGAAAGGAAATTTGTATATATATATATATATATATATATATATATTTATATAAATATATGTATATATATATATATATATATATATATATATATATATATGTATATACACACATATATTAGATACAAATATAATTGGTATTTCCGGTCGCGTCGAAATTTTAATATAAGAATTTCTTTTCGTCGACAAGCCAAGATTTGTCCCATCTACACAAATTTATTTTCACGAATACTTAAGTAAGAACTTGAACCATAATTTTTATATGTTAACTATTTTCCTCCCGCGACTATGTCCACGTGGTCCGGGAAAATCATCATCATTTGACTTGATCCAGGTCATGGTCTATCTTTAAAAGTTAGGTTTTAAATCATGTATCATGTATATATATATATATATATATATATATATATATATATATATACACATATATATATATATACATATATATATATATATATATATATATATATATCTATTTTATTTTGGGAGGGGAGTTTGGTGTAGGTCTTGGTGGTGCTTGTCTTGCTGTAAGACACTCATCTATAAAATGCTGAGCAAAAACATGAACATACACCCAAGTGTGCGGAGTTGGGTTTTATGTGTCACCAACAAGTTCATCATACACGTCCACGCTGCTCTCAGACCGCCGTGGCGGGCTGGGGGTAGGCTCACTACTATTCCAGTGAGTCGTCCCTCCTGGGCAATGCTACAGTCCTTAGGACCCCGCACATTCCATGTACTCCCGGACTGCAGTAGCAAAGTATGATGGGCGAAAGCGAGCCCTAGGCGCTTTAACCTAGTATACAGCTAGGGGAGACAACCCTGAATTAAAAACCAGTGTGTAGCTCAAACGAGCTGCCCCAGACCGTAATCCTGTGGTCATGTCTCGCAGGAACGGGGGTCTGAGCTTCGCCACTTGGACCGTGAGGAAGGCCACCTCTATAAAAAACCCCTAAATCCTAAGGTGTGGTACGTGCCAACAGGACTCTTTGGCTGAAAGGACAGATCAGTCATTAGCGACCAAACTCGACCTATGTAGCCCTCTACCGGGAATAGGCGTCACCCTAGGTAGCGACCGTATTATCGTCCTATACTCGTGGGAACAAAAATGAGTGATCCAATCAATAATAAAAATAATAATAATAAAAATGAAAACTGCACCAAGATTAATAAAAACCAACCACAGCAGATAAGCCGTAATGTAATATTTGAAAGTCGACCTAGAACACATTCTCTGGGTAACTATCCAACCACAACCTACCCAAAACAAACTACTGACCAAGAACCAAGTACAAATAAGGAAGATGACTGGAAGGAAGTCACCGGTAAGAAAAGACCTCACTCAAGCCCGGAAAATGTTGGAACACAAAAACAAACAAAACTGGATACATACTGGCTATCTCAAACTCAACCGATACCAACAACAAATAGTTTTACTCAACTAGCAGAAGAAGAAACCCAAGTAGACAACTCCACTACTGTAGAAAAGACAACAAAACCACCTCCAATATTTGTTGACAAAGTGGGTAATGTCCGACCTCTACTTAACATGCTTAATGAACATGCTCCAAATATGTACGCTTTGAAGGTCCTCCACAATGATCAAGTCAAAATCCAGACCAAATCTGCCGATACATACAGAATTATCGTCAAACAATTGGAACAAAAACAGACTGAGTTTTTTACTTATAAGCCTAAACAGGATCGAGCGTTCAAAGCTGTGCTTAAAAATATGCATCCATCTACTAACCCTGATGACATCAAAGAAGCATTAAATGATATGGACTACAGCTGCATAAAAGTTTGGAATATCAAACAAAGAACCACAAAGAAGCCATTGCCCATGTTCATTATTGAATTATTACCGAATGACAACAACAAGCGGATATATGAAGTTAAAAGCCTAATGCAATGTATGGTATCCTTTGAACCTCCACGATCAAAACGGGAAATCCCACAGTGTGCGAAATGTCAACAATATGGACATACCAAAGCTTATTGTCGCCGACAACCTAAGTGTATCAAATGCGCTGGTGACCACCTCTCCATTGACTGCCCAAGGAAAACTAGGTCCGACCAAGTCAAGTGTATACTCTGCGATGGTAACCATCCAGCAAATTACAAAGGCTGTGGAGTCTATCGTGAGCTTCAAGATCTGAAATTCCCAAAAGCACCAGCTCGTAGATCCAGGAATAAAAATCAGTTTGATAAAACAGAAAGTCATGAACAAGAAACACTAACGGCTCATAAAGAGAACTCTCAGAATACCATACGACAAACATATAGAGACGTATTAACCAAAGGACATCAACTTCCACAAAATAGCGATATACGTACAAATGATATGCATGAAATAATGGACTTATTGAAACAAGTGATGCAGCAATTGACTACATTGACAAACCTAATAATAGCACTCACGACGAATCTCTCAAAATAGATTGCTTAAAAATAGCTCTATGGAATGCCAATGGGCTGCCACAACACACCCTTGAGGTTCAATCGTATTTGCAGACACATAATATTGATATCTTGCTAGTCTCTGAAACCCACTTTACAAAAAAGAGTTATTTCCAAATACAAAACTATAAGACTTATCACACAATGCACCCTGATGGAACTGCACATGGGGGGAGTGCAATAATTATAAAAAATAATATTAAGCATTACGAAACAGTACAATATTGTACTGAAGAGATCCAAGCAACAAATGTGCGAATCGAAGACTGGGTAGGATCTTTTGTAATATCGGCTGTCTACAGCCCACCGAAACATAAACTTAAGGAAGCAGATTATGTAAGGTTTCTCGCCACACTGGGCCACCGATTCGTTGCTGGTGGAGATTATAATGCGAAACATCAATACTGGGGCTCGTGTACAGTAACAACAAAGGGACGGCAACTAAAAATGTCAATTGACAAACTAAATCTTAGTATTGTCTCGCCTGGGCAACCCACTTACTGGCCCACTGATAGAAGAAAAATACCAGATGTGATAGATTTCTTCATAATCAAAGGATTCCCTAGCAGCTTTATCACAAGTAGAACTAGCCTAGATTTGTCTTCTGATCATTCACCTGTAGAAATGACCCTCAAAAGGTCCATCACATTAGCTCCAAAACCATGTAAGCTGCACACACGCAAAACTGACTGGGATCTCTTTAGCTAATTAATGGCTCAATGCCTGGACGAGTCACTACCTATGAAAACCGAAGAGAACATAATGGAAGCTGTTGAACACCTCAACTATTGTGTACAAAGGTCTGCCTGGGCTGCTACCCCAACACTTACAGACACAAACCGTAAACTCGAATGTCCTCTGTCTATTCGTGAACTTCTGACTGAAAAACGTAGTGCTAGAAGAAAATGGCAACAGTCTCGACATGCATCAGATAAAAAACATCTAAACTACTTGCAAGCTAAGCTAAAATCAGCACTTAGCGATAACAAGAACGAAGGCATACAATCCTTCTTAAAAAGTCTAGACGTGACATCGGCTACTGATTACTCACTGTGGAAAGTCACAAAAAATATGAAACGTCCAGTCTTAAAGCAACCCCCTCTACGCAAAGAGAACAATGAATGGGCAGCCAGTGAATCGGAAAAAGCAGTTACATTCGCCGAACTCTTAAAACGCGTCTTTGTACCAAACCCCGAAATAAATTCCCCCAAAACGCAAGAAGTGTCAACTTTTCTGAATCAATGCCACCAACTTGATCCCCCTATTTCGAATTTCACTAAGAGAGAAATAAAAGCTGTTATTGATACACTTGATATCAACAAGGCACCTGGCTATGACCTAATAACTGCCAAAATTCTAAGAGAGCTCCCAGAGGAAGGAATTTCATTCCTCACAATCCTGTACAATGCAATCGTACGTACGTGTTCGATTCCTCCCCAGTGGAAAGTGGCTCAAATAATAATGGTCCTCAAGCCTGGCAAAAAATGCTGTTGATGTGAAATCTTACAGACCTATTAGATTGCTACCAATTACTTCCAAGGTTATGGAAATTTTATTTCTGGGAAGATTAATGCCACATATCTATGATAATAATCTACTGCCTGATCACCAGTTTGGCTTTCGTCAGAGACATGGAACCATTGAGCAGGTCCATCGATTGGTCAAAAATATCCATAATGCCTTTGAGTCAAACCAATATAGTTCTGCATCTTTCTTGGACATATCCCAGGCATTTGATCGGGTATGGCACGAGGGACTGCTGTTTAAAATTAAAAAGAACCTACCCATAAATTACTACAACTTCATCAGATCATATCTACACAACAGACACTTCTACGTTAAACAGGGAACTGAAACTACGTCTCTCTATCCGATCCAAGCAGGAGTTCCCCAGGGAAGCGTTATGGGCCCAATACTGTACCTGCTGTACACAGCTGACCTCCCAGTCACAGAAGGTCTTGTTACGGGCACTTTTGCTGATGACACAGCAATTCTCGCAGCAGACCACCGACCAGACATAGCCTCACAAAAACTTCAAACAAGCCTTGACCAAATATCACAGTGGCTGCAAGATTGGCGAATCAAAGTTAACGAAATCAAATCAATACAAGTTACTTTTACTACCAAACGAGATACGTGTCCGGCAGTAAACCTAAATGGAGTACAGTTACCGCAAGCCGATTACGCGAAATACCTTGGCGTGTATCTCGACAGACGTCTGACATGGTCCAAACACATCCTGGCCAAACGATGTGCAGCGGGCCAAAAAGTGCGAAACATGTACTGGCTCCTTAACAAAAACTCTCAATTGTCGATCGAAAATAAACTATTAATTTATAATCCATATAGGCTTGATCGTGTCAAGCCTATATGGAATTATGGCCTACAACTGTGGGGAACCGCGGCAAAATCAAATATTGAAATACTACAAAGGTTTCAATCAAAAACGCTTAGAATGATAGCTGGTGCACCCTGGTATGTCACAAACAATAGACTCCATTTGGAGCTTGGCATAAAATTGGTCCAAGAAGAAATCTCAGAGATGATAAAGACATATAGAGATCGAATCGCTAATCATCCCAATCCACTGGCTATAAACCTGATGAACCCAATAACGGTACCCAGAAGGCTTAAGAAAAAACTTCCCCAAGACCTTCCCTTATATAGGGGCAAACTGAAATGAGTTCAAAAGGACGAACTCAGTACAAGACATGCTAACATACGCACCAATTGCTGAATGTCTCAAATGACAGATTGCAATAATAATTAAAAAAAAAAAATATATATATATATATATATTATAGAAAAGGACTAAAACGTATTCATCACGCGGAATTTTCACGAATTTATTATTTGATTTCACGAATTTATTAATTTATTATTATTATTGTCTTATTTTATACTCTAAAAATGCAAAGGTACAAAATTTTAATATTGGTAACCTATATTTTGAGAAAAAGTTATTTATTCATGTATTTATCACACCCAAAAACCAGGAAACTTCTAAGCTTATTTAAAAAAAAATATTAGTAAGTAATACATATTTTTGGGTGACTAAATCTTTTTATTTAAATAAATATAGGGATATAGATGCATAAATATGGTAACACAAAATTTCTGATTTTGTGTGTTATATTCGTCTAAAAATAATTTAGTTAAATTGTGAAAGCCCAGAGATTTAAGGCGTTTTAGCTTTTCTCAGTAATTTGTTAATTTTACGATAATACAATTATTTTTGTCTAACGGTATTACATAGATAAATAAATATTTTTATTATGGCCTTTATTAAATTTTCGGTCTGCTTGCATCAGTGAATTGAAGAGGTATAAGCAAATAAGTAAATTATTAACATGCTTGAAAAATATGTCAGACAATATAACATTTAAAAACAATATTCATCTTTATAAAGGATTTAATAGACATACTATGTACACTCAAATATTTATTGTTTCTCCTAGTGAAACCTCCTAGTGAGAGTTCTGTTTTTTGAAATTTTCTGTATAACACCCCATATTAACCACTGATTTATATACACTTTTTTTCTAATGAATTATTTATCTATATACACTAGAATGTAATAATTGTAGAAAGGAATATTTCTATTCATTTTAAGAGTAATTCTTTCAAGCAAAATGTGACTGTAAAATTACTTGCAAAATATATATACAAGAGACCAAAACAATTGTTAGCTCAGTTATAAGCCCAGAATTTATAGGATATATTAACATCATAATTAAACTTGTTAAATACAAGTAGAACTCATATTATAGGGAAACAGTACGTACTTTGTCGTATATAAACCTTTAAGTTTCTTTACAATTAAATGAAACTACGTGATATAGTATTATTTATACTTTCTTTAATTTCTTTACCACGACCTAGGTTTCGTTGTATTACAACATCCTCAGGTGGGATATTAGCAAAGATCTTTACATCTTTGAAGATTTTGTAATACAACGCAACCTAGGTCGTGGTAAAGAAATTAAAGAAAATAGAAATAATACTACATCACATAGTTTCATTTAATTGTAAATAATGAATTTCTCCAAAATTAACGCCAAATGTATTCAATACTTTAAGTTTCTATTGAACCGTTTACAATATTACTTTTAATTACTTAAATATTTTGGGTAGTATGTCTTTCATAGGCGTCATGCATAGGCATGAAGCCTATAAAAGACATGTATTTCTTTTCAGTGGAACCATAATTATAGTTTTATAATAAACTCTAGGTAACATGCAACATGTAAGGTAACATGCTACCTATTGAAATGCACGTGGGTTAATACGCTTTATACCTTTGCCTTGTAAGGTTTTAACTCAGACGTTTTCGAAGAAAAACGGTTATGATAGATTGACTGATCGAGTGCTTCTTTTTGAAGTACGGAACCATAAAAACTAATAATGGCACAAACATTTGTGACTCTAATTATTTGTTGAACGATTTTACGTATCGTAAGATGGAATGATTAGTTTTAATCGTACCCGCACTACGTGAACCTAATTTGGTACCGTTTTGATGATATTGTTATGAAAAATAATTATGTTTTAAATACAGATTCCCGAAGCCACAAGAACATTTTGATAAAAAATGTTATTTTTTGCTATTTTTCCCTCAATCCAAAACGGATAAAGTATCACAGTGGACACTGTTTGAATGGCTAAATATTTCACAGAAGTAATTTTAAAATAGTTAAATTCGTAAAACAGAAGAAGAAATATTTTCATTAAAATATATTCAAGAAAATATGTTATAATATATAAAATGACATTATCTTCCGACACATTACGCTTTCATTTTGGGCTGTACTCAACAGAAGCGTAGATGAAATATCTTGCGATTCGTGTGCTTGTGAGTTCCGATCCTGTACTATTTCTAACACACCGTTAGTTGTACAAATGCCTGGATTCTGTGACAAATATAACTTCTGGTTTATCGCTTCAGCTATGAGTTCTCTAGAAGTAGTTATGTTGACTTCGTTTTCCTTCTTATTTAGAGTGCTAGCGAAAAATTCAATCTCACTGAAGACATCTGGATTATAAGACCATATTTATATATTTTTAAAACATTCAGCAGTACAAGCAGGTGTAATCACACTGTAAAATGCTGGATTGAAACTGGTGATCATCCGATAGATTAAATTCCTCGACCAAAGTGGTTGTGGAATAATTTTTCAATTTCGTTAGAGTAAAATTTCTTTAATGCCATTTGGAAACCTCTATTCAAAGGTCAGCGACCTATGGCATCAATAGTTGTATATAACAAGTCTAGTTGTATGTACATCAGTAGTTGTATGTGTCTAATATAAGTACAAACGACTTTTATTTGGTTGGCTTTGTTTGGTCCTTAAAGGGTTATAGCCATTGTATAAATAATTCTGCGTTAATAAGCTCGAATCTGAAATTGTATACGGAACTAGAAGGTGCGCCACATAATCATTTGGCTTCCATCCATTTTTCCGAATTAATGAAGGTGATATAGTATTGTACTAACTAATAGTCTGACTGTGAAAGGCTATGACCTTTGGTTCTCATGGCATTTATAACGTGACATTGGTCCCTCTTTTTCTGTTCGATATTTTATTTACTGCACATTCAGCTTCGGTTGAAATAATTTTGGTGGGGTTATTAAACACAAAAGAAGCACCAGTCTCATCCATATTGCACATATGGTTTGAATTAAGGTTATCATATTGAGACGTACTAAAACTCGGTGATAATACTTGTCGGCGCAAGTTATCTCACTGAAATTTCCGGGTGAAGCTTCATAAAACCATTCAGTGATTCCTTGACCGCTATTTTACTCTCGGGGTTGAATCATTTAGGATTATGAGTCTTAGATATTTTAAAGTAATCCCAAAAAAATATTGTCTAATTTTTCAGTTAACAGTTTTCAGTATCACACAATTATTTCTCGTTTTCTTTTGAGAATATAGTATAGAATCTTTCTAAGCTACTTGCTGAATGAGATCTATTTAATCGTACTCGTAAAGTGGACTCGACTCCATGAAGCAATTTTGCTACAGACGTTTTACTCCCACCATCTGCAACGTGTTTACCTGCTGCCTCTAATAACTCTGTGGAACACTTTGATCGATCTATCGAGATACGCAAAATTGAAAGCGTTATCTTATATAACCTTCTGTTATTTATAGAACGTACAAAGGGCGTAACAAAACCCTATTAGCGAGAATCCAAATTACCAAGACCACTTTGTTAGCGACAAATATATTTATGAATCTTGAATTGCTTCGAAATGAAATATACCTGTATCGAGAAAGTACAAATTCGCAATCTTCTCATACGCGTTGTACAGAACTTAACCCTGTTTTTTAAAAACAAATATTGTAAAGTATGATATACATGGTAACACATCCTTATATGCTCAGAGATTTTATAGCTGTGTACTTGCTATGAAATGGTTAATAACCTTTACAAGGGCGGTTTTATTTTCATTGTTCAATCTTAATTATAAAACACTTATTTCATACTATGTTCTGTCTTCTACCTTAAAACAAGGTAAAATGATAGCAGATAAGAAATTAATATTATTTTGGTCCAAATTTCTATCCTTAGTGTTGTCCGTTGAAGGTTTTAATGTTCATATTTCTAATGTTACTATCTAAGATTAACTTTTAATTCCATACATACAGACTTTAGTAATGAACATTGGATAGGAATCCAGTGATAATTAACTGATATTGTATAAAATTAATTAGTTAATATTAATAAGCTAAATACAATAATGAAATTTACACAAAGTTTACATGAGCTTTCATGAAAGTTTTAAATCATAGCTAAGTTACAATTATTTTTTACGGTTTAACCAGAGATTTCGTAAAAAAGCATTTGAATGCTTCTTCGAGAAACAGAAGTTACAAAATTACAACTTGGATTAAAAAGAGTGTAGAATTGTTAGTCGAAACAAAATGAGATATAAAAGAGAGAAATTTCTCCATGGTGGATGTAACGATACTCAGAAACGAGGCTTCCGAAATAACGATAGGTAGGATGGGTAGCAAAAAGAGTAACAGTTAAAAAAAAGAAAAGAGACACACGCAATAACATAAAATTTTTAAATGTAAAAAAATTAACATGAAAAAAAATTTACATACGTACGTTTCACTGGCACAATAAACATTTATGGTAAGAAAGAAACATTTTACAATATTTCGATTAAATCTATTATTGAATATTAAACCAAGAATAAAGAAATCAATAGCTTCAATATAACTAATAATATCAATAATATATTTATTAAAAATTACCTTTAATTTATCTGCACTTCCATCTTCGGAATGAAAAGCAGCGATGTTGCAATAATACCCTGATATTCCAAAATTTATTTCGATTCACATATTCTCCCACATGCTTTTATACACACCGTACTATTTCTAAAAAAATTATTGAACCTGATATAAGGATATTTTTCTATTCTATTTTTAAGTGAATTCATATTCTATTTTCTCGTTTATTTTTATGTACAATTTTGTCAGTTTTTTCTCTTTTACGTTCAATGTAAACAAAACATTTAGACCTTCTTCTACCCAAATATATAAAATTAAAAAAGAGTTCTTTTACATAAATATTTCTTCACATGTAAACTCAATAATCATATGCACGCCTTTTTTTCCATTTGTAATATTTATCACTTCCTGTCCTAATATTCCACAATAATAAATAATGACCAATTTAGAAAAATTATCAAAACAATATTACCAAATAAGTAATTATTATAATAAATGGAATTAATAATTGAAAAATAAGCTATCTAATTGGACAACTAATAATTCCAGGAACAGTTATATTAAAGTGAAAAGTGTCAGTGACGTAAAAAAAGTTAGATGATACTAATTGCCTTTGGTCACATTACAGAAATTATTTTACTGACTTTTACCAAGAATAATAGGTATAAAAATAACGGTCCCCAAAATTTATCCCATTTATATCCAGTAGGTATTTTAACTCGTCGTAGGCCATCGTCCTTTCATAGGTTTATCTCAACAACAGTTTCGTTTTTTTAATCACAAAAAATATCTTTATTATTGGTAAGCATTGTGAAAAAAAATTAGAAGCCAAACTGAAAGTTGCTTCCAATATAGGCCTTTAAAAACACACATACACGTGTATTTATTTATTCTTTAATGGATAAGAGCAAACTAAGTCAGTGAGCACCTGATCAAAATAGACCAATTTTTTCCGAATTTTTAATTGTCAAATAAAAAACCACTTGACAAATGATCGGAAAATTATAATAAAAGATAGGAGAAAATTATTTTTATTGTATCTAGGGTTATAAATTCCAGCCATACAGACTAATAAATTTTTATTTTGAACGAAAGTAGTTTTCTTTATGTGCGTTTCAGTATTAGTCGGCTACATATAACTGATTCAAAAAAGCTGACACAGAAGCATTTCACATTGATCAAACAGAAATTCGACTTAGCGATGAATAAAACCAGAGGTTTTATGACCAGCCGTCAGACTAGAAGTTGTAGTACGAGAATAGGAATTTGTAGAAATTCTAGGTCGGAATATTCAATTTTATATCGAATGGAATAGTGGCAATAAAGTGTTTAAGCAGTCATTGTATTTTTATATTTTCACAAGAAAAGACCCCTTTTTAATTCAATTTTACTGTAAATTGCCAAAATAAAAAAGTAGACGTTATAAGTGTTAATATATACTCGTATTATTAAGCATGTTTCATAGTTTATTTACATCTTTATGTACAATCGTAAGAACATATTACATATAATACAACTTTCTTGCCAGAGTAGGCAAAGTAAAACACTATGATCAAGTGCACCTAATACTTATCTTCATCTTACCCACCATGACTGAAGTGTACTTCAAATGTGTACCTCACTGTATATTTAAATGTATTAATACTTTCTTTTCACATGACCTAGACTTTTATTAATATACCTCAAAACTTTTCACCTTCGCTTCTTTTGGGAATATTTTATAAATTTGAAGTTAATATTTATTTATTCCACGTAATTACTTGTATTTACTATTCCATAGTACGATGCTGAAAATGCGATTGACATTAAATAAGTTGAATGCCTATCTGCTTCTTTTAAACAAACATTCCTAAGTTTAAAATAAAATGTCTAGTTCCTTTCCAGATAAAATAAATTATTTTCTGTGTTAAAGAATTAAAATATATTTGCCTTTTATATTTCTTTTTTCTATGACGAAAGTTTATTAGTGGAATATTATTTGTGAAAGGTAGTTAGGGAGTTCAGTTGATGATTAAATATGGAATAATCCCTTTAGACACCGAAACATATTTTCTTTGATTTATTTATTCACTTTTTGTCGAATTTAAAATTGTGCAAGAGAGGAGAGAGAAGCAATTTGTATATACATTTCCTTTTATGTTATTACGATTTTCATTGGTTTTGTGAATTGATTGCGCAGAATACTAAAACAATGCAATGAAATATAGAGCATTTTTAAAGTTAACAATTTGATTTCTCTGACATTGAATAACTTAGTCAATTAAATTTCTATCTTACTTAATGTTATTTAGGATCGATCGAAAGCGGTACTATTAAGTTTTTTTTAATTTATTAATTGATTTCAAAATAAGATGTTAACAAATTATATCCTATAAATAAAATAAAAAATTAGCACTCTTACAATTAATTGTTTCAAACCAAAACTCTGTTAAAAATGCTAAACCGATTTAATGTATTGAGTTTTTCTATAAATATTTGCCTTTATTGTTCAATCTTTTATTGCATATGAAGAGTTTGGCAGTCTTTGAAAGTTTGAAAGAGAAAACATTCCACATATAGTATAGTTTATGATTAGAAAGGTGTTATTAGGATATCTAAAACCTTTTGTTTTGTAATTTAGGTACTTAATTTTTAGAGGAAAAAAAAAAAAATATATTTCCCCTCTCTCCCTCTCTCTTATTTTTGAAAATACTGAACTTAAAATAATGATACAGAAAAGTTATAACGATGATTACAGATATAATTTTGTTGATGCATTCACTATGATTTAAATGTCCCCCTAATTAATTTTACCAGGTATTATTAAAAGTTTATTGCACTGAGAAGTCCATATTAGTGATTACTAGAAGAGAACAAAGTTCTCTTCTATCTGAACGTGATAATTTCAAAAACTACTATACCTATTTTCATGCAGTTTTCACTATTAAGTAGAGTAATTAACGAAAAAGGTTTAGATATATAATTTATGGAACTATGGTGTAATTTGGCCGAACTAGGACAAACATTGTCGAATAAATTGGAAAAAGTTGTGATATATGAAAGCTTGACAAGTATAGGCAGCGTGAATCTTCAAAATATGCAATGTCACATATTAGCAGTAAAAGTACCTTTCTCGAAAATATGTTTTATAAAAGACAATTCTTCTTAATCTTTATATTCCTTCTATCATATCAAATAAACAATTATTGATTTTCCCATTAAAGATACTACCACAAAATTCAACGAAAAATTGTTATTTTTGTTCTTAAAATTGTTAATCTATAACTCAGAATCAGAGGATATTATCTATTTAGGAATTAATTCTTGTAAATAAATTGCAGAAAAAATTTGGCTGCTGTTGCAAATGTACAAAAATCGTTCCGAATACCATATTAACATTTATATAATAGGAGAGCATGTTGAGGTTATGTATTTACTCCTTAAATAACGATATCGAATAAGAATTGCCTTAGAAACAAAATATGCTCACACTGGAATAATCTCTTTCCACATGTACCAGTTGTATTGCCATATTTGGGTTTTGTTTTAGTAAACGACATATATAGGTTTTCGTTCAAAGAATCTTCAATTATTGCATACTGTAGACACTTGTTCAATTGTCTATCGTTTCTTCATGGCTTACTTAATATAATAGATAGTTTAGTTTAGTATTGAGTTTTTCTGTAATTATTTGAGTTTCTATGCTAAACTAATATTATTTGAGTTTTAAACTGATTGAGTTTGTACTTATCACCATGTTTAAATTTTAAAACACAAATAATTATTAGTTTAGTATTGAGTTTATCTGTAATGATTTGAGTTTAGTATGTTGTCGTTTTTTTATTAATCCATTGGAATTAACAAAAAAATGTATTATTTATATAGACGAAAGCAAAATAAAATCTATTGCCATATTACCCGAATTAAAATACCTTTCTCATAGTATAAATTATTTCGGTAATATTGAGTGTACCTATTGCTTTAAAGTAGATTATATGCGTAACATATCTGTATAATTTGTATTGTTAAATTTCCTACAAATTCATTATGTACTTATCCGCCAAATAATCGTGTAAACAACGATTTTTCCGCTCTTTCCACCAGTTTTTGCTGTCAATCTTATTATTTTAATGGTAAAAAAGCGAATGTACAAATATGAATTAAGAAATTGTCTATCCAACAGTATCTTTACTTACCAATATAAATAGAAATGTACGAAGAGTGATCTTATTATTTTTGTACGAAATTGATTTGTTTCTGGAATTTGTGAGGACGGACCCTTAAACAATTTCCGTTAAAAGGGTTGGAACAGACGAACAGATGAATATACATATAAACAGGTAGAGAGATAATAAAATATTTTGTTATTATTTTTTGGGCTGTGACCACCGTACCGATTTCTTGGTATTTGTAATTTCCTTTACAAAATTGTTAATCAATGTAATAATATTGAGAGTACGAACTAATAAAGAAACACCATAGCCTTTTTCATTAATGATACTTCTAATTATACACACAGTAAGTAAACATTTACTGTCGTAAACAATGTAGATACTATACACTCTTTTCTCTTTTAAATATATCAGTAAAAACTTATATAATACAAAATTTTTATAGGGTTGACAAGATTCAAAAACTCAAATTTGAAGCCTAAATCATTATTTGACGATTGGCATGAAAAATAAGATTTTCTGATTTTTCTTATGCCACAAAAGATAAATTTTCTCTGAGAATAATGCAATTTAAATATTTATGAGCAATGCCTTCTGGAACTCTGGAAAAGCGACACTAGAACCAATTTACTCTCAGGGTGAAATCATATATGGGGAAAAAAATTGTTTTCCGAAAATACTCGGGAATGGCAAAAACCAGATAATGTGACAAATGTCTTTTTTAACTTGTATCGTGACGCTGAGAATTTTATCTTAATGTTTTTTTAAATTATGTGTTATCAATTTATTCCCTTACTTGTCAGTGAATTTAAATGATTTATTAGATAGGTTGTGAGCGTCAACGACAAAACGAACAACTAGTTTGTACGGGATAGTGTAAGGGTAAATGCTCGAAAAAAACTCGTTCGTACTTATCAACATGTTTAAATTTTGTTGACTATAGACATCACTATCTCGCATAGTTTTTTTCAATAGACATCTTATTTTAGCTCAATTTTGTTTATATTCCAAACACAAGGCGAGCTTTCACATTTTTATAGGTTCTGTTTAATTTTACTCTATTTATTCCCGCTGACAAGATGTACCTTCAAAATAAATAATATACAGCCAAAACTTAAAGTTTAGCTTTCTGCCGCCTACAGATTAGAATAATAGTCGTATATAACCTAAGAATATGTTACTTCTGAAGTTTGTTAGAAATATTCCCTATTATATGACTCAAACTTTATTGTTATGTCGTTAGACTGTAGATAAGTTTTCGTTGTCCAAAGCTTTTTAACTCATATTGTGTGAGTTCAGGGAATTTAATTATTTTAAAATTTGAATAAGTTAATGTATACATTATAAATACATGTGAATACTTCTGTGTATGTTAAAGATGGTGAACAGAAAAATACTTCTTTTCTTTATCTTAAAGGAAATTCAGATATAACAAAAATTGGTCGTACTTAAAAATATCTTAGAATAACTCTTAACAATTTCTATTGATTTATTTGTTAAACACTGAGGCTATTTTATAATATATCAAATATAATTTTTATTATTTTACCGTTTAGCTGACTTTTGGAAAATTATTTACTATCGGTGAAGTTCGGTGAAGAATTATATTGGTGGAAGGGTAATATAAGAGACATATTTTTAGGTTGTAAGAAACATATTATTTTTAATCAGTTAATATCTCGGAAAATTGATGAGTATTTTATTACTATCATCTAGCTCTATTATCAAGCCTGAGCTACTACTTGCAGTCAGATGACCCTTTAAAAACCAAATGAACCCAAATACCATAAGTCTCGTCATAACCATTGAGAAATTGCAAGGACTATATTGGGAATAAATCGTCAGATCTTAATAAAATTTAAATGGGATCTCCAGGGTAGTATCTTCTTTTAAATAAAAAAAGGAATTATCAAAATCGGTAAGAACATTATTGAAATCATGCACGAACATAAATGTGTATTTACACATAAGTATATGCATGCAGGTTGAGTTGAGAAGTAAGTTTGGGAACAATTTCTATATAATATGATGTCATATGTTCCGAGTTCTCTACAAAATAATAATTGCCCTGTTTAAGGACACATAATATTTCAAAATTATAATACTACTATCAATCAATCTATACTTATGTTGATATAAGTGACAAAGGTAGAATGTTTTTGGTCCCTTTTCAGCTCCAGCTCAATACATCTGATCTTAGTTAGGGCTTAATAATTTTTATAATTTTTTATGTACTAAGAATACATTTATTGAAAAAAGAAAAGAGATTTAAATTTACACTCCTCTAAGAAGATAAGTGGAATTTATGACATCAATCGTATTTCTTCTTCTCATTATTTCCCAAAAATATTTGTAAATAATGATATTATTTACAAATATAAAAATCACTTGCTATATTTAAATTTAAAGTTTGCTTTATGCTCATCACAAATAAATGTATAGATTTGTTGTTATTACAATAGCTTTGTATCGTAAAACTGAAATTAATGTACGTACTGAAAATTGCAACTCAGTTCTCTTTAGCACCTTCGAAAAAATTGCATATAATAATAATTTGAACTTCAGGAATTTCTCGACATAATTTAACATATACTCCGTAAATTAATTGCGATATCGTGCTACCATTATGAGTATTTCCACGTGGAAATTATTCTTGGTTGTATTCTAGGCAGGAGAATTTAAATTATTTAGTCGAATTGAATATAAATATATTATTGAGATAAGTGGATATACGCGTATATGTGTCGCACTTCAATTTACGTACTATAAATTATAACTTTTCTCAAAAACAGCGTAGCGATAACCAAGAATTAAAATCTATTCACATTCGAAATATATCCAAGGATATTTATACAGAAATAGAGAAAGTATGCTTAAAAAATAATGTTTACCGTGTCCTTTTTTTCCATTTTTACTCCTTGTTTATTACAACTATCACTTTTTTATACACTAGACTCGGGTTTATTATCTATAAATTCTAGGATAAATATCTTAGTTCGCAGAAACCGATTTGCAGAAGTAGTTTTTTCATTTATGTACTAGAATCAGAAGTAGTGAAATAAAAGATCTTGGTGCGCCCTCTTCGAACGAAGAAGTAAAATATAACGTTTGACAGTTTTTATTATCCACGCTAAAAGTGATAAAACGGAATCTAGGACGATTCGAAAAAAGAGGAAATTCATTCTTAGGCGATTACTTCATTCTTTAAGAAGTTGTTTGAGGACACCTGCGTGAAAAAATACGATCTTGTTTTAAAGTAAGAATTGAAAAGCTTTTTATTAAAGCCCGTGAAACTTCCAAAAAACAAGCAGTAAAAAAGTCGATTATGTATTTAAGTTGCCGTAAAATTGAATAACTGCGCACATCCTGTACTTTACAGTTATTCAAAATATATGCTTTTAATTATTTATAAACGTGCAAAATTATTTTACCGTAAAAATGCAATTTGATGACGATTATTAGATTTAGTCAAAATAACATTACAACTAATAATATGGTAACTTAAAAAAAAAGATTTTGAATGATGTCGCATGCATTACATTCAATTAACACAAAATTTTATTTTGCCATTAGTTTTGAATTGTAAGCTCTATCGATATTTTCCAGTCTTTCACTACATGACATTTAATGTTAAAACATAAATAGGTATTAGGTTCATTTGATATCAAATGTGACTATGGTTTGATGCAAACTTGATTCTTTTTTGTTGAAACTTTTTTTGGTAAAGCTCATTTTAGGTCAATTTATTTAAGTAACGTTATATTATAGATATCTGTACATCTCTCTATATGTGATTTTAAAAACTTATTTTGGAGTGATTTTTTTCTCTTAATTGAATGTATTGGTTGTGAGCGGGACGTAACATATAGTTTATAAATTTATATCATAATGAAAACTTGAATGCATTTATTCTATTCGAATTTCTAGACATTATATTTAAATGACAAGTAACACTTTTAATATTCTATACCGGAAACGATAATAATTGTTATGCTGCAGTTGAAGAATATTAAATTTTGTAATGTAAACGAAAAAAAACCATCCTTCGTGTTGGTAATGTTCAACTATGAACTTTTCCTTTATGAAGTCAAGTTGATGCGACGGCTAAAAAATTATGATTATTATATAATAAGTTAATTTCGTTACGACTTGAAATATTAATGCGTAAGTATATCAACGATATCAATGTTTAATTTTTTTGTATTCTTGATCTCTATTACTAACTATTTTAAAAATAATATAAATATATTCTAATATTAAGCAGAAAATAAATGAATAACGCAGATAAATTATTAGCTTCATATTTTGCTTTGAAAAGTTATAAAATATTCTATAGAAAATATATTTCAAGTAAGACCTAGTGAAAGACTGGAAAATATCGATAGAGCTTACAATTCGAAACTAATGGCAAAATAAAATTTTGTGTTAATTGAATATAATGTATTTAATTTGAATGTAATGCATGCGACATCATTCAAAATCTTTTTTTTTAAGTTACCATATTATTAGTTGTAATGTTATTTTGACTAAATCTAATAATCGTCATCAAATTGCATTTTTACGGTAAAATAATTTTGCACGTTTATAAATAATTAAAAGCATATATTTTGAATAATTGTAAAGTACAGGATGTGCGCCGTTATTCAATTTTACGGCAGCTTAAATACATAATCGACTTTTTTACTGCTTGTTTTTTGGAAGTTTCACGGGCTTTAATAAAAAGCTTTTCGATTTTTACTTTAAAACAAGATCGTATTTTTTCACGCAGGTGTCCTCAAACAACTTCTTAAAGAATGAAGTAATCGCCTAAGAATGAGTTTCCTCTTTTTTCGAATCGTCCTAGATTCCGTTTTATCACTTTTAGCATGGATAATAAAAACTGTCAAGCGTTATATTTTAGTTCTTCGTTCGAAGAGGGCGCACCAAGATCTTTTTTTTTACTACTTCTGATTCTAGTACATAAATGAAAAAAACTACTTCTGCAAATAGGTTTCTGCGAACTAAGATATTTATCCTAGAATTTATAGATAGTAAGCCCGAGTCTAGTGTATAAAAAAGTGATAGTTGTAATAAACAAGGAGTAAAAATGGAAAAAAAGGACACGGTAAACATTATTTTTTAAGCATACTTTCTCTATTTCTGTATAAATATCCTTCCAGTTTTTTTGCCCATGCCGCTATTTGTTTTTAATTTTATTTCTGTTGAACAATGTTTGAAAAATGCCAATAACATCTTTATACTCTGAAGTCTATGAATTGCATAAACCTCTTCCTTTCAAGCTATAATAGATAATAAACTCTTTTATATTGAAATTATTTCTGCATATTAAATTCAATTCAAACTGGAAAATTCAGGGAATATAGTGAAAACGTGTGTATAAATATTCAATTAAGAAACTCCCAATATATTTTATCACGTAACTGCGGAATAGGATAGACGGCATCATATCTTTGTCGTACAAATCCCGGTGGCAGACGTTTTATAAATATTTTCCATTCTCTAAGCACATTTCGGAGGAAAACTCCTGGTGGCAATAGACATTGTCTAATGGGCTATCATAACATTTCAAAATCTTCTTGGAAACCATTACCATTTAGGAAATTTTCATAACATATACCTCTTGGTTATAAATACGGCAACTGAGATGCAAATCACGAATAAGACTCTTTTATTTAATCCCTAATTAAAGAAACTAATTGGCAAAATTCTATGGTTAAATTGACAAAAATTTAAAAATGACAAAAGGAGGTTGCCATTTTCTTAGCTTGTGGTTAAAATTTTGACGATTAATTAAATATTTTTCTACTCGCGAATGGGTGCTCAAATAAAATGGTGAGCAGTTTAATGTTTGTAGTAACAGATGATTCATGTTACTTGAAAACTTGATATTTTAGATATCGTTCAAACAAGGTGTTTGAAAGATATCTAAAATAACTTTGTGTATCTCGAGATATTTCGACATAACGATGAAATTTTATGTGACCATGATGAGATAATAGCATATGATAATAATAAATATTGGAGGGCATACACACAACATGGTAATACTCATGATTGTCACGAAATTGGACATAATATTTATTTAATTGATTGTTTTCAAATGGCTTATAGTTATTTTATTTACTCTCCATTTTTTTACCTAAATAACATTACCTGCTATATAAGTGCTATTCATTTTAAGTTGTTTTTCTAATGAAAATATTCAAAATGGTAAAGTAATATCTTTGGTATATATAATTATTTTGAGAAATATATGCGTCGATTGAATTTAAACATGGTGTAAAAGTAAACAAATAAAAGTTTTCGTGTTGCATTAGGTAAATATATAATTTCTTGTTGGTCAACAAATTGTTAACCCCCGATAAATTATCACAACGATTATTTTGAAATCTAAACGTCACAAAGATATGAAACCATATTTACATCAACCTTATATATAATGTATTGCATTATAATATATAGTAATAATATTAATATTATATAATAGGAGGTAGAATTTTCAGCGAAATAATAACGTATTTTAGATTTAAAAACTTCGCAAGGCCATTTTGAAAAGTTTCTATAATGTCGATTTGTTTATTTTATAAATTATTGTCTAGAGCTCTAAATCTGCAAATTAAAATCAGAATGTGCAATATCGGGTAAAGAATATTTTGGATACCCCACCCTTGAATTTAAATGGCGTTATTAGTGGTAGTTCATCATTCAGCATAACCTTTGTAGAATTCCGTTTAAATTTGTACACTGAAATTCCCACTAAATTATCTTGTACTAATAAGGTATATATATATATATATATATATATATATATATATATATATAAATTTATAAATGTATATAAAATAGTTATAATTTTTTTTATTTTGGCTATATTTATCTTTAACATAAACATGAATATCATTTAATCTACCAACTCGTGAAAACACCACTTATAACTGTTCGTGCAAAAAACAGGTTCTTAAAAAATAAAATATAACAGTATTCTATTGAGCATCTGACCTTGTGTTTGACGGTGATTCATTTCGGTTGCACTTTAAACGTTGATTTAATACGGTTGCGCTTTTTGTGCGTCAATGAGCAGCAATTATGAATGTTCGTTCATAAATAATTACTGTTTAAAAAACTCTCATGCATGTTAATTGAAGGGATTGTCAATAGATGATGATGTTAACAATATAATCACTTTTGAGAAATAATATGTAAAGAATTAAAAAAAATATTTGAAAAATATTTCATTCGTCATTGGCGGTGAAGGTAATCTTCAAAATGATGAGTCAGATATAGAATATGAACAAAAAACATCTCTGGGAAATAATATATAGAGAAAATTTAAATTTATTTCCAATAATGCAACACTCTTGAAGACCTTGGCGCTAATTGTAATTAACCAAGTACGATTCAGTCTTATAATAAATATTTTACACCTTTTGATAACTGTCTGGAAATGTCCTGAACTCGTGGAAGAAAATATTGAAATCATCAAACTCGTAAAGTTTGTTTCAGTAGTGACTTAAATATAGTGAAATCAAGTTTCAGATGAAAATGGCTGAAATAAATTTTAATGGGATGGGATACCCAATTTCAATCACAATCTTAAACTACATAAATTATCGGGCCCTTATGAACAAAACTGGCTGATAACATTTACATGTAGTAAACACTTTTTTCTAGAGGTATTCTCCCAAAATACGGTCAAAGTCGATACGATGCAGCCACTATAGAAATTCCGCACGCCCCTGTTACCTCGAAAAAATTGACATATTTATGGAGTTATGTCTTGCTATCCATTCGTGGGTAGATTCAGTCATTTGCTACTTCCTGAAGTGAGTGACCATTTCCTTGTAAATCTATTTCCGACGTTGTCTGATGTAATCTGCACTTAGCATACCTTGGGCGGGAATACATAAGTGGACAGTTGGGATAAAATTATTTTTAACTGTGGAATAATTACGACTACTCTGTTGAAATTTGGAAGTACATTTAATAAATATCATTTCATTAATGTTGTAAATAACTTTTGTTACTATATCTCACTAATTTGTTATGACTTATTTTATTGACATATGGCCAAGGAATAATACTATGGAGTGAATAACATACCAGATTAATGTTGACCATTTTACTTTTGTCCATATCCTCATGATGAATTTTTACAAATTTCTTCAGATATCATTTTGTTATTAAAATTTTTTCGAGTTTATTATATAAAAAGGAAATCTCTATAAATTTAGAATCCAAAATATCTATAAATTTAATACTAAAAGTGTGACGTGTAAAAGTAATTTAACTCGATAAATTAAGGAAATAATGAATAAAAAAGGAAATACCGTCATATATCGTTTGATAAAAAGCAACGGATCGTATATTTTCAATAACGTAGTTATTTTTGCTTTTGGTGTCTATATTTTATCAATTTTAACTAAACATCACGTGAAAACTATTTAGCTTTTTAAAACCGTCTGAGGTTTCGAATAAGTAATAACTTAAGTAAGTAATTATGAAAATTATTCAGCAAGTAATAAAATAATAATTTATTTCAACCTACCCTTGTTTAAAATATTATGCAAGATGGGAGAAAAATAAATCTATTAATATTGTTGGAGTTAAGAAAATTTTGATCAAGATTGGAAACTAAAAAAAAATACTCTTTACTAATTTCACTGAAGAAATATGGTGGGGAAGCTTGAAAAAATAAATTACAATCAACTCCACTCGGGTGGCATGTAATCACTTTAAAAGTTAGGGTAGATACTTATTCTAATGTGTCAGAATTTGTGAAACCTTATAACTTTGCAAATATTAAATTAAGAACTAATAATTTTTCAAAATGTCAAGGCGACATGAAATTTTATATTTTGATGGGGCAATTAATTCTTTAAAAAACGAGGTGTATTTTTATAATCGAGGTAGAACTTGAAATTAAGGGTACATCAATAATTATTTAAGAGCATTATTTGATACATACTAAATTAAAATTACGACAAGATTCATAGATAGATATCTCAGATTACAGATTTACTTTGATGTGTTACAACTTATTGACTTAATTTTGTTAGCAGAAAGCCTTGACTTAAAATAAATATACCAAATATACTTGGACCTGCCTTTTTTATTTCTATGTCTTATTGTTCGTGTACGTGCGCGTGCAAACGTTGGTTTGTATGTATGTTGGCGCGGGAGGGTGTGTTGGGGTTTATGTATGTCTGCTAATAATAATGACCGAGCGGCATGGATGTAATTTTGCTAAGATTAAATGAATTTTTTTCTGCTGACTGCCAATATTAATGAGTAGTATTGACATCAATGGTTCGTAATCGTATTAAAGATTGATGCTCATTAAAGTAAAAAAAGTTTAAACTGGTTAGGAGTGCAACAAGTCTACAACTATATTATAGTACATACCTGAAAGCAAAAAAAACGGAAGCATGACTTAAAATAAAGTAATAATTCGTGGACCAAGAGACAGCTGAAAGTATTTCTATGTGTTAAATGTAACTGATGATGGATATTATAAATGAAATGCAAAAAGCGAGGTTTTAAGGCAACAATACATTAGATTTCAATTTAGTTTATGCAGCAAAAAAATTGTCAGCGGCGTAATGTACAGGACGAAAAGAATACTTTGAAGGTAGTACAAAACTTTATTCTCTTGATAAATGTCAACGATTTGGAAAGTATGCTTGCTAGTCAAAATGTGTCAAAATACAAAATGTGTTAAACATGAGGAAAATTCCATTGTGAGGAAAATTCCATTTGGTCATTGAAAATTGTTTCCTACTTTATTCGGATTTTTATCACCAAATACTTAATATATGAATATAAATAGTAAAATATTAAACACTAAAAGCAAAAAAATATTATTAAAAGCAAAACAAATACGTAAAGGACAACAGTTCGTTTATTAGTTATAAAGACAATTTTTTAATAGATTTGGTAGTAAATTAAACGTGAGCGTCTAGTTAAACATTGTTTTAAAGCATATTTTCTGATTATAAAAAGAAAATCAGTTAAAAATTAACCTCATCACTTTATACACTCATGCGTATAAGACGCATAAGTATACAAAGTGAAATTATACTAATTTCCACACAAGCACCCTTGTACCCATTTCATTTGATCTATCCAGTATTGTGTTAATTTATTAAAATACATAAAAATGTTTAAGATACTAAGTGCCTTTATCCTGCTTTATTTTAATTTCAACATACCATATTAAATAGTTAGGGCCTCTACCGCAAAAGGCTTTAGAAGCTCATATCTGTCGAAGGATATTCGCCCGATTAAAAGATATTACTGGATATTCTTGATCGCATTTTAAAAACCTTTTCAAAGACATTCCACGTAACTGGGTCTCCCGGAATAAAAAAATTATTTTATATATGGAAAAATATTTAAAAAGATGTTAAAATATATTTTTCATTTTCTTGTATTTGCATAAATTTTCTATATTTTGTAAATTTATATTTGGCAATTGGGATTGGAAACTTAAAAATGCTAAGCAAAACCTTATTTTTATTTTAAAGATGACCTACCCAACGACAGGCGGCTGATAGGATACACGAAAAAAAATTTCACTGCGTAGATTATATAGTAATTGTGAATGCCACACAAATCAGCTATTTGAAAATTTTCGTGCATTGATACTATAGAAATTGTGAGGCAATGACAGATATGCGAACGAACATAATGAAATTTTAAATATTCCTTGTTTTACAATGGTTCCATAAACAATTAATTCACCCTTTCGTAAAGGTCTCTTTGGATAGAAAATGAGGTTTGTTTTTCTTTTTATAAAATTTATGCTTCGAAATATATTATTAACACTAATTACAAGGTGCGAGGTCGGGATTACATATTGGATAAACCACTAGCTCGACATGGAGGTATTAAAAATCCAACATTTTATAGAATTAACTGGAGAAACGCAGTTGCAAAGGATATTTCCATTGTGTGAGCATTCTTCACAAAAATTAAATAAAAACGAGTGTTAATTTACCAGTCTGCAGTATTTGTTTTATTACATTTCGTTTTAGATTCTTTACAGTGTAACTACTTTTCGTTACTTTTTGCAATGCTAAAAACAGCATTTGATTGACTGTTAAAAATATATTTTGACGATTGTGACCAGTCTATCTATTGTATTAGTTCCAGACGTCCATATATAATTAATTTCTAAATTGGCCTGTATGTGCTTATAGGTAGGCCTTTTTTCCTGCGTTCAATATAAACCGCAAAATATTGATGTTATCTCTACTTGTGTCGTAGTTCCTATATATATATATATATATATATATATATATATATATATACATATATATATACATACACGCATACAGCGTGTGCGAGCGGGGAAGCGCGAGCGCGCTTGCGTGCGCGCTTCTGCGCACGCGCACGTTCCTGTTCTTCTTATAATTTTCTTTAAACTTTGTGCGGTATTTGTTCACATCACTTTTTACAGATTTATGTTTTTCATCATGATGTTTCAAAATTATGGTTTGGTCCGTTTTGGATGATATTTTCCAAGGCTATCATATTTTTTCTTTATATGTAAAATATTATATTACAGTATTTTATTAATGAGTATCTTATCGACAGAAAAGCATTCACATGGATTCACCAAACATCCCTCTAAATTAGATATAATTTATTGTACCATTTTACGAAATTCTAAATAATTGCTTTTAAATTTTTTGCTTCAAAATTGTAGTTATTCTAGCCAGAAAATATTACCATTTTTACGAATTTCTAGAAATTACTGGTCTCCGTAAAGTGAATTTAAACTTCACGGAACAATTTTCCTTCCCGGTAAATAACACGAAAAAAAGATCACAGTTATAAAGTGAACATATGAAAGATGTATATATTACGGTATATTTTTGATTTGATAAAAAATTGCATACGTTGAAAGTGACATGATCTATTTATTCTTTAACCAAATACAATCATACTAAAGAATAGTGCGTTTATACTAAACGAGTTGAGAATTTGCTGTCGACGGGTCGACTCTTATATTTAGAGATAAAAGATAACAAAATTTGCATGAAAAGAGGTTATAGGGCAGTAATGCATAAAATATGTTCCTTTTTTTAAAAGAATGACGGGTAAGTAGAATTCCGGTGGCGGTATCACTTGCGATGAATTTATTATCCATGTTCGTAACCTTATGAAAATGACGACTATTTTTTTGTGGATTACCAAATACTTATAATTAATCTATGATCAGAATTCCGTTGATATTTTTTAAACTCGTGTTTGATAATATGATAAATAAAAGAAGAGGTTCACCTGCCTATTAGGGCAAAATACATTGACTTACTCTTGCTCTCAGTATTAAAATTATGACCCTCATTAAAATATAATTTACGTGTATTGAATTATTTAGCTCAACATGTTCATGAATGAATCATTTATTATTAAATATTTTGCGTTTATTCAGAAGATGTTGGCAAAATTCCTAAATGAATGAAAATGATAACAAAAAAACAAGTAAAAGACACAGTGCAAAACGTACGAGAAAAATTGTAATGTCTTTATATGATAACATCGGTTTTATTTTTTGCTTATTTTATCAAGACAATCAAATATGTTTACATCACAGATTTACAACAGTATTGTGCAGATTTACAATACTATTGTAATCTTAACACAGATTTACAATAGTAATGTAAATCTGCGGCCTACAGGTGTTGAGAGTCGAATATGTAAACAGTTCGTAGCAGGAAAAACTAAAAATAGGTTTTTTTAATGTATTTCTAGGTGTGAGTTATAATTGTTTGTAAAATATAAACAATTTTACTGAATAGTGACGCATTGTGAACTAACAATCAATTTTCACACTTAGTTCCGTGCAAATGAGTATGGTAAACGTGCATTCATTGAATGAATGCTGAAATTAAAAATGCGAATATACAACTCAAGATTCCTCCTTTATAATCATAAACTTATAGTATTATGCTATTGATGGATAACAATATATCTGTTTCTTTTAAACATTAACAGCGACATGTAGGTGCTTTAATGTGTATATTTATAATACTTATATTTTTTTTATTATATCGGAGCTATTGCAAATAACATAACAATAATATAGTAGCACTTTTTTTTAAATCATTATGAACACAAAAGTCATCATTTCGCATAAAAGCGTTACAAATACAAAACATACAATTAAGAAAATGTATTTCTTTCAGGTAATAATTCTTTTAGCTTTAAAATTTCTTGTTTTTCAAATATAAAATTGTACTGATTTGTTAGAAATTAAGGATTTATCAGTTATACTTAGCAAACCGGTTTTCAAATTATGGAGTTTTGGTTCTATGAAAAATTGTTTACTCTGTTATGTATGAATTATTCTTCACCTTTTCCCATAGGGGATAGTTTTATCAGATATGCGTGCTCACTCTTTTATATTTTCACCATCTTTAAAATTCCAAGGAAGCAGACCTTATAGTTACTGAAACTTAATTGCTTTTTCAAGTCTCCTTTAAATTTTCATATTGAAAACCTTTTTATATCTATTCTTTTTCATAAGGACGTACTACATAACCGGCTGGTGTGTGACATTTCCTGCACAAACTTATTTGTGATTTAACGTACAACAGTGTCTAGGCGTAAATTTCTACTAAAATACTATATTATAAGTATTTATATATTTGGAAAAGTTTTGAACGTTTGTCAGCCTTATGATCTTATTCCTTTATGTGATATAATATGTAAAATATTTTAGAGTTTTTAAGCACTGAGAAAAGTTAAGCAACTCATTTATAAATAACCCATAAAAACGTTCTTGCATATCCAACACATCGAGTAGAGAGATAAACACACATTTCATTTTATAAAAGATCAATGTATTATTTTTGTTACGGATAGTGAATCAATAAATTGCTTCTGTATATAGCCATCGGTGCCAGTTATTGAATAGCCATTATTCACAAATTTATTTATTTTAGGTTGAATTTCTTAGATTTCATTCATGAATAACAATTTTTTGAAGAATGCTTGGTTGGATTGGAAAAGGCACTCTACTTTTAAAAGAGCAGGATCCGTTTTTAGATTTATACATACTCTGCTGTTTAGAATATTTACACTGATTTCGTTATAGTTGTAGGTACTTTACACTTGTTTTTTTAAAAACTTACTTAACCGGTTTTTATGATATTGATCCAAAAATAGGAACTCGAATATCAAGGTAATAGTTGTACGAAAAAAACATATTTTTGCTTTCGCGCGATTTACATAATGACTTCCATAATCAAATTGTAGTAAGGTCATGCTAGATACCTTTATCTTAATAACTTTTAGCAGTATGATTTGCCTTTTCACAGAATTTGATAACTCGTTATTGAAAAATTGTACGTGTTTTATTATTAAAAGGGATAAAAAGTAACAATTTCATTAAAGTGAATAATTTTTTATATTAGGTTTATAAAGAAGAATTCTGTCCATAGATAAAATTCAGGATTCTTGTAAACATAGCCTATGGTATATACGTAACTAATGAGGCTTTAATATAATTACGGATAGATTATATAGATTATATTTCATGTACCTGCGAAGGCATTGGAAAAACTCGATGTCGTTTAAAGTAAACATCGTAATTACATAATAATTAATTAAATCTTAAGAATATTTGGATGCAAAAATACAATCATACTAGTTTTTTGAGACCAATTTTTTTATATTTTTGACTTATTAATAGTTTTACAGACTTAAAAGTTAGTAAAATATTAAATCATCCACGTGACGATTTTTGTAAGGAATTGTTATTAAATCATATTTTAGTAATTGGTAAATGTAAATACCGTATTTCACATTTTTTATTACTCATTCATATTTTTTATAAGACTGTATGGGTAAATTCCTATAAAAGGCATCAACGCGGGTCACGATTTCATCAATTAATGCAATCTTCCCCTATTCCCCAACCCTAACCGTTATGGTAAGAGTATTACCTTAATATCTTAGTATTTATGGTAAGAGTGGTACCACTTTCATTAATTATGGCGATCCTAAGGTAAAAAAACCATCAAAATTGTTTGAATAGCATCTTTTGAGAAAATCTGTAAAATACACACATATATACGGGTCAAACATATAAACCCTTTTGGGAGTCGATATAAGAAGCCACGGTAGCTAATACCCATTAGATATGATTTATTAATTTTCGGTGTTTTCTGTTTTTACTTAACATATGAATTTACATTTTCTTTGATGAGGGAAAATTGGGCAAGATGTGAAAAATGAAGACGCATAGAAATTTTCTATCCTTAATATTTTCTTTCTATTTTATGTCTAATTTTTTTTCTTCATAATAACAAAACATTAAAGTTTCCTTTTTAACGAACTTGGCCACAAGCCTTTTTTTTCTTAACCACGTTATTTAGTGTCTCCATATACTTCTCTGTAATCTTTCTACCTACTTGTTTATCGTGATTTTTTATTTCAACCACATATATTTTTCATTTCTTTCTAGCAATTTCTTGCATTTTTACCTATCGAGCATCATCTGGCACTTTTCCTTAACTGGCATCTCTGCATGCCTTCATTTTTTCTTCATAATGTTATTGTCAGTCTCTCACTTATTGTCAATCCTTCCAATTCATTTACTTATGTATTCAAATTTCCTTTCATATTCAGTATAAATAATATATTATGTTAATGTTTAAGTCTTAACCTACCGATAAAGAAATCCAAATAAATCGCTGAGTATCATTATCTTAAAACTTTTTAAAAAAACAGTGGGATATTTTCACGTTCATCTTCATTCGTCCACAATGTTGTTTCGGCGTAACAATAGCATGGGTAAATAACTGAATTATCTACCTAGGCCATTTAAGAAATTTTCGTCCTATGGTACAGATCCTTTCTTCATAAATGGTTTTAAAATTATATCTTGCACAAGAGGTATTTTTTTGGAAATTTTAATTCAGTGCTTTTTCATAAATTTTATTATTTTTAACCAGCAAAGGAGGAGAAGGGAGTTATTTATTTGACCCTTTTTTTACGTTACCGCATATTTCCGGCATATGTTAAGGGATTTGAATGATTTTTTTAATCCAAATTGTATAAGTCAAGGACAGTTTCATATAAATTTAGTCAATATCTGATAATACATTCCAGAGATGGGCAATGGAACTTCTCAGCAGATTATAGAAGATCAACCGTGATATATTTACCTCCATATGTTAAGGATTTTTATTACATATTATTAGTTATTAATTTTTTTCTTAGCATTGTTGTCGAGTTCAAATCAAAAGAATAAATGAAAATATTACGTTGGTTTCTTTAAAATACGTAACTACTAATTTTAATTTGCCTACAAAAAACTATTAATTTTTAGTACTGGTTCTGCTTGTTGACATTATCAACTAACATTTAGAATAAATACACAACCAAGTCTAACTCTCTTATTGTGCGCAGACGATTATATTAGGCTCTATTTATAATAACAGAAGAAAGACAATTAGGTATTATATATATATATATATATATATATATATATATATATATATAATATAAACTACTGACTATGCTTCCAATTTATTCCAAACGAGAGCGTTAGAAACTGCCTTAATATCAAGTTTTCAAGAAATTTTTATAAAAATCCGAGCATCCCAAATGGCGTCGTACACGTATCAAAACAAAAAAAAACTTATGAAAGCCAGTCGCTTCGCGTTGATATCTAGCGTAACACCAATTGATAGAAAAAAACCATTAAAAAGAATTTGCCTACATATCACATATATTTTTACCTATGTGCCACCAGAATATGTAATTGATAATATCGTTGCAACCAGAATATATATCGATAATATGTTCAAATAATATCGTTACACCAGCAAACTTCATTTAAAATGTTAAGGAAAAAATTAGGATCGATATTCGAGGAGAAAACGAACATCGAATTGATAATGTAAAAATATTCCTCGGCCATTTCCTTTTATAATTTGCCTTTGACTTAATTTAAATTGGTGTAAAAAAATCCTTTTTAAGTTAACTAAAATTTTCCTACCCTTTTTCATGAATAAATTGACATTATTGAGATTTCCACTTTTTAGTACGCGTCGCCGTTTCCGCCCACTTCTTTCTTGTGACTGGGGAATATAAAAATATTGTGGACTTTCACGTAGGAGTACCTTTTTATCCAACTCATGCCTTAGATATTTATGACGTATGATATACTTTTATAAGCACCATTGGAAGAAAATATTTGTAGTATAACGCATAAAGGAAGTCATTTCTCTCTACTGTTAGTAACGGAAAATCCATGTTTTGTAAGGAAAGCAATCTGTTGGTTTAATGAACTTTGCATCTGACCTGATTTAGTGTATAGCCTAAAAGAAATTTCGAGTTTTTTTCCATATTGTTATAAATTTTATTTGTTTTAGAATATGAATATTTCGCAAGAGTTGTTGACTATAGGTATATATATATATATATATATATATATATATATATATATATTTACACACACACATATATATATATATATTTTTGTGTGTGTGTATTGGTCGTTACCTGTTGGATTAGGTTTTAGCTCAGAAATGAATTGAGTGGAGAAATAGTTATGTCAGTAATAGGTACGTCCTTGTGACGTAATGATAGTTTTTATATTCAAAATCTTGCCAAATGTGACAATAATATGCGTATTTACGAAATGCTTATATAAGATTAATATAAAGACAAATAGGCATTTTAATCGGAAAAATATATTTTCCGATTAACAACAAAAAATAAACAAATTGTTATTAAGTTAAATGAGTTTTCTATACCAGGAAAATAACGGAAAAAGAACAGATTATAAAGTAATATGAACTTATGTATAAATTTTTTCCTTGAATAATACAATGTGGTTTAAATCCAGTATCTTGGAAAACTAACATTTTATTTACAACTTGAGCCAAACTTTAAAAACCGGTAATCCATAATATATATCCGGTAATATATAATATATATATATATATAAAAAAGTTTATTCTTTAATAACTTATTAATCACATTATTTACCGATATATACACAGTATAACATTAATATATAAGTATAACCATATTAGTTATCAACAAAGTAAATAACATCGGCTATCTTATTAAGATTCTGCGTGACCAGATAAATATTATATTGCTTATCGGACGCTGAATGTGAATTAGTTTCGTATATAGTTCATGCGCCATGGCAGAAGTGAGTGAAATCAGTCTTTTGGGTCTTCAGATTCACAGGATACTTATAAATTTGATTATTATGAAATTCTCCTCTTTACACATGTGAGATTTTCAAGATAAAAATGAGTATTTGTACACAAGCTTGAAGTCTCTAATTGCCTTAGTGTGTTTGATCCAGGAAATTACAAATATGGTCATCACCAGATCCTTATTGTTTAATATGAGAATCAGTCTCTAAAAATAATCTAAAAAAAGTGTCTCTAGCTACTAGATTCTGTTAGATCAATGGAATGCAATACTGGACATCACCAGCTTTTCAGGTTTTAAATGATTAATTTTTAGTGAGATAGCATAGCCTCTTGCGTTTTTTGGCACGAAGGTCAACAAGTATTGTAGGTAATTCGTAACCTTAAGTAAAAAGTAGGAGCTGGGCTTGCGATTGCAGGAAGGCTGGACTTCTTTATTTAACAAAATATTGGATATTTTTGGGACCATTTTTGCAAATATATTCGTATGAAGACTAGCTTGACTATGACTATATAGTTGAAAATAAACTCCAAAATCTTGCCGCTGAAAATAACGATGATGAAGTTGTGGAAATTTATGCAACTGGGATCGATAATTGAAAAACTACTGATCTAAAAAATGATTTCATAGTGTCAAAATATAATGACTTAATTAACGTACATACCGATGCTAATTCAGCTTTCAATGACATTATCATGAAGTTTAGATTTTTATTGGTGCAAAAAACACATAATGTTATTAAATTTGGAGATTTTCAATAGAAAAATAATGTACATATTTTATGTAATTATGTACAACGTAATTTTTATTACATACTGGGATATTTCTGTATCAGTGACTAAAATGTAAAACGATATATTAAAGTTGAAATGTAAAAAAAAATATTTATCTTTTTTCTAGATTTACTAGGTTATAAGGAGCCGTTTGATTTTCAAAAAATATGGAACGAATGCTCACCCTATATTTTCCGGTAACTGCGTTTCAGTTACCGGAATATAGATTAAATATTCTTTGGCCCACCAGTGGTCAAATGCGGGCACCCGCGGGCGGGAATATTTAACAAACGTAAATAAAATTAGAGATTAAATATTCTCCGCGAAAATTGGTGAAAATTGTTGGAAATGTTGCTATTGCCTGTTAAGAGTGCATTTTAAAGAGATCTTTATTTTACGCAAATTTCAATACATTCAGAATGAGTAGAATTCTCTATTATAATTTTGTGAAATAAGTGAAGCGTACTTTGTGAATAAGATTCCAGTTTTCCTGCCTACTTTTATTAGCCTAGGACCACCAAAATGACTATTATGTTAACTTTTTATCGTAATCGGTAATTTCATTAAGTTTTATTTTAGAATTGGAAACGATTTATTTACAATAATTGAAAATTTACGTACCTAAGTTACATATTTTTATGTCTTTACCGTTAATGATATTTTAATAACTGCCCAAAGTGACATCCATTTTGCTCAAAACAAAAGCGTGTATCTTTTATAAATTGTTTTTGAATAAATTCAATGTCACTGTATCACATTTGGTTTCACCATTTTGAAATTATTAATTAAATTACCAATTATTTCTTCCTTATTCTTTATTTCTCATTATTTACACATAATTTGATTCATGATAATTTTTCCTAATTGCTTATTATTTGATTAGTATAAACCCAAAACTAAATACTGTACGTTTTCTGGTTTTTGACCAGTCATTATTGCAATCGATAACTTATGGTAAAGCAATACCTGCATACGCATATGTCAAAGATCTGTGAGAAAAAATAGGTATTAAAAGAGTAACTCTACTCTTTGTTACCGCCGGATATTTTGTTTTTTCATCAGTGGCGGAATTGGTTAGAGTTACTAATTATGTTACGCCCACACGTTCCTTTAATTGCTATAAGACCAGTTTTAAAAAGTTATATTTTTTTTCATAATATGAAAATGTAACCTTTTGTATAATGTGTTTGTAAATTAGTATGGCAAAGATAAAATAAGAACAAAATATTTAAGAAAATTGTAGAATTGTTGCTAAAACATATTAAATTCATCTTTATTAACTGTATAATTATGATTTATCATTGAAAAATTAAGTATGACAAACCATATTTTCTTAAAAAAATATGTAAAATTTTGTGCAAATTATATTTATAGGTAAATGTCACATTGGTCTCTGGTACAATGAATCGTTACTACCTTCGGTTTCGACTAGCCTTACGGAACTGAATTCGAATTTCACAATGTATTTGCGACCCAGAATATAGACGTCTGTTTCGAAAAATATTCTAATTATAGTTGGTTTCGCAATTTAGAATACTGAATTCCAATTTTACAAAGTTTTTGGGGACTAAGATAACGGCATTTATCTTCGTCGCAATAAATAGTTACGATATTCGATTTCCACTAACTTTAGTATGTTGAATGTTAATTTCATATCCTTTTTGAGACTTAAAATGCCGGCGCCTGTTACAAAAAAAATCGTCATTTTATTCGATTACGACTAAGTTTAGGGTGCTGAATTAAAATTTTACAACGTTTTTTAGAATTAATATGCAGGCATACGTCTCTCTTTAAATAAATTGTAACTATATTCGGTTCTTCCCAACTTTAGCGTTTTAAGTTCCAATTTTAATATATTTTTGAGACCAAAGATGGCAATACTTTCTCTTTTGAAATAAATCCTTACTATATTCGATTTTGACAAAATATAGCGTCCCAAATTCCGATTTCCCAATGTTTTGATTAATGCAGCAATGTAACGATTAAAACATTGAAGAGAAGCTATAAATTATATTAAAAAGCAGAACAAATTTAACATTCAAAGAGAATTATTGTAATAATTTCGTTTTGTAACAGATTATTATTAAACCCCTTTTAAATCTATACAATTTTTATCTTCAAGTACTAGAAGAATTATATCATATATATTTATAAATGGCTTACAACTATGTAAGCCATTTATAAATATACACAAAACGTAATTTTCTTTCACTCCTCATTATATATCCGGCTACATGCGAAAAGAATGTCCATTTTCGGGATCCCGATGTTCACGGCAACAATATATAAGTGCGGCAGTTTTCATTTATTCCCAAGACTGTCATTACAATACCACCCCACCCACTAAACATAAGTATATGATTTTCTTTGCATGAAAATTATGTAAATTATTTTATCGACCATTTTTAGTGATATGTACGGAATTGCCTATCCACGTTATGTACTACTTATTTATGAATTTAGAACCCAAAAATTAGTCCAAAAAGTGATATAGCTTGATATTCGCAGACATTGTAAAATTCGAATTAGGACCCGAAAATTAGTCTAAAATATATAAAATGGTGATTTATTTGTGAATGACAGAAGTAGCCATCTTGAGTTTCCAAAACATTATGAAATTTGAATTCAGGACCCTAAAATTAGTCGATAATAAATACAGCAGCAATTCCTTGCGGTTAACGGAGGCCGTAATCTTTAATATTAAAAACGTGAAATTAACATTCAGAGCCCTAAAATTAGTTGAAAACCAATACAGCGGCGATTTGTTGCGAATGTCATTTTGAATATTAAAAAAAACAGAACAGAACGGAAAAATTAAGAAAAGAACCTAATATGATTTCATTCATCTTACAAAGAGGTGATCAATTATTTTAAGAAAGATATGTTATAATTTAGCATTTCGATAACATCGCAAAGTTTCAGTAATGAGTTGAAAATTTTCCCATCCGCCTTTATTATCTAGAGGTTTTATAAATATACAAATATAATTATTAAATAAAATATATATACATATGTGTATATATATATATATATAAGTTAATCAAAATAAATTAATAAACTTTGCTACTATAATTGCAGTAAAAAATATCCGTGTGTATTATTGAATATTACAAAATGTTTAGAGCAAGGAGCGTAGAAAAAATAACTATAATCCCGCGTTGAAAACTTTTAGGCTATTGAGTTAGATACGAATATTGTGAATTTCACAAGAAAAACACCAGCCAGCCAATTAAATCTACTGCAATTTGCGACTGATAGCCCGACTACTGAGGAATTTTTATCAAAATTTAGGCACTGCTTGCCCTTAATTAATATTTTAACAATCTATGTTCAAATCAATTGAAGAAATTTATTAAATGATTTCGAAGTCCTCCATATTTATGAAAATTCAGAAGGCTATAAAGCAAAGAAATATTAATATGGCAAAAAATTATGTAGAAATGTTTGTAGAGAATTAAATAATCTTCATAATCAAAAAAAGATATAAAAAAAAACAAAAACAAAATATGTTTTACCTCTCACTCTTTCTGTGGGTGGGGGGATCTTCAGAAGTTAGCATCTTAACTCAAAACCTTATGTGAAAACTTTCAGTTTGAATTATTTTCACATTTCACCACAAATAGTAACTTGGCACCTGGTGTAACAAATTTGGAAGGGAAAGGAACTTAATCAAACACTTCTAAAAATGTGAATATAAGTATCAGGACATTTTTTAAAATATTCTTTCTCCATAATTATTTCCAATTTAAGAATTAGAAATAATTATGGAGGAAGAATATTTTTAAACTATTACAACTTTTTTTATGTTTGTCCTCACAACTAGATTTTTCTTTAGCAGAACACTGATGAACACCAAAATTTGTTTGTTTATTTATATAAATCATTATGCAACCAAGTAAAAAACCATCATTTAAATGCGTGTAATTTTGTATACATGTAATTTTATAGCGCAGTGATATGCATGTAATTTTAAAGCGCAGTGACACAAAGGCTGAGGTCGCGTGGAATAAAAATGCTCTTAGTAATGTGTTTTCATGTTTGTAACTCATGACTGAACGGTTTAATAGATTTTTAACAAAGCTTGTGTTATACCTTTGAACTGGTATATGAGCTTTTTAACCTAGAAAGTAATGTAATTCCTAATACACTTTTATCGCTACGAGATGTCAATGAAATAGTGCAAAGTATGTATCGGATTGACAGACCGACGTGCGATGTAAACTAAAAACTTGTACGTAATAGCAAATACTATTCTGTTCATGAATTAAATAATTATACAAACAATTCTGTGATTTTTTAATTATTAGATGATATCAAAGTTACGAATAATTTATCTTTTACATTATTTGAGTAATACGAAAATTATCCACTTTTGACTCGGTGATATATAAAATATTATGCAAATTTATCGACCTAAATAATTGAAATTATCATATTTGTTTTTAGGAATATAAACAGATACAAATATAAATCCAAATAACACTTAATTAAAGTTCTCAATTTTCATGGTACTTTAATATCCACTAAATGTTTGCTTAAAAATTAGTTTGAGTTGGCTATTAATATTTGATTAGGATTACTGTAAGAATTAAAGTAAAAATGACAAAACTGGAATCCTTAAAAGAAATCAAATATATTTCCAAATGGATCGCTAACACTGACAATGAAGTGAACAACGACAAATGAAAGTAAAAAATAGAGCAAAATTATTACTTCAGGATAATTACTTTGAATATTTAATGCTATAAATAAATAAGTTTTATTATCGACATGTAAATTTCTCTTAGATTTCCAATACAAAGAAAAACGTACCATAATATTATATTCAAAATTATTTCTCGTATAGGAAAGATTTGTAACAGCTTCTGCACAAATTTGTATAGTGGTAGCGATCCTTTTACATTAAAGAATTTTTGCTTTACATTATTGCAATAATGAATTTACTTAAAATATAATGTATTCTGGTATTAAAATAATAAATAGTGCTCTAATAAACCATGTAAAATAAAACTAACAACTTGTGAAATAACCTTAAACAACATCCATTTTGATATATTTAAAGTGTTGTTGCTATCATTAGAAGAATGAAAATGTTGACATTGAGTAGGAAAACAACAAAAATCAGAGGACAGGGAATGTTTTAGGGAAAAAGTGATAGTGTAGTACCGAATCACATCACGTATTTAAGGTCTGTAGATAGGTATAATACATACCTACATATTTAGATATGTATAACTGTGTACACTTCGTATACTTTCAGAGGGTTTTCAAAACTGGAATGAGTATCCGATTAAGTTTGAATTTATTTTGCTTTATCGTTTTTGGCTTACATATATAAAGACATTTTTCAGTGAAGTCTATCGCTTTCAAGATATTTGTAATATGTCTTATAAGTTTAAACCTATATCGTACAAGAAACTATTGAGAAATTTGTATTGTATTTAATACTAACAAATTATAAACTTTTTGTTGTACCATACACATTGTTTTTGGCTGAAATTATATTTTCAGAAATCTGGTAAAAAATTGATTTTCTCCACGTAATTGAATATATTTAAATGTGATAAATATTGGTTTCTTGAGTTTATTAGTGGAACATTTTTCCGTGTTTATTTTTATGGGGATTTAATTACTTTAATAAATTAGAATTCATTTTAAAAATAGTATTTTTTCTTTTAATAATATGATTTTACAAGAAATTAGAAGCGGAAACGTGTAAAAATACGAGTACGTATATATTTTTTTGCTTTCTTTAAAGTATGTTTCTTTAAAGCTTTCTTTAAAGTTCTGTAAAGGCATGAGAGCAAAATCGAAGTAAAAAGCGGTAGGAATAATAATTGCGGGAGGTAGGACTTTTTAGACAAAGACGATCCTTTAAAACATTTATAACGGATGCACTCTTAGTAAAATTTTGCCACGGAGAAGCATTTTTTGTAAAAAGTAATAATGGGTTTGTAAAAAAGAGAATAGAATAGTTATTCAAAACGTATCCTCATAATATTTAAGAAAGTTAATTATATCGGCCGAAGATATAGGTACATTTAATAATTGACGTTTTTCAAAATATCGAAAGTAAAAGTAAATATATAAAGTTCGTTGATCACAAACTCTTGGTCCGAGTTGCGCTTTATGTTGAAATTGAAATAATTTTCGGTAAAACAATTTTTTCATTTGACGGTGGTCTTAAGTAAGTTACATTACGATTTCATCATTATCGTGATAACAAAAGAATTAGGAGACTAAATACTGCCCTACCGGCGATTTTTCATCTGTCGTCAAACTAAAACAGTAAAAAAAAGACACGTGTATAATTTTTGATGGTGTGTAGCTTAAACACATTACATTACCATCTGATCATTGATATGTCTACAAAAAGAATTGAGACTAAAAGTTCCTAAACATAAGAAAATGTTTGACCAACTTGCAAGTGACCATAGGCATATTTTTCGATCTTACGCGTTGACACGTGTAGAAGTCCCAAGTGGGACTTCCCACTGGAAGTCCCAATATATAATTTAACATCAATCATTACAAAGTAGGTAAATAATAACCTTTCTGTATTTTTGTACACGAGTACTAAAAAAGGGAACTGTTTAATGAGGATCCTTTAGAAAATTACATATTAATGCTCCTTAGAAAAATTGCAACATGTTAACCACTAATAGAATTATTTCGGTGTTCGTTCACATGTCCATCATGGTGATTTTCTAAGAAACTATTCCACTTCAAAATTTGAAGTTCAGCACAAGTATGGACGACGATAGCTCAATTATAGACATTAAATAAAAAAGTGATTTTTTTTGGGAGTTCATCTGAGGATAAGGTTTTTTTTAATAAAATGGGAAAATAAAAGAAATTTTTTCAAGTTTACCATGTAAGATGTCAATTAATGTTTCTTAAAGCAGGAATTCAGTCATATACATAATTAAAGTTTTTATAAATATTTTTAAACTTTTTAAGCATTTCCACCGGAAAACAATGCTGTTCCCCACTCTTTTTACCAGAAAGTTAATATAGTTTCTTTCATAATAGTAATATTCATGCAATTTATTACATTTTCACGTACACATTTTGTACTACCAATATTATATCGGACTCATAAAGCGCTGATAGCAAATAACGACGCGGTTGTATCTTTATCGTTTGTATTTTTAATGTAATTAAAAATACTTACTTTGCTGAAACCACAGAGACAAAATATCACCATTTAGTTCAATTCATAAGTCATGAATCGAAAAATTAATACCTCAGTCACTTTTACCTACCTCACTAACTAGTGCCCAAAATCATATAAATACCAAGTTAATAATTATTTTTTACTTGCATTTTGACCTCTGAAATATGTGTGTAGTATTTGTAATATTTTAGTACTACGAAGGTTAATTATAATTTGGAACAAACCTACATAATTTTGATGTCACTTTGTCCTACAATTTTTAGCAATGATACGCAATTGCTGCAGTATATTTTTACATATTGATATTTACGTAACGTGCAATGTATGGCACCAACGTAACCTGATATAGCCTGAGGATGTTTTTTATGTTAACTCGTAACATACGTTTTTCGTAGTAAGTTTACATTTTTAAAATGTTTATTAAAATGTATATATTTTTTGAGTTAATTCACTGAACTACTTCTTTAAAAAGACATCAATAAATATTAGTGTGGATGAAATCTTAGCAGTTTTTATGGACACTAAGCTTAGAAAACATCAATCTTTGTTGATATGGTCTAGCAATATGGTAATGATGAAATCAATAGCCGAGATCGATCAGCAAAATTTATTAGATTATACAGCTTCGCGGATCTTAGAGTCAAAGAAATTTGTTTTAAACATTATTTCAGTAGAGGCAGTTGACTTTAATTGAGAAATAGGGTTTGGACGGTAGTAGGGGTCTTAGCAAGTGCAAACAGTCTTTCGCGGATTCTAGTTTTTAACTTCTTACGTTCCTTTGCAGCTAGTAATAAATTCAGATAGTAAAACAAATATTTTGTGAAAAAATCCCCGCCCCTCTTCTTTGATATACTCTAAACTTATTCGATTCCAATTTACGGAGGAAATTGTACTTTATCTAAGAATGAGGAATCACATTTTAAAGAAAAAGCAGTTCCTTTGAGTCCGAAAACATTCACATTAGACCACCTCGTCTTCAACATCCAGCATTCTTTGCAACTGACTATGGTCGATGGAAAAATTTGCAGTGTTGAGTAGAACATCTATCTGCTAGTTGTTATATTTAAGAAGCAATACCTAAAGACATGAATGCTATAGATCAGTGGTTGAGAAAAGAAAGCGATGAAAATCGCTTTGAATTCGGTTAGTCACCTCTATATTCGTGAAAAAGTTTCTTTGATTATTTCTTTCACCTTTCTTATATAATGGATTTAAAAGTTATTGTACTTACATGTAGATAAACTACTAAGTGGCACAAGCGAGTTGTCGAACGACGGAAACACCGCGAGAATAATATTTATGAATTCAGATATTTCAGCCAAAATCACAGGCTTAAACAGAGATTTCATTGACCGTTGTTCTACGATTTTACAAGTTTTGTTTTCGGGGGATACAATATCAATGTAGAGTTATGTAGTAAATTCGGTTCGGACACCGTAAGAATTTTGGTATAATAATATTAATTAAAAGAAAACCAAACCAATGAAAAAGACCGGCGCCGAACACTAGCGTAGACAGCCTACTCCAAACTTGAATTCACCTTCAAAATGAAAATTACAGCTGAACAGGAAGCTCGCGTACATTACCAATTACTAGTGTATCCTACCTGTACCTATCTATGGAACTGATACCTAGGTATTTACAAAAAAAATCCCCACCAAGCACAGAATGACTCAGAGAGTGATTGAAATGTAACTGGTAGTGGTTACGCTAAGGCTCCTCCATTTCTGCGGTATTTGGCTTTCTTCTAAACACCTGTTAAAGATTTTTTTGAGAAATCGTGTGACCAAGCCTCCTCCTTCTTTGACCATTCTTACTATGATGTCTTCGTTACCTTTGCTTTTCCATTAGAAATCTTATTAAGGGTTATGAAATACTCAGTTTCTGTTATCCCTAGCATATTTCCAGATCGAATATTTGTTATAGTTCATGTTGGTGCACTACTTGGCTAGGAGTTTCTAGACTTGCATAACTCGAGATAGTATTATTCCTCAACGTTCAGAAGTTTGTTTTGTTCAGTGAATTCAATCTAGCCTTCTTTGTCAAAGAATTTGTTGACTAGGTGTGTTCGGTTTCAGAGCTTTGCTGATAACTTTGGACCCTTGAGTTTATCGATATTGTTTTACACCACTTTTTCTCTTCGATGCCTTTCTAAACGTGTTTCGTGTTTTTCTAGATATGTTTCAAAATAACTCTGTGTTGCCCTTTCCTTGTTTTAATATGAGTCGTGTTTTTCCAACTCTTTGGTATGATGTTCTTGAGGGCGATCCGTGTTTTTTGATTGCAGTCGTTTTGCTGCGTCCGAGCGGTAAATCTGTTTCTGGGTTAGCTTTGCCATTAAACTATAGTCTAACTTACAGCTGTTGCTATTAAATGGCTTTAATTACAATAATACTTACGGGGTTAATTTTAACCTTTTTTCGTTTAATCGATACATATCATTCAAGTTTAACGTTTATATTTACCATGACATGAATGTACTCTAAATTTCTGATATTAATTTGAATTTCACGCTTTATTATATCCAAAGATCATTAATTTATATAAATGATTCATCAATATATGTCAAAAGTAAACTGGATATAAGATCAAAATTTACAAATAATGGCTAAGTAAAAATAAATAAATTATTATATCAATCTTTGCCCGAGGTTTAATTAGATTATACCATAATTAGCCTTTTTTTAGATTATACCATAATTAGTCCTTTTTTTAGATTATTCCATAATTAGTTTTCTTATAGATGAAAGCGCTTTAATTTTTACATTGCATAAAATATTCTTCGGGCGTTAAAACATCTTTGAAACTGATGCCGGCTATAAAGAGGCAATCGCGGCCGAATTAACGACGATTTATCTCGAAATAAATTTAAACTTCTATATCTCGGTTAAAAATATTGAAGCGATGGACATTTTTGGTGGCCAGATATCACAAACCGCGCGCGCATAAAGCAAACTTCCGATTTTCAACTATTGGATACTCAACATATAACAGGATCATATACCAGATTTATATTATTCAGTTATTGTTGTGTACTTGGATCAGATAATTGGTGTCTCGGTCGTTTACTCTGATTGGATATCATATATACATGCATATATACATGATACATGTATCCGTAAACACATATCAGATCGTCGTGAACAAAATGAAGTTTACTCGAATCAGATATAAGGCAGTAGAAAGGGAATATAGACAGCAAAGTGCCAAGCTTTGATTCAAAGTATACATGCAGTACTGGCCGAAATATAAGCAACGTAAGCTCGCAACACTTCGAAAAATTTCGGCGACATATGACGAGCCCGAATCAAATGTGTATGTATATTTCATTTTAATATGATATACAAAATTCACGTTTTCACGAAAATAAATTTACTAGTGTCCGACATTGTAAAATTTTGATTCTAATGATGCATAAATATTTACTAAATTAAAAATATTTATTAGTATTTAATTAATGATACCTACAAAAATTCACATTATTTATTATAGAAATATTGCGAGCTCAATCAACATTTCACATATCTCTTTACATCTTATATTTTATTTATTAGCGCCCTTAGGTCTGTGGACTTATATTACATTGCTCATTAAATATCACAGAATTTATTGGTGTTGTTGCCTAAAAGTAATTAAATAGTATTATATATATATATATATATATATATATACATATATATATATGTATATATATATATATATATATATATATATAAATAAATATATATAGGTATGTTTTTATATACGAAATGTTACGCGTTTCTACAACTTTTTGTATTTTTATGTAAATATGCTTTCGCTATTACGCAATCATTATCTGGTTTAGAAACTCTCATAAATTTTCAGTAAATTAGATATCTCTATAAAATTAATTGTTAACATTTGCAGACTTACGAAAACTCCGCATAACTGCTATCTGAAGAACTTTGCCTTAACTGAAGTTTTGACACCTATTTTCTTCACCAAATAAACTCAAAGATTACGTCCCATCATTATTTTTATAGACGCTTATTTATTAGAATTTCATAATGCGCAGACTATTCCCTGACTTCGTGCATGTAAAAATGTATAAAAACATTATTAGACATCCAATTATTCTTTACGGGCATTTTTTGTAAAAAATTCTTAATGTATTTTATAACATAGAACAGCTTTTGTACATTCTTATTTTAATCAGGAAAAATATTTTCTTTTAGCAATGAGTAAGGTTTGGGTGTGGAACAAAATACGTATAACAGTATAATTATTTATGATTATAGATATGATAGCAATTAGTAATATGTATATGCGTGGTAAGGAATAATTTACAACAGTGATAGGCAATACCATATACATTTTGGGAGCTGAAAATTCAAGGTTACCTGGATTTTATATCCTTCTACCGCTAGACAACAAATATATCCTGGGTTATAACTTACTATCTAACAAAATTCTAACCATTAAGCTCAATAAATATTCATGCAACTTGAATTTCTTTAAAATTATTTAGAAATATTGCAATCATTGGAATAAGGCGGTGAAAACTTTGATGAAAACTTAAAGATCTTTTAAATTTAGTACTCAACAAAGTATCAATGATAATTTGATTGATGGTAATTTTAGTGCGAAAATGGATATCACAGATTCAAACGACCATACTAGAGGAACTCTGAAAAGTTGTAGAATTCGAAATAAGCTGATTATTGTACAACTTTCACTGTTTTTTTAACACCATGCAAAGTAGCTTGACACTCTGTTGATAATGAAAATTCAGATAAATTCGATTCTGATAAACACCAGACAGAAATCCTCAGTTTTGAAGATAAAATTCCACGTTTTCCAGTAAGTAACTTGGTTCAGATCATAACTTATTTTTCAATTATATTGCATTTTGTCCGAATGCAATTAGTAATACAAACTTGCTCCTAAAATTAGTTATCCTAAATAATATTGCATTAAAACTAAATAGTGTATGGTTCTTTTACAACAACATATAACAATAACAATTCTGTATTAACAATAACAATTCGGTAATAATAACTCTAAATTTGTTCGAGTACTTCCTAACTCGAAGCCATACGGTTCAGATCTGGTGAACATTAATATACAGAGCGAAAGAATAAGTCAATCGTTATTAAAAAAAAAACAATTACTAGTGCTGGGTAAAGCAAAAATATCGCCAACTGAATAAAATTTACAACAAATAAAAGGTGAAAATTGTAGATAATAAAAAATAGTATGAAAGAAATTGGTAATTATTTTTCAATCCATAAAAAATAATCTCTGATAGGCTTTAAGAACTTTAGAAAAACTGAAGATATTCGTAATAACAAATAATACCGTGCAAAATAAATAACAAGTAGACAAAAGTAGAATTTATTCTCAAAATATTTAAAATTTAGTTTTCATAAACTTCGATTTTTAAATCAATTTTATATTTTTTTTATTAAAAGTTTAATAACAGAATACAACAAAAAATATTAATTATTGCAACTATTACGATTATTATATCTATTTTTACATTTATTTAAAAACAAATAATTATATTCCATTTGTGTGAAAATGTAACGAGTAATAGCTAAAATTTTTACTTATAGTATTTATTTCTCCGAAGCCCAAAGTTACCTGATTTATTGTATGGTTCGTTTGAAAAAGATTCCTTTACCTGGGTTTGTGAAAAATATAAAATTTTTTAATGTATTAGGCGGCACTTCGTTGCCAGATTCAGATATTAATAAAAATTAAACAACAATTTTTATTTTTATTATTCAAGGAGAAATTACCTAATTATAAATATTCGTTTATATTTATGATGAACTAATAAGATTTTTCAAACTAACTTGTATATGCTTAACATAGTATGGTTAAACGTTGACCAAATACAATATATTTGTTATATAGTAGCTATAAACTTATTAGTATTTCAATTCGATTACAAATTTTACTTACCATTTGGGTTTTGCAAAAATCTAACCTTCAATTTTGATTTTGTAGTGAGTTTTTTAAAATATTGTATAGTACAGCCATATTTGTTGATAGATTCCACTGTTATTTCAATATCATGGTAATCAATTTTTTTTCGATGGAACAATAACATTAAAAAACACTTTTTAAATGATGCATCACTAAAGTCAAGCACGCTTTGCTTGCTTCTATTGATTGTAAATAAAACAACGTGGTGCAGCTTGAACAATGTGACCATAATGAAAATAACGGTTGCCAGCTTAATGTCCAAATCTTCGACATATGAGCAATAGCTTTAAAACAATGGAAATCTGACATATTGTGTCGTTATTTATGGGCGCTGTGATGCGATAACTTTCTCTCGCCCTTGTATTTCATTGTATTTCATTGTATGTTCAAGCTTACTTACCTTACATAGCTTTATTTTGATGTATAATTTAATGAAATACTTTATGAACATAGGAATTTTACGAAGTTTACAGCTGGCTGACATGAGGTTGCGGCCAAGTGAGAAATGGCAACCCAAGCAATTATAGGTCTTTAGATTTCTCTCTTTCAAATGAATTTTATTTCATTTATAAAACAAGTGAACGTAATTATTCAGAAAAAATTAGTTTATTAAATTTTAATTCAAACTACTTGAGGCTATATTTTGACAGACAGCCCCGCGGATTCGTATTAGTTTTTTTTTATTATCTATAAAAATTGATATTGACTACAAAATATATGGACGGATTTCGTAATAACATACCTAATAAATATCGTAACCCAAGTCCTTGTCAAGGTGTAGTAGGCATTATATTAAAGTCTACCCAGTCTTCATCGTTATTATGGATATTTAAATTAAAATGTGTGATAACCGTTTAACAAAATCTATAATTGCTTTCTTTTCATATGTCCTGTATGTTTCTATATGTTCCCCAAAACTGTTCACCTTCTATATATTTTTGCTTATTATCTTCAAGCTTTTTTTGCATTATTTTCATGTTAATATTTATTTTGTGTAGTTGTTTGTCTTTATTACTCCATTTTTTAAAACCAAAAATTTAATCGGTATTAAATAACTTAAAAGCCTATCTGTCCCTTTCCAAAAATATTAAAATCACTTTAGTAACTTTCTAGCAAAAATTAAGTATTTCACTAAAAGATTGAAGTATTTTAATTTATATATTTATATTTCCCAAAATAAAAAAATTGTCTATTGGAAACATACTTATAAAATATATTTGATGAGTCCAGTTGATTCTTATAAATAGAAAACCCGTTGCGATATCAAAATGTATGTTTTTGGGTTACTTGTCTATTTTTTGTAAAATTTACAATTATACAAGAAAACAATACCTAATTTATGTAGAAGACTTATTTTAAGTCATTACAGTTTACATTAGTTTTGTGCTTAAATTGTGCAAACTAAGAATATACTTATATTCTTATTAATGGGAATTGATATGCTTTATTACTTTGTCATTTAAATAAATTTTGAGATTCTACCTCAAGTAGTTTGTCATAAAAACATCTGAGACAGAGAGATACGTGAGTGGTCCTCTAAGGATTTTGTTTTCTTCATTTAAAGTTAGAAAGATAAAGATTTCAATATTATTTTTCGGGTAATGGCCACAGATACCTCGGATTAGTAATTGTTTTTAACTATCTATTTTTTTAAATAACGAAGGCAGCTTAGTAGTTCATAAAAGATGAGAATTACAAATAGACAAACAATTACAATGATATTTCTTCTTACCGTTTCATTCAATATGATTTCAGGTAAAAATTGGATGTACTGACTTATTTTACTGACAAATTACAGCCGTTACTAGTAAAAGTAGGGTAGTAGCCATCGAACTCCAGAACAAATTATTTTAATCAGATAAGTTTTGCAATTTTATTTAACGATTATGTGGAAAGTATCATAGCAATGCACGTTCCAGATTATAGGATAGAATAAAATGTAATAATAAGGCATCTTCGACCGAAAATGACATTCAAAACAATAAAAAATTTTGAAGATCTTTATGCCTTCCTTGGGCCTGCAGTGCTTTTTATTTCTTCATTTATTGCTTTCATTGGATTGGATCTTTTTCCACTTCTGAGTGACTATACAATACTGCATTATTTTGGTATTTAGACTTTCTTATTTTTCACTACCTCTAGTTTGAATATCGTCATAACATTTGTCGTGGTCGTATTAAGCCTTTTTCAAGCATATCGATTTTTTTAAGCATTCGAAAAAAGGTTGGTTCCTTGCATTGAATGAAATTATATTTATTATTAATATATAATGGTAGAACATATTAAGGTTTGGAGAGTAAATGAGTAAAAAAGAACGGACTGTATTTCAAAGTTTACTGTCGTTTCTAATCATAGGATGAGTAGGAATTTATTATAATGATACTTATATTAAACTTACTTTCATATGTGTACATAACATAAAGAATTTTAACATAGCTTTATCGTTAATCATGTTTCTTATGTGATTAGTAGGACATTATGTCAGTGTGTAAAAATGTAATAAAACCTTAAATAAATATAATTTTACAGCAAAGCTTTATATGCTCCGACAATTCAAAAGTATTCGTTATGTAACAGCGAGTAGTCTCCATTGTTGATAAAACTCGAGAGTACAATCCCCACACACGAAAACTGCGGAAATTAAACGGAAATGATGAACTGAATGGAAAATAGGGATGTTTACCAATGTCATCGTTACAAGAATGAAAACGGAAAGTTTTAATTGGTCCCAAAACCAGTATACTTGTATGTTCGGGTATAACTTTGAGGTTGATTTAATATATAGAAATTTGCTGATGTCAATAGTATATATTGTCTTCGTCTCATCTGTTGTTTTTATCAAATTTAAAATTTGTTAAGAAGTTTATGATCTCATAATACAAAAATATATAATAGCACAAAAATTTAACAAATATATAATTTTTAAATTATGACGAGCTACACAATTAATTTATTTATTTTACTTTGCGGTATATTATGATTTAATATCCCATGCTTTATTTAAATGATTCGTTTAAACCTCACTTTTATAAGCTAAAGGATAATAGAATTCTTTTAATATTGAAATTTAATAATTGTTCATAGAAAAACCATATAAGAAATTAGTTTGAATTCATAATTATCTATATATGAAGAAGAAAAAAAACGGTGGTGTTATTTAAAATTGATATAAATGTCGGATCTTAACATTGCAAATGACTAATTTTACATAAACATACATTCGTTCATGTTCCTATTCCGGACGAAATTATTTTTTACTATAAAAAATCTATCTTTACATAAAAAGTCAAAAGTACATTTTAATGATATCAGCTTGACGTATGCAAAATTTCATGAAAATTGGTTGCGTACTTTAGGCATGAAAGCGAGATAAGAATTTATTAAACTTTCTGTTTCTTTTGAAATACAATCATGGGTTAATAAGGGGTACGAAAATTCTATCTATGTTCGCGTTTTGTTTTCAAATTTAAATAAGACGAAAGTTAAATAAGACGAATGAACGAGAGTTTTAGAGCTATAATTTTCTTAATAAACATTTAGAAATAAAAGCTAGGACATGTAAATTATTCAAGAAAATTAAAGAATTATTGCAAATTTGCGATGTTTCTAAAAATCTTTGTAAAAAAAATTGTTTAATTAAAATAAGGCAAAATTTCAGTTCAGATCAAAGATTTTGTACTTATTAATAATTTATTTTTTTCTTTTTCTACTTCTGCAGAATTACAGTTTAAAAATAAAAGAAGATATACTTTTTTTTCATTTTAAATATTGCTCCTGGCGAAATATATTTTTCTCGTAAATTTCTTTGATTACATCTTGGAGTCCAAGATGCAGTCAATAAATTTTCCTTTCTTATTAATCATTTTATAATAATTTGTAATGGAGTCACCTGCGGCTGAGTATCAAATAAATATAAGTTTTATTGAAAGAGTAAAATTTCGCAGTTTTCCTAAAGCTGGAAATGCACGGTGGCATAAACATATTGAAATAATGAAATTCAAATTTAATATTGCCATAAAAGCATTCAGCAGAATAAGAGCACCATGTGAACAAGTCATTTTTTAACATCAGTAGCGTAATGGATTGAACGTTAGTCAACTATTAGGGTTAAAGAAATATATAGTTGAAGACATTCTTCACATTCATGTGGGGCGTTCTTGAAGAGGTATTTCAACATATTGGGTTAGCAAAAAAGTTATAAATTTTATGTTAAAACTTTCTAGAAAGTTTAAGTTTTTGACAACACCAGAAAGTTGTAGAACGCTTTGGATAATATTACATCAGGGCTAAATGAGCCCGCATGATTCAGCAAAAGAATAAAATGAACAAAAAACAAAATAAAAAAGACTGAGATGAACCGAGGTTCTTTTATTAGACAATGACGCTCGGCCGCACGTCGCTTCTCTCTGTAAACTGAAAACTGGAGTTTCTCGCTGTAAACTGGAGAAGCTTGCCTGGAATTCGTTACCTCACCCGGATTATTCACTGTCCTTAGCACAATCAGACTATCACCTTTTCGGAGCCTTCAAAAACGTTTAAAGCCAAAGAAAAGTTTCACGATTTTAAAGATATTGAATAGATCCTTGAATTGCTTTTTAACTTTCAGCTTCCAAAGATTTGGTATCTAGTCTCTGCCCTCCAGATAATCCCAAGTTATTGACGCATATGTTGACTACATTGTAGATTAAAAGTGTAAATAAGCTAACGACTAAATATAATTAAATTTTTTCATTAATTTCTTGTCTACCCAACACAATCGAAAAAGTTCAACATGTTAAATATGATAAATCATTTTATAGTGCGTTCATATATTTTTTACGTTGAAGCGACAAGTTATCGGAAAAAATTCCGATAACTCGCATTAATAAATTAACACACTCAATGCTGAACATGTCAATTAATGTAACCTTTATGTGTCTAAAAGCGCTTTAGCATAAATGGCTTCTTAAGTAAATTTGAGATTTATTTGATATCTTTTATACTTAAAATAATAAGTAATACACCAAATAAAATTATTGTGATAACAGTAATAAAATTAAATTATGAATAAAATTTTATTTCTATCGCAATTTCACTGAACAAATAAGCTGGGTCGAATCAAGTTAATAAAATTAGTTATGTCAGAGAATAGAAAGTTTAACTACCCATTTTAATAATAAGGATTATCTAAAATTATCCCAAACAGAAATAGTTATATAGAATAAAATATATATTTTACTGCCGTTGTGTTTTTTGCAGTATTGGTGAAAGACGAAAAGGAAATTATAAGTGATATAGTATTTTTAAATTAGTTAATATCGTGGAAAATAGATTAGGATGTGTTAACAGCTTTCGGCTGCAAAAACGGGCCAAACCACAACTTGTGATCAAAGGACTCAAATGTGATCAAAAACAAGTCAAACGAGCGCAAACACATTAAATTTACTTTTCACCAAAAATGCAAGTAATATGTATATATATATATATATATATATATATATATATATATATATATATATATATATACTGAAACCCAAGACTCAAATTTCATTTGCTGCTTTAAAAAATTGCTATGTAATTGTGGATTTAATATTTGTACAATTTATAAGAAAATTCTTCAGATAATTTAAATTATACTCCGTAAATTCATTACGATTGATTTCCTTGTATTCCATATATACATATGAAAATGAAAGTTACGGAACCTAACGTGATTTCTGCATTTTTTGAAGAGTTTATTTTAATATACGTGATCTAGCGTTTATTATGGAAATAAAAAAATCTTTCCTGTTGACTACATAGTTTGACAGCTAATTATTCTCATTACTGATAGTACATAAATTACTGCATCTGATGTAAACTGTATACAACTTGCACTGAATAAAAGCCCTTGAAGAGAAAGGATTTTATTCATAGTAGTCAGCCAGATCAATACAGCAGTGTTTTTCTGGTATTAAATTTAGGTTTGTGTTCTGAAGCACCTATTAACTTATTCTACCCTAAGCCATCGTATGTGTGATTACTACATGTTAATCACTTCTCATCACCAGTTATTAACTGTTTCAGAAAATCGAAGTTTCAGTTTAGTGACATTATTTTTTTGTAAGCACTAATTCTAAATTTAAATCCTTTTTTATGTGAAGCACCTAAAGGCTTGACGCTAAATGTAAGTAATCGAATGCACTTCAGCGTAATTAGTATCATAAAATATTTTAGACCTTCCGACAACTTTCTTGAAAGATTCCTAACGCGGGGACAAAATCATCTAAATGACCGTGTATATTATACAGAGACAGAAACAATGAAGTATTGAAATCTTAAAACTAATGATTTTTTTTTAATTTATTTTCCTTTCAAAATATTTGGATAGTTGATGAGTTAAAAGGTATGTAAACCGAGCTATCTGAAGAAATTTTTTGCAACCAATATTTACTCTTCACTTATTCATTTTCAACTATAACCGATAGCGGCGTGATATTTATTTTCGACTTTAACCATAGCCTGTACACACTATTAAATCTTATCCCCTAAACATAACCGGCTGGTAATTCTTGCAAGTAGTAAAGACTTTTTACCAAGGGAAGATTCTCTTGGAGAACATGATGAATTTTGATTCAATCCTTTTTACAAATTAAGTCTGACTCGTTGTTAACTTCAAAAAACCGACATGTTTTTTGTATTCATGTCCTATTATCCATTTGCGTTTAGATATTTTCATCTGCTAGCTCTCGAGGTGAGCTTCCATTTTTTTTGGTTGTGAATTCCCGATCTTGTTTGATGTAATCGAAATAACCTTATTGGAATGATATAGGTGGAAATTTGCACGAGTTGAACTAAATTATTTTTTAAAGTGAAAGAATTCTGGTGACACCTTGATGAAATTTAAGGCATTTTTAAAACATATAATTTAATTAACACTATAAATAAATTATCTTCACTTTCCTTACACAATTTATATAATTTATTTACTTAATAAAGATAGGCGAAACACGTCAAAAATGTTAATATATATGTCCTTTTAATAGCGAGTTCCTTCAGATAACCATGCTTGTTGTTTTGAGTTTATTGCTTAAATAAACATGTTTTTGAAGTGAGTGATAAGGAACTTAAAAAAATATATACTTATTCCAATTTACTTTAAGAATATAATTGTAATTGCTTGGAACAATTCAATCAAATAATTGGAAGAACTAATATCAAAAAACGGCATTTGATAAAATCAGATGCCGATGGATGAAAAGCAACAGAGCGCACATTTTTAATAATATACTCTTATTTTCGTTCCTGCCTTCTACGTTTTTTAGGCCTCCCACGATTCAAGTAAGCAACAGTTCAAATAGTTCAGTAAGAATCAAAAATCAATTCAATTCAGCTTAAAATTTTGTAGAAAATATTACACGAGATGGGAGGAATATAAATCAACAATACTTCGATGGAATACATGCGTGTGAGTGTGTGCGTGGATATGCGGGTGCGTGGCTGCTTGCGTGCGTGTGCACACGACATTGATTATGACCGAAAACGATTGATATAACATAATTAAATTTATTATTAATGCATTAAAGAGTGTAGTATTAACATTGACAGATAGTAATAATATTAATATGTATTATTAAAGTTAAAGTTGATATGATGATAAAAATCTATCTTCACATGAAATTTTACAGGTATATTTATAAATTTTGTTACTATCTCACTCGTAATGAGTTCAAGCTAAGAAAAAACTTTCGAATTATAATGAGCATCGATTCGTTAATATTAATACTACATGCTAGCGTTAATGTTACTAAAATTAGCGAGGACTGACAGCCATTCTCTGTGATTAGTTGTGTTAAATGTAATTGATAACATATTTTATAAACTAAATACAAAAAGCCGTACTTTAAAGCATTTATGCAGCAAATCTCAATTTGGTTTTCCAAGAAAAAAATGGGCACGATTTTTTTTCTTGTGTATGGTACTGTAACTTAATTCCACGTCAAGGATTAGATAAAAATATGATTGCTAGTCAAAACATCTAACAAAACAAATGATGTAAAAGGAAATAAAATTCGCTGTGTGTTCCATATACGCTTAAATATACATAAAAGGGAAACGTTTAAGGAACGATTGTTCATCTAAACTTTTGATTATATTTCGTTATATAAACATGTTGCCGACTATATTTTAACAGCCGTGAGCCAAATAACTTAGTTTCTTAAATCTCTTTTCACGATTACTCAAAGCTGGGATTGAACCACAAGCGACAACAGTGTATTTGAGGTAAAGTTAATTTTTCGCTGTTTTCCTTTCATAATTGAAAGAAAACTAACATCGAGATATTTTTTGGATTCTAAAAGAGATGTTCATTATTTATTTTATAAGAAAAATGGATTTTCAATAATTTTTTTTTCTTTTATTTATGTATATAAATACAAATTATAAAAAGTTATATATAAAAAAACAATAAGATTTGAAATGCGAAGAAATTGCGTAAAAATATATTCCGAAATCTTATGCACTTTTAAAATTATTTTTAAATGAAATCTCTGAGCGGTCAGCGCAACGGTTAAATAAGTCGTCTTAAATAAGTTCTTTGATTTAAAAAGAAAAAACCGATAAAAGACCACTTTCGCTAAAGTGCCTTTAGACCCATAAAGGTCACATCAATTGACACGTCTGACATTGAGGCCGTAATTTATTAATGCAAATTTGTATCGCCATTATCGAGATTTTTTCTGATTTTCAACATACGTTGTTAAAAAGTAAAAAGTAACTATATTTCTCGAAATAGATGCGACTTTTCAAAACGTTATGTTGAACATTTTTTATTGTGTTTTTAAATACCTTATCTAAATCAGCCCAAACGATAGGATCCCTTAAAGAAAGACCAAAAGTAAATTTATCAAGAATTTCGATTTATGTTGAGATGCTTTGAAAAATAATATCAAAATTATTTTTCTTATTATTATGTATTTACATAGTTCTGCTGCGTCTTACAATTTCATTCCAATCGGTCTTAAATAGCTATGATGGTGTTGCATATGGGTGGACAGATGGATATTTGGCAAAATTGTAAATGTTGCTCTTTTGCCATTTGGCTATATCACTGCAAAAAATAAAGAAAAAATTATCTGCAATGCAATTTAAAATATTACCATCCTTTATCCTAACCAACAAAAATATGCCGCTAAGAAAGTTTTACCATTTTTGGGTCCGTTTTTGGTATACACATAACTGGAAAACAAACTAGCAATTCTTGTTTAAATTTTACAAACTAACAAGCAGTTTTACAAACGATCTTAAATCATAGTTTTCGTATCAATACAAGTTACAATATTTTAATCTAAGAATATCTTCAATCATATATTTCTTTAACACAAATGCTTGGCCCACGTTCACTCCATTAATCTACGGATGTAAACAAAATAACAATATCCTGCAAAGTAAAGAAATGAATTAAATAAATGTTACGATATCCTACAAATTAAAAGAAAGAAATTAAATGTAAAGCTCATAAAAATATAAGAGTTACTGTATTTGTTAAATTTCTATGTTACCTTATTTATATTACGAGATCATAATTTTCTGAACATATTTTAAATTTACCACAAGCAATAAATGAGACCGAATTAATATTGTAAAGACAATATGTACCAATGACATTAGTAAAATTCTATATATTAAATCCCCTCAAAATTATATCCAAATAGACAAGAATACTCGTTTTGGGACCAATTAAAACTTTCCTTTTTCATTCCTGGTAATGCTGACATTGATAAGCGTTCCTATTTTCCATTCCGTTCTCCATTTCCGTTTAATTTCCGTACAAGCCGTATGTGGGGATTGTACTCTGGAGTTTTAACAACAATGGAGACTGTTCCCTGTTATGTAACGAGTGCTTTTGGATTGTCGAAACACCGAAAGCTTTACTTTGAAATTACGTTTATAAAAGCTTTTGGTACATTTTCCGCACTAGTATGATATCATGCTAATCCCATAAGAAATGTGATCTACAATGTCATCTTATTTTTTTTGTTTTATATATAAATATAAAAGTAAATTTATTGTTATAATTTTTGATTAGAAAAAATAAATCATGAATTATTTAACTCACTCCGTTCTTTTATACGCATTTACATACTGTTAAAATCTTAAAAAGTTCTATCATCATACATTAATAACAAATATAAATTCATTTGATGAAAGAAAATGATGTTTTGTCCATGTATCCCTAATATGTTAATTGTATTTTAAAGGAAGGAATCGATTTACTTAAAAAAAGGCATAATACGACCACGACAAATTTTATGACAATAGTCAAACTAGAGGTACGGAAAAATTAGAATATCTTGAATCGCAATACCCTACATAATGCAAAATGTTAAAGTAATTCATAAGTAGGTAAAAAGTTTATACTTTTATATATTTATTAAATGGAATATTGAAGATATAAAATGGAAATTAAAACCCGATTGTTTAGTTGTAAAATTATTCAAAACTTTTACTTTATTTTTTTTACAATTTTTTTTTCAATGAAAGACCTTTCGTTATAATTGATATATGCTATCTCATAATTGAAGATGTGTCTTGCTATATTACTTTCTGTATAACCCTTACACAAAATTGTAAAAATATCTGACTAAAATAACTTTTTTTGGAGATCGATGGCTACTGTTACTGATCACTAAGCTAAGTTATAAATTAAAATGAGGGGATACACCTATTTTTTAATTGAAATGATATAGAAGGAAATATTAAAACGAATATCATTGCATTCGTTTGTCTGTTTATAATTCCCATGTTTAATGAAATACTAAGATGGTTTTTTAATTAAAAAATTTATGAAACAAATGAGCTTTTATCAATTATTTTTATTACAGTTTTCAATTCTTTGCCATACCGAGACGATTTTTAAATGTCGTTATAAAAATAACACGTTATAATAAGCCAATATTAAGCTATTATAATAACATGTATATTTCGGTGGGTTACTAATATATGGAGGTGTTTTATAATTTAATCATATCGTAATGTTATGTTGTCTTATATCTAAACGAATGATAATTGGTTACAAAAAGTTAGATTAAGTTATATATTTATCCCGCGCATGTGATTCAAAGTTTTGGGAATTTTCGAAAAAACGTTTAAACTTACATTTTTTATTATAAAACAACCATACATTACTTTAAAATAAATTACTATTTCAAAAATAGAAAAACAATTAATGTAGCACAAAATTTTGTCATTGATTCGTTACCTTTGACATCTCGAAGTATTGATGATCGTAAAAGTTTTGTTGTCAGTTGATGAGGTCAATATAAATATTGGCTTCGAAATTAATTAGTGACACTTCAAACATACGAGGTTGTTTTCTTGAATGAGGTGAACGTCGTGCTTTAAGTATTCTTCTGGCAGCGAGTTCGCTCAATAATGTCTTTCCATCAGACAACATCGACAAAAGCAAATTTTCTGGATCAGCAAAATAAGCATTACGTTGAATGACAGGATTTACTATTAGTCTATACTTTACAGATAATATTTTCAGTTTAATAAGGTTTTTGCACTTAAAATGATAAACCTTTAATAACTGAATATTTCTACGGTGTAAAACTGTAGAAAGGGATGATTTTTTCCAAATACCTTCTACTCTTCGAGGTACCAGCTTGGAAACATCTAAAAATGATGGCTCTATGACAGTATTCCTGCTAATTTTAAATTGGAATATATTCCATTCATAACATTTCATAACATCTTCGCAGGTTGGCAACACATTGTCTTTAATACCTTCTACACTCCCAAAAGGACACTGATAACTTTGTCTTCTAGTTTCCATGATAAACTATCAAATACGGTGCAAAATGGTGCTGTTGAATATATTTGTTACACTGAAACCAATCTAAAATGAATCCCTACTTCATACGCCAGCGACGATTAATAGTGGGTACTCTTCAAAGTTATAAAAACAAAACAGTAAACAATGGCGGGTATTATAATAAAACGTTATAAATTCAAATTACCGACAAAATAAAATGAATTTTGTGCATTAATAATATTATTTTCATTGGATTAGGGCGTGAAGTTTATCGTCACTAACATAAAACTTGAGAAACGATGCGCGGGTTATTACATTGAAAATAAATAAATAATATTTTATATATTTCTAATTGAACTTATAAGACAACATAATTTCATTATTATTTCATCAGTAAATTCCTTAGGTGTAACTAATTGAATTAAATTAAACATTGAAATAAAAAGGTGGCAGAACATCACTTCCCTCATTTGGATAAAATCTTGCTTCAAGATGTCGAACCCGTTTACGAGCGCGTTTTTCATCATTTTTTTTTTATAGGGAGTACTTAATCTAACGGTACTTTAAGATATTTTTAGCTTTATCTGCAGTAAGTTCTGTGAGAAATTTGTTGTTTGATAATTTTCAATTTCTATAGTTAATTTTCTAGTAGCTTTGTTAAGTAAAGTTTTATTATATGGGCATCTTGATTGATGCCACTTTTGTATAAGTTTTCTTTTTTTCTGATATTAGAATTTTTTTTATAATAATTTATTTTTTTCTTTCGAATAATTAAGACCTTTTAATTTTATTTTAATAACCGGTGTACTATTTCAAGCACCTTCCTGAGTAGCTGTGGTGAAGGCATTTAATTCTTTCTCCATTTTATCAATAATCTATATCGGCACCATAAGGTTGATTTCATTTTCTAATAATTAAGATAAATCCAATCTGTTTGTTTGTTCCTGAGAATTAGTGTTTGTTCTTTCATAATGATTTAGTCATTAATAGTTAGCTAAATTGGAGAATGATCACGAGAATGAGTTCCTATCAAGTCCCTCTTCAATTTTAATATAATTTTAAATAACATTTTTAATAAAAAGTCTATTAGCTCTGGAGTTTAATTAAGATCTATGGGCCAATATGTTGGTTTACCAATTGATATTATTTTGGTACCAATTGATATTAGTTGGTTTACCAATTGATATATTGAATAATAGCAGCCCCGTATAACTCTCGTCCCTTAATAGTGATTAATCTTGAGTTTGAGTGGATGCGTTTAGCATTGAAATCACATCCAGTGACGAAGCGACAATTTGATTTTTTGAAAAGTATGATATATTCATTTGCATGAATATTGTACCAAGATGCGCAACAGATTGCACCCACTTTGAGTTTTGTTTAGTTATCTTAACCGTTACAATTTTAGCTTAGATATCACAAGTTACATATTTTTCTTCTTGAAAGTATTTGGTACAATTTTTGATAATAACTGCGCTACCTCCATAAGCCGTGTTAGCAAGATGAATTGAATGATAGGTTGAGTAGTTTTTGAATCTAATAAACGACTCTTTAGTAAAATGTGTTTCTAATATAAGACACGTGTTAACGTTTTCTGCATACAAGTTTGCTTGCAATTCACGTTGGTGCCATAGCAATCAATTGGCATTCCATTCCATAATTCGTAGGGTAGTCATTGTTAGTTTCCAGGGACTTTAATTCTACTCTCAATTTTATTGAGTCGCAGGTTTTGATCTTTTAGCGTCTGCATAATTTCTAATAAAATATTATTATTACTTTATGTTTGTTTAGTTACAGGGATATTATTAGAAACAACTTGGCTGTATATTCTTCCGGAATTTTGTGGTTTTGTTGGCTCAATCTGAGTGGTCTCATTCCGAATGAACTTTCTTAGCATTTTATTAGTTTTTACCTGTTGTATAGTTTCGTTTTGCTATCTCTCAGTGTTTGAAGTTCCTTTATCACATATGTATAAGAACATTTATTTTACTGACGTTATTGTTCATTAATTTAGTTTGAAAATGGTTTTGTTTTATTAAAGCAGTTAATTCATTAATATTTTCAACGCGGATGCATTTGTTTTGCTTTATGAATTTGTTTTGGTTGCTTTGGTTGTGATTGCACGGTAGGTTTAGTATTATCTAGTTCTTTGTTTATCATTTATCAGTCACGTTTCGGTGACCAACCTCCTTTTTTCTTGTTATTTTAAACTCTTATCGATTCTGTTCTGATCGCGAGGTCATCATCGCTTAAATCATCTGTTCTTTATGACTTTATTTCACACAAAATAATTAACTGCAAGGAATCGCGAAAAATGGTTAGCATTTGTACGTGACGTGCAGTTATCAATAAACAAAGTTTGAAAACACGTTTTGCCTTCGCACCGGGCACCTGTTTAAAATTACAGACCACCCAATTGTTTTTATCAATGTCAAATCACAGTCAGGGTTACTATATTCAGTAATTGATTTTTAGGATAATTTACGAGAAATTAACACCACGTTTACATTATTTGATTTAGTATCACCTGTATAAATTAAACATACATTGCTATTCCAAAGAAAACACTTTGAAATGTTTATTCAACTTGCGCCAAGGATTGCTTCCGAACGCGAACGAAATACGAGTATAGGAATAAAAATGTTGCTGTCTGAATGTATATCTTCACACCTTCGATATTCCATTCAATTCTTTTTATACTTAGTTCCATTTTTACGTATAGTGTCATAGTGGAAAAATGTTTATTTTTTTAAAAATCTTTTTTACAATCTAATTCATTTTACTCGTGACATTATATTATTTCATTTTATTTTAATCTACCTTTCTAGCTTTTATTGTTTCTAAGCGTTGTCTAGATACAGGCATATCTTAAAGGGTCTAGCGCGATAGACAAAGTGAAATAGCTCCCAAGGGAAATTTTTTAAATATCTTTTGTAATGAGATGAGATGACAAGAGAATACATATATGGTTTTGGACATGGACTTCAAATTCTTCTAAAGATAATTGTGATCGTGAAGTTATTTTTTAAATTAATTTTTCTCTAAAACTCTTTAAGTAGATACACGAAAAGGACATTTTCTCTTATGTAATATTTCAAAGAATATTTTAAGATTAAAATTCACCTATATAAAATGAGGAACTGCGATGTAGTCCGTGGTATTAAAATTAATTGAAAAATATTTTTCGTTTTTTATATAAATTAAAATGATAATTTGCCCTGCATTTACATAATATCTGGATTGAATAATTAATACAAAACATACTTCCGATCTGAGATACATTGCACATACATAACTAAGGAAATATAAAGGCTAATCATTTTAAGGCAAAATATAGTTATCTAGCTATAATGATTCTAGACTAGATTTGCTTTTGTTTTGTCTTGCTAAGTATCTTACATCTTAGAGCATACCGGAGTTTCTGTCACAAAACTTTTGTATTATGAACATAATAAACTTTTGATATATTTTTGTAATTTGCTACAATGTTATAAACTCTACTATTGAACTAAATGTGCCCTGATGTCTCTGCACATTAGGGTAACGGATGAAAAAAAAAATGTCACAACACTACTCTTGCATCTAAAAATACCATGATAGGCTCTTGGTTGCAGTTACAACACTCTTTAAAACAATATTGTTTATAGAATTTTCTAGTTAAAACTCTTTTAAATCTATGGTTTACTTAGTTTTTCAGATAAATGAGTTGAAAGCACATTCGTTTTCTGATTATAGTCACATTTATATTGTCATCTTCTTATGACACACTGTCGTACCTACAAGTTGTGTTTACAAAATATCCCTCAGGACATTTTCACTATGTTTAATATGGCTAGATCCTTTGTAATCATTTGCATTATAGTATAATTACTATGCTACTAACACTACACACCTACACATAAAATTTGTTTAATGTATTTTTAAATAATAATAAAAGAATATAGTGGAGTTTTTATAAATTACCGTGAATAAATAATTCCTTCGTAAAAAAATTGCAAGTACGGAATATGGAATTAAAGAAATTCTTTTGTCAAGACAATATTTTTTTTCAATTGAAAAGTTTTTCCTAAATAATAAATTACACGGATTTGATAGAAATTAAAAATGCAGGTACATTTAGTAAACTAGTTTTTAGAGTATGGACTATTGGTGTTACTAGAAATAATAAATTCTATAACAATTCTTCTATAATTAATATGCATTCATTATTTTCTAATTTTTTTTAATTTTCACCTTTTTCCATATTAAATTGCTAATTTTGCCAGCTGAAAATTTTCATGTCTTTATATTGTTACCGTTCTTATAATTTCGAACGAACAGACCTTTTCGATACAGGAAATTTAATGCTTCTCCAATTTTCTTTAACATTTTACGTGACCTAAATTGGCCTTTAAAAATGGCACACATATCCACCCGTTCGTCTGTATATATGTATGTGTGGAGACACGCCACAAATCACAATTCTTAAAAGATGTTGGTGATTCTTACTTTTATCAGATGGTTTACTGTTAGAATAGAAGTTTATTGACTTTAACCATGATTTGTCAATTTTTTTCGCAGACGAAGAAGATGAAGAATATGGATATTAATGAATAGTTATGATTAACTTATGTCAAATATATAATATTAGTTTTATTTTAAGTTTACGTTCAGATTAAAAGAAAAAAAACATGGAGCGTGCAAATTACATTCGCAGTTGACCATTTTTAGGGTTCCGTAGTCAAAATTTTATAATTTAGCCACATACGTCTGCTTGTCTGTCCGCCTGTATATCACATCCGTTTTATACTGCGATTGGTGCTATAAAACTGAAATTTGACATAGTTATGGAATATATAACGCCTACAAATATTTGAAATAAAATCTTTAAAAAATATTTTTAGTGCAACTCCCCTACAACGAAAGAGAAGATAATTTTTTGTGTGCCCCCTTTGTAAGGTTAAATAGGTTTTCCGAAAATATTTATATAAATGTATGTATATATATATTTATATATATATATATATATACATGTTATTAACATTTTTACATACAGGGATCCGGCAAAGAAATATTAAGCTTTAAAAAAGTTCTATGCTTTTGTTGAAATTACTTGTCACCACTCATCACCATCGAATATATTACTTTTGTGATTACTTTTGTGATTACTTTTGATTAGCTGAAAAGTAAACACAAAAATAGTATATACAAAGAAATTAAAGGAAAATTATCACAGCTAAGTATGCTTTGCTATTTACGAGTAATAGTCGATCACCTTATGACATCTAGTCGGGTCTGTGAAAAGTTCATCGAAACTCCATGCAAGTGATTAGAATCAACTGCAAATTTAACCTTGTATATTAAAATGCATATTTATTTTGTTTGTGAAAAATATACTAGGCAATGTGTGTGTATTTATTATATCTATTAATGATACACTAAGCAACATATTTATATTTTTAAGGGGAGAGAAATAATATTATTTAAACTAGCGACCCGTGCGAAGTCTTCGCATTATTTATTCCATTATGAAGCTCAGATGACAGATCAAACAAATATTTTACTAAAATTGACATATAGAGGCGCAAGTATCAAAAGCATTGAGCTAAAGCGCCACTTTATTTATACGTGAGTGGATTTGAAATTAAACACAAATTTTACCGACCGTCAATCATATTGACGTTGAGCCGTTAGATGGCAGCATTGCTGTTTTGTGTATATAATTTTAATAATTAATTAATTTGCAAAAACAATAGCAATAATAATTTTTTTAGTTGTGGATGCCGGTAGAGCAAGCAATTATCTATAAAGTGATATATAATTTATGTGGATTAGTTGTGAGGTTTTTTCTAAAAAGGGAGTGTAACATCTTAACCTTAGCGTATTAATATATACGATGATGATGATGATATGCGCTATGTTTTTACGACCGTAAAATATGTGGTAGACAACATATTCACATTTTGGAAAGTTGATATTTGTAAATAGTTATATAAAGAAATATTTAGAAATATTATGTACTCTTATAGGTTTTGTAAGTATCCAAATATGTCCTCTTGGTTTGGTCGAATTTTACTAGAAATTCACACCAAGAGGATTCAATACACATAAAACGTAGCGCAGGCTTAAATAATATTACATTAGAAAATACTGGTACTTGACAGATTATTTTTTTAACTGAAATTTCCAACTCATGTTTTACATTTTTGGGCTATAGTTCAGTATTTTGATACATGCTTGTCGTCATTTAGTTATCGTCATTTATCAGGGTCAATTAATCGCTTCCATACATAGCCATCGCCATTGATGCCTGCACACTGAATAATAGTTGTTGGAAATATATTAATTTTTTGTTGCATTATTTAAGATTCATTACGAAAAAAACTTATATGGAATTATTGGATTTTAAAATACCGAAGTTGTTTCTTAATTTCTATTGTCCTGAATATTTATATTGATTTTGTTATGGTGGTATAACTTTCATGTAGCATTTTTCAACATTTTCTTAATTAGTTTTAAAAATATAGATAGATCTAACATATATATGTAAGTCTATCTGTATCTTTATATATATATATATATATATATATATATATACCATGCAAGTCTGTTCTGTGTTTAGATATTATTCAGACATTGTAATTTAATAGCAGTTGTAATAATAACATAAAAGCAAACAAAAAAACACGCTGTAAAATGATACAACAAAATTGATTGTAAACATGTTTTCCTTGCCGTGTTTAATAATTTACTCTACGAATAAAAACTAGAATATCAAGATAAAACTTATACGAAACAAATCTCTTTTCTGAACAACATTAAGTAAGACAAATCGAGTTCGCATGACTTGCGTTGTGACTTCCTTAAACACGGTATGGGATCACGCTAGGGAGCTTTGCGTTGATTCACTATTCATTGACTTTCAATAGTTTGGTTGGCTATTTTGCGGTAATTCAATAATCATTATCTAGGGATTTAGAGTATTATTAAAATGAGAGCTCTAACAAACATAAATTTTAATAAGGTATAAGATTTAGGTTTTGCCTTTAATTTTACGAAAAAGCATATCTTAACTGCTAAGTGTTAATTAATTTCAAATCTTCTTACTTTCTCAGTTTACATGGAACGGTTTTCACAATTAACTTATGAACATCAGCTAATATAAAATCATAGGTGAATTTCAGACTTTCTGTAAACTTTTCTTGGAACATTTTCATAACCACGCGTGCGCCCACTGGCCCTCATCGAATAGCAAATGAGTTGGGTATTTGACAAATTTTGTTTTAATTCATTAATGATAATTTCAAGGTACAAGGTCATGAAGAGTGAAATTTTTTCTAATAATCTTAAAAATTTATCAAGTTATAAAAGTTTAAATTTAACCTTTAGATAAAGACGGCAATGCTGTGTTGTGAGGTCATTTTTAATATTGCACATTATATTCTACAAGAGGAAAAGAGACAGGGATATACACAACTCTATCCGTATCTTCAAATTTAGAAGCCTATAACTGACTTATTTTTCAATCAATTTTTGAATTTTTTTTAAGAATGGTTTTTAATTAACTTATATTTCAGAATATTGTATGAAAAATATCAAAATTTAGAATGAGTCAACTACCGTATTAGGCTGACAATAAATGTAATTGACTTACAATTCCTGTGGAAAAATATAAATTATTTAAGTAAACATCGTAAGTATACATTATTTTTGCAAATCTAAAACATAAACAAATTATTATATTCGTTTTGGAATGCCATAATTTCTTTTAAATTTTAGAAATATCTATCTAAATTTTTGCCTTCGCCGTAAAATTTTATTTTTATTATTTTGTGTATATAATCCTAAATATTATATTAAGGACCATTGTATTTCCAATCTTAATTATTTTACCTCAATGTTATTATACAAATTTATTATATGATGGTTTTAAAGAAAAGCTTTCTAATATTTTCCATAAACTGAATCACAACTATCAAAGGTTTTGTGTAATTTGAATTTCAGCGATATCAAATCTTGCCATCCTTACACTTGTTATAATATCCCATCCTGTATCGATAAAAGGCATGATAATATTGACATGGTTTTAAAGAAGGGAGATAAAAGGAAAAAAGAAACCATTGTTTCAATAAATTTTTTTTATTGCATGATTATATTAATATCTCTTTTTCTTCCTTTCATAATAGTAATTTGTGAAGAATTTCATTTTCAATGAATGTGGCTGCCACACATTCTTTTTTATCATTATTTAGTCCCTTTATATACATTATACTCATCTTCAATTTTTCTATCCATGGAACAATTTTTTTTCCTTAGAACTCAATTTGTCTATCTTTTGAAGAATACATTTCATGATTTTCTCAACAAACATAACCTGATATTTTATTTTACCTGACAATTCTATATATCCCTTTTAATATTTTTCATAATGCTCATAATCATTTCTCATACATTCTGGGTTCTTTCAATTCATTCACTCAAGGACCCTTTTTTTTTATTTTCTTTAATAATTTACCTTAAAAAACAGGCATAAGCATCGAATAAAATATTCCCGCCAACTTCAAAGCAGATTTTTATTATATGAATGTAAGTAGTACAGTATAAATATTGCACTCTAGTAACACTGTATTGATCACTAGGACAATCCAGCAAACTTGCACCAATCACTGATAAATATCATTGCCTTGACGCTTACTTGTAATTAGCGTGTAATTTGCAAGGTGGTCCCCTCACATTCACCCTATTTTTTCGATGTAACATACCGAGTATATTTAATTAATTTTGGGAGGGCGACGTGTTATAAGGCAGATATATTTAGATCCTGTAGTGGCGACCCTTAAAGGATTTAAAAAATATTTTGTGCAATAGTTATTGTTTTCGGTAGGACTTTAAATATTTAAGCAGGTTCACTTGACTGAGCGTTTTGTTGGAATATACCTTAAGAGTAAATTGACGAAATAAAATAGTAAAATAATATGTATATGAAAAACATATGAGAAATCTATCATTATGACAACGTAATATCAAACCGATTTCAGCAAATCGGTGTTTTTAACTTCTCATCACAAATCAAGTACCAAATAAGAGTTTCTATATATATTTTTGTATCAGGAGCTTTCCTTTAAGGTATTGAGGATAAAATTAAAATCGATATTTTAAAGGAAAATGAACATCAAATTAATAAAATAAAAATATTCCTCTGCTGCTTTCTTTTATGATTTTCCTTCGATTTTATTTAAAATAAAGAAAAAAAATATTTTTAACACAATTAAAATTTTCCTACCTCTTTTCATGAATAAATTGACATTGTTGAGATTTCCGTTTTTTAGGTCGCGCCGCCATTTCGGCCCACTACTTTCTTTTGACTATAGAAAAAAAAATAATCGTGAACTTTACGTGGGAGTGTACTTTTATTTAATAAATCCCATGGGAATTGATATAAAGTGTCATTATGGCAGGAAAAAAAATTTCTCTCTTGGAGTATTTATTTAGTAAAACACTGAGTGATACAATGCAATGTTACAAGTAAAACGTAGTTTCGATCACAAATGACTTAACGAAAGGGTAAATGTTGGAAGTTTAAAGAAACTAATGTTTTTAAAGACTTTAATTATATGCAAGGACTCATTTCCCCAAAATCGTCTTCCTTTCATTGATGTATATTTTCATATGATGCCTTTCATGTTTTTATAAAAAAACGGAGGAACGTTGTATTTGATTGAAGGCATTCGTGTATTTATTTAAGTACAGGCAGTATATGAATATGTGTACAATACAAAAGTATACATAATGTAGGAACAGTCGTTACCTTATATTTATACCGTTACTTATACGATATACCAATTGAGTAAAAAGTAAAAAGGAAGACACTCTACTACTATTGTTTTCTTTATGTTATTCTTTCTCAAATGATACATGGTCGATGTGGTGCACTTTATTTGATTCTTCTGTTTTTTTTTCTTTTACCAACCACTCAAATTCATATTAAGTTTAACATTTCTCCAAATTATTTTACAGGATAAAAATATAAAAAAATTGACGATATATAAGATTTCGAAATAAAGTCAAAGCATTGATCCAATATATTGACGAATAAAGGAACCTACGTGAGATTGTTACTAAACTCAAACTGTCCATATTAATCCTATCAGAATTAGGGCTAAAGATCTGCACAATTAGTTAATGTGTATTTATCTTGGTATTCTGATAATATTCTCCTTGTGTGAAATAGATAGCACTTTTATATGATCAGCATAAAACAGTATTACACAAACAAGTCAACTATGTAATTTTGATTAGAACTTTAGTAGATATGTAGTTTTAATGTTTTATTATTACAGTTTTGTTGACAAACTAGAAACAATATTTTAAATTCAGATCCTAAGTAAACTCGGGTTGTAATTTCGTTACTCGATTAGTAAACCTTTCTTACGTTTTTTTCTGGTCGCTAATATTTGATATATAGCATGTTTTTTACTAAATATCTCCCTAGACATATAACGTCGTAACGTAAGCCTTTAAATAAAGTAACTTATATTAGGCACAAAACAACTTTGTTAACGACAAAATATTTATCAGGAGACGAAAATATGTTTTCAGTGAAACGTTGTTTATTATGAATAACTCTGTGTAGTTGTTGAAAAAAAAAAAGAATCTGCACAGTGCATATTTTAAAATTTTTTATTATTATAAATAACCTACGAGTTTTAAATAGTTAATATTGGTGACCTTTTATAATAAAGATTATCCTCAATATATCTTATTGGTTTTTTGTACTGATTACTGCTTTTTTCGGCTGTCAATATGTTATTGCAGAATATTAAATTAGTTTTAACAGTTTTTAGTTGAATCTGTTTAATAAATTTAGACATTAATCTGAACAATTTCATGTGAATATGAATAATAATAGACATTTGCATGATTTTATTTTATTTTCGATATATCGCAATTATTAATCTAAACTACAATTATAAAAAAATTCTTACTGTCTCCAGCATGTTTTTATTAAATACTTAAAGACTAAAACAAACCAAACGAGTATTACTTAAGAAACGGTACATTAACTGAAACCGATACGAAACCATTTTCGCATTAATTGAACATAAATTTAATCTTATATGTCATTATTTCGATAGAATTTCTGTTGATTCGTTTGCATTTTGTACAGACTTGTGGCTTTCTGGTTTTGTTTTGGGAAAAGGTATATAATATCTGGGAAATCTGTACTGTGGCAATACAATTGTGTGTGGCATACCATTTCTTAACATGAGTCAATAATTCAGACGATAGTTTTGAAAACTGTTACCAAAATAATTTAAAAGAATTTGAAATTGCATGCTTGGGCCAGGCTTTTAATGTTTTAAAAAATTCATTATTTTTTAATTTCCAACCAGAATCTTTTACCTCGACTGCATCCAAGGAGGATAAGGGGTGAAAATATTTTTTAATTTTTTTTGCCGTTTTGCAGGAAAATATTTCGGAACAATATTAAACGCAAAAAAGCTTTTATACCTGTTTTTCGCCATGTTGATAACATTTTATGATGGTATTATTAACAATTTATTGCAATATTATAACATTAGAATCTCTGTCATAGTTAATCTATCAAAAAGGTAAAATTCCTTTAATTCGTTACATTTCAAAACGCTTATGGTGGAATATGTATATTTATTTTATGAAAAAAATTAAGTGAAGGTGAAACTTTCCATTTTAAAGACAAAGGACAGTAACAGTCGTAAAGTATCAACTAGATGGAGAAAAGAAATTAAAAGTGTCCAACTAAATTTCCTGCTCAAGTATTGATAAAGCTGAAATGATGAACGCTAAGTTCATTCTGCGCCAGGAATACTGTAAAGTTTTTTCCGACTAATGAGGCAAAAGCTTTTGGGTAAACCAAACTTTACTTAACGGGTTAAAAGTTTAGGGTCACCAAGTATCAGCAGGTATCAGAATGGTGTAACCCATTGTCGGATTAAGTACAGTACTAGTTAGAATCACGGATACTGACTTTGTAGCAGTTAAAGTTACGTCTTAATTTACATTATAATTATGATACTCGTAATGCCTGCATTATTTAAAAATCACATTTTACCTATATTTCAATTGCAGCAAGATATAATGCCTACTGCCAAGACGATTCATTGCAACAAGACCAACAGGTACAATACGTCGATCGAATGATAAATAACGTCGTTACCGTAATGGATTTTTAAAATAATATATTGAAGGATATTATGAAACAAGTGAACATTTTAAAGAAAAAACATTTTTAAATCTCACAGAACTTCATTTAATAGGTTTGAATTTTTTTTCAGAATATTTTAAAGAGAGTGCGTGAAATATTTCTTGAGAATATACCGTTAAATGAAAATAAGGTTTTTTGATCAGGAGAAAGTGCTAGATTGTAGATGGATAGCTTCTTCTCCTTATTTAATTGGAATTAATATATTAAATAATCGTGCCTTAAAAGATCACCTTTTTAGAATCTCTTGCTAGTATTCAAACGGTGGAAATAATTTGACCATTGTAATAAGGCCAGAATTTATATTTTATTCAATTTATTAACATTGTTGAGATCAGTCATGCACAAATATTTGTATTAACAAAGACTAACTTAACTATGAGGAGACAATTGAAATTAAACTTCAAAATGTTTCCACGAAAATGACGATATTGGACTTAAAGAAAATTACTCAATTAGGATTGATGATGGAAAGTGACAAACAAATAACATCCACACTTTTTAGAATCTGTCATAGATAGTAATGTTCCAGACATGACGACTAGATCAACTTTTATTAAAATGGTAACTATTTTTAATAAAACATTCAATAAAATTATTTAAAAAACATTCTCGGACTTGTTAAATATTTAGTATTTCAATTTTGTAATACTGAAAAGTCTTAGAGAATATTTTTACACTCAATATTCAGATCAAGAGCAGATATTCAATACATGGTATCAAAGTCACCTATTTTTCCATAAATTTCAATGTCAATAGCTCAAAGAAATATTAACCAAATGAAAAATTCTTCCATAAAATTGAATGAGAGTTAAGATATTAGCAAAAATAATTATTGTTTACCCCTATTCGTTCCTTGGAAAAGGGGACTACTATTTTCTTTGAAGAGAGCGATCTTAAGAAGTCAATGTTTCGAAAAAACTTCCTTATGCAAAAAAACCTTCAGTCTTAACTATTTCCAAATGTCGTTCTATGTATTCACTTGACGCTTGATCTAAAAAATTTCAAACTGTGGAATATACTATAAACTAGTACTCTTAAACATTACAGTGATATTGAAATTGGGAATAATTATAATGCGAAAGTATTTGTAACAAATTACGACTTTCTTCATCATTTATCCCGCAAATAAAGTTTTATTTTTCATATCCCCAATATTATAAACATGTAAGTCGGTTTTTTAGATCTCTAAAAGATCTCTAGAAATACTTAGTGCAGACTTAGTGTAGACATTTTAACCCGAGTAGAAATATAACTCTTCTAATGTACATCTTGACATATTTTATTTAGTAATACTAATTTAGTAGTACTATAACAAATCAGTAGATGGTATGGTTCATCGATTTAAAGTATATACTTTTGAACAGAAGCGCTGCTATTTCTGCTATAAATTCACAAGAGTGCAATCGTGGATTAAAGATCGAAGTATTATTATAAATTGATTAAATAAATTTTATGGTGGAGTGCATGAAGTATTATTAAATAAGTTTTATGATTATTCAATCTTAAGTTGATATTAACCTACGTACAATTATTTTTTTATTTAGGTTTTTTTAAATTGGGATGAAAATTGTCTACGGCCTCATTTATTTAAAAAAAAATAATACACTGTTTTTTTACTATAATTAATTAAAATTGTTATTTTTATCCTAGGAATATGAAATGGTATAAATACAACTTAAATTAATTTTTTCTCAATATTGTAATGCAAATGATGTGATGCAGGAAATGAAATATACTAAAATGATACATCCATGTTAGTCAACTTGAGTAATCAATAATTTTAATGAATAAGTTTTGTTATCTATGATATTTTATTTAAAATTATATTCCGGCTTAACATAATATCGAGTTGCGATAGCGTGTGCGTAAATGTTAAATTGTTGTAATGAAAACGATTTTTTTTATTTACGAATTATTTCTTTATATTATAATATAAAATCAATGAATTTATTTAAATTAGTACACGGTAGCAAAAACAACCTGACACGGCAAGAAGAATGATAATAGTATGAAGCAAGCCTGATTTACGTGGCCAAAAATATGTAAGAAAAACACGAGAGTTTTTTCTGTTTATCGCATTTATTTTTCATTTAATTTAACGTTATATTTTTCAATTTTGCTTGAACGTTCCTTCATTCCCTGTGATTCACGTATTGGGAAATTTAATTTTGATTGAAATTTTATTGTTTTTTAATTCAGAAGAAGAAAAAATAATATTATTTGTACACTTCCGTAAAGACGTGAAAATTAACGAAATTAATAAGCTATTAGTATACGGATTTGGGGGAGAATATGATAAGTTCAGAGGATCCTTTAAAACTTTTGTAATGAACGAGTTCCTAGTATCAGGATCTAATTGACACTAAACGTTTACAAGACAGAAAGAATTTTTCTGCGAAATATATTAGGTTTAATAAAAGTGAGGAGAAAAGGATATTTACAAACCCTAGTTCCAGAATCCGTAGAATAAACGAAATAAATACATACGAAAGTTTGTCGATATGGACTCCTGTTCTTTAGCTACGACTTATTTAGTATGTAAAATTAATTTTTATATATTTGTATAGCAGCTTAAGCAAGTTATATTACGATTTCATCGGTGGCATATCTGAAAAAGAATTATGTGACTACAACAAAATTTAATATGACAAGAAGGCATTCGACTAAATCACAAATATGACCCTGTGGATGTTTTACCATCTATCGTCAAACTTGAGATAGTGAAAAAGAAGGCACGTGTAGAAATCTCAAGTCGAAATATTTCACTTAATACCAAATAACCGTTATGAAATGGGTAAATAATAATATTTGTTTATTTTCGTACACGTGTATTTCAAAATAAGGAGTATTTAGTGAGTGAAATTTTTACAAAATTACAAATTTTTCAATTTATTTACTTCCCTTCTCCTTAGAACATCATAGATAATGAAGGTTCATCAAAATACAATTTCAGACTTTAAGGTATATCAAGTTTAACTTTTCGCAGTTTTCTAAATTTTATTTTTTTAAACATATTTTTATAGCCACTTAGGTTTAAATAATATTGGTTATCAAATATTTCATTAAATGCCACAGACTTCTTCAAGGTCTAGAAGGAAAACATTTTAAGTTTATTAAGGTCTGATACCTTGTGATACATTAGAAATATAGAGACGATTATATCTTTCCCACTTACATATGAAACGAATTAAAGGATAATATAAACAAATGATTTATATACATTTTTGAGGACTAAACTTTCCCATTTTATTTATGTGAACTTAATTTCATTCCATTACTGCAGTAAAAACGCAATTAAGTCAGTTATTGAATAAATAATTTTCGAACGTAGCGCTTCGTTTTCGAGTATACCTAAAATGTATTAAAAATAATTAAATTATTATTTTTTGATTTATGTTACTTTTTTCAATGATTTTTATTAAAAATAGCAAGTCAGTTTGAATCGGAAAGTTTCATTCATAGATTTCATGGAATTTATTAAGTGTCTATATTCACTCATATTGAACTCAGAAAATGCCAATAGCAACTAACGACAGACCTGTGCCGTTTTCTCTGATGTGATTTCGACTACAAGGTTATCTTCGTTACAAACAACAATGGCAATATTTTACCAATGCAAGTAATAAAATATTAGAATAGAAATTATTTTTCAAGTTATGTAGTATATGACACAGTTAAAATAAAGCTTAAAATAGAGATTTAGGACAAAATAACCTTAATTGAAAAGGTAATAAAAACATAAGTTTCTTTGCATTATCGTTCTTTCAAATTACAACTATAATATTAGGGCAAACAGGTATATAACAACGAAATAACCTGAAAAAAACTGTGTTCTCAAAATCATTTTATTTGACTTAATTTTCAATCGTTTTGTTGTGAAATGTTTAATAATGCAGTCTATTTTCCCTTAAGCAAATATTTATAGCTTCAGAAGTATTTAAATTATTACAAATATAGAATGATAAAACGACGTGATTTTTAAAATGAAAATCAATTTCTAATTTGTCATATAAACTGGAGGTATTATGAGAGATTAAAATATAAACAGTTTGTAACTCAAAGTTAAGAATTTATAATTCATTTCATAACAAAAGGTTTTGAAGAAAAAAGTATTGAGCATAAATTACTGATATTTTTGATTACAGATATTAAAATGAAAGAAAAAATTATATAAAACTAGTTATTGAAATTTTGGCAGAAACTGAGTATATTCAAATAATTATTTATAAGACTTGTTTTCATGTATCGAAATTTGTCATTCTGGAATTCATATTTGCAGGTAAGTTTTTACTCCAGAACTACGCAGTATTTATACTATGATCTAATTTAAAAATAACCAAGTTCCTTGTTTATGTCTCCTTTACTTGTAGTGAGTGCAATATTAATACAATTGTAATGATGCACTGCAACTATTGTAATCTGTATGAGCTTCTACTTCTTTAATATGCCAAATGAAATGGCATTTCAAATAATCTCCTATTATTAAAATAATTAAAGTATATGAGGAGTAGATAACATTCTATCAACGTATAACCTAACTAAAGCAGTAGATGTATTAACTGGGAAACAGAAAAAACACTACGTTTTTTCAGTTATGAGAAATATTAAACCAATTCTCTTGATTAAATCGAGAAATGAGAAATGAGGTTTCAATATTTCTTTAATACTTTAGTTTTCTTTGCACGAAATATAATTTTTGAAATTTTTAGATATTATTAATTCATTGAATAGGTTCAGATTCTCTGAAACTTATTAATAATTTTGCAAACGTCTACATTTCCCAATGAATATTAGAACGTTTGCAAAATTATGCGATAATTTCCGAACAAAATTAGCATAAATTCTATATAAACTTGATGATGATAATTTGTGATATGGCTTGAATTTAGTTTACAACGGGATGAAATTTAAAAAAAGTTTAAGCTATAATCTGGTTCATGACGTATCTTTTATTGTGTGTGTCGCAGATAAAATGTTTGTGCTACCTTTTTTAACTATGTAATCATGACTTATTTTTCCTGTAAACGCTGCAATTTAATTAATAAAAAGCGTTCCTTACTTGTATTTCTATTGAAATGTATCGGAAGCATTAAAAGTTACAGAATAACTGGTCTAACGTTAGAAAGAGTATTTAAAAAAAAACATGATTTAATATTACCTAAAATTATTTATATTTTAGCTAAAATTTCTTTGCGTTTAAGTGTCTGTTTAGTAAACTAGTTTTTTTTGCAGGTCATCTGTAAGTTTTATATGAAAACGGTTAATAAACCTTTTAGAGCAATTATGACATTTTATGCGTTCAAACAGATCTTCCAAAAATAAAATCCTTACATATTTAAGTTCATATAAAATTTTAAATGTACTGGATATTTCTATTGGACAATAAATATTAATATTATAAATCATACACATATATTGCGAGGTACATCTTTCACTGGTTTCAAAGTATCGTGAATTTCTCTAAAATTATATCGCATAGGATGATACAGTTTTCATATAAACTGTAATAAGCATATCTCTGGTAAATTCTATTACAGATTTGGAAAAAAAAAACTTAGAAATAAAGTGCTTAATTTAGCTTTAACTATTGAGAAAAGTGTGGAGTAATAGGCTTCACTACTACGTTTCTTTTCTTTCAAAGTTCTGAAGTTTCTAGGTTAAACGGTTTCAAAGAAAAACGGCTGTAACTGACAGATGAGCGGATACGTGAGTGATGTCATAAGTTTTCGTTTTCTTTTCTTTGGGTATGAAACACTAAAAATAAGGAAATCCTATATTTACTCCAGCCTGAAAATACGGCACTTACATCTCAAGTTTTCGCCTGCTTTGTTACTTATTTTATTTAATCTAATGAGTCTAGCCGTAATAATTTAAAGCTATTTTAAATTATTGTTGAAGGCCATTAAAGCCGATCCATTAGCTTTTAAGAGAAACTGAAACGCACGTAAATAGACACCAGAAATTATTTATTTAAGTGGAATAGTATATATATTACCAAAAGTCTACTGCCTACATATTACTGATGAATAACAACTGACCAGAAGAATTCCCATAAATATGATATGAGAAAGATTATATGTAAAAAAACGTAACATTAATAATTACTCAATATTTCAAGCTACTTGAAACCTTTACTACTCGTAGGTTAAATAAAAGAAAACTAAAGTGTAACATCATTAATTTAGTAAACCTGATTGAGACTGATTGTATACTGGTAATTTCTATCACGAAGAGTAAGTAATTTTTTTTATAATTTATCTCAATATAAAATTATCTGTTTTCGTACCTTATAATACCACATTTAATGGGGATAAACACGAGAGTTGCTATCAGAAATCAGTATTCACCAACATTTTATTATTAGTAGTTTTATATATACTAAATCATATAAACATATCATAACTTGGAGAAATAACTTAGGGCGACGTAGGTTTATAGACCAATAGAAGCTCAAAAAGCATTCTGCGATAAAAATATATTTCATTTTAAACGCTCCTGTATTCAAAACTAAAAATGTATAAAAATTAAAAAAAAAATATTTCTTCAAACAAACAATATAGTGCAATTTATAGCCTGATTCATGATTAACAAGCTAAGTTTCCACTAATTTATTTCTTGAATAGCGATATATCAAAAAATTCAAAACTTCGACGCGATCGAAAAGAAAATAATCATATTTATATAATTTCATAGAACCATATAAATATCATGATAGAGACAGTAAATGATTGAAAGGTGTAAGAATTTTAGAAGACTTAGGAAGAGCAGAATGTATGTTTAATATCACATACCTCTATCTCTATATCATTACGCTTTCTGTCTGGGATAAATTCCATAATAGAGCAGCGTATCACCTATTCTCCGACATATCTTCACTGATATATGAACTATTATACATTTCTACATTTTACTAAAATATATTAAGTTTCAGTAACTTAAAGTAGATTTTATAATGAAGTCCCCATCCTGATATAAATACATCTTTATATTTATCTAATACATTATATCCTTACCACTTTGAGTCTATTTTTATTGTTGGTATGATTTGAATTTTCCATGATTTCTTGTTAAAAGTTAAAAAGAAAAATCATTGTTACCGTTTTATATTACGAAACAACGAAGCGGTATTTATGCCTTTTACTAATATATATATATATATATATATATATATATATATATATATATATAATATATATATATATATATATATATATATATATATATATATATATATATATATAATATCATTAAAAAGATTGGGGCAATATTTAGATTAGAAAGTATAGTATTTAGGATGAAAAATAAATTTTTAAATGTGTACCAAATGAATAATAAATGCAAAAAAACATCTTCAATCGTAGAAGTAAAAAACGAGATCATATGATAAACATTTTTTTTAGTATGGCGGCAACCAAACTAAGCTACGCTGACTAATTCTTTTTAGTAAAATTTTTACCAAGAAATTTTTTCTCATGAAAATTCCTTAATTCATATTATTTTATCACAAAAGAAAAATAGTTTTGTTAAATTTACCTTTTCTATGTGTTTATTTGATGAATGCTACAAACTTATTTCCAATGAAATATCCAATGCATTTTATTAAATGCTAAGACTTATTAATGAACATTTTAATTGTATGAAGTTGTCATATATCTTATTTTTAAATCAGGAATTCCAATTATTAAACCGCTAGTTTATGAAAATGAAGGTAGTGAAATTGAAGTGGACCTAAACTGAGTTTAAATCATTTTGATTAATTTATTTGAGGTTATCTTTTATATTTAATATATTTGGCGTTAATTTTGTATAAATTCATTATTCACAATTAAATGAAACTACATTATGTAGTATTATTCCTACTTTCTTTACCACGACTTAGGTAACGTTGTATTGCAACATCTTCATGTTGGCTATTAGCAAAGATGATTATGAAGTTATCTTTTATTCCAAAATCATAATAACGTAATGAAATCGTACGTATTTACGATTAAAAATTTATTTAATATTTATCAACTTCATCACGGAGGTTGATGCAAAACTTCGCCTTGGAACTTACGCAGCTGGTGTGACTTGAAACGCCTATCTTTGTGCTTTCTTTTTCTCTTGATGCTCGATTGTGTTTGGTGGATTTATTAGCAAAATAGGAACTATGTTTTATGTCAGTTTACAACCACAATTTTTTCGTAGTATCATATTCTGGAGTATAAAGTTAAGAAAATATTTTTTTATTTAGGTAACTAGCTGTTCCTACGACTTTGTTCGCGTGTAATTATGAAAAACAATTTTTGTGTTTTTTTCTCTTCTTTATTCTAGGTATATATTATCCATATACCATACCAACATTTTAACAAAATCCGTCTAGTAGATTTTGCTTGATAGACGCTTAAATTTACGTACAGACAGACAGATAAAGATTATAAGTTTTTCTCGCTTCTATTATCATTCTATACGCTAAATCAATCACTTTTTAAAAATATTTTCATTAAACAAAATTCATTGTCACAATTTTATTACATATATAGATTATTCTTTCCTTTGAATCACATATTAATAAAAGAAGCTAGCGTATTAAAACGAATCCGGTTTTACTTATTCTTAATTGTATTCATAATATGGCATTTTTTACCTATTTGGTATCTTCTTAATAGTAAAGCCCATCTGCCATTGCTCCTTGGAAGGATGAATTAACATGAAACTGCTCTGTGATAGAATAATAAGCCTAGGGATATATTTATATTTCTTTGACGCTGTCATATTATTATTTCGTACTTTTATTATTCCAATTTAATTCATTATAATCTATTTCTAAATACTTCGTTTAAATTAAAAAAGTAAGTTTACTCAAGCAATTGTTTATACCATATCAAATTTATAACAAGTTTTTATAAAAATTTAAATTTTTTTATTTCAATTTTGTATTTATAATGCAGCTACAGATTCGCCTTACGATATACAATGGAAGTTTTGTCCATTTCTATGCTATGTCTATAGATGTATATGTAGGCATTAACCGTATTCTATCTACTGTTGACATTTATTATATTAAATACATCTGTTTAGTATGAAGATAATTCGCATTGGGAGAGTTTCGTACATACATGGGTATACAAAGTTATGGGTTACATACGGTGTCCTTTAAATTATATATATATATATATATATATATATATATATATATATATATATATATATATATAAATATTTATATTATTTTTCCATAGTGAATTGATTGCCTATCATATCTTTTTGATGTAACACAAATAACTTATTTGTTTATATTTTTAGTACATACATGGGTTTCGTACATACATGGGTATACAAACTTATGGGTTACATACGGTTTCCTTTAAATTATATATATAAATATTTATATTATTTTTCCATAGTCAATTGATTGCCTATCATATCTTTTTGATGTAACACAAATAACTTACTTGTTTATATTTTTTCATTCAGTTATTCATTCAAGCTGACCAAAATAGTTTTACACGGATGTACCGTATACTCATATTTTGTTTATTTAGAACGAGTAAAAATATTAATTTCTTTTTGAATTCTCTGAAAATAACACTTGCATGATATTCTTCTTGCATCTTATTATTACTTAGGTTCAAAGTGAGATATTCCCAGCTTAGTAGGTAAGCGGTAAGCTCCTTTGTTACCATCCAAACTGACAACAATTTCTGTTTTTTCGTTCTTAAAATCGACATGATTTTAAAAACGAAAAAAGAATTCCAGAGAATGGTTTTGTTTTACAGTCAATTACCCTTTCATATTTTTTTAAACACGACTTTACTTATTTAACTGTTATGTCATATATTGAAAAAGTTGGTACGTTCAAAATTGACTTTTCTCTGTAATTATAGATGTATTTTAGTTATTTTATCTTAAGGACGCCCTTTGTGTTGACTGGTATACTATATCACAGTTTAAATAGGTTTAACATAAGGAATGAAAATTAGGAAGAAGCGTATCTTGGATCTGCATATTAAAAAGGCACCATTACAATGATGAGAGTTTGAAAAGTATCTACTTTTTGGGTTAATTACATTACTAACTTCATGGTTAGAAGAAAAAGAGCAATATAAGAAAGTCGCGATGTTTTTGAAATGTAAAGAAACATATATACATAGAGCAATCATAAAAACACTTTTAATATACTCAATAATGAAAAATAAAATTTACAATAATATAACTTTGCTTAGTACTCATGACATGGATGAATATTGTGAGAAATCGTGTCACCAAGAGAGTAAGTATTCGAGAGTAATATAATTTTTTAAGATAAGCTAATTTACAACTATTAACGTAATCAGGCAATTTTTAATTATAAATATATTTGAAATGAAGTTTTTTTTATTAAACCAAAGTCCTTCGTAATAAGTTTACAATCATTAAGATTATTACCATTATAATTGAAGGTTACTGTTGATTCTCCTATTACCTATACTTTTTATATTTCATGAAAATAAACACCACACATGTCCAATTAATAATTTTTTAGATATTAAGGTTGCTTTAGGCCATAATTATTGATTATAAATATTTTACCCAATTCAAGAAGTTTTTGTTTTCATAAATCCTTGCTTGGTTTTCGTTTTTAATCTTACATATAATCTTTTAATGTTTACTTAATTATATTGTTTTTTAGAGAACTTTTAAATGAACTTTACTACGATATTGCGTTACAAGTTACGATACTAAATTATAAGTTTGAAAAGTATCATTAAGTTTTAGATTATAATTTGAAATGTAAATTTACTAAACTGTAATCCAAAAGCGTAATTGATGTTCACAAATATTATTTATAGATCTTATCTAAAATAAAATTATCTTATCTTCTCTTCTCTGTAATGATGCACACACACACATATATATATATATATATATATTTATATATATATATATATATATATATATATATATATATATGTATATATAAATATATATATGTATATATATATACATATATATATATATATATATTTGTCTGTATGTAAAGTATATTGGTGTATGTATGCTAGAAAGTGCTATATCTATCCAGTGAGAGATATTAGCGTATGTAAAATATATTTTTGTGTTTATGGTAGAAAATGCTACATCAATCCAGTTAGAGATGTTAGTGTGTGTAAAGTATGTTGGTGTATGTATTGTAGAAAGGGTTACAACCTTCCAATGAGAGATGTTAGTTTATGCAAAGTAAGTTGGTCTATGATATGATAGAAAGTGCCGTATTTATCCAGTGTGAGATGTTAGCGTATGTAAAGTATTTTGGTGTATTTATGGTAGAAAATGCTATATCTATCCGATTAGAGATGTTAGTGTATGTAAAGTACGTTAGTGTATGTATGGCAGAAAGTGCTATATCTTTCCAGTGAGAGATGTTAGTGTATGTAACTAAGTATATGCAAATTACGATGCTGGGGCGGATGCATTAAATTGTATTATTAAACATTATTCTAATTTGTACATTTAGAAAATAGGTTTACATGTTGCATTTAAAAGGCAGTCAGTACGTTTTGCATATAATCGAAGATTAATGTTCAACAAGACCTTTACGTGTAGTTAAACTTTAATTACTATACAAGCACTTATAATTATATTTTATACTACCGCGTTTCTTTTGAAGTATCATAAAACAATTTCTTTCCATGCTTTAAAATAAAAACGAATTATTAAATAAAATCATTCAAAAATATTTTCGGTTTCTCAGCTTTTGCTATTAAAATTAAATCTAATCGAAGTATATTTTTCGATTATCCAAAATATGTGTTTTTCTTTCTTTGAGTAATTTGATATAACTAAAATATCGTTTTTGCTTCAGCGCAAAGTGCAGTTATTATTCTTATAATTATACCATATATTTATAGAATTTATCTTTAAACTCGAATGAAAAAGAGACTAATTTCAAATCCGATGATCGATTTACATTTTCTTAGACAGGAAAATGAAGCAAAAGTTTTCCCTCCTAATATATTGGCAGGCTTCTTTAAATAGGTACTAGGATTGTATACCAATAAAAATGCAATTTATGTGGTAAGCAAGTATTAAGTTGTTTAAACTGGACATGGTGGAGATTAAAACTTGTACCTTTCATGCCATATTTGTTAACGTGTACCATAATTTTGAATTGAATATTATTTGAAGTTCGAACTATAAGAAATATCGTACTTACATTGTAACAGTTAGGTCAATGATAATAAGCGTCCTCTGAGAGGTATGCCCCGATATATACATATAGATACATACATGTAGAGAATAACTGGAGCGTGGAATTCTAAGTCAGAATATAAAAAGTTATAAGTAGATGATATCTCTTTGTAGGCTCTAGTAGTATTTAAAGAAATATCCCTTTTCTTAAATTGTTTTACTATCTTAAATTTCAATACGTATTTGTTGATTCTGTTCAATAAATTTAGTATATCTGATAAAGTCAGAAAACTTTGATTTTCAGGGTTTTTCAATTGTTGTGGCTACAGTAAAATAAGTAAATTACTAATTTTATAATAATCACGTAATTTTTGTATAACGATATAACGTAGACAACGATTTTATACTCGTAAAATAGCATTTAATAATTTCCATAATGCAATATTATTAATATTACCGGTTAAATGCAACAACTTACATTTAATCAGTAATTGATTTTAACTTCTTGTTTCTTGAATTATTTGGCTATGTATTCACTAGAATGTCATTTTTGTAGAAATGCATATCCATTTATTAAAACAGTAATTTTTTAATGGAAAGTTTAATCTAATTTAAAGAAATAAATACAAAAGTATGGTTAGTGTTCTATTGAATTGACAAATGAATAGCGTGTACTAATATCATAAAAAATCTGGCAAGTACAAGTAGCACGCACGCACGCACGCAAATAAGATTAGGTTTAAAAATTTGAAAAGCTCAATAAAAGTTATTTTAGCTTAAACATTCTTTATTTTCTGACACAAATATATTATGGTAATTACTGTAGATTATTTGGTATTTTAATACTACTTCAAAACAACGGAAATCTGCTGGTTGTTGTTGGAATAAATAAATATTCGATGGGAATTTCCTAAACAAGGTTTAAAGTCACGAAAGGATAGACAATATATTTTGAAGAAAATTTTTTTAGCCCTGGGTATTCAAGAAAATAGGTTTTGTTTAATTTGTATTTTCTTCCCATACTATTAGTTAATTTTTAACGCGACTATTTTTATTTTGGGAGTAATTTTATTGTAATGACACTCAAAATGTTTTTAAAATATGTCAATTTAATTAATGTTCGATAAATTTTCTCCATTTCGTAGGTCAAAAAGGCATAATTTTAAACATCATCCAAAAAGCAGGAGGTTCTCAATTCGACCTGTTTACATTTTTTTTATAATTAAGTATATTTTTTACGGAGTAGACTGATTTTTAATTTTTATTTAAATTACTTGCTTCCTAGTATTTCATTTTATTAATTGTTTTAAGATCTGGTGTCGGATATCAAAGAAAGAACTCGTATCTTGATAAAGTTAATAAAGAACGTATTAAAAATAATGTTATAGGAAAAACAATAAAATCAACTGAGTCGTACGTAAGTTGCATATGGTGACCACGGTCTGATGATGGCGTCGGAAGACGGCTACAAGAATTCCTCACTGGCGAGGACCTCATCGGATTCTGGCTCCTTTTACTATTTTGACTTATCATTTAGTCATTAATAGTTAAGAGGGACTGACGATAGTGATGAAAACTGATTATATAAACATCTTAACGATGAGGAGTAGATTCATTAAGTTTGGGCTCATTTAATTTGCTTGATGGCCATTTTGACCAAAATTGGTGGCCAGAATATGATGATTGAGATGGAACGTGACAGTAAATTGTTAATGGCGAAGAGTAGATTCACCGATTTTAGAAACCGGTGACTCATATGATAAATCCAACGAAAGTAATCCATATGAAAGTTCCAACAAGGTTATACAACTAATTATACATATCTTCCATTTTTTGTTTTCTTTTGTGATGTGTCTCTTTAGATGTGTGGCCGGGATGAAACAATTTGAAGTATACTGCAGTATCAATATTGTTTAATTATATTATGTCTAGAAGATATAACTGTGGATGATAATATCGTATTGAGTTGTTTATTTCATGTATTAACGTCGGTGTCGTCTCTTTTATGTCTGTTTATTTCTAATAATTCCAAGATGTTGAGTTTATTGCCTTTTGTATTTATTTCGTAATATATAGAGAGGTATGAGGGTGATAGTTATTTTTGGTATAACCGTGTTCCAACCATCATATGCCCTTACTATTGTATAACTATATTACTGAGAATAATATCCATTTAATTTATTACATGTACCAGGATATTTGCATTGTATAACTTCGTAGAATAATATCAAATTCATTTATTACCCACACTAAAATATTTGTATAATGTATACTTTTCAAACATAAAAACTTCACCGCTCACCTAACATAAACTCACTAACGTAAACAATGGTAAAACTCTGGTGAACGTCGCTTCCGCTATTGTATTATATAATATTTAAATTCTGTTGAAAGTTGGTTTCTGTCAATCTTGACAAATTGTCCACCTGAAGATGTAAACTAAGTCGTGGTAGAAATAATGCTACATCACGTAGTTTCATTTAGTTGTGAAAAATTAAATTGAAATTAATTTCTACAAAATTAACGCCAAATGTATTCAATATAGAGCAGTAAAAATTGCCATCTAATTTCATCTACCTTGGAAAAACGATATATTGCATGCATTAATGTTCTTTTTCCCATTATTATGTAGATTTTTCATCTGCCATCACCCAAATGAGTGTATTTTCTTCCGATAAACAATTCTCGACATTACATACTGTAATGGACGTTCTTTTGTTACCTTCGAACGGGCAGAGAAATGTTATTATTTATCGTGGAAAAATATCTGCAACTACATATTTGCAAATTATTTATGGGATAATATTAACGAAAACAGTCTTGGTGTCGCGAATTAATTGAGAAGTAGGTGCAGTCCGTAATGCTATTCATACATAAAAAAAAGCCGAACTTTCGAAGTAGAAAAAATCCAATTATTGCTTAAATGGGTTAGTGTTGATGTTAATATTATTTATTTTGAAGGAAACCATTAAGCTGAAAATAAAAATGTAGACATATATTATTCAACTAACTTTTTACATTAAAAACATAAAATTAAAGCTTTGAAAATATGAAAATCATAATAACTTATAACATAAAAGCGTAGAATATATATGGAAACGTGATTATTAAGCATAACAACTATTTATCGGTGATCGGATTACTAGAAATGAAAAAGAAATGGATATAATTATGCAATTTTATCAATTTATAAAAATAAAATGCAACATTCGGTTCTTCGAAGTTGTTGAATAAATTTCAAATAAAGTTTTCAAAAAATTTCTCTGCCTTCGGTACTCCTTGTTTTTATAATTTTGCGACATTATCTTTTAATATTTGTTTCAGTTTTTGGAGAAGTTAATGTATTTTGAATAAAATGTTAATTGACATGCAATATACAAATATCACGGCCACTTTAAGTCTGTATATAATCTATGAACTTCCAATAGGCCGAAAACAAAATTATTTTGAACAATTTGCCACTGTTAACACTATACAAAATAATGGAAATAAAATCTTTTAATATACTTTTAAAATTACAAAATTTGAAAACTTGGAAACAGTAAATAGTATTTAATATTTATTCACTTGGTAAAAATTGTCAAGTGAAATAAATAGTAAAATAGCTCTAAATATTCAGTTATTAGTTCAAATTATTTGTTGATTCCTCGGTGCTTCCATTACATTCTTTCTACTTCGAAAATTTTTTCTTGGATTTTGACCTGATAATACGCTCGCATATAGTAAAAAATATTATTATAATCAACATCGTGCATATTCACTATATTCCATTTTTATACTCTCGATGAAACGGATGTTATAAATGAATGTTGTATTTTTAAATATATTTGTTTGCAATTTTTGAAATATATGTATAATTTTTTAAAAGAATTTCACGACTGAAAGATTTCATTGTAAACTGAAAAATGTAAATTGTAAACGGAAAAATTGCGCAATAATTAAATTTTTGTTATAAATGTACTTTACAACCAGAACCATTTCGATAATTTTTTTGATATCACATCAAAGTATACACATTAAAAACTACATACCTGGAAAGAAATTCCGCAGTTGATGATTATTTATTATAAAAAAAACAATTTGAAAAATTTTGTACCTGTTGTTTAGTTTGCGATGGAACAGATTTCAACCATGTTTTCCAGTTATTTCACTTATTCTTTTATCATTAACCACTTATTACACAATTAAAAGAATAATTTTTTATGAATTATTAAATATTTATGACAACAATTAATTATCAAAATTTAATATTATTTTTTAATCTGTCAATTTAAACAACTACATTTGCTTAAATGGTGCCAACATACAAGAAACAATAAAGTCTATTTGTATTATGGCATATATCTTTTTTAGATATTTTAGGGCATTCATTTCACTTTGTAGTTGCCTAAATTTTAAATATATTTTAAAATCACATACTGTTTTTTTCATTTTTGTCATTTTATTACTAATAAAAAGTTTAATGTTGACAATATTTATTGTTGATAATTGAAATTAAACCAAAAGATTTTGCTTATTCTTTCGAAGTACTTATAACAAATATTTTTTTTGGAAATACACATTTTTCATGGAAGTTATTTTTTAAACAATTTTTTTAATACATCAGCCACGGCCGAAAATTATTTTAGTTACGGTTGGGTAGGGTTAGGTTGGGTTAGGTTAGTTTGGCTTAGGTTGGGTTAGGTTAGGTTGGGTTAGTTTGGGTTAGGTTGGCTTAGGTTAGGTTAGGTTGGGTTAGATTGGGTTAGGTTGGGTTGGGTTAGGTTAGGTTAGGTTGGGTTAGGTTTGATTGGCTCAGTTTGGGTTAGGTTGGGTTGGGTTAGGTTAGGTTATGTCGAGTTGGGCTAGTTTGGGTTAGGTTGGGTTGGGTTAGGTTAGGTTAGGTTAAGTTGGGTTAGGTTGGTTTGGGTTAGGTTAAGTTAGATTGGGTTGGGTTAGGTTAGGTCAGGTTCGTTTGGGCTAGGTCGGGTTGGGTTAGGTTAAGTTAGATTATGTTTGGTTAGATTAGGTTTGGTTAGGTTAGGTTAGTTTGGATTAGGTTAAGTTGGGTTACGTTAGGTTAAGTTAGGTTATGGCATATAATTTATGGATATTTTATGGCATTAATTTGTAGTTGTAGTTGTCTAAATTTTAAATATATTTTAAATTCACATACTATTTATTTCATTTTTAAAAAAGTTTAATATTCACAATATTTATTACAATTTACAATAAATAATCAACAATAAATACGACAATATTTATTGTTGATTATTTAAATTAAGCCCAGTCCTTGCTAGTATTTTGCTTATACTTTAGAAATACTTATAAAAAATATTTTTTTGGGAATATACATTTTTTTATGGAAATTATTCTTTAAACAATTTGTTTAATACGTTAGCCACGGCCGGAAATTATTTTAATTACACATATCATTTGTATTTTTTTTATACGTAGTACATTATAAGTTCATATCTTGAAAATTAATTACCATAACTATATTTTTACAGTAATGGCAAATGCAAAAGTTCATAGTCATAAATTAAAAAAGAACCATAAATTAAAGATTTATAGATGGTAAAACCTATTAAGTTGGTATAATTGATAATTTTTCTTATTTGATATTTAATACTGTTAAAAATTACATTGTTTTAATGTAATTTTAAAAGTTTATTTTAAGTGATTTAATTTCATTAATTTCTAATTCTTTTGTGTGTGTGTAAAATGAGTAATATCTAATGATAAATTCATTGTGAATATAGTGAGAAATAATGATGTAATGTACAAATTTCGACATATTTCTGGTGAGTATTTTTTTAAAATGTTTTTTTTTTTAATAAATAAACATCAGCGGTAGAATTTCTTTCTAGGTATGTAGTTTTTAATGTGTATACTTTCATTTGATTTCAAAAAAATTGTCGAAATGTTTCTGGTTACAAAGTGCATATGTCCCAAATTTTTTATTAAAAATCAGGTTAAGTTAAAATTAAGAACTTATTTTGTAATTATATCAACATTTGCATAACGTTTAGTTACATTATTTTATTATTTAGTTTGGTTTTCGCTTTAATTATTACAATCTCTAAAATATTCTTTTGAAGTGAAAACGTCTGTGGAGTCGTTGCCAGGTATGGGCAGATAATCGCCCCCAAATGAACTATCGTTCTTGTCAAACTAATTTCAAGTTAAAACTATACATATTGCCGCTATCTTGATTTAAAGAGGGAGAATGAAAGTTTATGCCGCCCTGAAAACGATAAATATTTATAGCGGCATAAACTTGCCATGGGGTTATATTCGAAAGCTGATATTGAGTTCTCTACTCGCTCAAGTTTAAATGTTTTGCTAGTAGTTTCTTTTTTATTCAGCTATGTCATGTAGCAAAGTGATGCCGAAACGTCAACATAAAAAGATTAATTTTTTTGACAAGAAAAAATGGATTTTCTTTAAGAGATATCTAAGACTAGAAAATTCATGGAAAAGATTACAATAAGACAATCTTAAAAAAAATATGTGTACAGGATAAGAATATGTTTAAAACTTTTATAACTCTTTCCCAACATAAATAAACCAGGGATAAATTGTATAACGGTTATTTCACACTAGCGGAGCTTTTCAAATTTTCATGTGTCCTATTTAATTTTGATATATTTATACCCATGTAGACAACTACTATTAAAATAAATAAAATTTAACCAGAACCTTTAAAGAAGTTTAGTTCTCTGCCGTTTACCAACTTGAATCAAGCCCCACATGTTGACTTAGGATACGTTAATTGAGAACTTTTTCGAAACTTTCTTAAGATAAAGTTACTCAAACTTAATTGTCACATCGTTAGTTCAATAAAAGCTCAGTTGATTAGTTTTCCTTTTCCACAGCCTGCTTACTCATATTGTGTAGGTTTAGCAAATTAAAATTGAATTAAGTTAAAAAGTGTGGGTCATTCATGTACAAAGTGGGAAATATTTTGTAATGGTTGGAGTCAGTCAAAGATAAAAAGCAAAATTAAAAATTTTGAGAAAACCCACCACCGATGTCGTTGTTGTAATTGAAAAACCATTAAATAATTTTTTGGAGAACTCTCCGTCTAAAAGAAAGTAAGAACCTATTAATATAATTACAAACCCAAGCAAATCCGTCAGGGCTGCTATTGCCATTTCCGTTCCCAATATCAATTACGTTGTAGCTGCACAGGAAAGCTCTTTGCGCACCTAAGAGAATTTCAATCAGTCACGAACTGATAAAACTGCAAAATTTTAAGCCTGGAGAAGGCATAGTAACCAATGGATTTTCTAAAAAAGTAAGACTTTTTTCAGTCGGGATTTTTTTCATTAAATTACCACGACGAATGAAGTCGTTGTACGACTACATTGTCGTGGTTTTTTAAAAATTTTCAATGTTGCTTTTTATTCTATACTTTCCGATTAAAATTATTACATCTGTCGCGGGCTTAAATGGCGGATTTATATGTTCCCAACCTAATAGAAGTCTAAATGAAAAATATAATCAAAGTTTAAAATAATTTCGTAACCATATAATTATTGGATTGCATTGCTTTCTATCAATATGAAGATTTTTCCTTCAAGCGATCTTTTAACCGATTTCATGAAATCTATGATTGAGAAATACATTAATTTTCGTTAGTAGTAAAAAATTTTAATAGCAAATTTAAAAACTGTCAATTATTTAATAAATGTGTACTGTTTTTTCGGACAGTATATTGAATATTTTCTTAGGTATTTTATCCAATAAACTGAGGAATATTTCTTTGCCTGATCGGTTAAAGAGTTAAGTGCAACTTAGGCACTTTATAAATGAAAGCCGTATGTATGGAATTTTAGGTATTAAACCAGTTATTTATTAAACTCATAAAATCTTTAGTAACTTCAATACCCTGAAATTTTTGAAGGTTTAAATCTACACGACAACCTTTTAGCAACTAAAATTAAAATTATTTTGATCAGTAAGAACCATAACTTGTTTTCAGAACCTGGTTCCTCAGGGAAAGTGAGAACCTTTTGATGTCGTACTTAATCAAACCCTATTTTTTATTTATATTTTACTCTTCCGTCTTCTATGATTTATTTCAGTTTTTTTAATTCTAACCACGTGTAAAATTTATTATTTTCTTGTGTTAAATTCTACTTGGATTTAATGATATTCTCGTACCCGTAAACATTACGAGATCACAGAATTAAATTTTTTACTTAAAATTAAAAATATCCTCTAATCTATTTTATTGCTTTAGCTTGATATCGTGGTGGTTTACATATGTATATAGGTTTACATGCAGACTACAGACACCTCCATAAAGACTTTGAGTGGATGTAGAATAGTGAACCGCAAATTTATTAGCATTTTGAAAGAACAGATTTTGAAATTGGTAACATGTGTTTGCATACAAATATGTGAACTACTCCATTCTATGTTATTTTATACTGACCAAATATTAGTTTTTTTCCATTATTTACATAACATCGATTAATAAAATATTTTTTTTTAGTTTCTTTCGTACAGTTTTTATTTTCTGGATTTTACGATGAGGAATATTATCGTTAAGAAAAATCATCTCTTTAAAAGCTTTGTTTAAATCATCAATCAAACGAATAAGAAATCTTAAAGTTTTTTTATGACAAATAAATTTATTTTTTACAATAGTTTGTAAATTCTGTTAATATGGAATCATTAGAACCAGCAGTATGGAACAGAGTGTAAATTGTATCTCTTTATATCCTTTGTACACAAATGCAATATAGTAACCTATGAAACTCCAGAGCCGATAGGCTGGTCGAAAAAAACACATAAAACTTGAAAGGAGTGAAAAAGATATTAATTTTGGTGACAATATAATGAATGACTTTGTCAGTTAAGGGAATATTTTCAATTAATTTAGGCAATGGCTATGAATTAAAAAAGCAATCGATGTTGCTTTTTTTAGATTAAAGGTTATTAGAACTCCGTTATATTTTTAATTTTATTATATGAAAAATGTGACATATACTAATTAGAACTATTGCTTTTTTGTTTTGTATTATGGTTATCAAATGTATTTTTTTCTTGTTCTTTCTTGACGGTCAATCGTTGAATTGTTTGTTTTCTCGTATCTTGAAAATGTCCAATATTTTAAAATTATGGTCTACTTCTGTAACATTAGACCCATTTCCGCCAGTCTCCTTTGACATATGCATCGTTGTGTTCTCTGGACTACCTTCAGCTTTCTGGGTGCATAATACCAATATGCAAAAAGTGTGTTTGAATGCTTGATACTCAATTATACATAAAAAGCACAACAGATTTTAATGAAAATTGGAAGAACGGTAACTTATAATATGACTTATAATATAAGTACTTATAACTTTAGAAATAATATGATTCTTTTAGGACGTAACTCAGGTTCTTTATATAAATATACAAATTTAATATTACAATATATCAGTAGACAAGATAACGTAAATGATTAATATATTTTTCACTTACCTCTATTTATGCTGAAAGCAGTAAAATATTTAACATTTTTAATAATAAGATACAATAATTTCTTCCAGATCCAGGTAAATTTGCCCACTTTTATCGAAAATTTACTCGAACAAAGCCAAGCGTAAAAGTCAGAAGAAAAGTAATCTATAAAGTTAGAACAAAAAATTAATAAAGATAAAACAACACTTTATAATTAGTATGAAGAAAAATGTGAGAACATTACATATTTCCCAGTATATAATTACTAATTGTAATAAAAAAAATTTACATCGGCTCTAGCGTTTTTAAGGATAATATAATCATTTTCCGACTATACTTTACATATGACAAACGGGATAAAGAGAGTCTTAAAAATATTTACGATACAATTTTCAATTCATAGTGGAGAATAGGAAAGTATACTGAAAAGAAGCAGCACAAAAGATATATTTCGGAATTACTTACTTTTTATTATATAATTACTGAATATAATAATTTTAAAATGTTTATTTATTTTCCTGCTTATCTTATCTCTGCACACATAAATTGAGTGAACTTATTACGAGTATTAAATTACTTGTTAAAAACTAATTGACATATTTATTTTGTTACTTGTTAACAGGAAAATAAGGAAGAGTAGGATTTAAAAAAGGATTATAAAAGTAAAAAGTATTTCAGAAAACAATGGAAGTATACCATTCTAAATATCTGTGTTTAAATATTTACATAGTTTATTTAGATAAGTTCATAGTCGAAAAATATCTTGATTAAGAATAACCATAGTCAGAAATCGTACAGGTTCAAATTTTAAACTTTAAATATAAATCAGGACGTAGAATATAAAATAAATAAATAGTAACTTAATGATAGTGAAATATTAATTTTCCTAATAAGATGTAAATCAGTTATTATCGGACTTATAATAACAATCAATATTCACCGATATCCTAATTCAAGTCTACGTCTAGGAAAAGGCGTGAAATTGTTTATATTTATAATTTATTATATTTAGGTTCGAATTGTTAAGTAGGATAAGGAATTTATAGTTGATAAAAGTGATAGACAACATTGTCCATTAAAAACTTAAGTGACATTGGTATATGTCGATTTTAAAGCAAACTTCCAAAGATCAATTATTATGTTATATGTTTACAATACAAAAGATAAAATTGATAAAATTTTATCTTTAATTCCACTTGCGAGCTTTCTTTTTACAAGTTTAGGATTAAGGTATATTTTTCATGAAAGTCGCTTTGTTTACTCGAATTTGTCTTTCAATAATCCATCTTATGTTTTCTACGTAGTAATGGCTTCATTCGGATATATAACTCTCATGAACTTTATTTTTAGTTACATGCAATGTTATTATAGACTGAAACCTGTGAAATTTCATGGAGACCATAAAGGAAAAAAAGAAGGTTTACATGTCACATACATTATTAAATAATAAAGAGAACACATAGATATAAATAAATAAAGTAAGAATCGATATCTCGAGGTGGATTAAAGTTAATCCTCGACTTTTTCTCCACTAATTTACGGGCTAGGTGGCAGGATAGCATTATAACATATATACATATATATATATATATATATATATATATATATATTGACATATACATGAAAGAAATATACGTAGTTTGATATTAAGGAATTTAAAAAAAGAGCCTTTTATTTATTCAGTCTTGATTTCCTTTAACATTTTGTTTCTTCAATTTCGGTGAAAAAAGTTTTCTATTTTTTTTCCCTATAAATACAAACATCCTCAATTAAAAATAAACCTAGCTATTTTTCCTCACATGGAATTGTATTTGACAAGAGATTGTTTCATAAATATTTTTTTTTTCCTATTTTCTTAACCGAATTGAGAAGTTTCTTTTCTTCCAAATTGTCTTTTATATTTTAATTCTCAAATTGTTATTTTTCTGTTTTTTTTTTAAATCTGAATTTGATAAAAAACCTTTAACAAGAAAGATATATTCTTTGGAATAGAACTATAAAAAGAAAAATTAATAAGAAAATACAGTATGAATAATTAGAAGAATCCGAGAGGTAATATAAAACTGGAGGTTAAAAGTTTCCCTATGTAAGCCAAACTGATTTCGTTCTTATTTTGAACAAAAGTGTATATTTCTAGATTGCAATAACGAGTTGGAATTTAGGACTTTTGAAGTTATTGAAAGTTAAGTTAAGAAACCTTTAAAATTAAAGGTTATGTTTTCACATTATGACGAAAGATTAAAGTTAAAATATTTACTTTAGTTTTTCCAGAAGTAAGATGATGTTATTGAATCCAAAAGTTTATTCTCAGCCTTTTGCAATTAGCGCTATAACTCGTCACAAAGCACCGTCTGACTATTATTATTTCAACTGACGGTACCATTCTCTGAACAGGGAATAGAAAAGTCGATCGCATGGTGAGACAAATACCTCAATTATTGCGCTAATAATTAAAAAAGTAGTTTAAGATATTCGCTCTTTTGTAAAAATATAATTGTCTTGAAATATTTTTTTCTTTTTTATATCTTTACCATTTTTATTCCAAACATTAAAATGCATTTATTTAACATTTAATTCAGTTGCCCCTGTGCTGTAACTTGTGTTAATATATCGTGTGTATGATAACATTAACTCAAACTGATTTTCATTCAGTTGCTACTGAAATTGGTTGATCATATATTCATTAAATCACAATTAAATGAAGCAACATTCAATATCATTTTATTATGTTCTCAGTTGTCCAATATTTTGATAATTAAAATTATCAAATCAGCTTTCAATTAGAGCAAAACTTATATTTTAACTCGTATGTTTTAACTTTCATTTTTATTGCCTTATTTAATTTGTTTTGCTTAGTAGTATTTTTCTTGGAAAAGCAACTTCTATTAGATCCGAATTATTCATGTATGATATATTCTGATGTTTAACCCAGGCTTTAAATCGAATCATTAACAAAATAGTAGCAACTTTTAGTCAAATTAAAAATTAAACCGGGAAAGAAATTCTCCTATTTCCTATAGACATAAATAATAATACAAATTTTAAATTAATATCCTTCTAATGAGTATTAGTTTTTGATATTATAAACTTTATATTATTTTAGTTATGTATTTTAAATATCTGCGCTTACTCCGTACACACCTGATTATATGAATTATTTACGAAGTCATCTAATCTAATTTCATGCAACAAAACTTGTGTCAATTTAGGAGCCTTCAAAATATAAATTTATGGTCATCGAAGAAGTGTAATTCTTCTCGAGCATTATTTACTGCGCGGATGACAAAAACTTTAGTGTATTTAACATTTTCGCATACCGATGTATATGGCACTTGAAGTCTAAACGAAATATAAATAAGGCTTAAGTGCTTTTCTGAACACACAAGTTAAAATGAATATATCTATTTCTAATATTGAACATATTTGGCGTTAATTTTGTAGAAATTCATTATTCACAATTAAATGAAACTACGTGATGTAGTATTATTTCTACTTTCTTTAATTTATTTACCACAGCCTAGGTTTCGTTGTATTACAACATCTTCAGGTGGGATATTAGCAAAGATCTTTGCTAATAACCCAATAATCCCACCTGAAGATGTTGTAATACAACGAAACCTAGGTCGTGGTAAAGAAATTTAAGAAAGTAGAAATAATACTACATCACGTAGTTTCATTTAATTGTGGATACCTATTTCTACTATATTCACATATATTAAGCTACTATTAATATTTTCTAAACGAGTTTGTTAAACTCTTATTTTAATGTACACGCACATGAATGCGGTAATGCGTATCCATAGAGATTGACATAAAATTTAAATCAAATTCATCTAAATGTATCGTTCACCAGAACTACGATAAAAAATTTGTATGCAAATTATATTTCCTTAACCTAATGTAGCACATAATCCAGAAATTAAGTTCTAAAACGGTACTAAAACCATAAAAAAATACTTGAAACAATTTTTAATCAATATCAGTAGTAAGAAAATATTGATTATACTTAAAAATATATCTATGCTGTGAATGTCCTATGTGATTAAAATTTACATATAAAAAAATATAAACATATAAAAAAATACGCAGATCAAACGCATAATCTCACTGTTTCTGGTGGAATATTTTTAAAATATAGATATTGTCAATAACATTTTAATAAAATGTAAATTTTCCTAATTGAAACACTTTTTTGTTAATTTTTAAAAATGACGCTCCGCTGCTTTGTAAGAAATTAAAAAGAGAAACCGTTGAAGCGGCAGGATTTGATCTTTTCAGTAGCCTCGAGTCACCCAGGCTCAGACTGTGTACCACCACAGTCTTAATCCAAATATAGATAATTCGGAAATAAGACATTATATTTGTAATAAAATAATTGCAAATGATAAAATAAAATGTTATTTACTCAATTTATTACACTATACAAAATATTTATCAATAATTTGATTACAAATGACAAGAAAATAATTGAAGTAAATGCAAAAACGGGTGCATTTCGATGTCTATGTTAATTAATATCGAGTAAAATTAATTGCTAGATTTTGCCTTAAATAAACTTACAGTAATATTTACTATTCGCGATTAAATATGACTTGAAAAAGAAATTAACAGTTAGTAGAAAAACGGCATTGAAACTGAGGAAAACTCTGTTTTTGTTGCAAAATAATGTAACTAAAAACATATGTTCTTCCAAAAACAATTACAAGATTTTCTAAACTATTAAAAAACTTAATACTTGACTATTCAAAAAACCCTTTTTTTTGGGGAAACTTTCGTAGACTGATAACGGAGGGGTCTGACTGTAACATGATTCTATTCATTAAATCTCTATTAATAAATTCCAAGACGTTTTTCGAGCATGGTCTCATCTAAATTCTGTCAATTTTGTTTTATTAACTTCGTCACCCTCTTCAGATAATTTTCCGGCAGAGATTACCGAATGCTTTACAATTTAAGAGCCATGTGTTAGTATTTTGTTGACGGATATTGGAAAATTGCACAATTAATATTATTATACCAAAAGTTGCGCGGTTTCCAAACCAAAATTACTACATGATTCTACCTTGATACTGTATCCCGAAGATAAAGCTTTTAAAATTATAGAACAAGGAACAACGTAATCTTCGTTTAAGGCTGTGATTTTGACAAAAACATCTGAATACAAAAAGAATTTTCTCGCCTTATTTCCATCGTCCAATGTTCCGCTTCCATCACTTCCTGGTTTATTTACAATTAAATTAAATTGAGACCTTAACTGGTTTTGAACGGAGAAAATTTTATCAGTTAACATTTTTTATCATCGATTAACCTACCAATTTTTAAAATCTATTCTATAAGAAAAGTGAAGGAAATACTCAAAGAAATGAATCCATAAAAGTAGAGGTGACAAATTGAACTCAAAATGATTTTATGTAATTCATTTCTTTGGGTATTGCTTTACAAATATAACACCTAGTAGATAATTTTCCACTTAATACACTACAAACTATCAAGCAACATTGCAAAGAATGCTGGATGTTTAAAACGCGTTCGACTAATGTAAATTTTGTTGGACACAAAAGTACATTCCTGATTCTTAGTTACAGCAAAAATTTCCACCACAAATTGGAAGCGAAAAGGTATGCAGTATCTCAAAGAAGAGAGGCGGGGATTTTTCCAACAAAATATTGGTTTTACTATCTAAATTTATTACTAAATGCAAAGGGAACGTAAGAAATTACAAGTAAACTATTATCGGCATCTAAACTAGAATCCGCGAAAGATTGTTTGTATTTGCTATAAGCCGTACTACCGTTGAAACTCTATTGTCCAAGTAAAAAGGAATTAACTGACTACTGGAATACTATTAAAACAATATTCTTTGACTCTAAGATCCGCCAAGCTGTATTATATATTGATTCCACCACTACCATATTGCGAGAAAATCACTTTTTCTTAGTTTCAAAAACACTATGACATGGTGGTGTAACTTTACTAGAAGTCTTTCAATTAAAAAAGTAAATTAATAAATTATTGAGCAATGCACTAACTGCTGAATCATCAACTCGTGACAATTCCGTTAACCGTCTACGTTTCGATCTTTTGCTAAGGTTACTAAAAATATTTCCTTGGTCGACCGGGACCAGAGAAAAATATATCAGGTTGAGCTAAATCAGATTCAAATTTATATTGTTTATTAGTTGTTGCTAATTCAATACACTCCGTGGCATTAATTGAATCACCATACTTTTTAAACATTTCTGATGCATTACAATTCACAATTTGATAGTATATGTCGACACTTTTACATAAACAGGCACACCTTTATCTAAAAAGTTAATGTCTATATTCTCTATATTATCGTAGTTTTCTAAGAGCACTGATAAAATACGTTCGTGTTTTTTAGCATGTTCTTCTTCTAAATCACATAGCTCAAAAAAATGCATCCTATTAAAGAAGTGCTTCACTGGCTTACCTCAAAAGGAAAATATAAGGTTTATTTAACAACATATAACAGGTTTATTTAACAACATATTATATATTATTGTAAAAACATATTACAAAAAAGTACGCATCAGTGCTAAAAACTGTAGGACCAAAAGAAATCAAAATTATGCGTTTTACCTCAAATTATAATTAACCTTGATGGCACTAAAATATCACAAAACTACAAAACATGTAAAATTAAAAACATTAAATATTGCAATATATGCCTCGAACTTAGATTTTCATGTCACAAATACAAAAATAATCAAACACTGATAAAAGTGGGAAAAAAGCTTGTAGTGAACAATGGCCAACGCCGCAATTTACATATCAAAATGCAAGTGAAAACCAATTATTAGCGAATGTATTTATGTTTTTGGATAGTTAGTTTATCATATTAGTCAGTGAGGTAATTACAAGTGAGAATTGAAGGTATTTATTTTTCGATTTGTGAACTATAACTGAAACCACCGTGCGGCGCAAAGAAAAAAAAGTATTTTCACACCTCAAATCACTTGTAGAGGAAGTAGTGAATTAGGCAGCCCCAATGTCAATGCGTTAGTGGTGCCGCTAAAGTAATAGGTTAGCATAGCCCAGAGGGCAACGTGGTGCATCGCTCTGAAGGCAATTTATATGTACATCCCCGAAAAAATTGTCTTACAACAGCTCTAGTGGCAAGGTTTAAGGGTAGCAGCGGGTAACGTGTAATCACAGAACCAAAGACGATACGTAAAAACAATCCCGAAGAAAATTTGAGAACACAACTATGAAGGTAATGTGTAAGCACAGCTCCGAAGGCAAAGTATAAGTACAGTCCCAATGGCAATGTATATATATAGCCCCGAAAGCAACATATAAACGGAGTACCAAAAGCAGTGAAATAACAACCACGAAGGAAGAAGTGAGAACAGCCCGAAGGCAAAGCCTAACTCGGTCCCGAAGGTAATGTGTGAGCACAGCTCCCAATGAAATACGTAAGCACAGTCTCGAAGGCAACGTATGAGCAAAGACAATGTATGAATACCGTCCCGAAGTCAATGTATAAGCGCAGCTTCGAAAGCAATGTGCTAGTGCAGCCCCGAATGTATATGCGCTGCCCCTGTAGGTATCACTGATGATGTGTGTCTGCCTAACTATCGTCACACAGTCATGGTCCCGTAACACAATTTTTTTATTTGGTCTCGAGCTATGATTCGATATCGCCTTTTCACCTTTCCCATAGACGTGGTACTACCTTCCCGCTAACCAGATTATGTCTCATTATCTTTCGCTAGACCATGATTAAAGTTCCAACCAAAAGTGGTTTAGCAATTCTTCGATCCTTGTCAAAGCGTACTTTCACCCAAGTGGTATTCTTCTTAGTCCTGTTTATAGCATCTCGTCTTAATGCGAACATATCTGCCACGGTGCGTGTAAGTACCTACAAGTCATGCGCTATATACGGTTACGAGCCACACAATATTTCCAACGGAGGCTTACCTGTTTCCCGATTGGCAGTGGAGTTCACACCCAACTCAACTTTGAGAAGATAATTGTGCCATCCTCTTCGTATCCCTCCCACATGAGTAGTTAGACATGATTAAATAGTACGATCCAATTATTTTATTTACAGGCCCATTTGCTGTCGGCAAAGCCATCGAATTCTGAATATGCTTAATGTCTAAACTCTCGCAATACTCCTTGAATTATCGGCCAGTAAAGGAACTGATTAGCCTCATTGGGTAACCAAGTGCTTCAGTTAGTTTATTTAGCGCCTTTATAACACCATTTGTATTTACCCTGGCTATAGGCTCAAATCACACAAATTTCGTAAATTCATCAGTTACAGAGAACATATATTTTTTACCTGCATATTTCAGAAAGATACAAAATGATCGACATGCAATATATGGAATGAAATAGGCGCTTTTGGAATTAGATGTGGTAAACCCGGATGTTTTGTTAATATTGTAAATACGCTGCGAAAGGGAACTACTATTAAAAACTTTGAATTCAGGATTAAAATATTATCAATATAAACCAAAACGTCATCAGCTTTGACAATTCATGAAGCTTCTTTTAGTGTTTAAACTATCCCTTGGGTATAACAAACCCAATGATCGAAGTTGATTATTTCTGTAAAGGAATCTAGCGAATACCTGTAGACATAATGAGGATTGTAAAGTATATGTTTTTTTTCCCAACTGGTCCATGTAAGTATCGATTCGTGGCAATATATTTCCTTTATCGGTATTCCATTTAGCTTACGAAAGTCGGCACACATTCGGTCGAACTCACAATTGTTCTTTACCAGAAATCGAGTTCTGTTACTCAGGCTGATGGACAGACCGCACGACTTTACTTATCGCCATTCAATTTGAGCAGTTTCAATTCGTGCCATGAATGCTACCACATGCTTCCGAATATTTATATCGTAGATACATTAATAATAAAGTATAATAAAGTATCTACGATTTACTGTAGATACTTTATTATTCTTGGGTACACAATACGGACAAATTTCAACGAATGATTCTCCTCTTTGTTTAATTTTAAATCATCTAATTTAATTGTAATCATTATAGAAGAGACTGAATGATGAATTAAATTAAAATTACAAAAATGTAAAATAGGACCCGTGCCCTCGGTGAGTGATTATTATTGCAAAAAAGAACATGAAATGGTGTTCTTGATACACTGTAGCTCGATATTACTTAACTTCGATTCAATTTCAATTTGAGAGCATATAGGTAGAATGACGCCGGAACGATCTGGAACGCGCGGCGGTGTATATCAGTTTAGTATGAATTTAGAAAGAAATATTTATTATCACACAAGCATTCAAAAATAATAAACACAATTCATCGAGAACTAAGTTGAGTTAAATTTAATAAGATTGTGATTCTAGAGCATATTTACCGAAAGTAATTACTGTCTCACGCAAACTTGACTTAATTACTTAATGCACATCAAATGGATTAAAATGATAATCAAAAAGTATATAAAATAATAAATTAGGTGATATTGATTGTGAAGCAAAAACGTGCACAACTCTTATTAATGGCTAACAAGAGTCAACAATTATCAGAGACGTGGAAAGAAATCACAGTTTAACTGGCGGTATCAAGTTATCACTATACTCGAAAGTGGAACAAGTGTAACTCTCTTGATGTACTACACTGCAATAATAATATGTCCAAATTAGTTAAATTATCCTTAGAATCGGTAAATATGTGTATTAAATAACGATACTATTAAATGAGCAAGCTTTGTTTTCGTGCGTATTTCAAAAAAATTCCCGTGAATTTATAGTTCGTAAATAAGTAATCATTTTATTTATTTTATTAGATTTAAACGAATAATTTATCCCATTTCTGAATATGTTAGACCAGAATTATGTAATGTTCTTAAGAAACCAGAATTATTTAATGTTCTTAATAAATTCATTTATCACTTTATGTATATCGAGGGTAGTAAATGACGACGACGAGCGCGAGCAGTTTTGCCCATAAGAGGAAGGACGTCGATGCCGCTCGCAATGTGTCTATGTCTATATATATATATATATATATATATATATATATATATATATATATATATATATATATATATATATGTATATGTATATATATATATATATGTGTATATATATATATATATATATATATACACACGTAATATGCTTATACATGTATGCATAATTTTTAATTTTTTACTTTCAGGTTTTTATTTAATTATATATTTATACAGTTCCTACAAAAAAAGCATTTCGTACTAAAAATATTTTTGCGTTTTGAAATACAAATATTAAACCTATAATAAGGTGACTCGAATATTTTTACCAGACTTAAAAGACGGACTTGATTTCTTATTGAACATATTAAAGTATCATTGATTTTTTATTTGAAAGAAGTGTCTCATATAGTCAAGTTTGGTATTATAGAAGTTCGATAACAATTTGACAATGCGTTAAGGAGTCAGGTAATGAAACTCCTCAACGAATGACAACATGTAATCCGTGATTGAAGACAATTATTTCTCTGTGAAAGTTTTTGGTGACAAAGCAATCACTACATTAACTGTATAAGGCTTATAACGATGTAACTCTTAAACAGGTAGCAGAATTTTCTTTGGGATTAAAGTATCTTTCTTTTAAATTTATTCTACGATCTTTCAAACCTATGATACTATTCATATAAGCTCTAATTTATGAAAGCCAATTTTCATGCTTCTTAACATTTTCTCAACATTCACTGAATTCCTTTCTCCATTCTTTTAAACAATCCCCATTTTCTCCTGTTTTTCTCTACAATGAAAATTCTTTTTATAAACCTACCCATATTTAAATACAAGCATATTACATAACCTTTAAAATTACAAAACAAATTATACTTTAAAAAAGAAAACCTACTTTTATGACCAAATATTAAAAATTAAAAAATAAACAACACAAATGTTTAAAAATAATCTATATTCGACGGTAACATTATATGAATGTGAAGGTGAATTGTGTGTACAATTTCTCATTTAACTTCAAATTTTTTTCAGTTCCAAAACTGTACAAATTTATCAAAATAATTATTTGCACATTTTTAAGACCTAGTCAATCATTAAAAATTTAATTGCTACGATGTTATATCTGGATTCTTTTCATTTTTAAAATTGATTGAAACTGTTTGAAAGTTGACAATTACCTAAATTATAATAAATATTTAAATTATTATTTGTAATTTTTAAAATAATACGAAAAAACGCTTAAAACTACTAAACCTTTCATAAAAAGTCTACTTTATTTGCAAAAGTTGGCCACGAACCCCATATAAAAAAAAGTTGATAAGGCATGGTAAAAGAACGGCTTTAAAATTTAATTTAATTTAGGGTTGAAGAATTAGGGGAATAAGGATTTTTTCAAATGATGTTTAAAAAATTCATAGAGGATGAGTTTTTTGCTTAAATACAGGAGGAATTATCTTAAAATAATTAAACAAGCCTTTTTAAGAAATTTGCGACCAACCGAAAAAGTTTTGCGTTTCGACAACATATGATGCTGGCCGTGGCTAATAGATTTCAAATTGCAGCTCTGCCAATTTTTATTCAGTGACACGGTCGCACTTTAATAAGTATATGAACAAAAATTTAAAAAACATTTGTTGGTAAACGAAGTTTTAAGAGAAATTAATCCAATTTTTTTGTAGAATTTTATAGATATACATTTCTTAAAATAAACCCTTTAACCTAAATCCCCCTCTCTGGCATGTCCAGAATTCATTTGTTTTCAACTATTTGTTTCATTTAAAAAAAAAACTAAAAAATGGCTCTTGTCAATTCTCAGATGTAAGAATGATAAAAATTTCCCTTTTCAAATATTTTTTGGAAAAATTCTATATAAATGAGGGACATTAGGAGAAGTAAAATAATGTTCTGCCTTACCCATATTTTTATATGGGCAATTATGGCAGAAACCGTAATTGAAATATTAAATTAATATGAACTATAATATTGAAAAAAAAAACTGGACACACTTTTGTAACCAAAGAACACGTTGAAACAAATCAAATGAGCTCAAATTCGAGCATTTATTGCCACTGCTACCGCAAAGTTCTCATGGCCAATCCCCTTATCGTTCATCATATCAGCTGAACGTTAGTGCCGTAATATTATTGTATTTTCATCGGTCTTGCATAAGTTTGTAAAGTTTTAAATCGATACCGTTATTCAAAAAAGCAGCGGATTCGCAAATTTTCAAAAATAGTGATTTCTGTAAAGATGTCTAGATACAATGACTTGGTGTTTCAAACAGAACATCAATTAATAACCATGGAGGGTTACTAACTTTTTTTTGTGTGGAGGACAAAGTGTTCGCACTTACCAATTTTATTCAAAGATTTTTATTACAATAAATTCGAGTCGAAAACTAAAATTATTCAATTATCTACTGCCAAGGGCGCGGCGGTACATTGGGTGTTCGTTAGGCATCATGACCAATAAAAGGAGAATATTGCATAAACCAATTACTGTCAATATCTTTTTGCGGAAAATTTCGTTCAAGCTTGTTAAAAATTACACAATTACATAATAAAAATTTAAAACTTCTACGAAACTAGTAATAGTTCAAGAGTGTTACGATGTCTCCCAGAAAACATTTTGAATAATCAAGAATAAGTTAGTGCTACAGACATACGAAACGATTCAGTTGAAAATGTTGATAGCCTTGATGGCGAATTGTCATAGCATGATATAAGAATATAAACAACGATGACGTAATCTTCATAATGTCTGTAATCCGCCCATTTACTAAACGAATACTTTTATTGTACATAGAGAAAATAATTTACCTGCCTAATTCTTCTCAGCTACAGATTTTGTTTGAAATGTTCAATAAATTTGTTATTCAAATTTTCCCACGCCTTTTTATTTTCAGCAAGATTAGAATAACTGGCATTACTATTATTTCATATTGCAGAATCATTTTTAACTTCCTCACTGAAAACTTAATTTCTATTTGATCTACGTTTATAATGTTTAAGTTCAGTAAGAAATTTAATACGTATTGCAACTTTACTTCACAAGTTGTGACTGCAAATTGGTATCCGCGTGTCTCGTGACAGTGGCGCTGCTATTGCATTTCTAAATATTGTATGAAAATGGAGGAAAGCGCTCTAAAACAACCCTTTCAGTTCGTTACTATGCCCATTTAATGTAATGCCTTTTCACATGTTTGGTTTTATCGCGCAACAATGTACTGATAAAATGGCTTCCAAGGATTGGATACTATCTTGTATCCTTGCAGGACTATATATATATATGCATATGTATATACATACACACACACACATATATATGTGTGTATATATATATATATATATATATATATATATATATATATATATATACATACGCATTATAGAATCTAAACTATTATATTAAGTAAAAAGGTAAACATATTTTCATGATAAAGTGAGCATTATTGTTTTTCTCGCTAAATAAATTTATTTCCCACTACTTATTAAATACATCTACGTGATACACTATAGCAAAATTAAAAAATAAATGGTCATAAAATAAATCACATTTTAAAAAGTATGTAAGAAATAATAATTGAAATGTACACATAGACAGAATAATTGGGCAAACACCTTATTTTCAATTTCGAAATTGTCAAGATTTTTATATAACTTTGAATAATGGAAACTAATTTTTATTTGGTTTTTTTACCTTATTTGATCATAATAATTTTTTCTTCATTTTTCACCCAATTTTCAAGTTTTTTAACTTATTTGATGATAATAGTTTTTTTACATTTTCGCTTTCTATAGGTATAAAAATATCTAAACAATAGAACAACAAATATGTCCACATATTACATTTAAAGATGATTTTTCTTTCAATTCCGAACATGTTATTCTTACATTTATAGTTTCATTTATTACTTCGTTTATCTTTTTCGAATTTGTGCCAGGCGTTTAAATCTATGAAAGCTCTCTGTGTACGCTGAGAGTAGAATTATATTTCAATATATTCTCCTAAGTTTCTTTGAATTTGTATTTTATAACAACACTTAGGTTTTTTTAAATCTGTAGATAAATTAATTGCCGTTCTTTGCGGACGTTCTGACAGAAAATTATGATAATGGAAATTATTTTTAAAAAATGCTGACCATAATTAAGTCGACTCTAATTTTGATGATAGCGTGAACCTACATATAAACTGCAACAGGTAGTTTGTACTTTGTGAAATGTAATTTGTTTTGTGTGAAAGAACATATATTATTATTCATAGATTAAATAAGTTCGTAGGTGCTAAAACAGAACATAATTTTAAAAATGAAGGAAAGATATGTTATTCTGTCTCACTCATCGTTATTGGGGTTCTGCACATAAAAGGAAAGAAAAGGTACATTTACGAGATAATTAAGATTTTTTCCTCAGTTCTTCTAACTTTTAAATAATATTCCTATGATGTATTCTTTTCATAAATTTGACTTGAGCACTTTGGAAGATTGAGTGGCAGGATGGGGAAGTACATATATTTTTGACCCTTTTCATTAATATTTCTAGAATACCTTACAAAAAGTTAAGTTATAATCCTTCCGAGATACTATTTCAAATAACATTCCACACGCCATATGAAATTTAAAAAAAATCGAGTGACTTGATTTTCACAATTTAAAATTACCACTTTAATATTTGTGAGTGTCAAATATCGATATATATGTGGTTTAATTACTATGTCAAATTTTATGTCTATGCATCAAACGTTTTTGGGGAAATTTTTTTTAAACCTTGTCACTGATATATTTAGAACTAACTTTCGAAAAATTCTAAAATAATTAGTTTTGTAATTTTTAATAAACTGCTCATTGAACTGAAACTTCATAAGATATATAAGAAACTGAAATTTGTGGGTACCTTATTTGCGCTCTCGAAAATGAATGTTTATAGCTGTTAACTAACTATTGAGAGTTATGCGAGTTCATTTGCTTCATTACTGCATATATTTCAAGTTCTACATCAGACTGTGTCTACGTCAAATGGTATCCGAGAAAAATGTCTTTTATTAAGGAACTGGGGAAAAAACCTGAATGATCTTGTAAATGTACCTTTTTCCTTTTATATGCAGAACCGCAAGAATGATGCACGAGGATGTGTGAGACAGAATAATACATAGTTCCTTCATTTTCTAAATTATGTTCATGTAATGTAATGAGTTTTAGCGCCTACGAAACGTGTTTAACCTAAGAATATATATATATATATATATATATATATATATATATATATATAATGTTTTGAGATATCTATAGTTCTTAGTAAGAAATATAAATAACAATCAAAATATATTTGGTAAGATTTTTATTGTTATTTGTATTGCTTAAAAACTTTTTAAAAATGTGACAAAAATAATCATTGTAAAATTTTTTTTTATACTGTAGTTATTGTTTTTTTTAATTTTTATTAAATAGTAGTAATTATTAATAAAAAATTAACTAATAACATACATTGGCATTCATTCTGTTGTTGTCAAAATGAATGTGTTTGTCGAGCTTATGAGTTCCGTGGATTAGTCGATTACATTTGTTTATGGAGACAACGACGAGCCACAACCTTTATTTTGTTTCATCTTTCTGGTTCAGAGTTCATTGAAAGAAGCATTTACAATTACAATGATTTCTATAACAAATATGAAATTTGTTATTTGTCTGATTGTTGATTTAAATAAAATTTCACGCGCACGCACACGCGCTCACACACACACGCGCACGCACATGCGTACACTCACATGTTCACACACACGCACATACATGTATGCAAAAGCGCACGCGCACGCACGTTCTTACAAATATTTTTCTTTCTTTGCCTTAGAATTATTCCAACAAGTCGCTAGAAAAATTTACTTTGAAATTAATTAAAATATCCTTTTTTGTCTATTATAGGGTATTTGGCATTTGTAAGACTTCGTTTTTCATTTAGGCTGTCTTTTCCGTTTAGTTTTCTTGTGATTCCGGTGTGCGGCCTATTTTATGAAATTTTATCAATAATGCAGATTACATAATTTACACACAAGCTGTATAATGGGTACGTACGTATTTTTATAAACAGATGAAACAATTTTTTTTCGTGTTATGATACAGATTCTCACTAAAAACTCACTAAAAACTAAATTAATTTTACTTTACTCTTTAATGTTAATACGTACAAATATTACGTAATGACAAATATATCATAATAAAATGGAAGACGAGCATTATACTAACTATTAAAATTCTCACAATATATCTGAGTTTAGTAGATTTTTTTATCAAGACATCATAGGAAACGCAATTTACTTATACCACTTCTTTAAATTATCGAAAATATCCACACCATTTTCAAATATTTAATTCAATATTTGGAAGTTGTGGGCATAGTACTTAAGATGGATTAGGAAATTCAATTGGGAATCTCGAAATATGTAAACGTCAGAAATGTTCCGAAGATTAAAAGATGTTAATTCATGTGGAAATCATGCATATTATGTCCATTTCTCTCTCAAAGGATGTAATACAAGAACATGAGACTAGCCTCGCCGAACACCTCAAATTTAGTTTGGAACATATTTCAGTAAAGTTTTTTTAATTTATCGAACTTTAATACAGGTGGTCTCTTTGAAAATTCAAAAATTTCTTATGTGCATATATATATATATATATATCTATCTATATCTATATATATATATATATATATATATATATATATATATATATATATATATACGTGTGTGTATGTATCTGCGTATTGTAATATTGACGTACACGTAAATCTGTTTTTTGGCATTATAATCTAAGCGAGAAACATAAAAAAAGAGAAAAATTTATTTTACTTTACAATATTTTTTAAAGATCCATATACGAAAATTTTACCATATAAATTATTAAGACGCAGCAATCTCGAATATTGAAGCTAAATTGAAAAATGTGTGTAAAGTATTTTCACAGACCACTTTCGACAAATGGAATTGAGATTTTATTGTCATCTTTCCATGTCTTATGAATATTATAATTTATCCAGCCTTCTAAAATGTTGTATCTAAGTTAGTGTATATCTTCCACACGAATTTCTGAGTAACACAAATGATTGACGTATTTAAAATGATATTGCTTTAATATTAATATGTTAAACTGAAACATAATTCGATAATATTTTGCCGACATATGACGCTGTGTCCTCATGCCAACTCTCGTACAATTTTTATAAGAATTTATGTCAATATTTTCAAAGAACGAATACTTTTGCGGATGACAAAACGTAGATATAATGGTTTGTGTTTAAACATCTTGAGGACCGTGATTATTTGCAGTATTTTGTTAAGTGAAAGCAGAAATACTATATACAAATAATGATAGCATTATTTAAAAAAAAATTTGTTTCATTACATCTAAACTTTTAAATATTGATTCATGGAATAAATTTAAAATTTAATTTTGCCGTATAATTCACAGTTTCTTAACCGTATTAAAATCGTTGTACCTCATGGGAAGTAACATGTTATTATAAACGTTTCTTGCCATATGTTCAATCAACTAGGTTTTTTTCATAATTTCCATTAATGTTTTTTAAACTATTTTATTCTTTATTATCATCGTCATTTACTAAATCTTTTTAGTCTCGGCTTTTGTCGATGGTGGGCCTACTTTCGTTGTATTAATTCAAGTTAATAACATGAAGATTGATTTTACGGGCAAACCGTGTGTCTGCGAAAATATTTAAGTATTTTCTAATTATTCTATTCTGTCGTCTATTCTGGAATTTTATTATTTATTACTAACTATGTGTATGTAATAGTAGATTGATTAATCATTGATTTTCGTATATATACCGCACCGTGCTTTGCCAGTGCTAATATAATTATAAACTTTATATCGATTTATAATATAATTATAAACTTTATATATTTAAATAATTTTATTGTGCGCGGAGTCAATTTTACATATATTTTAGTGTATAATCCATAGAGGATATTTTTGCTTCCAAATTTATTACTTATATTTCAAAACTACGTTAAATTTAACATTAAGTAACAAAGATACTTTTTTAATATTATTCGATAAATATAAGCAACTTTTGATACTGCGTGTGTTCTTGGAAATGTGAGTAAAGTTCTATAAATAATGTATCCCTTGCTTGTTTATTTTTTAAGAAACTTAACTGAATATAATATAGACCATAGATAAATATATAATAAAATAAATATAATACTGAACTAGAGTAGCAATAAGTCTGTTGGAACTTGTCGAGTGATACATTATCTATTTCAAAGACTATTAAAAAGCAAGGCAATGTAATTTTAGGTGTAAATATTTATATTTTAGATGTAGAAATATGCATGACCAGCCCATGAATACAGATTCATTAACGAAAAGAATAAATGAAATTAAGGATTCAATGATTAAACGACGTCATTCAAGGCATTTAATATCGTATAAGTAATTTATATTGTTTCCATCGATTAAGTCTACTTAAAGAAAATGATATGAAGGAAATATGGACATTGGATCAATGTATACCTACTCTCCATTTATTTAGATTGTCACCAAGTATAACCCCTACCTCATGTATCTAAGACGATGGTCGATCGTATGCGCCATTAGCTATTTAGCATATGAGTACTAACCAAATCGAACCTTTCTTATATCTAGCTTAATTTTTCTGATTATAGACAGACTTATAGCGATGATTTAATTTTTTTACATGTATTTCTTTAGTTCGGGAAAGTGACTCCGCGTAACTCTATATTAGTTTGCAGTGATATTTTTCACTGAAAAACTAAGCTTTACGAAACATTTAATTCATATTGCAATAGATATAAACTATACACCTACTTTACAGAATCACCCGCTCATACAAAAATGTTGTTGTCCATCGAACTCGCGATGCGTGCTCAAAATTCTTTGCGACGGCGGCAAACATCGCGTGTTCAGAATTTGTCAAAAAAGTGTGAAATCGTTCATAAAATAAAATGTTTGCAATAAAAGACAAGCCCTAAAGGCAAGCGTCTTGCCTTTTATTTTCTACTACATTACGCCGTTCACGCACAATTTAATACTTCTTTCGTTGGCCGGGTCGAGTGACGCTGCAATGGCGCGGCGCAAAACTGCCGCATATATCGCTTTGCCATGTATAATAATAATAATATTTTGATCGTTATATAGCGAATAGTATTAAATTTCGACGATCTAACGGAAGATGATTTTGGTATATGACAAATATTTTCGTTTCCGCTTTTCAGTTTTTGTTTCCGGCGGGGTTCAATAGGTTTCGTTTATGCATTTAGATTCGCATAATTTTTATAATTATTTTTAGTTGGGGATATGATTGAAAAGTTTATGATATGGTATAATAACATCAACTTGCTGATTCATTGCGCCATGGGACTATAATATAAACCAGATCTCTTTAATCGTTGCCCCCAATATGAATTGTAACACAAGCTTATTCAAATATCGATTATCTATTTCGTAACATAACAGTGATATCTTAGTAAATCTAGATCTCAATTTAATTAGAGCATTTTTAATAATTAGTGGTTTATTATTTATACATATGCGTATCTGTATGCATAATAGCGTGCATGGGTGCCGACGTGATTGTATGCTTGAGTACCGTGTGATTGCGAGAGTGACTGCTTGCTGCGTGATTAAAAGCTTGTATGCTTGTGTGAATGCATGCAAATTAATATGGGTGCGTGAGCGCTTACGTGCATTCTTGCATTCGTACGTGCATGCGAATATGCGTGCATGTGTGCATGCGTATAAGCATGCAAGCATAGTATGCCCGTCCAAATATGACTGCATGTGTTTGAACAGGCGAGCGTACTGTTATTTTCTGTACTTGCTAGCAGTAATGCTTACACAGCACCTGTCTCACGATTCTCGTATCAACATGATAAGGGCATCCGGCTGCCAGAGTATTGCATTACCATGACAAGCTCTGTTCCCAGGCCCGTCAGCAAACTCCACTCCCAGATGCATCAGCATTTCTTATCCTTTATAAACCCTGGATCGAAGCTTCACGAGGTTCAGATAATCACAGTTCAATCCAGTCCTTAGTCCGCGTCAGTCGTAATCCAGATACAAGGGCGATCAAAGTCTAACTAAATATTTTATAAAATATAATAATTGTAATAATTTGTTTAAATAATAATATCTAAAAATAAATTATTTTTTTATATTAAAACTTAAAGTCGTCATAACAGTATGTACGTGCTTGCATGCAAGTGAGTGTGCCTGCTTGCGTGAGTGTATCCCTGCCGTTTTATGTGCTTATTTTATGTGTGAGAGCACAGAACACTGAGTAGATAGAAGTGTTATCTCGCATAAATTGTATCAGAATCGCTCGCGCCACTTTTGCAACCGCTGTTTTCTAATTGGTTCGTTTCTAACCAATCATAGTTCACTAAGACGCTGTGAATGGTTGAGCGAGACAATGCTGCGACACAATGAGGGTTACGATTTGAGTTAAACATACTTTAAATCTAAAAGCGTAATAAAATAAAAGTAACAATGAATGCAAACAATTTAAAAAAATTAACTCGTGAATCGTTTTATTTCCAGTTTATTTTTAGATCTAACTTAGTTTTTTTAGACAATAAGTTTAATGATTTCATTCAAGAGAAAATCTACCGAAGTAAATAATCTACTCAGTTTCAAACTAATATGCGACAAAATTAATAATTCTTATACATCCCTTATTATCCAATAAACCCCAAGGACGTGGCAATTTGACATGCTATTTGCTGTTTGATAAAGTGCCAACTTTTCTTGTGAAATCAAAGATGTCTTCTATTTCATTAATTTCATTGCGATGTCTTTTATTTTATTAATTCTCTTGCGATAATGTTATCTGCCTGTAGTTTCTAAATTTTTGGTTTTTGGATTTTGATAATCTTTTCTTTTTGACTCGTGGTCGTTTCCGTTTACGAGGAGTTAAATTTAGAATGGAATTATTATTTAAATTTCCTGCGTGATCTGGTTCTTCAACTACTTGGATTCTCTGAAATGCGAGTATATTTAGGTACACAGGCTGTTTAGTTTGAAGTTTGTATATTTTCAAAGTTGTTGAGGAGCATAAAGGAACAAATAAAAACATGTGTAAAACTGAAATAAAATGAAATGCCTTGTTACCACAAAATCTAAAAATGCAATTTTGAGATTTCAATAAAACAACATTTATTATGTATTCTGGCACTTGTTTTTACTAAATAGAGACTTATTTTTCTAAACTCTATTAAATAGCTATAAAAAATATTTCATAAAATTAGACAATACGTAAACGTGCCAAAGACCTAATATTAATCGAAATTTCTACTTTACGTATTTTCGGAGAAACATTTTTGTGACAGACAGACATATGGATAAGTATCTGATTTTTCAAGGGATCTTTGAGATACGGAACCCTCCTTTTGTTTTTGAGATCCGGAACCTTCAAAATCTATATTAAATCCGTTTTTTTATTTATTTGTATTATCCATTAGTTACATTATCCGAACATCCAGTTTCGGTATAGCGCCTGGGTGTAAATGACGATTACCAGAATTTTTGACTTTAAATTCATGCTCCTTAAAGTATACCGAGAAGACCATGCTAAATTTAGTAGAAAGTCAATTTTTCCGGCCAGTTACTTCAAGCCACTGATGTTTTAGAGTAGGATAATTTGAAAACTCAAAAATGATAAAAACACGTTTAAATTTTAAGAGTTTCTGTGCAAATACTGCTTGTAATATACCATTTTGTGTAGACGGGAGAAATTGTTTTAATTAATTTCACAACGATTCTATTTAACTTTTTCAGCCAACTGATTCGTGGTAAATAAACTCTAGAATGTTTATTAACTTTAGAATTATCACAAGATAATAGCCTAAAAGAATAGTTCATTAAACAAAATTTTACTTGACACGAAGGACGGAAGAAAAGAAACGAAGGAAACAAATGTTTACAAGTAAACAAAATATCGATGTAACGCAGCATTTGCGAGCCACGCGCGACATGTGGAGTCGCATAGAAAGCGTGGTTACGTCGTATTTTATATATCATTTTTAAAGCTACAAACCGGGAGTTAAACACTTACCGGTGAAAAGATATCGCTCCGCGGTATAGGTTCTGCGTTTTCTAAATTACGCTTACAGGTAATTATTGCACAGCACAGTATTATCACTTTATTTCTCTCTAATACAACATCTTCACAGACCATATCTCAGTGGATTTGAATAAGCGCAAATCCTTGAAACATTAAGTTAGCTCTCCCGCGCTAACTTGAGGCACCCTTGCTGCGTCGACCCGAGACCCTACGCAATGTTCTGTGTGTGAGAGCATGCGGGCGTGCACGCGTGTGCCCGTGAATACTTGCCTATGATCATGCAGACAGACGTACCTATATGTGAACACGCGTATTTGCGTAGATTTATACGAATAAGCGTGCGTTCGTTATGGCGTAAGAGCATACGTCTGCGCACGAGTAATTTAATTGGCTATTGCGTGCGTAAATGCATGCGCGTGTGACTTTATACATGTTTCTTGAAAAATGCAATAAATATCTAATTCGAAAAACCAAATCAATGGATAAACCAATGACTTTACTAATTACCTCGCCGTCTAACATTTATTTATTCTTAATTAACTCGCTATAAATATGAATAAATTTATGTTAAAAACAAAGATAACAAAAAATTTTAAACGAAAAAAATTATAATGCGTTTGCTCAACAATGTGTGCCAGACCCGCGCGCATGTTTAGCTTGGAGATGTCACTAAAATAATGAAACTTTTGCATTAGCTTTTAGGAGCGGGTCAATAGAAACAAGGAAAAGAGGGTATTTTCAAGAAAAATATGAGTGGATAAGCATGAATCAACTCGAAGTTTGTGGCTGCGAATGTATGTAGGTATCTAGATAGGTGTATTTTCAAAAGCCCATAGAGCATCCCATTGTCTACAAACTTGTTTCACTTAATAGCGTTCATCAGAAGAATTCAACGATCGGTCACCAAAAATTTAAACCTATGTTGACATAGGTAAATAAATACTAAAGAAAATCAAATTGGGTTGGAGCGGGATAAATTTCAGGCTATCTGTCATGATAGATAGTAAATACTGGGTTATTCTTATTGATCCATAGTAGAGCATCGTTTTTAGTTATGAATGGAAAAAATATAAAGCAAAAAACATAACATAAAGAAAACAATAAAATAAAAAGGAAAAATAACGAATTTTTTCTATAAACCAGGAAGTTACTGGCAACCTGGCCTGCAATAAAAAAAGATGACTGTCATGTTGAAGTCATTACTATGATTACCTTGTTTGATGGCTGAGATCGCAGAAGTTATTATTTTCTGCTATAACTAGGATAAGTATGCTATTCCCAATACGAAATCATCATGAATCAACATGGTTGATGTTTGGGACAAAGTATAAACTTGGTTGATTCAATATTAAATTTTGACTGTGCCATATTTTCATTATTGTAATTTATGCTTCGCCTCATTTTCAGGAAAGTTTTATCTAGCTTTATTCCAGATCGCTCGCTCTGTAAAACGGTGTAATACGTCAATTAAATTATTTATATTTAAATGTTTGACCGTGAAGAATTAGATATATTAGATACATTTGTAATTGCCAACCAAATTTTAATTTTCTTATTCAAATCCGTATTAAAAACCCCTGAACAACCGATTTGAGTATTTATAATCAGATAGAACTTTCCCGACTTTATGGTTTGGGTAGCTAACGCTAAAATATATATTTAATTATTTTTCGCGTGCATCCTCTACTGCGTCGTACTAAATTTCAGTCTTTTTTTAGGTAAAGAACTTGCATACGTACTATTCTAATTTTATACGTTGTTTATGGTTTAAAATATCAATAAATACTAAAACAATTATTTTAAAATACAACGAATAATCTACGTATTAAATTCCAGGTTTTTAACGTGAGTGTCCTTGACATACAAAAATCACGTAAAGTACTTCCTATGTTAAAGTTTACCTATAAATTATTTATTAACATGTATTATAAAGAGTTATATAATTACTTAAGAGTTATCTAATTACTGTTGCAATTGCTAATGTAAATTAATTGAAACTTTTAAATGGAAGCTGAAATCCAATTCCTAGAGTTTCTTTTTGGATTTTCGTGTATGGGGACAATTTTATTAACGGTTCGCTACATATAAACTGAAAAACCTATCAGAAGTATCTATTGACAAAAATCCTTGCACATAGATCTGAAAACTATGTGGAGTATACATACAATTAAATACTTAGACCACAAAACTATAAAAACCAATCCAAAACTTTCACATTGAGTCAACATTTCAGTAACTTTGTTTCAGAAGTGGAGGTCAAAAAAGTGTTGGGACAGATGTTTCAGCTTGAGTACATTAGTGCTATTCAATTATCAAAAATACGCGTTGCTATTCAACAATCAATAGCTCAATACTGCCCCATTTGTTTACATTATGAGCCCAGACAAAAGGCTTTTTATCGCCGGCTCTTATTTAAACTTTGAACTAATTTATTTATTACATTTCATACACATTTCGTAGATAGTTGAATATTTTTATATTTTTATTCGAATATTTAGTTATATCTTTCAATGTTGTAACTTGTCCCCTAATTATTTATTTAGTATTCTAAAAAATTCAATCATATTTTTATAAAAATACATTTTTTTATTAGTAGAATAAAATATAAATAGAATAAAATATTAAATACGCGTGAAATGTGTTACCGTATATTAAATAAATGTCAAAATATTGAAAAAAATATAATTAAAAATCGTAATCCGAATACCAAAAAAATTTTAATTAAATATTTATTGAGAGTTCCCTATGACCATGAATGAAATCTTCGTGGTGAGATCCGGTTGTCCATGTAAACAAGTATTCCATATAATAATTATTAAAATTTATTCCAGCTTCATAGCTCGAGATATGCAATAATAAATATACGCGAGTGATATTTAAATATATTTCGAAGCAAAAATACTCCGTTAAATACAATAAAAATGTGCTGCATACTGACCAAACTAAATATAATCAAACATTCTTCTAAAAGATGCTACTGCTCAATACTACCACATACTTGTATATTAATTAGTAATGTTCAATAACGCCATAATTGAAAATACCTTAATACATATTTCACATAATCAAAAACATTTTAAAAATATTCTCTGTGTCGTTTGTTTTTTTATTTTTCTTAAAAAATACAAATAATTTAAAGAAAGAATATGTATATGTGTATATATATATCTATATATATATATATATATATATATATATATATATATATACATATATATATATATACATACATATATATATATATATATATATATATATATATATATATATATATATATATATATATATATATATTAGCATATGCTAAAGACGATGATTAAATTCTCCGGTTCAAATATATCGTTTTTCACTCATTCTTACTTGGTAACCGACCAACTTTACTAAATAGTGAAATGATTGTTTATAGATATGGCGTGTTCGATTATACAACTTTCAGCAATACATAAAAGAAAGAAACCAAAAAATACAACATTTTATATTTTTGCAAACTTTTTTGTTATTTTGAGTTATAAATACTTAATTAAAATATGAGTCTGTCATTTGATATATTTTTGCAACTTCTGCGTTTCTTCTCATTTGTCATAAGTTATTTATTGTAAAACTGTTTGCTATATGTGTTCGTGAAAACTATCTCCATAAGGTAAATATTCTGTCAATTTGAAAATACATACAACATGACATCCGGATTTAACCCCCAAACATTAAATGAAAACCCAGTCAGTATTAGTTGTCATAAATATTTGAGTATAATGAAATGACAATTACTCCAAAAATAAAAAAAAAATTATCCTTGGCGTAATCGATTTTATAATTATTGCCCAAAAGTTACGACAGAAATAGGGATATAAATTAGACTTATGTAACTAAATCTATACAGTCATTGATTAGGGTTTATAACTTTATGGGGCAAGGAAATTTTCGTAGACGTGTACGTGGAGTTGCGAAGACTGAATAAAGGACATTTCATGGATTACGTAACGGATAATTATTACCTTTTAAAATTGAAAAGAACACAGTCTGAATAAAAGCTGTCATCAGCCGTCTGTGAAGTTTTTCTTTCATACAACCATAATAATGGACTTTCCATACGGTTAAGATCCGGCGACTATGATGTCCGCAAAATACCAATTCCGGTTTTAAATTAGAGTGCCGTAGTATGCGGGACACTCATCAACGTATAACTACTACATGAAATATCTTAGTGCCAGCAACACTTCTTCAAACATAATCTGAAGATTATTGTCTATTTAGGCTTGCAGTCCATATGTTAATTTTACTATATATGTATACTATATATGTATATATTACTATATATGTATATATCAATCATTAAATAGATAATTGGTATTGAAATATTGGTTTAATTTATTAAATTATAAACTTACAATAAATATAAGCAATATGTGGTTATGCACTTGGAATAAATAATAAAAATGGAATATGCCAAATTGCAGCATTAAGATAACGTGTTTTTCTTTTTCCGCCCCTAAATTGTTTTAAATTTTTGATAACCCTTTATTATTGCTGAGTTATGATTCATACTTAATCTTTTATTAGGTAAATATTTTACAAATATTTATGAAGAAATTTAAAATTTGACATGTCTGTTTCCAAAAAAATTATAAGAGTACATTTTTATATTTATTATTTTATATTTCTATAATGTTATTACTAAATTTATATTTTTTGAAGTGAAACTTTTTTGGACGCAATGAGAGTAAAATTTTTATGGAATGAATTTTTTATTGTAATGAATCCATCGCGAAAGTACAGAAAATAGGTACCTAGTTTACAATCGAGAGAGATAAATAAATAGGAGAGAATGAAGACAGAAGTATACGCATGCGCGAAAACAAACAAAATTGTCTCTCACCACTGCTATCAGCTTTATCTTACGTTATGTTTGTTAAAAGTAAACTAAAAATTATGTCGATTTGTTTGTCTATTTATGATTTGTTTACTACTTTCATTAGAAAACTTATAACATCATTACCAGACTAACAAGATAAGTACTTAATTTATTTATAAATCGGTAAAGAACCCGCACATATAGTTTTAACAAATATAATTTACAACAGGATCATTTGATCGTGATTCCTTCAGCCGCGCTTGGCCTTGTTCTCGTGCGTTTGATGCTATATCATTAAAATCTTCTAAGCATTAATACAGTTTATGGACTTATAGTTAATATATTCTCCCTTTCTGCCGTTTATCCCGTTATTATGTACTTACAAATCGACGTTTAGATCGTAAGAGAAATTCCACTACTGTCACGTGTACTGACTTCCAGACGATAATTTTTTTTTTAAATTAACTTCTATATTTATTATTTTTGTTTTATACACAATTTTAAATACTTAAACACAGAACTACATGGCTCAAATTGGTTAGAACTTAAATCTAGTAAAATCTTAGTAATCGTAAAAAGTTATTTAGTATTAAATAATTTAATTTTATAATCTTAAATGACTCAAAATAAGAAGCCTCTGAAAATGCGAACTTTGGCACTTCGTATTTCTCGTAATAATATAGAATTTTGAGATATTTTAGAAAGTGTTTCTCTGTAATAAATTATTACTCTCTACAATAATTTTAACATACTTGGTATTTAGCTTTCCAAAATGATTTCTGTGTACGTGCATTTTATTTATTCCATCAATGCATTGTTCTGACTGGCAATAGAACTCGTAATTGAATTTAATTATCCCCACCTTCCGTCTCTTGTCCTTAATTAGCTTTTCTCCTAGTTAATAACGCTACCCACACCAGTACATAATGTAATGCGATGCGAAAGCTCAATTTAATTTACATTCACAAAAGCCTTCTCGAAACCTTCTTGCTACCCATTTAATTGGCATTATGCATATATTTAAAGAGCAATATGCAACCGATGACCGTTTACGACGGGAGCGACAGGTGTCTACTCCCTCATTAGAATGTTCGTAACGTCTGAGGAGGATTTCTAATGGGTGTCTGGCGCGTACGCGTAAAAGCTTTATGCTGAAACTTGGATAATTCAGTTGAAAGCTTTCAATGTGTGTCACGGTAACGGAGTGTTATTGTGGAATATTTTTTAACATCTTGTTGAATTAAATTTTTAAATATAGTATTAGATTTTAATGCTTCAAGATTAATTTTGACTTATTTTAATTTTAACGCAAATCAAGAGAAATTGATTTACGTCGATATCTGCGCCACATTTTCCTATTTTAATTTATTAAGCAAAATTTTATAACTTTCGACACCACATTCCGGCTTTATGAGATATAATATTGATGTATATTGGAAAATCGTGTGATCGACAAGAGCCCACGCTTGTTTGACAGTTCACCCGCTTGTATCCAGTTTTGCACGTACGCGCCCTCGGGCAGGCATGCATGAATTAGGCCATCTGGCCATCTGAAATATTTGTGAAATTAATTGTTTATCATTCATTATGATCGTAATAATAGAATATTTTTTTATAGACATCAAAAATAAATAAACATAAATGTTTATTATGCTCATATTATTTTTTTTGTATAACGTCTCATTCTGGATGATCAATTCGTTTAAGTTTAAAATTGTAATGTATAATTTTCATTGGAAAATGGGTAGTTTCGTCGAGCTACAATTACATGAAATCTATAAGAGATAATAAAATAATAAAACGCTTTAACATTAACATTTTTCTTATCTTCTAAATACCTATTAAATGCTAATAACATTCACATTATAACACACACACACACCTATTAACAAATTGATTATGGTATTAAATGAATGAACAAGAAAAAATCAATTTAAAAACTCCCTTATAAACTATGAGCAGTAATTATCTTAAACCTGCGGTAGCAAAATTTGACTGTTTTAGTCTATGCTTAATTTAATAACATCGATTTATTAATTGAATCAGATGGTTAAAGTCATTTACTTAAAGCTATTAGTTTGGATTTCCATCAAGTAATAGACTTGATTTTCTTTTACGGAAAATTTTTATATCTCCTTACGTAATACATATGACCTTCAGAAAAGTAGTTCTTTTGATAATGAATTAAGGAGATATAGAGATCAATTATAAATTTAATTTATGTTCTCAAAAATTTTCTGGCACCCTTTTAATTCATATTACGCATATAATTAAAGCAAAATGCAGTCGATAAGAGTTTATGATGCGCGTGACGGCTGTCTATTGTCTGTAGTGACTGAAGATAATTTTAAAAGGGTGCCTAGCGTATACATAACATTTTTAGCTTTTTTTATTAAGAACTCGTCTTGTGAGCATAGCTACGTACGTGGGTGCATGCGTACGTATGACATGCATACATGTGTTTCGTGCGTGCGTGCGTGAATATATCCGTACGTGGCAGCAGCGGTAGAGAATATTCCACTTAATGATATTAAATAAAAACCAAGATTAGAATATAGGAAATGTTGATTCTCTTATTTGAAGCGGTTCCTTAGAAATTTCTAGATATAACATCATGAGAAAAATCAGCGATGAAGCGTGTTAAAAACCGAAAAATTCAATCAAATTGCTGGCGGAAATGTTTTGTGTGTAATAACGTGTGGATGTTAGCAACTCCATATCGTTGAAATTTAAATACATAAGCACATAGAATTTTATTATAAACAAGCACTGCAACTACATAGTAGAGGTCAAATTATAAAACGGATAATATTAATAAGTCAGAATAAACTCTGATAGATGATAAATATCATCTACCAGAGAGAATAGTAAAGAAAAGAAAAATAAGACTAAGAAATACAACACAACAGATTTTATAAAGTAATTAAAAATGTACCTTAATATGTTTATCCATAAATCAACACATTTCCACAAAAAAATATAAACACATATTTTAATATTTGGATTGAAATTTCAATTTGAAAATACGAGTACGTAAAATCATAATAAAGTATGTTTGAGGTTTCTTCAAAATATCATGAGAAAGACGTTAACGTTGAAGGAAGTCTATATCATGTTTGCATGCTGTACTCGCACTTATAACTTCCCTTCACATTTTTATCAGTCTATTCTTTCTCTGTCAATTTATTCATCTGTTTAATATGAGATTGTTTCTTTTAGATGAGGACACGCAAAGCTACAAAATTGTGCAGGAATCCCTTATTTTTTTCTTGAAGTATGGGTTCGTAGAGATATAATTTCCAGTTGAAAAGACATTTACTTTTTTGTCATGAATCAATTCTAGTGGTACTTATAATTAGACCTATAATAAGTGATAAATTTCAAATTAAAAACTAAAGGAAATTGCAACCTGTTGGCAATGGTTAATTATTTACACGCGCTAACCTAATAATACTTGAAGTATAACAAAAATAAATTGATAAATTGATACATTTACTCATTTTGGTTTAAATTTACATATACATAATTTTTGCAGGAATAATTATCTTAGGACAATAATGGTCATATATTGATTGAATACCTCAATCTAACCTGTACAAAAATTTAAAGTTCAAAAATTGTTTTCCAAATTGGTATAAAGTCAATTTTTGGACGTTACTAAATCTCTTATTTTTTATCTCAAATAGTTCTAAATATATTGCGGGGTTATAATGAAACCTATTTTAATTGAAATTCTTTAGATAGAATTAAACACCGACATTAAATGGAATCATTAAATAGGTTTATATATTCCTAAATTTAACATGCGGAAAAATCATAGGAGCACATGTCTTTGATAGAAATAAAAGAGACGTTCTTGCAATATTCATAGGAGGCAAGGAAAATAATGAGTGCTATGGATGACAACTATTTGTATTACATGAATGATACAAGATATTATAATATTTGAGAGCGAGGAAGGATATAAAAAAATAAAGAATTGCAGATAAATTTGTAGATAAATTATTTAATTAATTATTTTATTTTCTAAGTAGAACTTTACAAGGTTCTTTAAATTAACAAATAGGAAGAAATTCCTTATTTTCACGTCAAAATTAATAATAAGTTGTAATGTACGAGTATGCTTGAATGCTATTTTAAATTTTACATAAATGATAAATATCACAAAAAGATCAAATAAATTAAATAATAAAAAATAATTATATAATAAAAAATAAATTATCATTGTATTTAAAAAAATATATTTTCCTTTAATTATGTAAACAAGACAAATATTTACTTGTAGTTTTTTTAAGATTCCTAATATTTATAATTACTACATAATGAAGTTAATATATTGCAAAATCTTATTAATATTTCAAGGCAATAGGAAGTAACAAGAATTCAAAAACTATCAGCCTACTTATTCACTTACGTAAAATAGTCTGAGTTTTAACAACATTTTCAGTTTTTTTTAATTAATAAGATTCCTAGGACGGTATTTAAAATAATAATAATTATCATCCTTTTTTGACACCTTTTTTAACATTTGCTCGTCGTCACGAGATATATATTACATGTATATACATAAGTATATATATATATATATATATATATATATATGTATATATATATATATATATATATATATGTATATATATATATATATATATATACATATATATATATATATATATATATATATATATATATATATATATATATATATATATATTTATTTAAGCATCTGATTTATATACGGATGTACGATTAAAATCCAAATAAAAGATTTTTCTAAGATAACGTAAAAAAAAATTTTTGTGCACTATGTTTCCTTTTTATAGGAAGTTTAGCAATACGATCCAAAATATAATCTTGTTTAAATGCAAGCTGTTAGTTTTGAATAAAACAAGTTGCAAGTGCTTGCGTTAATTTGTAATAATAATTTATTAATTAATAATAGTAATTTGTAATTTCCTAAATGAAATCAGTTTGGGTTAGAAATAGGACACACGGCCAAGGGAATGAAATTATTTATATCAGTTTGATAGAAAGTACCAAACCAAAATTCCAATCCAAAAATCAAACCAAAAAAAAATCTAACAACTAAATTCATTTTGAGTAAACAGCTTTGCCAGCTGTAAACAGAATATAGAATTTTGTAAGTAATTTACTTAGGTATTTTATTTTTTAACATAATATTTTAGAACCATTTTTTTGAAGCATTCAATATATTTCTTTAATTCTTGTAGCTTTCATCTGGCTCGAATTTATTTCAAACTCTGGTCTGCACATAAAATGACACATTGTGATGACACGAAAATAGATGCAATTAGATTTGGTGAATAGGTTGGATGTGGAAACAGTTCAAATTGCGACTCTGCGAAATTTTGTTCACCGACACGGCCGCACTGTAATAAGTATGTGGAGATAATTTTAAAGAAGTTATAAGAAAAATGCACAATGAAAATTTGAAAACAAAATGGGTCTGTCAATTCTTAAATATCAATTTGATGAAAATTTTCACTTCCAAATGCTCTATGGATAAATTCAACAGAACTCAGAATATTAAGAGGAATATTACAATATTTTCCTTTGTTTATATTGTTCATAATTAGTATCTACTCCGAATCGGACGTGCTACCGAGAAGTTCCCATGACCAAACCCTCCTTGTCCCATATCAGCTGAAGGATGGCACAATAATATTATACAGAATGTCTAGTGGCAGATTTCAATGTTTGAAAAATTGTAAAAAAAAACTACACCTCTAATACAAAGTAGGTTTATTTTAACTTTATAGCAACAAATGCGAATTTAATTTTTTTTAAAACCACGTTTTCCAAATGGCGGCCATCGAGTCTGACATACTCTTCGAGTCTAGCACGCATGTTATCCTACTGACTTCGGCTCGAATATTTTCTTTAAGTTGTGTCACAGTGCTCGGATTTGTTTTGTAAACAACGGATTTTAAGTATCCCCTTAAGAAAAAGTTACATGGGCTTAAATCGGGTGACCTAGGTGGCCACGGTACGGTACCGTTTCGGGATATGTTTTTTTTCTGGAAATAACTGCCGCACTGCATTCATGGACACATTAGCAGTGTGAGATGTGGCCCGTCCTGCTGGAACCATGTGTTTTCGTTGAAGGATGGACTATTCTGTAGTTCTACTCTAAAAAAGTCATTTAACATCTGGGCATATCTCTCCGAATTCACAGTTACAGTTTGGCCACGTTGATTTTCAAAGAAATAAGGCCCTATGATTGCAGATGCAGACATGGTACACCAGACTGTTACTTTATTCTTATGTAAAGGCTTTTGATGCATTTGTCTTGGTTTGTGGACATCCCAGTAACGAAAGTTCTGCTTATTCACATATCCTCCAATGTGAAAGTGAGCTTCGTCACTAAAGAATATGTTGCCCATCCGGGTAGCAGTACGAAATCTCAACAACATCACCTCCGCGTAAGTTTTTCTTAATTCAAAGTCAGAATCGTGTAAATCTTGAACAATTTGAATTTTATATGGATGGAATTTGAGCTTTTTTTGCAATATTACCTTTAAAGTTGATTTCGGAATTCCCAATATCGATGAACGTGTACACAGTGATAAACGGGGATTTTCAACGACAGAAACCATAACACGCTCGACATTTTCATCCGTGGCTAGCAATGGTGTAGGTTCTGGCCTGGGCCTATTTAATGTTGATCCTATAGCTCTGAACCTTGCTACCCATGACTAAATGAGGTTGATCGATGGTACATCACGTAATCGACGAATACTGTAACGATTATTAAATCAACGGCGTGCTACAGACAGCGAAAATCCACTCGAAATGTACGCCTCGACGGCAAAAGCGCGGTGCTCTCCACTCCACTGTTCCATGGCTACTAAAACATCCGCACCGCTTGCGCTTCTAACGACGTGTGCACAAGTGTGTAAAGTTTCAAATTGACACAATTATCAAAAGCAGGTGAAAATTGACCTGCTAGATTTGTTTATGTGCATAGATTACATATAAGTGAAACTACAAAGGCGTTTTAAAAAATATTTAGTGATAGATTATTATAGCTGAGATTATGCATAAAATAGTATATTTATGTCATGTAGATTCTGGTTATGAGAGTATTAAGGCCTATAAAAAATCATAAAATATTACTTCCCGCTTAACATCTTAAGCTTAATGTCTTGGAAACAAAATGAAAAGACATTGTATTAAGATATAACAATCGAGCAATAAATAGGACGATATTCAGTAAAAAGTTACTATTCGGAAAGAAATTGTCTCCGTAATATACACGTTTACGTCAGGAAATAAAGATGAAAGAAAGAGAAACATATTTATCTTATTTAAAACTATTACAACTGTAATCGGCGTATCAGTACCGAAACCTTCATTCGATGAAATCAAACAAGCACAAGGCTAGAATTTTATTTTCAAATGTTTAACTAAAAATATTACGAACTTTGCATCAAAATGTTTTTCCTAAAGTATTAAAACTAAACTATAGTTTTAATTGAATAAATATTTTTGTAAGTTTCTATCGTTGTCAATAAATAGAAAAAGTCACCTCTATTTAAGTTTAAATAAGTTAAAACTCGCAACTGCTTGAAAATCTAGTGGCAATTTTTGTTTGTGGCAGAATTGACAATCATGTAAATGTCTTGTAAATGGAATACGGAAAAATATTGCAATAATGGCAATAGTTACGTAATTTTTTTATGATGGTAAGATTTTTTTCAAATATGAAAAAGCGTGTGTACAAGTGATATTAGTATAGTATTTATTACAGATAAAAATAATAAAATTTTCTGCAACTTGATGGAAATAACTTTATGTCTTCATCAACATTTCATATTTCAATGTAAATGTTAAGACGATTTACTAACTTAGAATTATTAGATAGTACCACAGTTTGAAATATAACTAGATATATAAGCATTATTACCTTTCATAAGTTTTTATATTTCGCACAAACTCATGTTCTGTAACAAAACAAATATATTCTGTATGTATTTAGAACATCACTCGATAATAAAATAGAATAGAAGAGGATGTTAATGTGCCATTTAAAGTTCAAGAACTTTGGTTATGTAAGCTGCTACACTAAGCCACAGCTATTTTTGTGTCTTAATTACATAGTAGCAGTATAGTGCCATTAATTTTTCATGAATATTCATTTTATTGTTCATTACTTTAATTGTTTAGTTGTTTTGGGTTGATTACTTGCTTATGGGCCTATGGCAGCACAGCACACTGTGTGGTCCTAGATTCGATCCCCAGCCTCTCGTCAAACAGGGCTGGAATTAGGTTTTGCAATCGCATAGCTAGAAGGCCATAGATCAGTAAGAGACAACAGCTCTATTGGTATGAGACGCTACGCCCCACAACCATCAAGTCACCTGCCCAACTTGGCGGTTATGAGCATAACCTCCAGTGATAAGAGCATAGTGATAGTTATTTTAGCAGTAGATGGAGACAGGCTGTTAAATATATATTGAAATAATACGACATCACGCAGTTTCATTTAATTGTGTATATATATATATATATATATATATATATATATATATACATATACACAATTAAATGAAACTGCGTGATGTCGTATTATTTCTACTATCTTTAAGTTCTTTACCACGACCTAGGTTTCGTTGTACTACAACATCTTCAGGTGGGCTATTAGCAAAGATTAACTCTCAGCACATTGCCAGCTGGCGAAATAACAAACCGGATACATATAACTTTACTAAACATCTCATTGAAAATAACCATCACCCTCATGCCACCTATGTATTACAAATGAATACAAAAGGTAATAAACTTAATATCCTAGAAATATTAGAAATAAACAGACATAAAAAGACACCAAAGTTAATATATTAAATTAACACCCATACTTAATATCTTCTAGACATAATATAATTAGACAACATTGATACTACAGCACTCTTCAAATTGTTTCAGTTCATATACACATATTAATATAAGTATATAAAAAAATTAAAAGAAATAAATAAATAAATTTGAAAAATTAAAAAAAAAGAAATATATATACACACACACACACACATATATATATATATATATATATATATATATATATATATGTACATACATAAATAAATAAATAAACATATGAACAAATAAAACCGGAGATATGTAGAATTAGTGGTATAACCTTGTTTTACCTTTCAGATACCTTTGTTTTTTTGTAAATATGTTACCGAGAATAACTTCCATTTAATTTTCTTACATAAATTGTTCTCATTTTGTAGCACATACATACACAGTAATGAAAAATGTAATATTTTGTCCGCAAATTAAATTCAGTAGATTGAGTAAAAATCGATTCGAGAAACTTTCCATTCAATTAATTAATTCAACTTGCATTAATGAACTAGTATTGCTACTTTATTCGTGATAGAAAATTTAATACTATTCAACAGGAATTCATTAATGTTTCTATATTTGTATTTTTATTCATATATATATATATATATATATATATATATATATATATATATATATATATGATTACCAAACATATATTTAGGTTAATCTGCTGCTTAAGAAATCAGCTAAATATTTCTAAATTTTAAAAGTAATTTTCTCGCGACTAATTCACTCACGCACGCACTTTCTTATTAAATAATATTTCAAACCATAACCATCCTGCATTGTATGATGGAATTACTTTCGAGTTTAGAGATGGTGGCAGTAATGTATGAAATGAGATAAAACTAGTGCTAGATGCGAATAGTCCCCAAACCTTAAAGCCAGGTTGTGATAATGTAAAAAGCCGGCAAAAGAGGTGAAAATGTCGTATGGAACTGTAATAATGGAATATATTATAAAGGATATTACAAGTAAACCCATTTTACCATTATAGAAAGGCTGATCTTTCAGTCCCTAAATGTAGTATAATAGGATATAATAATACATTTAAATATTTATAAAAGAATTAATATAGGTAATAAATATTTATATAGAAATAATTTTATTAATTTGTTCATATTAACATTGATTGAAATTTTCGACATTCTTAAGGCGCTTTTAAATTATTTCACTGATACAATATCTCCATTTTAAAACAAAATAAATAAACAGATTTAATAGTCTTATATAATATTTGCTTTTACGTGCTACACATACACACGTAAAAGCAAATATTTTATATTTACGCAAAAATAGTTTCGTTATTTCGACTCAACCACTTTCATTTTATATCTCACGCTCTTAATTTTTCCATAAGTTTCGAAATAAATCAATATATCGTCTTTCTATTCGCTGTTAAAAAATGGCCCGAATACATAAACAAGCCAACAATACACTTTTAATTCATTTTATTTTAATACGTTCATTCACCGCCTTGTTTTATTTTTCAGAAAAAAAATCTTATGAAGAATCCTCATTGTACCGCCTAATAAACCAACGGAATAGTTATACATTAAATTAAAGAAATCACGTATATAATACAAAAACGTAAACATATAAAGTGAGAAATTACTATAGCCAATATAATAATTTTACCTTTTAGGACAGCGTCAAGAAAATTCTAAGCGGTGTCGATACTCATATTAAATGGAGATGTTGGCAAGATAAGGATTAAATATTGAGCAAATTTTGGTACAGAAAAGAAGCATACAAAAAATTATGGAAATAAATTCAGTGAATTATGGAATCAAAATTAGTGAATTTTTTTTTACCTTTCAAATTATACCAATAATGAGTAAAGATAGATAAAAGAGAGAAATGAGACAGCAGAATAATATGACATAATATATTCTGAAGCAATTCCAGCATATAAATTTTATTATCCTGACTCGGATTTCGTATGGACAAATTCAATGTAAACTCACTCCTTTCACTTAATTTTCAATAAATAAAATCGTGTTTATATTACATTCTTCCGGGTTAGATATTTATGAAAAGAATTTCATTCTTCATATCCGTAAACTGTATATTCCCAGGAATACCACTTTTTCAAAATTCCATAACCGAAGTGCCTGACACTATCTGAATTACTGTACTAAGGAACAGGGCCTGTTCAGTTTAAGATCTATCACAATAAAATTGATTTACAACTAAATGTACGTAGGGAAATTACGTGAATAGGTAGAAAAACAGTTTAACTTTTTTAAAGATGACATTTTTATTTTTTCCGGAACTCTATCGAATGGGGTGTTTTGATAAAGTCTGTCAAAATAAAATTAGCAAAGTCTTGTAATCATTTTGATACGGCAGGTATATATAACCTTATAAAATTCCATATGAAAAAAGCACACATCTCAAAAAATTTAAAATAATCAGTTGTGTACCTAATATACAATTATGTATGTAAATCGTACGAAGTCTTTATAATGCAAACTCTTTTCGACTTAACAGATCTTTGAACTATTACTGTTCGTGTTACTTCTGTAATTATATATTTTCTCAACTTTAACTCTGTTAATATTTCTATGAGTTAAGACAACGAAGTAGTAAAATAGTATAAAAAGGAAAGAAAAAATTAGACCCAAATTTAAATTTTAGTAGTAAACGGTCAATAATTATCATATATTATTATGTAGATTTTACATGAAATTTTGAATCGTTCAAATCCAGTACAGTAAATTTCCAGACTGCAGCCACGACCGCAGACAACTCCCTCACCCGTCATAAACTTCACGTGCCGTTTGACAAAATGAAATATAATTTCATTAATTTCTGTAAATTTATGTGACCATAATACAATTCCATTCAACTCGAGAGCAGTAACAAAATATCAAATATATAATATGAATGACCGAAGTCAGATCAATATTTGATACGTTATATAATTGGAATTCACACAATATATCTGTATATATATATATATATATATATATACACACATATATTTTTAAGTGTGTATGTGTGTGTGTGCGTGCAATATTTGAAAGAAAAATATCGGTGTTTTCCAGGTTGTCAGGTTGGCAAAGAAAAACAAACCGTCAATTATATAAAACATACAGGAAGCAAAATATAATCATTCAGAGACGCCCAACGAATAAAATTGACTGGCCACTTCACGCAAATGGGAGCATATAGAAAAACGGAAGAATTTGTTAAGCAAAATACATACCCAATATTAAAAGAAAGTCCAAAGTTATGATGGATTTATTCCCTTGAAAAAGACAAATATTTTATATGTCAACAACCGAAGAAAATTAATGGGTAATAGTTGATGATATCGGTGCAAGTTGCTACAGAATACCAAGATCAACACTGTGCTATCATGCCATTAAACAGATGATAAATAGTATTAGAGAACTCGTTAAATAATAATTATGTTTTGAAAATTAAAAAGAAACCAATTAATGTCTTAACGTTAAAGCTATTTCTTTCATCTGATATTTATATTTAATTTGTACGTCAAGCATTTTAAAACTATATAAAATGATAACGGTATAACTAAAATACAGTTATACCGTTATCATTTTCAAATAAGCCCACGAAAACATATTTTATTTCAAAACAAGAACTGAAAACCTATTAAACGATTTCGTACTGCTGCCAAAAGTCCTCATGGCAAATAACTCGCTTGCAGCTCCAGCGACTTCATATTCCATTAACCAAATGATTTTAGTCTCCTTACGTTCCTATTATACGAGTACGGAGCGTTAATAATTTAATGGAGGCTTCTCTTACTATATCTTACTTATTCGATGCCATGCAAAATTAAAAGCAATTTAATAAATGACAGCGTTAATTTAACTTTACATCCCAATTTGCAACATTTCTCTAATCTGTTACATTAAAGTCATATTGGAGATATTAAAAGTGAATAATCGTAATGATGAGGAAGACAAGAACTAATGCCTTAAAGTGGTGCTAAAAATTCCTTCAGTTATACATTTAACAATGAATCTACGTTTGATCATAATTTTTCGTCAAGCGTTTCCATTCTTCTCAATGATGGCGAAAACTAAAAAAATCCTCTCAATGATGGCGAAATTCTTCTCAATGATGGCGAAAACTAAAAAATTAATAAATCAATAGCGATAAGTCAAATATATTTGAACATTTATTGGTTTATAGTAAAAAATACTAATTTGTTGAGCTTATGAATACATTAAAATAAAATGAAATACGAAATTGCACTCAAAATAGCTATAAATCAAAAGCAAATTTAGTACCTTGCATTTAGTGCATTTTATGGCGACACTAAGAAAAGAACTAGTCACTAAATAATTAGTCGTAGTGAATATAAACAAATAATTAAAGCTTTATCATTTGTACGAATGAAATGTATTTAAACCACCTCTACGATTTATACCTTTATTTAAATTTTTCTTGTGTTATTTTTTAATTAAATTTTTTCTTTCCTTAAATTTGTAATGTTTTATAAAATATTCCCATATTTTGAACCGGGAAATCGAAAATACTCATAGAGTATTGGAGCCCTCACGAGCCTATTCTGACATTGCATGAAAGTATGATTTAACGTCACTTGTATGAATATTTTGAAACCCTCACATTTTTGGCGGATCCAGGTTCGGACTGGGCTGGAAGGGCCTGGGTAGGTAGGATACTATCGGATAATAATGAAATATACATATTATTAATTTTCAATGATATATACATTATTAGATAAATGTAGTTCCAATTACTTATAATATCACTAATGTGAAACTAGCCATTCAATTTTTTTTTTAAAAGAGAAGTTTCAGTTAAGCTGTCGATAACTGACTTGTCTAAGCTACTTTTCTCGTCATTCTTGATTAGATTCGATTGTGTGTTTAAGATAATCAACGAATCCAATAGTTCTTTTCCCAGTAAAGACCAAAGTCTCGTCTTAATGCGCTTCAGCACAGAAAATCGTCTCCCAAAAGTCACTTGCGAGAACTTAATTGTGAAGATTACTTATTAAGCAACATATAATATGGAGTACGTTCTGACGTATATATTATATTGTACCGTCCGGGAAAAACAAATGGCGTCCTTTACAGTTTGGTCTAAGATATCTTCGTTATGTTTGTTGTCTCCTTTCTCACTCTGACAATCTAAGGCATTAATGTCTTGCTGCCTAGGTGGAACGTATTGATTTCAAAATGATTTAGATAGTTCATTAAGACATTTTGCAAAAGGTTTTAATTCTTTTGACAGCAATTCTCGATCGACATTTGCAATTGATGCGAGAGACTTTAATGCGTCATTTTTGTTAATTTCATTGAAATTGTTTGGGTCCAAAAAAGCGGAATTTTGTTTCTATTTTAACTAAAGCTGTGTTAACAATGACTTTGTACACTGAAATAGAAAATAATTTCTTTGGGTCCGAAGATACTAGTGCCACTTAGTCTTGATATAATTCATCAGGTTTTTTTGGGATTTTAGATATTCTTCGTAATAGCAGGGTGGTCTGTATATCGATATCATTATTTTTAATTTCCATTCAGCTTTGTACTTGAGATGCAAACAAACTTGCAGTTCTGAATGTGTCGTTAAAATTATCTAATTGTTTTCTCAAATTTATCTTCAGTTTTGATAAGCACCCAAGCTTTCAAGTAGTCTAATATAGGAGTTTAGAGCTATTGACTCACTTGTTATAAGTTTGGAGATATTGGCTCACCTTAAGAGATAATGACTTAGCCATCTGGATAGTTTCGAAACTCAAAATAGAAACCATCAATGCCTTCGCTTGGAAAGAAACTTTGGCTTGAACTCCATGCTCGAAGATATGACACTTAAAGTTTTTACAACGCGACGTATCAAGTTTTCTCCATAATAGTTAGCACACCATCTGGTTTTTTCGATGTTCCCTAATCGTCTTAATGTGTCTTGATGAGCTGTTATTACCAAAATGTTTCCATCCATAAAGACGTGGGCTTAAATTATTGGAGAATACATACACCGGTAAACTAAAATAGCCCAAAACAAATTCTTTGCTTCAGATTCTATGTGCATAACAATGCGTGGAAATTAATTTGGATACTTCTTCCTTCAGTTTCCAATATACCTGCCTGCTAAATTTCCTGTACCATCAAAAGGTATGCTAATAAGACCTTGCAAATATATTGGACAATGAAATTTAGGAAGTTTCCGTGATTCTGGTCCTGGCCATCGCCGATATCCGTCAATGAGTACAGGGCTTCACCTTTTCCACGAAAAGCGATACCTTGTTAAATAAAAATATTATTATGTCAATGAATATTTCCAGAACCAGACGCCAATCGGAAAACTCTTGCATATTTTTTCGCCTTAGATTTTGCTCGATATTTCTTTTTTGCTGCTAGCAAAGCAATATCGGCTAATTGATAACTGTAGCTTTCCTCGTATTTGACGAGTTGTTCATAAATATGTTTTTTGGACTGAGTAATACCATTAATAAATGAACTTCTTCCTTCTTCTTCTTTCTTTGTATCGTCAGACGCAAAACACATGCAGTTGGTACAAAATATCTTATTTAAATCTAGAGAATAAGAGACAGATTCTCGTCCAATTAACATACTTTTTTGAACTGAAATTTCTATCTCATATTTTCAATTTGGTGATTATAGTTTAGTATTTTCATACATGATTGCCGTCATTTGCTTATCACCATTTATCAAAAAGTCAATTAATTGCTTCTATACATAGCCATCGCCATTGGTGCCAGCACACTGAATAACGTTTGTTTGAAATATATTTATTATCATGCTGCATTATTTAAGCCTAATTACAAAAAAAAAGCTTATACGGTATTAACGGATAATGAAATACTCTGAATTCAAAGACTGTCCTTAATTTCTTTGTCCTGAATAATTATATTGATTCTATTATGGTTGTATATACTTTAATTTAGCATTTTTCAAAAATTAGCTTCATTAGTTTTAAAGATAGAGATAGACTTAACACGTATATACCGTGCAAGTCTTTTATGCGTTTAGATATTATTCTAAGAACCATTTAATTTCAACTCATCTTACCTTCTCAATTTCTATTGAACGGTTTTCACATTTAATTTATGGACATTAGCTAATATAAAATCATAAGTGAACTTTCAGATTTTCTGTAAACTTTTCTTAGGATATTTTCATACGCGCGCCGGGCTTGATTAAATAACAAATAATTGGGGTGACACCAAATTTAATGGACTTGCAATTCTTCTGGAAAAATATATATTCTTTAAGTGATCGTAAGTATATAATATTTTTATAAATGTAAAACATAAATCGATTATTATATCGTTTCGGAATAGCATATTTTTTAAACTTTACAAATATATGTTTTTGTTTTCCCACGTCAAATTTTATTTTTATTATTTTGTGTCTACAATTTTTTAGTCTTAAATATAATATTAAGCTCCATTACATTTCCAATTTATTAAATATTTTACTTCAAAGTTATTACACAAAATTATTATATGATGGTTTTCAAAAAAATTTTCTAATATTTTCCATGGACTGAGTCACAACTATCAAAGTTTTTATGTAATTTGAATTTGATCGATATCAAATCTTATTACTCTTAGAATTGTATACGCCTCTTATAAAATCCCATCCTGTATCGATAAAAGGCAAGATGATATTGACATTGATCAGAAAGAAACAGGAGAAATAGAAGAAATGAAAGTTTTGTTTCAATATTTTCATTTTTGTTGCTCGATTGTGTTAATAACTCTTTTTCTTCTTCCATAATAATAATTTTTGAAGGATTTTACTTTCAATGAATGTGGCTGTCACACACTTTTTTTTCTTAACCTCATTATTTAGCCCCCTCTCCCTTTTAATCTTTCTATTCATGAAACAATTTTGTTTCTTCATGACCCAATTTTTTCTATATTTTAAAAAATATCTTGCCTACTTTCCTCAACAAGCATCCCTCACGCTTTCCTTTACCTGACCATTCTGTATGTCCTTTTTAATCTTTCTTACAATGTTCATAATAATTTCTCATACATTATCATGTTTTTTCAATTCATTCATTCTAGGACTCGGATTTTCTTTAGCAACTTACCTTCAAAAACGAGCAACAATATCGAATAAAATATTCTCCCGAGCTGCAAAGAAGGTACAGTGTCAATTGAATTATTTATTATATGAATTTAAGTAGTACAGTATAAATATTGCACTCTAGTAACACAATATTGATCACTACGATAACCTGGCAAACTTAAACCAATCACTGATAATTATCATTGTATTGATGCTTACTTATAATTAGCATGTTATCTACTAGGTGGCCCTCTCGCATCTGCCTTATTTTTTCAATGTAACATACGGAGTATATATAATTAATTTTATTAATTTTATATGTAATAAGACAGATAAGTTTACATCCTGTGGTGACAACCCTTTCTTCTTAAAGTATTTAAATAATAAATTTTGTGCAATTGGTACGGTTTTCGGTAGGATTTGAAATATTTAAGCAGGTTCACGTGGCAGAGCGTTTTGTTGGAATATACCATAAGGGTAAACTGACGAAATCAAATAGTAAAATAGTATGTATGTTAAAAACATATAAGAAAGCGATCATAATTACGACAACGTAATATCAAACCGATTTCAGTAATTAAAATCGGTATTTTTAACGTCTCATCACAAATCAAGTACCAAAGTCTTTTATTTTTGTGTCAGCCACTTTCCTCTAAGGTATTAAGGATAAAATTAGGATCAACATTTTTAAAAATATTCCGAAATGAACATAAAATTAATAAAATAAAAATATTCCTCTGTTGTTTTCCTTTGTAATCTTCCTTCGATTTAATTTAAAATAAAGTAAAAAAATTGTTTTTAACATACTTAAAATTTTTCTACCCCTTTTCATGAATAAATTTACATTGTTAAGATTTCCGTTTTCAGGTCGCTCCGCCATTTCCGCCCACTTCTTTCTTTTGACTATAGAAAATAAAAATCGTGAACTTTATCTGGGAGTATACTTTTATTTAAGATATCCCGTGGAAAATGGAAAGGTGTTTTATTACGGTAGGAAAAAACAATATCTATCATGGAGTATATATTTGGTAAAACACTGAATGATATAACGCGCTGTTACAAGTAGCACGTAGTTTCGATCACTAATATCTTAATTAAAAGGTAAATGTTGAAAGTTTTAAGAAACTAATGTTTTTTGAAGGTCTTAATTATATTCAAGGACTCATTTCCCTAAAAATCATCCTCTTTTCATTGATATATGTTTTCATATGAAGGCTTTCATGTTTTCATTGAAGAAAAGCAGAATATTGTATTTGATTAAAAGGCGGTGTGTATTTATTCAACAAGTACAGGCAGTTTATAAATATGTGTACAATACAAAATTATATACAATGTAGGAACTGTCATTACTTTATATTTATATCGTTACTTATACCGCATACCAATAGAGTATAAAGTAACAAGAAAGACATCCAACTATCCTAATATTTATTTTGCTTCATTGCATTTCTTATTGTTAATTTTATGAGTTTATTTCTTGTCTTTCTCAAAATGATACATTGTCGCTGTGGTGCATTTTCTATGATTCTTCTCTTTTTTTTCTTTTACCAATTTCTCAGATTCACATTAAGTTTTGTATTTTCCCGAATTAATTTCCGGGATAAAAATATCAAAAAATGAAAGATAGTTATGATTGAAAATCAAAGTTCAAGCATTGATATAATATATTCATGATTAAAGGGACCTACACAAGATTGGTACTAGACTCAAACTGTCAATGATAATTCTACCAGAATCTTGGTATTCTGATAATATTCTCGTTAGTTGAAATAGATAGCTCATTTATATGATAAGCAGAAAAGAGCATTAGAGAAACAAAGTAATAATTACAATTCTATATTCAAATCAACTATATAATTTCGATTAGAACTTTACTAGAAATGTAGTTTTAATGTTTTATTATGAAAGCTTTGTTGATAAAGTTCTACAAAACAAAATTTTAAATTTAGATGGCTAGCTGGTTGTTATTTCGTTGCTGGACGAGTAAACTTTTCTTGTGATTTTCTCTGGTCACTAATATTATGTTGTAACGTAAGCTTTTAAATAAAGTACCTGGTATTACCTATAAACAACTTTTGGTAAATTGCAAAATATTTTTCGGTAGACGAAAATATATTTTCAAAGAAACATTGATTATTGTAACTCGGTGTATTTATAGCATATTTTTACAGTGCATATTTTTAATAAATTTGTTTATTATGAATAACCTACGAGTTTTAAATAGTTAACATTAGTGACCTTTTACAGAAAAGATTATCCTGAACATATCTTATTGCTTCTTGTATAAATTACTGCTTTTGTGCCGTCACCCCAGTGTTATTGAACACTGTTACCGTTACCGAAGTTTCATGGGAACTCAGGTTCCGACTGACAATTCGTTATTGGAGATTATTATAATTAGTTTTAACAGATTTTAGTTAAATCTGTTTAATTAATTTATACATTATTCAAATAAATTTCATATGAATAAGGATGATGTCCATTACATTTGTATGATTTTATTTTATTTTTGATATATCGCAATTATTAATCTGAACTACAATTATAAAAAAAATACTGTCCCGGGTATGTTTGTATTGAATATTTAAAGATAAAAACAAAATTCAAACGAGTGTTACTTAAGAAACGGTACGATAACTGAAACCGACCTTTTTCGCCTAAACCGAACTTAAATTTATTTTTCATGTCATTGTTTCGATGGAAACTCTGTTGATTCTTTTCCATTTTGTACAGACCGCTTTCTGGTGGTGTTTCCGAAAAAGGCATATAAAAATGCAATTAAACCTGCTATTAACGGTCTCCATGCAAATTATTTTTTTTAATTATTTACTTTTTCATGACACAGAGAATGTTTTGTGTATATTTTTATCAATAGATAAAAACATTTTTTTTATTTGTAAATGAAGTTTGAATACAATACAGAAATGGCATTCTTACAAATATCAAAAGCCTGACAAATATATTGTTTACGGTGGTAGATTTATACGGATTGAACACACACATATATAATATATGTGAAAATCTGTCTGTCCTTTAAAAAAAATGAATTTTGATTATATTAAAATCTTTAAATATTTAAAAATGGTGAAATGTAATGTCGTGTAAAAATGTGAAAAGTTTAGCACCTTAGCATGAATTTCTTGACTTCATCCGTATTACATTCTGTTACTAAACATTACACAATAACAGCTTGTCCTAGATTGGCGTACCATTTCTTAATATGAGTTAATAATTCAGACGATAGTTTTAAAAATTTCTACCAGCATATTTTAAAAGAATTTGAAATTGCATGCTTGGGCCAGGTGCAGTCTTTGGAGTAGAAGCAATTCAAAGTTTTTTTTATAAATTACTTCATTTAACTGTTTTGACAAATTCATAAATTTTTAATTTCCAACGAGAAACCTTTACCTCGACTGCGCCAAAGGAGGATAAGAGGTGAAAAATATGTTTTTTGGTCATTGTTTAAGTAGTTCAGTACGAAACTAAACGCAATAAAAATTTTATACATGTTTTCCGCCATGTAATGGTGTTTGTGATAGTATTACAATGATTTTTTTCTTCAATATCATAACATTAGTATCTCTGCAACAGTTTATCTATGAAAAAGGACATAATTCCTTTGATTCTGTACATTTCAAATACACTTATGGAGAAATATGTATATTTAATTTATGAAAAAAATTAAGTGAAGGTGAAACTTTACATACTAAATACAAAGGAAGTAACAGTGGTAGAGTATCAACTAGATGGAGAAAAGAAATTAAAAGTGTTTTTTGTTCGAGAATTGATAACATTTAAGTGAGACAAAAGCTTTTTTTGTCTGGTTTACCAGACTTTACTTGACGAGTTAAAAGTTTACGGTCTACAAGTACCTAGAGCAGATATCAGAATGGTCAAACCCATTCTAAAATTCAGTACAGTACTAGTTAGAATCACGAGTACTGACTTAGTAGCAGTTGAATTATGTTCTAATTTACAGTACAATTGTGACACTCATAATGACTGCATTGTTTAAAAGTCACATTTTACCTATATTTCAATTACAGCTAGATATCATGCCTACTGACAAGACGATTTTTGGCAACAAGACCAACAGGTACAATGCGTCGGTCGAATGATAAAACAGTCATTGCCGTGACGGACAGGATATTAGTATATTATGAAACAAGTGAACATCTTAAAAAAAACGTGTGAAATCTCACAGAACTTCATTAATAGTAGATTTCAATTTTTTTTGAGAATATTTTAAAGATGGTGCGTGGAATATATCTTGACAATATACCATCAAATTAAAATACGTCTTTTCGACTTTTAAAAAAACTGTTAGATTGTAGATAGCTTCTTCTCGTTATTTAATTGCAATTAATATATTAAATGATCGTGCCTTAAAAGAGCACCTTTTTAGAATCTCTTGCTAATATTCAAACGGTGGAAATAATTTTACCATTGTAATAAGGCCCGAATTTATATTTTAATCAATTTATTTACATTGTTGAGATCAGTCATGCACAAATATTTGTATTAACAAAGACTAACTTAACTATGAGACAATCGAAGTTAATCTTCAAAATTTTCCCGTTAAAAATTACGATATTAGACTTGAAGAAAATGACACAACCAGGATTGATGATGGGAAAATGACATACAAATAACAATTTTTTTAGAATCTGCTATAGAAAGTCATGTTCCAGACAAGATAACTTCATAAATTTTTATTAAAATGGTAACTTTTTTTAATAACACATTCATTAAAATTATTTGAAAAGCATTCTCGAACTTCTTAAATATTTACTATTATAATTTTGTCAAACCGAAAAGTTTTAGGGAATATTTTTACAATCAATATTTAGATCAAGAGAAGAGTTACAATACATGATATCAAAGTCGTCTATTTTTCCATAAATTTCAATGTCAATAACTCAAAGAAATATTAAACAGATGAAAATTTTTTCACAAAATTTAATAAGAACTAAGATATCAGCAAAAATAATTATTTTTCACCACCATTCGCCCCTTAGAGAGGGACGACTATTTTCATTGAAGAGAGAAATCTTAAGAAGTCAATGCTTTGAAAAAAACTTCCTTATGCAAAAAAACCTTCAGTGTTAAGTCTTTCCAAATGTCGTTCTATTTATTCACTTGGCGCTTGATCTTCAAACAGTGGAATATAATATAAACTAGTACTCTTAAATATTACAGTAATATTGAAATTGGGAATAATTGTGATGCAACAGTATTTGTAATAAATTGAGACTTTCTTCTTCATTTACCTGGCAAATAAATTTTTCTTTTTAATATCCCTAATATTATAAATATGAGAGTTGGTACTTTATATATATATATATATATATATATATAAATATATATAAATATTTTTATTATTATATATATTCTGCAACCAATAAACTACAACCAAATTGTATATGCATACAATTTATGTTGCGGAGTCACACGAAGGCTGCGCTTGTGTGAAATAAAAATACATTGAGAAATGTGCTTGTATGTTTGTGATTCGGATATTTATAAATATTTGAAGACCACGAAAAAAACTTAGTGCAGACTTAGTATAGACATTTTTAACCCGAGTAGTAATATAACTCTTCGAATGTATATCTTAACATATTTTATTAAGTGATACACATTTAGTAGTACTAAACAGATCAACAGATGGTATGGTGTATACTTTAAATCGATGAATAGAGGCGCTACCATTTCAATTAAAAATCCACAAGCGTGCAAACGTGGATTAAAGATCAAAGTATTATTAAATATTTAATTACTTTTGAAAATATGTGTTGTTTTTAAATTAAATAATTTTACAAAATAAATTTCACGGTTATTCAGTATTAAGGTCTTATTAACCTACTTTGAAAAAACAAATTTTTAATTAAGTTTTTTATTAAATTAGGATTAGGACAAAACTGTGTATGGTCTCGTTTATTAAAAATATTAAAAGTAATTCACAATTTTTTATTATAATTAATTAAAATGTTATTTTTAGCCTAGAAATATGAAAAGGTATAGATACAACCTCAAATTAAATTTAATTAAGTTTCTCAAATTGTGATGTGATGCAGGGAATAAAATAGACTAAAATGATAAATCCATGTTAGTCAACTTGATTACTCAATAACATTAATGAATACGTTTTATTAGCTATATTTTATTTAAAATTAAATCCCGGTCTAACATATTATCCATTTGCAATAGCGTTTTCGTAAATGTTATAATAAAACTGATTTTTTATACTAATTAATGATTTCTTTATATTATAATAAAAAATCTATTATTTTATTTAAAATAGTATACGGTATCAAAAACAACGTCACATGGCAAGAAGAAAGATAAAAGTATAAAGCAGGCATGATTTACGTGGCCAAAAATATGCATAAACAACACGAGAGTTTTTTTTCTATTTATCGAATATATTTTTCATTGAATTTAACTTTTTATTTTTCAATTTGGCTTAAAAGTTCTCGTATTCCCTGTGATTCAGGTATTGAAAAATTTAATTTCTTCGTTTTTTTTTAAATTCTGAAAAATTAAAAACAATATTATTTGCACACTTATGTAAAGACGTGAAAACTAAATGGAATTAATAAGCGATACGTGTAAGGATTAGTGGGAGAATATTATAAGTTCAGAGGATTCTTTAAAAATTTGTAATGAACGAGTTCCTGTTATCAGGATCCAATTGCCGCTAAACTTTAAAAGAAAATAATATTTACAAACCATAGTTCCAGAATTCGTCGAATAAACGAAAGAAATACTTATTTGCATGTAAAATTAATTTTATATATTTGTATAGTTAGCAGCTTAAGCAAGTTATATTACGATTTCATAGATGACATATCTGGAAAAGGAATTATGAGACTACAACAAAGTTTATTATGATGAGAAGGCATTCGACCAAATCACAAATATGACCCTAGGGGTTTTTTATCATCTGTCGTCAAACTTGAGATAGTGAAAAAGAAGGCACGTGTAGAAATCCCAAGTCGAAATATTTAATTTAATATCAAATAACCGGTATGAAATGTGTAAATATTAATATTTGTATATTTTCGTACACGTGTATTTGAAAAGAAGGAGTAATTACTGAATGAAATTTTTACAATATTATATATTTTAAAATAGTTTTTTCTTTCATTTTAATATTTTAAATAAAAAATATCAGTAATTTATGCTCAATATTTTGTTCTTCAAAACCTTTAGTTATGAACTGAATTATAAATTCTTAACTTTGAGTTATAAACAGTTTATGTTTAAATCTCTCATAATACATCCAGTTTATTTGACAATTTAGAAATAGTTACCTTCTTTGTAGAACATCATAGATAATGAAGGTTCTTCAAAATACAATTTCAGACTTTAAGGGATATCAAATTTAACTTCTCGCAGCTTTCTAAATGTTTATTTTTTTAAACATATTTTTATAGCCACTTAGTTTAAAATGTACATTGGTTATGCAACACCTCATTGAATGCTACATACTTCTTCAAGGTCTAGAAGGAAAGCATTTTAAGTTTATTAAGGTATGAGTATGTTAGAAGTATAAAATATGTTTGCACGAAATTATATTTGTTTCCACTTATATATGAAACCAATTAAAGGATAAGGTAAACAATAATTTATTTATATTTTTGAGGACTGAACTTTACCATTTCATTTATGTGAACTTAATTTCATTTCATTATTGCAGTAAGAACGCAATTAAAAGTCAGTTATTGAATAAATAATTTTCGAACGTAACGCTTCGTTTTCGAGTATACCTAAAATGTATTAAAAATAATTAAATTATAATTTTTTTATTTATATTACTTTCTTCAATGAATTTTGCAATAATTTTCATTAAAAAAACAAGTCAGATTGCATCGGATAGTTTCATTCATGAATTTCATGGAATTTATTAAGTGTCTATGTTCACACTTGTTACTACGCATGTTATATTGAACTCAGATAATGCCAATAACAACTAACAACAGACCTATACCTTTTTCTCTAATGTGATTTCGACTACAAGGTTATCTTTGTTACAAACAACAATGGCAATATTTTACTGATAAGAGTAATAAAATATTAGAACAGAAATTATTTTTCAAGTTATGTAGTACATGATACAGTTAAAATAAAACTGAGATTTAGCAACTAAATAACCTTAAAAAGGTAATAAAAACATAGGTTTCTTGCATTATCGTTATTCGAAATTATAACTATAATGTTAAGGCAAAGAGGTATATAACGACGAAATAACCTGGAAAAAAACTGTGTTCTCAAAATAATTTTATTTGACTAATTTTCAATCGTTTTGTTGTGAAATGTTAATTAATGCAGTCTAAGTTCCCTTAAGCAAATATTTATAATTATAAAAGTATTTAAATTATAACAAATATAGAAAATATAAAACGACATAATTTTTCAAATGAAAATCAATTTCTAAATTGTCATATAAACTGGATGGATAAGAGATTAATAGGTTAACAGTTTATAATTCAAGTTTAAGAAGTTATAATTCAGTTTGTGAGTAAAGGTCTTGAATAAAAAACTATTGAGTATAAATTACTAACATTTTTGACTTAAGATATTAAAATAAAAGAAAAAATCGTAGACTCAGAATTTATAGCTATTGACATTTTCGCAGAACTCTTAAACAGAGTTTATCAAATAATTATTTATAAGACTTGTTTGAAATTACTAATTTTATGATAACCATATTATTTTTGTATAACATTATAATGTTGACAAAGATTTTGGATAATAGCATTTAATAATTTCTATAACGCAAAATTATTACTATTACTAATTAAATGCAACAACTTGCATTTAATCAATAATTAATTTTCACTTCTTGTTTCGGGAATTATTTGGCTATGTATACACCAGAATGTAATTTTTTTAGAAATGGATATCTATTTCTAAAAACAGTAATTTTTTAATGGAAGGTATAATCTAACTTAAATAAAAAAATACGAAAGAATAGTTGACGTTCTATTGGATTGACAAATGAATAGCGTATACTAATATCTTAAAAAGTCTGGAAAGTACAAGTAGCACTCACGCACGCACATAAAAATATTTAAGTTTAAAAATATAGAATTTCAAAAGTGTAACAAAATTTATTTTGTCTTAAAAGTCATTATTTTTCGATAAAAAATATTATGGCAATCACAGTATATTATTCTATATTTGAACACCAATTCGAAACAAATCAAATCTGCTGGATGTCATTGGAATAAATAAATATTCCATGGAAGTGTTCCAGTGTTTAGTCACGAAAGAGCAGACAATATATTTTGAGGAAAAATGTTTTCAGCACAGTGTATTCAAGAAAATAGGTTATGTTATATTTATATTTTCTTCCCGCACAATTAGTTAATTTTCACCGCGGTTATTTTCATTTAGGTCTGAAAACGATATTTTACCGCAAAATTTCCAACTATGATCTCGTATATATATATATATATATATATACATATATATATATATATATATATATATATATATATATTTATTGTTTTAATACTCTTCAGTGCGTTTTTTATTTGGCAACAAAATATTATATATTTATTATTATAAATTAAACCATGGTCACTAGATATCATTGTTTGTGTATAAAAAATATACAGAGCAATTTAATTTATCATAACCAAATGAAGCTACGTGATGTTGTATTATTTCTACTTTATTTAAATTCTTTACCACGACCTTGATTTCGTTTTATGGGAATATGTTAATTTGTGAAGATTGACTCTTAAAACCTTCCAACAGCATTTAAATATCACACAAAAAAATAGCGCAAACGGGTTTTGCGAGGGTTTTTCCACCGTTTATGTTAATGACTTTATGGTAGTGGAGCGGTAAAGTTTTTATTATATTCCCGAAGTACTACTACTTCAATACGGGGCAGAAACAGTTGCCGTCCAAATTTTTCCTCATTCTACTACAACCTTGGAAACATCGATGGATCGCCTGCATTAATGTTCTTTTTCCCATTCTCAAGTAGATTTTTCATCTGCCATCTCACAAATGAGTGTCTTTCCTTCCAGTAGTAAATTCTCGACATTACTTTATATAATGAACGTTCCTTTGTACGCTTCAAATGGGCAGAGTAATATTATTATTCATCGTGGAAAAATATCTGCAACTAAATATTTGCAAAGACTGCTCTCATTAATATTATCCCACAAATAGTGGGATAATATTAATGAGAGTAGTCTTGATGTAGCGAATTAATTGAGGAGCAGGTGTAGTCGGTAGTGCTGTTCAAAAATTAAAAAAATGCCACACTTTCGAAATAAAAAAAATCCAGTTATTACTTAAATGGGTTTAAATTGATATTAACATTAATAATTTTGGAGGAAATCGTTGAGCAGAAAGTAAAAATATAGACATAGATTATTCAAGTAAGTTTTATATTAAAAAATAAAAAAAAATTAAGCTTTGAAAATGTGAAAATTATAACCACTTATAATATAAAAGTGTAGAATGTATATGGAAACGTGATTATTAAGCACAATAACTATTTATTTGGATAAGTTTCATGAGTGATCGGATTACTGGAAATGAAAAAGAAATTTACATAATTGTGTGATTTAATCAGTTTAGAAAGATAAAATGTAACACTCGTTTCTTCGTAGTTACTGAATTAATTTCAAATAAAGTTTTCAAAACATTAGTTTCTGCTTTTCGTGGTATTTGTTTTTTATAATTTTGTGACAATATATATTCTTTTTTGGAGAAGTTTTATGTAAAATTAAACTAATTTTTAAAATTTATTTTGAATAAAATGTAAATGCCAACAATCGTCACTGCTTCTTTAAATCTATATATAATCCATGACCTTCCAATAGGCCTGAAACAAAATTATTTTAATGTTGCTGTTAACACTGTACAAATTAATGGATAAAAATATTTTAATACGCATTTAAAATTACAAAATTTGATAACTTGGAAACAGTAAATAATATTTACTATTTATTCACTTCGTAAAAATTGTCAAGTGAAATAAATAGTAAAAAGCTCTAAAACTTAAGTTATTAGTTCAAACTATTTATCGATTCCTCGATGCTCCCATTACTTTATTTCCACTTCGAAAAAATTTGCTTTGATTTTGACTCTATAATACGCTCGTATATTTTAAAAATATTATTATAATCAAGATCGTGCATATTCACCACATTCCATTTTTATTTTTTTATATATTTATCAACTTTAATGCATAGTACATATATGATGGCGGACTTATTGCTACATGCGTAATCTCTTCCAGTCAACCATAACAATACATATTGAAATTTAGTGGGTAGACTGTAAAAGATTTTACCATAAAATGATATATAGTACATTAGACAAAAAAAATACAAAGGTATAATACAAAGGTATATTTGTATTACACAAACTATTGACATGATTTAGGATGGGAAAGACAGGAAAGGACAAGGGCACAAAGGAAAATATTCAGGAGGTGCAGGACTTTTTCACTCGATCGTTGAAACTATTTAGGGACGTGATTTTCCTAGTGTCAGGATCCAGATGATTCCCATTTTTTGCTGCTTGAACAGTAAAGAAATTTTCATAAGAGCTAGAAGTATGTTTAGGAATAAGTAGGGTTAGTGAACTTTCAGATCATAGTCCAAGGTTGTGGGCAGACAAATCTTTAAATTTTCCAGTAAGATAAATTATTCAGTAACGGATGAAATAGTAAACTGAACAATTGGGCAAGCATTAAATATTTTTGGTAAAAATCGGGCTAAGTTAAAATTTATAAAGTATTTTATAATTATATCAACATTTGCATGAGGTTTAATTAAATTATGCTATTATTTAGTTTTGTTTTCTTATAAATGAATGGGCTTTCATTTTTACAGTCTCCAAAATATTCTTTTGGAGTGAAAACGTCTTTGAAATCGATACCGGATGTGATGAGACAATCGCCTCCAAATGGACAATAATGCTTAGCGAACTAATTTTAAAGCTTCAATAACTTAGATAAAACCATATATATATAGCACCGCTATCTCGATTTTAAAGATGGAGAATAAAGGTTTATGCCGTCATTAAAAGGATAAATATTCAAGTCTATGTTTAAAAATTGTATAATTCCTAACATAAAAAAACCAAGAATAAATTATATATTAGTTATTTTACACTAGCGGAGCTTTTAAAATTTTCATGGGTCCGGTTTAATTTTGAGATATTTATACCCGTGTAGAGCAATTACTATTAAAATAAGTAAAATGCAACCAGAACCTTTAAAAAAGTTCAGTCCTCTGCCGTTAACTAACTTGAATCAAGACCCACATGTTGACTCAGGATACGTTATTTGAGAACTTTTTCGAAACTTTCTTAAGACAAATTTAAACTTAATTGTCACAAGTTAGTTCAATAAAAGTTCAGTTGATTAGTTCTCCTTTTCCATAGCCTACTTACTCATATTGTGTAGGTTTAGCAAATGAAAATTGAATTAAATTAAAAAGTTTCGATCCAAAGTGGGAAATATTTTGTAATGATTAGAGTCAGTCAAAGATAAAAAGCAAAATTAAAAATTTTGAGAAATCCCACGACAGATCTAGTCGTTGTAAATGAAGAACGATTAAATATATTTTTGGAAAACCCTCCGTCTAAAAGAAAGTAAGAGCCTATTAATATAATTGCAAACCCAAAAAATCTGCCAGGGCTGCCATTGCCATTTCTGTTCCCAATATCAATTACATTGTAGCAGCATAGAAAAGCTAATTGCGCACCTAAGAGAATTTTGATAAGTCGCGAACTGATATAACTGCAAAATTTTAAGCATAGCGAAGGCATAGTAACCCCAACGGGTTTTCTTGGATTTTGTTGTAATTATATTAATAAATTCTTACTTTTTTTTAGTCGAGAGGTTTTCAAAATAATTATTTAATCATTTTCTTTTACAATGTCTACATTCGTCCGGAGTTTTTTCGAATTGTTTAATTTTATTTTTTATTTTAAACTTTTTAGATTAAAACGTTTACATCTATCGTGGGCTTAAATGGTGGGTTTTAAGTTCCCATCCTAATAAAAATCTAAAGAAAAAACATAATCAAGACATAAAATAATCAAGACACCAAATTATTGAATTGCATTGCTTTCTATTAGTATGAAGATTTTCCCTTTAAGCAATCTTGTAACCGATTTAAAGAAATCTCTGATCACAAAATACATTAATGTTCGTTAATATTATTTAACAGTACATTTAATAGCAAATTTAGAAACTGTCAAATATTTAATAAATGTGTACTGTTTTTTCGTACAGTAAATTAAATATTTTCTTAGATTTTTTATCCAATAAACTAAGGAATCTTATTTTTCATGATATGTTAAAGAGAAAGGTACAGGTACTTTGGGAATTTTAAATAGGAGTATTCCTTTTGGAACAAAGAAATATTTTATTTTCATTATTATCAGTCAACGGCACTTTATAAAGAAAAGCTGTGTTTTTCAGTAATATACAATCTTTAAAAACAAAGAGAAATTTTATATGTATTGTTAAACATAATTTAGTAAACAATCCAAGAATGATAATAATTATATCTCAATGTATTCTAGTATCTCAAAAAATTAGAAAATTATAGTAATCAAATTTATTTTAGTTTGGCCATTAGATATTCAAATTAACATAACATTTTTTTTGAGTTTAGATATTTGGTAATTATATTAAAATATGTTACTAAACTGTTATTTTATTTATTTTTACCTTTGTTGCTACTTTCACCCATTACATTACTAAAAGGCTTTATTGTTTACCAGGACTATCACGCGATTTATTCTTTAATTTCCATTGAATAAATTACCCTATCAGTAAACTCTCGCTTTCCCATTGGTCAGTTTATTGTATCGTATGTAAATAATACATTTACGAATACTTCAATACGTTATGTAAATATCAATACTTCGTAGAATGTAAATTTCCTTAAATAAATTAAATTTAGATATATCGGTTTATTTTTACTTCTGCTATATCTCGATTTTATTGTGAGCAGTCAACAAATATGTAAACGACACTAAAATTTTCCAACCGTTTTGAACTTTTGTCGTGGATGAAATTAGCATTTGTAATTTAAGCGTGGGAAAAATATTCCTCATCGTCCCGTTTAAAATATAAACGTAGATAGAAAGTGATAATACTTACCTTTAATATTCAGCGGTGATACAAAAAAAATTCGAAATAACGATACCCAACTTCCATATATTTCTGGAATTAATCAATTGTAGATCAATGTATGGAGTGTGTAGAGGATGCTAAACGGCTCTAGAAATGTTTCTAAAATATTAAGCAAGCAATTGATGTTAAACCAGCTCGTAATAACTATTCTTTTAGTTTCCAGAGCAATTGAAGCATAATAATCGATCCATCCAAAAAACCAAGTGGTCATCTTTTTTTCAGCATTTCATCCTTTCTTGATGTTGAATAAAGCGATTGAGTGATTTATGCAGAATTTTTCTAAAATCCATCACCAAGCAATCTAATTTTGTTTTTGAATATCGATTAAATAATAGTTGCCACCTAACACAAAGCTTTCTTAGGCCAAAAAGTTCACGTAGAGTTTTCTATAGTTAACTAATACCAATGTCTAAACTATCCCGTGTCTGCTAATAGATCATTGTGTTGTCAGCCTGTATCATAAAGACCATGAAATTTAATCGAAATCGGTCGTAATTTTGTCCTTGGTTAAATCTTGACGTGACATAGACAAGTGTTAAATTTCCGCTAATTTGTAAAAACAAATGATAAATTCGGATAAGTACCTAAATGGTTTCCGTAATAAATCGAATTATGAAATTTGACTTATTTTTTTATTATCATTCTTACAAACGATCAGTTCCAAGAACATTCAGTTTGACCCTTGTATTAAATATGAAAGACAATACCAAGCATGAATGTGTAAATCCAATTTTTATAATGTCCTTTAACCTTTTTATAAAATTAATAAATGTTAGTCACAAATATCATATTAATAAGTAATAATTATTCTAAAGTTATAGAATAATTCAATGAGCAATAATATTTATATAGCAATACACGGCTATATTTTCGTTTATGCGCGACGTCTCAATATATACTCACTCATGTATATACAGCAACTACACTAAGGTGTCTCTACTGTAAACACAACAATTGTAAATAATTTTTGGTTTTGGGTACACTATCTAAATAACAATTGGCATATAATTTGTAAACTGAAGAAATTTTCTAATAACTTAATATGCTATTTCAACACATCCTAATAGTTAAGTCAGCATCAACATCCTGATACAAATATTTACACATATATGTAAGTACCATGCGATCGTGAAAATCGAAATTAAAATATCGTTATTAAATATTATAGTATATACGTAGTGAATTCTAGTTCTGGTAAACAGTGCAAGTATTAACATTAACATAAATACAGGGCGAAAGCAAGGTAATAAATTTCATAACTTGCAGTGATACTTGATATTGAAACTATTTGCTTATACTAATTATGTCGGAAAATTATCAGAATAATTCAATTAAACCGATTGAAAGTTCAAATTTACCTAGTTTGAAAATGTAGTGAAACATTTATTTGTATTTAACCCAATAATGTTGAAATCAGTTAAGATATGAAATAAAATTAAGCGAACTTCAAGGAAACTGTAGTAGTCGAGTCAGTGAAGTTTTTACCCCATACTTGTGAAAAAACAAACGACGGTTCCTTAGAGCTGAAAAAAAATCAAGCTTCTAAGTCAACGCAATCACGAAGAACCCGGAAAAATGACCATATATGCCGCATATTTTGATACTCGCAAATAAATCAAAATCTATAAGGAACTTCCCATTGAACTCGAAGCATTAAATTTACCAAAATCCGAAAATCGTTAATTTTTAGTTATATGACATAAATTTCTTTTTGTATATGTGCGCCTGTGAAAGATGTAGTAAGCAAAATATTTTCATTTAAAAATATTAAAATTTTGTAAACAGTTTTGCTTATATAAGGTGTACGGAACCTTCGTAACGCGAGTTCCACTCGTACTTTACAGGTTTTTAAATGTCATACACACTGAAGAATTCAAATAAGTGGCACGAAGAAAGTTAACGTTAAAGCAAATGCTGGTCGTCATATTTAATTTGTTCCTAGTAGCACATTTATTTTTTTTTGTAAATCAGATATGTGTTTACAAAGAAAAATTAAAATCGAAACCACATATCAAAACACAGCTTGTATTTTGATATTAGGTTGTGAATAAAAATAAAACCGTAAATTGTTATTTTAAATTTTTTTAAAACCATGTCAATAGTACGAGCTTAAAATTTCTTAAAATTGTGTTTGAGGTCACTTTAACTTCACCTGCGAGCTTTCCTTTTGCAAGTTTACGATTACGTTGTGTTTTTCTTAAAAATCACCAGGTTCTGTTTTTTTAAGTTCACCTATTGTTTTCCTACCTGTTTACTAATTACTTCAGTCCGATATTTGACTTTCCCATGAACTTTATTATTAGTTACATGCAATGTTATTATAAAGTGAAAACTATAAAAAGCCATGGAGACCATAAAGGAAAAAAATATTTAGATGTTACATCATTAAACAATAGATATAAGAGAACAATCAAATACAAATAGATAAGGTAAGAGTCGATATATTGAGATAGATCAATGTTAATTCAATTTTGTCTCCACTAATTTATTGGTCAGATGCCAAACGAAGGCTTTAACACACACACACACACACACACACATATACACATATATACATGAAATAAATATACATGGTTTGATTAAGGAATTTAGAAAAGAGCCCTTTATTTATTCAGCCGAGATTTCCTTCAACATTTTGTTTGCTAAATTTCGATAAAAAAAGATTTCTATTCTCCTCAAGAAAAAATAAACCTAGCTATTTTTGCTTACGTGAATTAGAATTGTATTTGACCAAAAGATTGTTTCGTAAATATTATTTTTTTCCTATTTGATTAACTGAATTGAGAAGTTTCTTTTCTATCAAATCGTCCTTCGTATTTTAATTCACAAGTTGTTATCGAATATTTTTTTGTTTTTTCTTGAATCTGAAGTTGATTAAAAATCTTTAACAAGAAGATAAGTGGAATATAACTATAAAAATAAAACGTAATCAAAATACACGACGCCAACTATGAATAATTAGAAGAATCCGAATAATAAAAAACTGGAGGTTAAAGTTTCACTATGGAAGCAAAATTGATTCCGTTCTTATTTCAAAATAAAAGTGTATATTTCTAGATCGCAGTTACAAGTTGGAATTTAGGACTTTTAAAGTTATTGAAAACATTAAAATGAAGAATCTTTTAAATTTAATGGTTATTTTTTGGCGAAAAATTAATGTTAAAATATTTATTTTCACGTTAGTTTTTCCAGACGTAAGACGATTTTATTGCGTCCAAGAGTTTGCACTTAGCCTCTTGCAGTTACTTGCGTGCCAGGGAACATTTTGCTTCAAAAATAATGCCCTTCATCGCTGTACCTCGTCACTACAAAGCACCGTCTGACTATGATTATTTCAGCTGGCGGCACCATTCTCTGAACAGGGAATAGAAAAGCTGATCGGATGGTGCGACAAATATCTCAATAATAGCGGTAATAACAAAAAAAGTAGTTTAAGTTATTTGCTCTTATGTAAAAATACAATTGTCTGAAAATATTTGTCTTCTTTTTTATAAGTCATTTACCTTTCAAACATTAAAATGCGTTTATTTAATATTTAATTCAGTTGCCCCTGTTCTGTAACTTGTATTAATATATCGTGTTAATATTAACTCACACTGATTTTCATTCACTTGCTACTGGAATTGATTGATCATACATTATTAAAACACAATTAAATGATAATTACATTAATTAAATGAAACAACATTCAATATTATTTTATGTTCTCAGTTGTTCGTTATTTTGTTAATAAAATAATAAAATTAGCTTTCAATCAGAGTAAAACTTATATTTTAATATGTTTTTACTTTCACCTTTATTACCTCATTTAATTTGTTTTGCCTACTAATATTTCTCTTGGAATTATTTGTGTATGATATATTCTGAAGTTTGTCCCTAGATTTAAACCGAATCCTTATCAAAATAGCAGCAATTTCTAGTCAAATTAATATTTCAACAAAGAAAGGATTTCTCATATTTCCTATAGATATACATGAAAAACAACACAAGTTTAAAATTAATATCTTTCTAATAAGCATTAGTTTTTTATGTTATCAATTTTATATAATTTAAGTTACCTTTTTAAATGTCTTGGTAAACATGTTTGAAAATGGAATACCGAAATGTACTTACTCTGTACACCTGATTTTATGAATTAATTGTGAATTCATCTATTCTAATTCCATGCAAAAAATCTTCTGTCAACTTAGAATCCATCAAGATATAAATTCATGGTCATGGAAGAAGTGTTGTTCCTTCTCCAGTATCTCGTGGCACGCGAATGTCAAAAACTTTAATGCATTTAGCATTTCCGCATACCGATGTATATTCACTCGTAGTCTGAACAAATTATAAGGCTTGTGTGTTTTTAAACACACAAAGTAAAGTAAATATATCTGTTTTCACTATATCCATATATATCAAGCTACTGTTAATATTTTCTGAATGAGTTCATTGAACTTCTTACTTTGATGTTGACGCACATGCATGCACTATTGGGTATGGGTGTGTATATATGCATAGATAATGACATAAAATTGCATTTGACATTCAAAAGCATCTAAATGTATCGTACATAAGAACTATGATAAAAAATTTGTATGCAAATTACATTTCTTTCACTTGATATAGCTCATAATCTGGAAATTAAGAACTAAAACGGTTTTGATAACTATAAAAATGCTTGGAACGATTTTTAGTTAATATCAATAGTAACAAAATATTGAATACACTTAAAAATATATATATGCGGCGAATCTCCTATGTGATCAAAATTGTGATTGCGTACAAAGAAATAAAGTGATTTGCATACAAAAAATATCAATGTGATAGAAAATATTTTTGATGGAATATTTAGAAAATAAAGATATATATATATTGCTATATGCTTTCGATATTTTGTCAGTAAGGTTTTAATGAAATGTTATTTTTTTCATTTGAAGCACTTTTATGAAGACTTTTATAAACGATGCCCCAACCCTAAGTAAAAAAAATTAAAAAAAGAAACCGTGGCAGAAAACGAAAACTGAAATAAAATTGCCGGCATAAATATTTTGGTTCTAATGACAACTCTTTTACGTGTCCAGGATTTGGTACTAAACAAACAATGCAACAGCAATTAAAAATAGTCCATAGTAATTAAAAATAGTCCAGGGAGTCCATATTATTTTTGGAAAAGATGTCCATCAATTTATTCTTCTGTAATTTGTGACAACAATATCTGGAAATTACCAAAGCTATTTTATTTCAAATCTCAAATGGTCGCTATATATGTCGCAAGGTAATAATAAAATAAGTTTTTCATTAAAATCCCAGAGATTTAAAAAAACGCCTAAAATTTCATGAAAACGTTACATATTTTTATAAACTCCCAAGAGATATGATTTTAATTATAAAGCTTGCTTCATAAGGGTCACAATAAATCGATATAGTTTTTCACAAATTACGCTCTTAATTGTAATATGGATGTATTTAAATTTCAGTTATTTCACAATGGGATAATGCTGAACGTATAACTCATCCTGAGTTATATTTTCTTAGCTTAAAGTTTTCTTTAAAGAAGATTCCAAACATCCGAAAATTTTTGATCATGCATCGGAAAATTTACCATTGCCAGATGCCATTGCCACCATGGCTTAGACAAATCGTTTACATGGAACAAATTATTTATGTCACTTCCAGAGAATGTGTTAATATAAAGACTTTTACAAATTATATATATATATATATATATATATATATATATATATATATATATATATATATATATATATATATATATATACATATATATATATATATGTGTGTGTGTGTGTGTGAGTGAGTGTGTGTATGACTGTGTGTGTGTTTTATGTGTATGCGAGCAACTTGAACAGGGTCCGTAACGTTTCGCCGCTAATATTTCGTCACCTGGTTCGTTGTTCTGTGATTGCAACGCGCAGGATGATGTTGATTCCGCTTACAGTTCGATCATTCTGATTCTTTTACGTTCTCGTAGTTTCCTTGTCGATGAAGTCCCGAGCCTTCCTGAGTATTAAAACGGCAGGACTTGACCCTTTTCAGTGGTCTCGAGTCGGCCTGGCTCAGAGTGGTACACGGTCCTTAGGCGGGCGGTCAAATATAGATAATTCGAAAATATGGCATCATATTTGTATTAAAATAATTGCAAATTATAAAAAAAATGTTGTTTACTCAATTTATTACACTATACAAAATAATTATCAATAAACAACAAGAAAAAGAATTGATGTAAACGCAAAAAAAGGTGCATTTCAATGTCTATATTAATTAATATCGAGTAAAATTAACTGGAAGATTTGGCCTTAAATAAACTTATAATAATGTTTACTATTTGTGAATAAAAAATGAAAAGTTAGTAGAAAAACGATATTGAAATGGAGGAAAAACTATGATTTTTGTAGCAAAATGATATAACTATATACATATACTCTTTCAAAAACAATTACAAGATTTTCTAAATTATTAACAAACTTAATACTTGACTATTCAAAAGAACCCTCTTTTTTCGGGGAAACTTCCGTAGATTTGTAACCCCTTCTGACTGCAACATGATTCTATTCATTAAATCGGTATTAGTAAATTCCCGAGATATTTTTCGAGCATGGTCTCGTCTAAATTTCTGCAATTTTTTTTTTGACTTCATCAGCCTCTTCAGATAATTTCCCGACAGAGACTAACGCATGCATTACAATTTAGGAGCCATGTATTAGTATTTTATGGACTTGGGGAATTGCACAATTAATATTATTATACCAAAAGTCGGCGGTTTCCAAACAAAAATCACTACATGATTCTACCTTGATACTGTATCCCGAAGATAAAGATTTTAAAATTATAGAACAAAGATCAATGAAATCCCTATTTAAGCCTGTGATTTTGACAGAAACATCTGAATTCGAAAATAATTTTCTCGCAGTATTTCTCCAAAATTAAATTTAATTGAGACCTAGACTGGTTTTGAACGGAGAAAATTTTATCAGTTAACCTGCAAATTTTTAAAATCTATTCTATAAGTAACAAATCCATGAATGTAGAGGTGACAAACCGAATTCAAAATGATTTTCATCGCTTTTCTTTGAAAAGCTCCTATCTATGTCATTAATTTCTTTGGGTATTGCTTCATAAACATAACACCTAGTAGATGATTTTCCACTTAACACACTACAAACCATCGACAAACGTTGAAAAGTATGCTGGACGTTCAAAACGCGTTGGTCTAATGTGAATTTCGTTTTACACAAAGGATCAATTTCTTCTTTAAAAATACATTCCTCATTCTTAAATACAGCAAAAATTTTCTCCACAAATTGGAAACGAAAAGATATACAGTATCTCGGAGAAGAGGGGTGGGGATTTTTCCAACAAAATGTTGGTTTCACTATCTGAATTTGTCACTAACTGCAAAGGAAACACACCTTAAGCCCCAAAGACACTTGCAGAGGAAGTAGTGAATTAGGCAGTCCCAAAGACAATGCGTATAGCCCGTATATGTGTATAGCCCCGAAAGCAACATATAAACGTAGTACCAAAAGTAACAAAATAATAACCCCGAAGGCAGAAGTAAGGACAGGCCAAAGGCAAAGCCTAAACTCAGTCCCGAAGATAATGTGTGAGCACAGCCCCCAAGGCAATAGGTAATCACAGTCTCGAAGGCAACGTATGAGCGAAGACAATGTATGAATGCAGCTCCGAAGTCAACATATACGCGCAGCTTCAAAGGCAATCTATACGCGCTGGTCCAAAAGCAATATGCTAGTGCAGCCCCGAAGGTATATGCACTGGCCCTGTAGGTATCACTAATGATGTGTGTCTGCCTAACTATCGTCAGACCGTCATGGTCCCGGAACACCATTCCTTTATTTGGTCTCGGCTATGATATTATGATATCGCCTTTTCGCCTTTTCCGTAGACGTAACCTAAGACCTGCCATTGGACAACGCAACCGTGACTTTGTACAGTTATGCGCATTGTGGTACCACCTTTTCGCTAACCAGACTATATCTCATTATCTTTCTCCCAACCATGACTAAAGTTTCAATCGAAAGTGGTTTAGCAATTTTTCGATCCTTGTCAAAGTGTACTTTCATGCAAGTTATTTTCTTCTTAGGTTTGTTTATAGCATCTCGTCTTAATGCGAACATATCTGTCATGGTGCATGTAAGTCCCTACAAGTTATGCGCTAAATACGGTTACGAGCCACACAATATTTTCAATGGAGACTTTCCTGTTTGCCGATTAGTAGTGGAGTTCACATCCAATTCTACTTTGAGAATATAATCATGCCATCCTCTCCGTTTCCCGTCCATATGATTAGTTAGGTATGGTTTAATAGTACGATTCAGACGTTTTACTTGCCCATTTGCTGTCAGCAAAGCCACCGAATTCTGAATATACTTAATGTCTACACTCTCGCCATGCTCCTTTAATTATCGACCATTATTGAGCGCCTTTATAACACCATTTATATTTACCCTGGCTACAGGCTCGAATTACACAAATTTCGTAAACTCGTCAGTTATAGAGAAAATATGTTTTACCTGCATATTTCAGAAAGGTACAAAATGATCGACATGCAATATATGGAACGCTTTTGGAATTGGATGTGGTAAACCCAAATGTGCTAGTGCGAAAGGAAACTACTACTGACAACTTTGCATTATCGTAAATCATCGCTTTGTGTTTCGTAAATAATCTAATTTAATAATAATCATTAATGAAGGCACTAAATGATAAATGAAATAAAATTAAAAAATGTAAAATAGAATCCGTGCCCTGGGTGAGTGATTATTTATGCCAAAGGAGCATGCAATTATGTTCTTGATACACTGCCGCACGATATTAATAAACGTCAATCAAATTTCAATTTGAACGCATATAGGTACAGCGACGCCGAAACGATCTGGAACATGCGGCAGGGTAAATCAGTTTTCTATGAATATAGAAAGAAATATTTATTATCACGCAAGCATTCAAAAATAATAAATACAAATCATCGAGAACTAAGTTGAGTTAAATTTGATATCAAGGACTTAGCAGAATCAGATTTTGATTATAGAGGATATTTTAACTAAAGTAATTACTGTCTCACGCACACTTGACTTAATTACTTAATGCACATCAAATGAATGGAATAAAAAAATATATAAAATGATAAATTAAGTGATCTTGAATTAGAAATAAAAATGTGCACAGCTCTTATTAATAATAAACAAGAGTCAACAGTTATCAGAAGCGCGGAAAGAAATCACCGTTTAACTTGTGGTATCTAGTTGTTACCATAATTGAAAGTGGAACAAATGTAACTCTCTTGACATATTGCACTACAATAATAATATGTCCAAATTAGTGGAACTACCCATAGAACCGGTAAATATGTATATTAAATAATGACACTATTAAATGCGCAAGCTTTGTGTTGGTGCACATTTGAAAAAAAATCGCGTGTATTTATAATTCGTAATAAGATATTATCTTTTATAAGATTAGACATGTAATTTATCCCACTTCTGAATACGTTAGACGGAAACCAGAATTATTTAATGTTCTTAATAAATTTATTTATCACTTTATGCATATTAAGGGTAGTAAACGATGCCAGCCCACGCGAGATCCAATTTAATCCGTAACGTTTCGCCGCTAATGTGGCGCCCCGCTCGTAATGCAGTGACTAGTTCATATATATATATATATATATATATATATACAATGTATTTTAAATTTTTCTTTTTTTATATATTAATACAGTGCTCACAAAAAAAACATTGCATATCAAAATGACTTTTGGGTTTTGAAATATAATAAGGTAACTCGAATATTTTTAACTGACGTAAAAGACGGCCTTGAATTTTTATTGAACATATTAAAATAATGTTATTTTTTTACTTGGAAGAGTTGTCCCATATAGTCAAGGGTTGTCTTATATAAGATTGGTAACAATTTGACATTGACGCCACATAATCCGTGATTAAAGATAATTATTTCCTTGCGAAAGTTTTTGTTGACAAAGCAATCACAATAATATTGTTGACAAGTCAATATTTATCCGCCCATTTACTAAACAAATACCTTATTGTACATAGAAAAAACAACTTACCTGTCTAATTTTTTTCATCTACAGCCTTTTTCTTTTCAGTCCGATTAGAATAACGGGCAGAAATATTATTTCATATTCCAGGATGATTTTTAACTTCACCACTGAAAACTTAATATCTATTTGAACTACATTTATATTATTTAAGTTCAGTAAGAAAATTAATACGTATCGCAACTTTACTTTACAAGTTGTGACTGAAAATTGGTATCCGCGTATCTCGTGACAGTGACGCTGCGATTATGTATCTAAACATTAAAGGAAAATTGGTAGGGTTGCGGCAGTCGAGCCACAGTGACGTCTCTGCAGCACTTTTCACGCCTCTAATATGAAGACAGTCTAAAACGACCATTTCCGTTCGTTACCATGCCCATTTAATATAATGCCATTTCACATGCTTGGTTTTGTCGCGCAACAATGTACTGATAAAATGGCTACTTTCAAGGATTAGATACTTTCTTGTATCCTCGTAAGACTATATATATATATATATATATATATATATATATATATACACGTATATATATATATATGTATATATATATATATATATATATATATATATATGTATATATATATATATATATATTTTTTTTTTTTTCATTTTAGAATCTAAACTACTATATTGACACGCAAAACTTTTCTTCTTCTTAACTATATTTCATTTATTAAAGTCCCGTTTTAAATATCCTTTCATATTTTTTCCGTAATTGATACATTTTCTTAAATAAAAAGTAATATATAAAGTCAGTATTATTGTTTTTTTTTCACTGAATAAATTCATTCCCCACTATTTATCAAAGGCATTCACTTATACTTTTACAGATTTTTAAAATTTAAAAATGGAGATAAATGGCATAAAATCAATCATATTTTTAAAATTACATAAGTAATAATATAAATATACACATAGAATAAACGGGTAAAGGTCTCATTTTTAATTTCAAAATCATCAACATTTTAAATAACTTTGAATTAGAGAAACTAATTTTGATTTTCGTTTTTTTAATATGTTTGATAATATTTTTTTTAATTTTTTTACTTAATTTTCAGGTTCTGATTTTTTCATAGTATTTTTTTTCATTTTGGCTTTCTACATTTTGGCTTTCTACATCTACTATTATAAAAATATCTAAAAAATAGAAAATCAAATATGTCCACATATTATAACCAATGATCTTTTTTCTTTCAATTCCGAACATGTTTTTCTTAAATTTATATAGTTTAATTTATTACTTCGTCTATCTTTTCCGAATGATATGAAAAAATCATCCATTTATTTCTCCGCATTCATTACGAAGTTCTTTTTGGAAAAGCAATATTTTTTTAATTTAACTAAATAAATATTTTAATAAACTTAATAAATTAGCACTATATTTCATGATATTAGTTTAAATATATTATGAAAATATTTTTTTGTTTGCAAGAATGTTGTTTAAAACATTAAACATAGTAGTGTAAATTAAAAACCCCTTATTTTTTTAGATTTAGGCAATAAATATGGATCGTGATTTGTTATTCTTAAATAAATAAATAAATGATTTAACAACTATAGAATTGACTTCAAGAGGAAATACTAGTAATTATTACTATCTACAGATCTGTAGATATATAGATCGATAATATAGACCATAATATTTTAATTCGTTATACCCACCCTGAAATTTTCAATATAATGAACTTTGTCCAAAATTCCTTGAAAAGTCAAGAATAATAAAGAATATTCATCCATTTAAATTTTGAATAATTATATAATGAATAATTATATTAGTATAAAGCAGAATGGCGAAAGTGCATACCGTGATAGACTCAGATGTTACAATAATAATAATAAAATTTTCAATTGAAAAAATAAACTCCTTGACAATTTCATTTAAATCGTCAATCAGACGAATAACAAATTTCGTATTTGTTATGAAGAATCATATCATTTTTTACAATAAATTGTAAATACTATTTTTAATGAACTCTAAACCAGGAAGATGAAACAAAACTATTTCCAATGAACTCTAAACCAGGAAAATGAAACAAAAGCTATTTCCAATGAACTCTGAACCAGGAAGGTGAAATACTGTATCGTCGTTTTCTTCATAAACCAATCTACTAATTCACGGAACCCACAGGCTCGACTAAGACCTTTGTTTTGACAACAACAGAATGAATGTCAATATCTCTTATTAGTTCATTTTTTATTAATTTAGTCAATAAATACAATTAAAAAAAAGTTTGTTTAATTATTATTTTTGTCACATGTTTTAAAAAGTTTTTAAGCAATAAAAATAACAATAAAAATCTATATTGCATATTGATATTTGTATACTGGTATATAAGAAAGCCAGTAATATCTGATAATTGAAATGGGGGCCAGGCGTTTACATCTAAAACGTCAGTACTTCTTTTGTAAGCTTGTAATATTTTGTGAAAGCTGTCTGTGTAAGCTGACAGTAGAATGACATTTCAATATAGTCTCATTTGTATTTTATAACAACACTTTTTTTTAAATCTGTGTTTAAATTAGTCGCCGTTCTTTGCGGATGTTCTGACATAAAAATTATGATGATTGAAATTATTTTTAAAAAATGTTGACCATAATTAAGACGAATTAAATTTTAATTTATTTTAATTTTTATATATATATATATATATGTGTGTATATGTATATGTGTATATATATATATATATATATATATGTATATATATATATATATATATATATATATATATATATATATATATTCTTAGTTTAAATAGGTTCGAAGGTGCTAAAAACAAATTTTAAAAATGAAAAAAAGGACGTGTTATTCGGTCTCAGTCATCCTAGTGTATCGTTATTGCGGTTCTGTACATAAAAACAAATAAAAGGTACATTTACAAGATCATTCAGATTTTTTCCTCAGTACCTTAATCACAGACATTTTTCTCAGAAGCCATTTGACGTAGAAACTTGAAATTTACATAGTGATGAAGCAAAAAAATTGTGCAAGAAAATATGCGAGTTAATCGCATAATTCCTAACAGTTGATAATCAGAAATATTCGTTTTAGAGAGTACAAATAAAGTACCCACAAAGTTCAGTTTCTTATATATCTTATGAACTATCAGTTGATTGAGCATTTTATAAAAAGCGCAAAACTATTTATTTTAGAATTTTTTGAAAGGTAGTTCTAGATATATCAGTAAAAATGTTTAAAAAAATTTCTCAAAAAGCGTTTGATGCAAAATGAAAAGCGTTTGATGAAATTTAGCACAGTAATTAAACCAAATAAATAACAATATTTAACACTCAAAAATATTAAAGTCGTAATTTTAAATTCAGAAAATTAAGTACTCGATTTTTTTTTAATTTCGTGTGTCGTGTAGAATGTAATTAGGGATACTATGTCGGAAGGATTTTAACATGTACGGATTATAAATTAACTTTTCGTAAGGTGCTCCAGAGTTATAAATGAAAACGTCCAAAAATATATGTACTTCTCTATACTGCCCCTCAATCTCCCAAACTCTTGAAGTTAAAGTTACGAAAAAATACATCATTGGAATATTATTTAAAAGCTGCTAGAAAATTAAAGCAGTATATCTAAATTTCATCATTTTGAGGATATTCACAATATATTTAGTCCTGTGAATGATATAATAGACAACATATTGCCATAGCGAAAAATAATATTTGTAAATAGTTTAATATAAATACTACAGAAAGGAGTACTAACGCGGGTACTTCACTTGATTTAAGTTTACTATATTTAAGTATACGAAATATAATCTAGAATTTAGAAGTCCAGATACAACTGAATTAAATTTGCACTTCACAACATGTCATTTAATATACGAAACATTGCACCGAAGATAGAGATGGCAATAAATGAAAAATGGCATACATGAAAAATGGCTGGTGATAGGGATGAACAGACTATGAGTGAAACAAAGCAAAGCGCGAGCGCCGCGCCCGTCTGCGTTGCATACTATATCCGTACCGAGTGCACCCACTCTTTTCTGCTGCCCATCACCGAGGTATATAAACACTCTGTAGCCCCGTGTCTGCGCGCGCTGTACTGGATGATGGCGAGTTTTGCCAGTGCTCGTACACCGACGTCGACTCGTGACGACTTGTTGCTTAGATCGGCTCCCATGTGTAGCCATCATTTAACGCGTGACAATTTCATTCTTAACGGAAACTATAATGTATTCTTTTGAGGATAATTCCCTGCTACTTGATTATCGAGTCTAAGCAGCTACATATTCTTTAAGAACAGTTTATTATTTTCTGACTATCTAAGCAGCTACATGCCTTAAAAAAAAATATTTTTAAAGAAATTCTTTTAAAACTGAAACCGGAAAGTCTTTTAAAATTGAAACCTGTTTTTTCTAGATAAGTATTTTGTATTTCGCTAGATACTCCAACTTACTAATAACGCACGTAAAAAAATTCAAGCTAACGAATTTTAGTAAGTTTTTCATTCCAAAGTTATTTCGAATAAGTCGCATTAATAAATTAAAAAGGTGGAAGCAAACGAGTTTTTTTTGTTAATGCTTATAAAATATATGGGCAATAAATTTAAATTGTTTTATATGTGCCTAAATATGTGAGAAATCTTCTTAATATGAGTTATATTTGTACTTAACAGCTTTTATTTTCATATGTTCTTGAATGTCCCTTGTGTAAAGATACTTTTACCCTTTTTAATTTTTCTTTATCTGGTCCAGCTATGGTTTTCTTGGTCTTCTATATTTTTCCAATCAAACTAATTTGGTATTTTTATTCTCTTTTCCGATCCGGAATTTGTTTCACGAATTGGTCTTAAATTATTCGATTACTTTTATCTCTGTAAATTATTAAAGTCTCGCTACTGTAAATGAAAGTTAAGTGATTTAGTGAGATCAGTAAGCCTGGCTACTTTATATGTAGTTTATCACGAGAGTAATTTGCTTACTAAAACTTGGAATATTATATCGATTTTTGAATAAGATTTGTGCAGTCTGTTTCATTTGCCTAGTTTTTTTAATAAAATATTATGTGTATCCATACATATACACACATATATATATATATATATATATATATATATATATATATATATATGATGTATTTTCCGATCATAATCTCTAGTAACTATATGGACGTTTGCTGATCAAAATCGATTCATATCAATATTTGCAATTTCTGCACCATATCTACGCTTTATAATAATTTTACTCTCTTTCCTTTTCGTGTTTCTCTCACTACATTTCCTCCATTAAGAATAAATCAGCTTACTGCATAAATCATTTTCACCAACCACTTCTTGTGGATGTTAGTTTCATTACACTATAATTTTGAAATAAATAATAGTTAGACTAAATTTATTTCATGAATATGTATGCTCATGTATGTATTTATGTATATTTGTGGTTTAAAGCCAAATTTCTTAATCAATTTGGACTAATCAATTAAATTAGATACACCCATAATTTCATAGACTGAAATCTTGAATTTTATTGACTGAAAATATCGGCCTTTATTTTTATGAGTATTCGTAAAACTACAAGAAAAATAGAATAAAGCCGTATTTCTTAATAAAGCACACAGAAAATTTTATTGATTTATATCTCGGTTAAATTCACGAGCTATTAAGTTTTTCTTATTAATAGTAGATATTAGTTTAATTTTATCAAGAAATTATAAAAAATAATCGCCAAAATAATTTGCAAATGCGATTCGTAAATATCACAGCAGAATCCATATCCCTACTCTTCTAACTACAATCTAATTTTAGAAAATATGTTGTGAAAACATATATCCTAGTCGAGATAAACTGTAAAATTTATCAAAAATTTGGGTTAAATTCACGTGGATTATTCGTAAAACAACAAAAGAAATGGATAGGGCGATTTTTGTTTCGGCGAAATCGTCGAAAACTAAAAAAAAATAAACGTAAAAGAGCAATGTAATAAATATAGAAAAACCAACGATACATTCACGATTTTTTTTTATTAAAAGTGGAAAGATTTAATAAATAAATACTCTTCATTTTTCAATTATTGTAAACCAATCATAGCTGCCCGACCAACCTTACCAACATAATAACATTTACTATTAAAATAAATATGGAAATATTTTTTATGCAATGAAGATTTCGAGGAAAAACAAAATTATTCAAATTAATTATTTTTAAGATGAAATACCGAATTAATTACAATTATACATCTTTAAATTTCGTTACCGGCAGCTGATTTCAATAATTTGCAAAGAAAATTGGCACTTATAATACAGCGCAAATTAATAACATGGATTGTTCTCAAAAATGATTTTCTTTCTTTGCCTTATGATTATTCCAACAAGTTGTTAGAAAAATTAACTTTGAAATTAATTAAAATATATGTTTGTCCCTCATATGGTACTTGACATTTAGAAGACCCCACATTTTTTTTCATTTAGGTCGTCATTTCCGTTTAGTTTTCTTTTAATTCCTGGGTGTAATCCGTTTCATGGAGTTTCATCAAAAATGTAGACTGCCTAATTTACATAAAAATTGTATAGTGGGTACGTACGTATATTTATAAAAAGATGCTATAATTTCTTTTCAAATTATGATACAACTTCTCACTAAAATAATAAATTAATTTTACTTTAATCTTAAATTTTAATTCGTGCAGATATTATGTAATGACACATACATCAATATAAAATGGAAGACGAGCATTATACTGACTGTATTAAAATAATCACAATATATTTAACTTTAGTAGATTTTTTACAGGGAAGACAATTTCCTTATACCTACTTCTTTTAATTATCGAAAATATGCACATCACTTCCAAATATTGGATTCAAGTACTTAGTACTTAAGATGGATTAGGAAGTGCAATTGAGAATGCACATATCAGAAATGTTGAAAAATCAAACATAGTATGTCCACTTCTCTTTAAAGTATATAATACAAGAACATGAGACTAGCCACACCAAACACCTCGAACTTAGTCTGGAACATATGTCAGTAAGGTTTTCTAATTTTTCGAAATTTAATTTAGGCGGTCTCTGTGAATAAGAATTGATGGAAAGATCAAAATTTCTTATATATACACACACACACACATATACATGCATATACATATATATATATATATATATATATATATATATACACATAGTGTGTGTGTGTGTGTGTGTGTATGTATCTGCTTATGGCAATTTTGACATACAAATTTGATTTTATGCATTATTATCAAAGCGAGAAACGTAAAAAAAGAGAAAATTTTATTTTATGCTCTAATATTTTTTGAAGATCCAGCTAAGAAAATCGTATCATATAAGTTACTAACGCGCAGCAATCTCGAATATTGAAAATAAAATGGAAAACATATTTAAAATATTATTACAGATCAATTAAAATAAATCGAATTGAGATTTTATTGTCACCTTTCCATCTATTATAAATATTATAATGTTTCCTGCCTTTTAAAATGTAGTATCTATGTACATCTCGCACACGAATTTCTGAGCGACACAAATGATCGACGTATATTTAAAATGATATTGCTTTAATAATAATATGCTAAACTAAAAGATAATTCGATATTATTTTGCCGACCTATGACGCAATATTCTCATGCCAACTTTCGTACAATTTTATCAGAATTTACATCAATATTTTTAAGGAACTAACATTATTGGGGATGATAAAATATAGACATTATAGTTTGTGTAAATACACCCTGAGGATGATGACGGTTCGTAGTATTTTATTAAGTAAAACTAGAAATAAGACATGGGCAAATAATGATAGTATCGTTTAAAAAAACTTATTTCGTTACATCTAATATTTTAAATAACGATTCATGAAATAAATTTCAAATTTCATTTTTGCTCTGTAATTCGCGAAAAACATTATTAATTTTTTATGTTAGAAATAATTTTAGTCCAAATGCTTCCTGGGGTTTCCAGATTTCTTAATTATTTGAAAATCGTCGTACGTCGTGAGAAGTAACATGTTATTACAATCGTTTCCTGCCATAGCTTCAATTAACTAAGGTTTTTCATAACTCTCATTAATGTTTATACTATTTTATTCTTTATTATCCTTGTAATTTTCGAATCTTACCAGTCTCGGCTTTTGTCGGTAGTAGGCCCACTTGTATTAATTCAAGTTAATAACATAAGGATTGTGGTTACATGCGACCGCACGTCCACGAGAATACTGCGTTTTCTCATTATTCCGATATCGTCTATTCTGGCATATTATTATTTTTCGAGAATTAAATATGTGTACGTAATAGTAGATAGATTATTCATTGATTTTCGTTTAGTTACCGCATCATGTTTTGCATGTGCTTATCTAATTATAAACTTTTTACAATGTGAAGCGTTTAAATAATTGTATTATGTGCGAGGTAACTTTTACGCATATTTTAGTGTATAAGCTTTAATATTGTACAAAGTTTTTAATGCATGTAACGTCTTACAATACTTGTGTCTAGTGTTTATAAAGGTTAGAAATACTTATTCAAGTGCGAATGCAGTTTGATAAGGTATCTGGTGATAGACATGAATTGCTTGGGAGTGGTGCAATGTGGGCTAGTCAGGGGTATCATAATACGCTGTCGAATAGGATATTATTGAAGAAGGCTTTTAAAATGAAATGAAAAATATCTGCCATTATCTCTAAAACCTTTTGCAGTGCCTCTTTGTCTCTTCGTAGTCAGTCCGTAGTAAGTTCGTAAGTCTAATACAAAATTATTTAAAGAAATTGGTATTAATTAAATTTTAAAAATAAAAATTATTCTTAGACTCGTGAAATTAAAAAAAAATTGTAATAATTTTATGCTCTCGTTATGACATCATTTCATAGTGAAATCGTGATATGGGTATATTGAGATATGACGGATATTTGTTTATTTATTTCTTTGAATTACTGTTACAACGATATTGCAATAAAAATCTACAAGTAAAGAATTAAACAAACAATTCAAAATTCGTTGTAATTTTGAGCAACTGAGTATCCTCAGTTTCACGCAATTGCTTTAATAAAATGGTTCTAGAATTATGAAAGTTTTTTTTCAACAAGATCTGAAGTAACTTGTTTATGACCTCATCAAAAACGTGACCAAAAGGATGTTTGAAATAGCAAAGTTTTGATAAGAAACCTGCAAATAAGTTTCGGGGCATTGTTGCAAAAAAGGTAAATTTTTCTGCCACTACTTGCAATTGCAAAAAATAAATATGTTCTTTTTTAATTACTGGGAGCAGTAAAACTCATAAACCATGTGGAATTTATAAAACACCAACAAATACGCCACATTTCTGTCAAATGAGGTGGGTATTTTTGCTTCCAAATTAATTACTTATATTTCAAAACTATGTTAAATTTAACATTAAGTAGTAAAAACCCTGAACTCGTCTAAATTTTATTCGTTAAATATTAAAGCATAAGCAACTCTTGATACTGCGTGTGTTCTTGGAAATGTGAGTAAAGTTCTAGAATTAATATATTCACCTGATTGTTTATTTTTTAAGAAACTAAACTGAATGTATTATAGACTATATATAAATATGTAATAAACTAAATATAATACTGAAATAGAATAGCAATAAGTCTGTTGAAACTTTTCGAATGATAGTTACCGAATTCAAAGATTATTATTAGGTATAACTATGTAATTTTAGGTATAAATATTTGTATTTTGGATGTAAAAATATGCATATTCAGTCCATAAATAGATATTCATTGAGGAAAAGGATAAATTAAATTAAGAATTCCATGAATCAACGACGTAATTAAGGGAGTTTAATATCGTATAAGTAATTTATTTTACTTGCATCGATTAAGTCTACTTAAAGGAAAAGGTATGAAGAAAATATGGATATTGGATCGATGTATACCTACTATCCATTTATTTAAACCATCACGAATATAACCCCTATTCCCATTGCCCTTTCGTATTAAGCTGGATGGTTGATCGCATTCGTCACTATCTATATAACATATGAGTACAAAGCAAATCTAACCTTTCTTATATCTGACTTAGTTTTTCTGATTGTCGATATACTTAAAACGATGATTTAATTTTTGTTTATTACATGGATTTATTTAGATCATACACTTCCGGGAAACTAGTTCCGCGTGAATCTTTGTTAGTCTGCAGTGATATTTTTCACATGTTCACTAAAAAAACAAAGTTTTATGGTACATTTACTTGATATTAAAATATATACAAATCAGCCGCTTATACAAAAATCTTGCCCATCGAACCCGCGATGCGTGCTCAAAATTCTTTGCGACAGCTGCAAACATCGCGTGCTTTGTTTTATTATCGGAATTTGTCAAAAAAGTGCGAAATCGTTCATAAAATAAAATGTTTGCAAATAAAGGCAAACCTTGAGGCATGCGCCTTGCCTTTTATTTTCTACTACATTACGCCGTTCACGCACAATTTAATACTCCTTACGTCGGCCGAGTCGAGGGACGCTGCAGCGGCGCAGCGCGAAACTGCCGCATATACAGCTTTGACATGTATAATAATAATAATAACAATATGTCTATTGTTATATAGCGAATAGTATTAAACTTCTACGATCTAACGGGGGATGGTTTTGGTGTACGGCAAATATTTTCGTTTCCGCTTTTCAGTTTTTGTTTGCGGGACTCAAAAGGTTTTGTGTGTGCGTTTAGATTGATATAAGTTTTATAATTATTTTTAATTCTGAATGTAATTGAAAGGTTGGTGATATGTTACAATAACATGAATTTATTAATTTGCTACCTCATCTGACAATATATTTCTTTAACAGCTGCGCCTAAGGTGAATCCATATACATGCTTATTTAAATATCGGATGTGTATTTCTTAACATGTTAATATTATATTAGTAAATCTAAATGTCAAACTTATCAAAGCACTGTAAATAATCAGTGGTTTATGATTTATATATGTGTGTGTGGGCGTGAGTGGGCGCCGGCGTGATTGTATTTATGATTGCGTGCGTGACTGCTTGCTGCATGTTTAAAAGCGAGTTTGCGTGTGTGAGTGCATGCATGCTAACATGGGTGTTTATGTACATACGCGCATACAGGTATGCACGCATGTACGCGCATGCAAGTGAGTGTTCCTACTTGCGTGAGTGCATGCCTGCTGGCATGCGTGGTTGAGTTCATGTGTGAGACTACAGAACATTTGAGTGAGCTAGAAGTGTTATACTGCATAAATTTTACCAGAACCGCTTACGCCATTTTTGCACCCGCTGTTTTCTAATTGGTTTGATTCTAGCCAATCAGAGCGTACTAAAACGCTGCGAATAGCTGAGCGAAGCAATGAGGGTTGCAATTAGAGTTGAACATATCGATAAAAGATATAGATAAACAACTTTTAATCTGGAAGCATAATGAAATAATTTTAACAATGAATATAAATAATTAAAAAAAAATAACTCACGAAACGTTTTATTTCCTATTTTTTCTAGATGTAACATAGTTTTTTAAATCTGAATTTAATCATTTAATTCAAGACGAAATATACCGAAGTAAATAATTTGAGATTCAGGCTACCGTACGAGAAAATTAATAATTGCTATATATTCTTATTCTACAAGCCGCAAATATGCGGCAATTTTACGTGTTATTTGCGGTTTGATAAGGCGCAAACTCTTCTTGTGGAACAAATATTTTTCTTGTATAACCTTCAATTCTACTTTATTAATTTTCTTGCGATGTCGAACATTTTCTGCCTGCAGTTTTTTAATTTTTGGTTTTTGTATTTTCATAATCTTCTTTTTGTGACTGATGGTCATTTGAAGTTACAAGGCGTTAAATTAAAATTAGAGGTGTTATTTAAATTTCCAACGTGATCTGTTTGTTCAAATACTTGGATTACCTGAAATACAAGTATATTTAAGTAAACAGACTGTTTAATTTGAATTGTTCATATCTTCAAAGTTATTGAGGGGCTTAAAGGAACAAATAAAAAAATGTGTAAAATTAAAATAAAAAGAAATGAATTGTTACCACAATATCCAAAAGTACAATTTTGAGATTTCGATAAAAACAATTACAGCAGCGGGTCATTAGTAATATGGGAAAAGAGGGTATTTTCAAGAAAACATGAGTGGATAAACATGAATCACCTCGGAATTTGTGGGTGCGAATGTATGTAGGTGTATTTTCTAAAGCCTGTGAAATCTCAAGAGAACATCCGATCGACTACAAACTATTTTACTAAATAGCTTTCATCAGAAGAATTCAACGATAGCCCACCAAAAATTTAAACCTACGTCAAATAAAGACTAAAGAAAATCAAATTGGGCTGGGACTGGATAAATACCAGGCGGTCTGTCTTGGTCGATAATAAATACCAGGCTACATGTATTGATCTATAGTGCCCCACTATCTATCGTTTTTAATTATAAATGGAAAAAAATTCCAGTGATAAAGGAAAAAAAACGGATTTTTTATTCTGTAAACTAGAATGTTACTAGCAACCAATGCGTGCAAGAATGTTTGAATGTCACGTTGAGGTCATTACTATGATTACCTCATTTGATAGGTCAGATTACAGAAGTTATTCTTTTCTGCTATAACTAGAATAAGCCTGCTATTCCTAATAATAAATTATCAAATTATGTTCAGGAGATAACACGAGCTTGACTGATTGAATATTAAATTTTGACTGTGCCATACTTTTATTACCGTAATTCATACCTTGCGTCATTTGGATGAAAGTTTTATCTAGCTTTACTCCAAATCGTTCGTTCTGTAACAACTAGTTTAATTAACGTACAATTAAATTAATTGTTTCTCTATAAATATTTGATCGTGAGGTATCAGATATATTACTTACGTCATTTTTAATCACTAATCTAATTTTAATTTTCTTATTCAAATTTGTATTAGAAAACTCCAAACTACCAGTTTGAATATTTATAATCCGACAACATTTGGGTAGCTCACATTGAAACTAACATTTAATTATTTTTCGCGTGCAGTCGTACTAAATATCAACCTTTTCCTAGGTAAAGGATTTTTTTACATATTACTCCAATTTTATGTATTATTTATGGTATTAAATGTTAAAAAAAAACTAAAGCAATTATTTAATTTTTACAATGATTAGTCTATACACTAAATTTCAGACTTTTTCGTGAGATTAAACCTTTAACATATAGAAATCACGTAAAACATAGGAAATGTTTTATCTTATATTTTACCATTAAATTATATGTAAATATGTATTATCTAGGGTTATGTAAAAAAAAAAAATTTATATATATATACATATATAAATATATATATATATATATATATATACATATATATATATATGTATATATATATATATATATATATATATATGTTTTGAAATTGTAAATTAACTGAAAATGAAAAGCTAAAACCAAATGTTTATAGTTTTTATTTTAAATTTTCATGTATGGGTTTTTTTTTTTAATGATTCACTGGATATAGACTGAGAAACCTATCCAAAGTATTTATTTGCAAAAATCCCTGGACGTATGATTAAAATTTATGAGGGTATGAAAAAACGGAATGAAGGGGTAAGATTTTAGTTTTTTTTTCCACTATGAAGCCCTAAAAACGATACTTAATAAAGATGACTCGGGAAATATAAATATCATGAGCAACTCTTGCGTTTCTAATAAATACGTGAAAATTTCTTTTGGCATATAAATATAATGTAAAGGCGTGCCGATATTTCTTATAATAGGACTAGATTAAACGAAAAAGGTTTTACCCCAACATCTCTTAAAAATATTATTTCTTCTTATTTAGACGCCAGGGATCAAAACATCATTCTAGTAAGCTTCTTACTTTTACCCATATCCGAGGAATAAAACATAAATCTACGTATTTTGTGTCAAATCTAAACTGTCATTTCTGAGGCCTGAAAAATTTGCGATTAGTGAGATGAAAATTTTCGATTTGTTGAAATGAAATATATTTAAGGACCATAAGCGTGAATAAAAATTGGTTACTAAGCCTAAATATGAAATGTTTGACATATGTCTGAACGTGGATATGGTAATTTAAATAAAATTCAAGTTGTTTATTTACATTTAAATTATTTTCAGTGTAGTTTTTTACGAAGGTTTGCATAAAAACAAATTATATTATACTGTTTACAAATCAGAAGATAATGCATATTTACACACACATGTGTATATACATACATACATACATATATATATATATATATATATTTAAATTTATATATATATATATATATATATATATAAATATATATATATGTATATATATATATATATATATATATATATATATATATATATAAACAGATGAATAAAATAAAAGAAAAATGCTTGAGCTAAAAATATTTTAAAATTAGGAGCTTTCACCTTTGATAACAAACGGTTTGAGAAAAATTGTTTTTGTTATTGTCTTAGTTAATGTTATACTTCCTTTTTTAAGTTATAAGGAATACGAATTAGTCCTAAAAGTTTGTATGGAAGAGTTGTTAAGGGTGCTTGGAGGGGTTTTGAAACGACTCAGGTGGTGGTTTGAGAATGGTGCTTCATCCTCAATAATATGAAAGTTCAATTGAAATTTGGATTAAAATTACACTAATAAACAATAAAACTGTTGATACAGCCTAAGTTGGAAAAATGAAATTAAGCATTTTGTTCGTGCGGATAATGATTCTATTTTCAATTCAGTTTCGTCAACACAAATAAAATTGTGATTTTTCACAATTACTTCGCAACAGTTACAACAGAAGTAAAGATTTAAGCTGATCGATATAAGACATAAGACTTATCTAATTAAATCCATATAGTCATTCAATAGGGTTTATTCATTTTTTGACAAGGAAAATTGGGAAATAAATTTTTGTACGCATGTATGTAGTGGTGGAGATTGAACTAAAGGATTACATAAACGACTAATTATTTATTTTTAAATACGAAAACTCTTCACAGTTTAAGTACAAACGGTAATCAATCATTTGTGAAGTTTTTCTGTCATAAAACTATGATAAGGGGACTTCCCTTACATGGCTATAATGCGGTGAGCGCGATGGTCGTAAAATGCCAATTCGGCTTCCGTGTTACAACCCCGTTGTATGCGAAGCACTCATCAGTGTACAGCTACTACAAGAACTATCTTAGCGCAAATAAGATGACTTTAAGTAGAATCTAAAAATTACTTCGTAGGAACTGTACATAATTGTGTGCATTGATAATTGGTTGCAACTCAAGGAGGTACGTCGCTTGACTCTGCTTAGTTCTTAGTCTATATATTAATTTTAAGTTGGTACTTTCACCAAACATTTTGACGTACTGCAATTTAAAATAACAAGGTGTATATTTTATGTTGCTCGAGTATTATTTTAACTCAAGGAATGCACGTCCTCTTTTAATGACAATGTTTAAATGGTCAACTGCGTGAGTTGTTCAGATGCGAGTAGTATTTTTTCATTACAGCTGCCAGCAGAAGAATAATAAGAATATAACACCTAAAATACAGGACTTGTATATGTTACATATGATAAGGATAAGTTGCACATGATAAGTTAAGGAAGTACAGCCCTTTAAGTTATTTTCACGCCGTGGTCCTTGACGTTTCAAAACGACTAGCTGTAGAATACACGGATAGACTGGAAACTACATCCACTTCCTCGCGTATTACTTTTTTATGTTCTTTTAAGGGTATTCCTTTACTTGTGCTACATATCCGATAACCATAAATACTTCTATTATCCTAGGAATTGCATACTTAGACAAAATTTGTCTTTTCTGTTACTTTTGTTATCAAGAGAGTTAGGTACTTATTTAAATATTGGCAAAATTGACAAATAACATGAATTCATAAAAGGTGTCCACCTAAGTCTTTTTTTCAAATACATAGTAATTTTTATCATTTATCCTTCCATTTTCTTTTACTAATCTCATACATAAAGTGATTAGTATTGATGAGTTATAATTAAATTTTAAGCCATCTAGTTCGACAAAAATTAAAAGTTGAAATTAAAAATATTTTGTTGAAAATATAAATATAATAAAATAAGGTAATATGAAAAACAAATAACATCATTTTTTTTCTGTGTAGAAAAAGGCGAATTTCTCACTGTTTTGAAATTCATACATAAGAGCTCAAATTTGGGAAAAATACTAAACACAAATCATGAATATTTTTTTAAAATTACAAAACTCTTATAAATATTGACACTCGTTGAATAGCATACAAATTCAAAATTATATACAATAAAACCAAATAAAAAAGTTAATTCACCTGTGAAGGATACACGAAAGAAATTAAATGAAGCAATTTATTATTTTTTCAAATATATGCTATGCTATGAATATAAAGAAATTCAAATATATCACAAACCATGGTATTTTTGCTAAATACGAAATTAAATTTTCTAGTGAAGAAATATCGCCTCAACCCATAGTTGGAAGGTCATTCATACTTTAAGTGATAACTTGTATGTTTACATATATATATATATATATATATATATATAGTACCGTGAGCGAATTATACAGAAATAATGAAACAAGCAAGTTCTTCCTTGGAGCAATTAAATTGAATATTTTTAGCCTGATTCTTATAAATATATATATATATATATATATATATATATATATATATATATATATATATAGTTTCGTTATTTAAATGCCATGCGAAATCTGATTTTAGGAGTTTTATTTCATCTTGATTTATAGATATAGACCTACGACGTATTCGTTAGAAAAACGATCATTTATGCTTCATTTATTCTTCTCTTTTTACACATGATCATTTAAAGTATACTAAAAATAAATTACAAAAATTAAATAAATGTTACATGACTACTTATAGTAAATACATACAAAAAAATGTAAGTAAGAGAGTAATATTTTCTGTTTGAGCCGTACCTGGAACCAAAATATTGTGTTGCCATTTACAATTTTCATCATAAATGATTTATTTTACAAAAATCGGCACTACTATTCTAATATTAAATAATGGCCTAAACATAGAAAAAAATATTTAAATGTAAATTCCCCTGTTACAATTGCCATATACATATTAGTTTGGAAAGCAAATCTATTCGTCATAAATTTATATATAGTGCTTTACTTTCCTTTTCTTCAACATTATTATTATTTGCCTATTATTACATAATACTCTACGTATTTGAAAATACTCACTTTCCATATAAGTTTCCTTTTCATATATTTTTCGACCCTTTCGGATCTTCGCCTATCACGTACAATATACACCGGATAAAAAGAAAAGAAACGTTACACAAAATTTGTGATACATTAAATCTTAAAAACGAATGATACGATATAAACGGATATTTGTAATATATGTATTTGGACAATAAATAAATTATAGTTATTTATAAATTTGAAAAGTAATTATTAATTTTCTATAAATTGGTTTAACTAGCGGCAGGAATTATCATTGGTTTATGCTTGCAAAAATAAATTTATTACAATGACATTAGCGTAAATCATTTAACATTTTTTGACGTCTCTCAACGGGGCGAAGCTGGCGCAATCTTTATTTTAAAACGTATAGCAAGCCCAATTTAGGAATTAATTCAAATTAGTCTAGAAAGTTCGATTTTTTCTTTAGAAATGTTTGTGCCTTTTATTCTAAAAATTCCACATTATTTTTTTTCGATTTAGGTACTTTTACAAGATCAGCTCGTTCCTGCTAGTTCTTGGGATTAATTCTTCTTTGAGTTTCTATTGAAATAAGTCGTGGTGATAAAAGTAATCCGACTAAATTAAAGTTGAATCAGATTTGTGTTTGGAAACCCCATTTTATAATTAAATAACCTTTGCTGGTGGACTGTCTATCTATGTAATTTCATTTAAGAAGAGGTTGTAAATTTTAATGTATCAAGAAGTTATTAAAGCTGCATTTGATTCAAACTCACCTTGTTTAATTTGAATACAACTATCGAAATATTTATTGAATCAGCCCTTGTCGTATTGAATATAATGAAGTGATTCAAAAACTTGTTCGTGTTGAGGAAAACTTCATTTTGAAGTTGAAATACAATTGAAAGAGTTACACTGATCGGCGCAAATACCAGCCTATTTGGAAACTAGGGCCCTGAAAGTTCCCGGCTCTCATCTATAAAGAGTTTTGTAATTCCGAAATTGTAATTCCGAGAACAGACCGATGACCTAACGGTTTAATACATGTCAATGTTAACTCTGACTCTTCTAGTCGGTGATTGTAATAAGTTTTAATATAAACAAATATTGCTTTAGATTATATAGATATTTTTTGGTAAGATTAATTTATGCGAATGGTGTTTGTGCTATTTATACGCGTACGCTACACCAAAATGTATTACGACTATTCCTGATTAAGACTGACTTGTCATTAATCGGATCTATATATATGTATATATATATATATATATATATATATATATATATATATATATACATATATGTATATATATACACACATATATATATATATATATATATATATCTATATATATATATGCAAATATATATACAAATCAAGATATTATTTTATGTTGAAATACTTTAAGTATCCAAAAATTTATGAGCAAACCAAAGAAACACAAAAAAAATAAACCCAAAAATGTGACTCTCTTTAAAAATGAAAAGGGATCGATCCAACTGACATTTTCTTTCACCGAAAGAGCTTCCGCATGCCGCATGCTTGAATAATTTGGAGAATTTTTTACTAAACAGCGAATATTTGCGCTGAGCAAAAAAATCTACATTCAAAAGGATAGCAGGACACAAATACATAAAACACATTTATTTGAAGTAATTCCCTAGGAATTTCTACGTAAAATACAACCAGACCTGAAAAAAGCGTGTAGAAAATGAAAAATGAAAATAAATTGCTGGAAGAAATATTTTGTTTTCTAATGATGTGTCAACGTTATTAGCAACTTCTTGTCTTTAAAATTTAAATATATAAGCAGACAGAATTTTATTCCAACCAGAACATTAATAAGTTAGTATAACTTTCAAAACTCTGATAGGTGATAAAAGGGTAGAGAAAAAGTCCAAGAAACAAATACTGTTGGAAATTCGTTCAACAGTATTTATAAAGTAATGAAAAATGATGTATTCATCCAGAATTCAAAATATTTCCACAAAACGAAATTATAAACTGAAATTTTAAAATTTGGATTGGAATCTTAATTCGAAAATACATTAAATCATAATGGAGTATGTTCCACGAAATTTCATCAGAAAGACGTTAACATTGAAGAAAATCTGTATGTTTGCATACTGTACCCTCACTTATAAGTTCCCTTCATGTGTGTTTCAACCTATTTCTATTCTGTCAATTAATTTATCTGCATAGTACGAATTTGTATTTTTCGAATGAGTATACGCAAAGATACGAAATTGTGCAGAAATCCCTTATTTTTATTTCTTCAAGAATTGGTTTATAGAGATACACCCTCCATAAAAAAGACATTTCCTTTTTTGCCATGAACCAGTGCTACTGGAATTAAAATTAGACCTATACTAAGAGCTTAATTGGCAATTAATATCTAAAGGAAACTTCAGCCTGCTGGCAATAATTAATTATTCATATGTGCTAATCTAGTGGTACTTGACATATAGCAAAATAAAATTGAAAAATTAATACATTTACACATTTTGATTTAAATTTACATTTGCATAATTTTTGCAGGAATACTCATGACAGAACAAAATTAGTCATATATTGGTTGAATATCTCAATTAAACCCTTACAAAAATTTAGCGTTTAAAAATTGTTTTTCAAATTGGCACAAAAGCGATATTTGGAGGTTACTAAATTTCTTTTATTTTTTATCTCGAATAATTCTAAATCTATCTCAGGGTAAAAAAATCGGTTTTAAATGTAATCTTTGCAATTTATTTAAACACTGACGTTAAACTAAATCATTATATACGTAAAATATATAAATACGTATGTATATTCCTATACAGGATATAGAGGCACACATTACTGACGGAAATGTAAAAAGACTTTCTTTTAATATTTTTATGGACTAATGAAAATAATAAACACAAAGTAATTGCGATCCGTAGCGTTCATTATTTTTGTCATATTAGTTTATTCATGAAACAGGATAATATGATATTTCAGCGAAAGGAAGGATATGAAAATTTAAGATGTATGCTATGTTTCCTTTTAACAGAAAGGTTAGCAATACGATCTAAAACATAATCTTGTTTAAATACTAGTCGTTGGCTTTAAATAAAACAAGTTGCAAATGGTTGGTTTAACTTATTAAATAATTTTCCAAGTGACACCACACTTGGGAAACAGTGGTTTGGGTTTGAGCACGGAAAACGCGACTAAGGGAAATAAATTATTTATACCAATAATATTTTCTTGTATAATGGAGATTAGGTGTCTCATAAAATCCTTGTGAGAAGTTTAGTTGCTGTGGTAGTCAACGTGAAATATACACAAGTAACGTTACGAAAGAAAAATAAAAACTCTGATGCCAGGGATTCCGTTTGCTTGTTTCTGTCCTGATTATTTGTTATCTTGCATATTGTAAACTTATATCCTGTTGGATAGATTATATGATTAATATATTTTATTTTAATATGATTACTCACTGAATGATTTTATTTATCAGAAAAAAATCCTATGGAGAATCTTTAATGTAGCGGCTTATATACCAACAGGATAGTTATGCAATAAATTAAAAAAACTTATTTATAATAAAACGTAAACACAAAAAAATAATGTTACAGTAATATCAAAATTTTACATTTTCTATGTAAAGATTTTCCATTTTTAGGAAAACGTTAAGCGATAATTCGTATTAAAATAAGATATCAGTAAAAGAAAAGGAATGAAAATGGCATTTCTACTAAAATATTGTTCTTTACATGTTACTCATATGTAACATTAACGAAATTTGGCCCAGAGAAAAGCATACAAAAAATTATGGAAATTATTTTATGATCATTATGTAATTATTTACTTATCTTTCAAATTATACCTAAAATTTATAACGTTGTCTCTTTCTTCTCTATAGAAGAGAGAGAAAACTTTATCAATCTCACTCGGACAACAAGTTCAATATAAACTCACTCTTTCCAATTAATTTTTAATAAATAAAATCGTATTTAAATTGCGTTCTTCCGGGTACAGTATTTATAAAAAAAAAATATTATTTGTACTCGAAGACCATAAGTCCAGAGAAATACTGCTTTTTAAGAGTTCCGTAGCCAAAATGGCGAAAATGGCAATCTTATAATTTAATCCTGTTCCTCTCTCCACTGCTGTAATAATGAAGAGGGCTTTTTCAGTTTTAGATCCATTATGATATGATTGACTTACAACAAAACGTACGAAGGCAATTTATGTCAATAGGGAAAGAAAATATTTGAAATTTTACAAACGAAAATTTATTTTTCACACGTATTCCATCGAATAGGGTGTTATTGATAAAGTCTGTCAAAATGAAATATAATAATTTTTATACGGTAAATTATATATATTCAGTATCAACCCCAAAAATGTAAAAATTATCAGTTTTTGACCTAATATGTACCTATATATGTAAATGAAATGAAATCTTCGTACTTAAAACTCTTTTCAACTTAACATATTTTTTTGGAATGTTACTGTTCGTGTTACTTTTGTAATTATATATTTTTTTGTAAACTTTTACTCCATCAATATTTCTGAGTTAAGTAAACGAAGTGCATAACATTACAATATGAAACATTACTAAATAAAATGGTATAACAGCGTAAGAAAAAAAAACACGCAAATTATATATGTTTAGTTGAAAACGGTCAAAAATTATCATATGTTATTATGTAGTCAGGACATAAAATTTTGATTTCAATAATCACTCAAATACTGCTCAGTAAAGTTGCAAACTTCAGCTAGTGTTGCTGCGGTATTGCGGCCGCGACCGCAGCCAACTCGCTCGTAGTCAACTTAACGTGCTGTTTGGCAAAATGTATTATAATTTGATTCGTTACTGTAAATTTGCTTGGCCGTAACACAATCCCATTCAACTAAAAACAGTAACAAATATCAAGTATATACTCTGAACGAACGAAGTCATAAAAATTTTATGCATTATATATTAATATATATATATATATATATATATATATATATATATATATATATATATATATATATATACATGTGTGTACGTGCATGCGTGCAATATTTGAAAGAAAAATACGGTGTTGTCCAGGTTGTCAGGGTGGCAAAAAAAACAAATTATATAAAACGTACAGGAAGCAAAACGTAATAAAATTTAGAGACATCTAACGAATGAAATTTATGGCCACTTCACGCGAATGAGAGTATATAGAAACATGGAAGAATTTTTAGGCAAAGAGCACGTACCCCAGATCAAACGAAAGTCCAAAGTTAGGATGGATTTTTTCCCTTGAAAAGATATAAATATTATACAGGCCAATTAGCGAAGAAAATAAATAGTAATAGATAAAATAGCGTATCGATACTTGTTATCATGTGTAAGGAGTTAAAATCATTCAGCTCCTCTTTTTCTGCTACGTCTCTTCAAATATTTGTTTTTTATTATTTAAAAAAATATAATTATATTATTATATATATATATTTTATTTTATACATATTTTATTTATACTTTTCAGTGCATTTTATTTTATACCTTTCAGTCCATTTCTTATCCAGAAGTTATTTAAAGTTGATTGAATTTTTTTGGTGAAAGTTCTATTTTTATATTTCTAGGGCTTAGGATGTCTTAAGTTATCGAGAATATAATAAGAATACAAAACCACCTCATCGACTTAAATCGAAACAGGTCTTTGCAGCCTTAAAACAATAGCAATACACTCATACATACTTACATAAATACTTTCATGAATGCATGTATGTAAATGAGTAATACATACAAACATGTCAATAATATTCTTTACCCTCTTGTGGCTTCATAGTGATCGATGATTCCTGTCTTAATACACACACCTGTACTTACTTAGTTACTGATTCCCTAGTTGCTTTACTTTAGAACTAGGCCACCGCTTGCAAATAAAGGTCATCAATATAAACTCGATGAATCTTCTTCTCGTGCTTGAGAAGATCTATCACCACTTTCTGGTTCCATCATTAGAACATTGCAACCAAATACGGCTATTTATAAAAAATGACAAATGAGTTCAAACACGGTCTTAAATTTGCCAAGGGGGCCTTGCACTCTAATCTATTGAGGATTTAAAAAATCGATTTACTCAGTTACGAGCAAACATACATAAGTAATATACATATAATAATACATAAAAAAGTATGTGGTTCCAATAGAGAAACAACTCATTTTGTTTAAATCGGTTAAAATAAAGATTATGTGCAATTTAAGCATAAATATATGTAATGATAAAATCGCAGTTTGTGTATTTACGTCGACGATCCTTAAGCTCGATCTAAAAATTAAAAGAGCAAGTTGCGACTTAAGTTAAAATGTAAAAATATATATCAAGCAACGCATAACTTGCAAAATTATCCTTAAAATTATTTGACTATATACAGCAAAATTTGTTCGGGAATTAATTAAAATCTTCATTTTTCAAAATAAATGGCAGTTCTAATCGTCTTCTCTTTCATTTAACTCAATATTTTCCTTTACTTTTCCCACTATTCTCATATGAGAGAGACTGGGAACTTTTTAATAAAAATGAAGACTGACCTGTTACAGCGAGCTCTTTCAAGTCAAAACGTAAAAAGCTTTAATTTGAAAAGACAGTGAATTGCTGTACACATTGGTACGGTACCAGTTGTGTCATTAAGTAGTGTATTTATTATGCTTGTTTTAATGTTTAACTTAACACTAAATCAATTTTATTTTCATATTACTAATTTATGGTAAAAGTGACACGGAAAACTTGTAATATATAAATGTAAATACATTCATATGTTTTACTCCGTAAAAATTGTGGTTCAGGTTCTCGATTATGATATGCATCAAAATAAATTTGCTTAGATGGGACACAGCTTATTTGGTCTACAAAAATAATTATCTACGAGAAAATATTAACGTGAACAGAAATAAAAATCTGCTTACGAGTACGACGACTGCGGATTTTATGATTTGTCAAAAATATGTATATATATATATATATATATATATATATATATATATATATGTATATATATATATATATATATATATATATATATAATATTAAGGGATACTAAGTTAGTATATTAAAAGATACAGGTAGAGATGTATATTGAAATATCCTTTTTCCTAATTTTTTTCTTCCTTCTCCAATTTCAGTATATAAACAATTTTAATATATCGTATAAACCCACAAATTAATAACACTTTTACGATGATCATATTATTTCAGTTTAATGGTATAACGTGGAGAATGATTTCGTATAACGTCATTTAATAATTTCTATAACGCGAAATTATTTTTTTCGACTTGTATTTATACGGAATTCATCTTTTGTCACCTTTTGTTTGGTGAATTATTTGGAACGTATTTTTTTTGTAATTTCCGTCAATATGTCTATAAATATTTTAGAAAAAATAAGAAAAAAGATGGTTATAGAATTAATACTCGATATAATGTATGAAAATTGGAAAAATCCAATAAATTTTGGGACTCCTAAATTTTTTAAACTAATATTTTTGAGTATCAAGTACTGATGTATATACCAGTTAATAATTTTTATCGCTATGCCAAAGTTGAAGTTTCTCTTTAAAATAGTTTCTAAAAATATGACGTGGATATTTTCAAGGCTATTTCTACAAATTCCGTATGAAATTTAAAAAAAAATTCGATTGTTTGATTTTTCTATGCCAAAATTTTTAAACATAAATAATTTTAAGTTTTAATTTTGATATACATACACACATATATATATGTATATATACGTACATATACATGCATACACACACATACACACACAAATATATATATATATATATATATATATATATATATATATATATATAACCACATATACAAATATACCTGTGTGTGTGTTTGGATTAATGTGTTTTATCCCTGTGCTTTTCAATAAAAAAACGTGTGTAAAAACGTATCGATAACGGGGGGAAGGGAAAGGGGTGATATTTTGAAAATGCCTATGTCATTTAACTTGTTGTTTAATTTTAATTTACTTGTGATTTTACAACTTATTTTTAATTCAGTCTATTGAAAAATCAGTACAATCATAATTTGATCTATCATCCGTGTACGCCCGTGTCAATCATAGTTGAGTGATTACTGATTTTATTCTTAGGTGACTACTAAATATGTAAATACTTATTAGTGGCGAGCATTCAAACTCGGATTACCACTGTGGATATATTAATAATATTATATTACAAAATACTACTTTTAAATATAAAGTTTAGTATTAACACTGCGGTATTTAAAATCACCAAATGCTTCTAATTCCGAAATCATAGTTGCAAGCATAACCCCTACATGTTGCACAAAACCATACGCAATTATCAAAACTCATACATACATAATGCCCAATTTAGACGTTCGCTTCGCCACTCCCTTGGTCTTGTTCAGAAAAACCGCCATCGATAGGAGCGTCACGAGTTACGAGGCGAGTCACGTGGCGAATGGCGAGCGCTGCACAACGCCAAGCGGCGCGAGCGTTAAAAGCTTAGGCTATGTTCACAATAGAATTTTTATTATTAATTGAAAATTTAACATATCAATATTTTTCTGAACTATATGGTGTTTTGCAACATAGCAATGATAACTCAAGGTTTTTTTGCACAGGAGTCCCTTACACAATGTACATCAAAGATTTTCTGAGAAAAAGTGCCGTGACAGACGAACTGAGAAAGGGAGACGTGAGTGATTCCGTTTTAGATGCGGAACTCTAAAAACTGGTAATATCTCATAACAATATATGTGTGATAGTAACTCCGTGGAGAAATTTTTATGCCATGTGTTAAAATATCTGTTAATCGTGTTTTCGTGTCGTAAGACAAAACCATAAACATTTATGAGTAGGTAGAATATATATATGGAATTACGATTCTTAAGTATTCATTGTAAAGGTTTATTTTTAAAAGTTTTATAAATGACTAAATTACGAAAAATGAAAATAAAACGGATATCATTATGCGATTCAGATAATTGAGAAAAATAAAAAAGGCACTCGTTTTCACGAAATTATTGAATCAATTTCAAATTAGGTTTTCAAAATATTTGGTGTTGCCTTCCATGCTTTTTATTTTTAGAAGACGTTACTTTTATAATTTTTAAGGAATATTTATTACTTGAAATATCAATTTTAATACAATACACAATTATCACTGTCACGATCATTATTACTTATAATTTATGATTTTCCACTTATCTTCAATTTGCTCGATATACAAATATTTCAAATAATTTGCTACATTTAATATTATACCAAAATAATCGAATAAATTTTTAATATGCTTTTCAAATTATATAATTTGAAAACTTGGAGACAATAAATAGTGTTCACTGCTTGTTCACTTTATAAGAATAGTCAAATGAAATAAATAGTAGTAAATACTTTTGAAAATAGAGTTTCAATTATTTCTCGTTTCCTCTTTTTCCCATCATTTTCCTTCCATTTCGAAACAATTTTCTTCAATTTTGACTATAATACATTCGTATATTTCAAGGATATCATTACATCAAATATCATGCATGTTCACTATAACCAAATAATATACTGACGGTGAAATAAATGTTAAAATTTAATATTGTGTTTTAATTAATTTGTTTCTTATTTTTTAAATATATGTGTAATTTTTAAAAAGAATTTCGTAGCGCTGAATTTCATGCTTGATAATGTCTAATGGTCATTAGTTGATAATATAAACGCAAGCGTACGTCAATAACATACTCAATACAATGGAAAAACTAAAAAATATAATTAAGTAAACTTTCAAAATGTTCATTAAACACAAAGGTTAAGTTAAAATTTGTAAATAATTTCATAATAATATTAATTTTGGCACGAGGTTTAACTATATTATGCAATCGTTTAGTTTTTTTTACTTACAGATAAAGGCGTTTTAATTATAAAGGCGCTTAAAGTATTCTTTTGACGTGAAAATGTATTTGATGATTCCATATAGAGTAAAGAGTGACTTTTTTACGAAAATAATTGTGGCAGTGTGCGACACTGAAAAATTGTTATTATAATTTTACGTTAAATATTTTTTATATAGCTAATCTACACATACAACAAAAATTGCAGAACCGGTGTACCTGATCATTGAAGGGAAAAAATTATGTAGAGTGAAGTAATTAAAGTAATTGGACAAAAAATATAGTTTTTGTCTATTCGTTGTTGTCTATTTCGTCAAGCGTTACGTAAAAACTATTAACTTAATTCAGACTAAGTTATAAAAACGCATTTGAAGTAACCTATAAGTTTTATTTCATTGTAATCACTGTAGTCATTCCAAAGATAGGCGAAATTAATATTTTCAAAAATTCATATTTATGGTATTAGAAAAATGACAGTAAAAAGGTGCTTAGCTACTGGATGCGTAAAAATTACACCATTGTGTTGAAAATCTATGTTCGGACATATATATTTGAATACATGTATATTTGAAATCGCGCAATGAAGTTTTCTACCCGGATATACATTTGCGAAATGGGCCTGGCCAAAGGTGAAATGAAGACTGGTGTAGGTGAACGGGGTGCTTACGTAAGCAACCTGGATGCGAGCAGACGCATAGGGGCAGACGACATTATTGGTCATCTTCCGCATATCAAATTTTTCGATGTTGTGGGTATTCCATATAAGCTTATTTTATTTCCTCAATTAGTTTAGAGTAAAAACCTGTAGTAAGTACTTGTTTTTTAATTATTTTGGTAGGTTTAGTATTACGCTCTACAATATATTTGGTCATTATATTCTTCATTGCTAAGCATATCATAAAAATGTAGAATTGATCAGTTTCTTTATTAAGAAATAGTTATTTAAAGGAAAATAACGAAAATAATAGAACACAAAAATAATATTTTTCTAATATTTGTGTATTTGTTTGTGCACGTGTTACGAAACATCTCCACTACCAATTCGTATGGCAATTCGGCTTACTCCATCAGAAAATATGGATTTAATATTTTCAAAATTCATTTACATTCCTTTAGCGTAACCGATGTTTCTAGCTGCCCGATGAGTAGTATTTACAGAAATGCATAGTTTATGTGTACGTCAATAAATGGCATTAGGTAAAACTTAAATCGTGTAATGACGATTTACACCCGGACATACATTAGAGGAATGAACACAGAGATATTGCGTAGAGTAATGCGAGAGGAATGGGTAATTAAACAAGCGATGGCGGGCGATGCGGGTATATGCATGAAGGCAAACATCATTTTTTAGCCATCTTCCGCGTATAAAATATTTTTATATTGTATATATTTGTTATAAACCTACTCTGTTTTCCCAATTTTTTATAAATTTGAATCTACTGTCAATATTTAAAATTCAATTAAAATAATGTATATTACTACAAGTAACAAAACTGTGTAATGGGTGCATCCATTATTGAAAGTGTTTATGAAAAAAAAATTTAGAGGAAGGTAACAAAACTAATAGATTAATTGATTTGTTCGTTCATTAGTTAAAATAATTAAGAGGATTTCGATAAAGTTTTTACATGTGGATTTAGTCTGGGTTTATAGGTTATATTTTAACACAAACGACCGACTAAATAGAAGAGTTAGCAATTTGATTTTTCATTGTTATATGTACTTCTAGTACTTTAAAAATGTAATTTTACCACTATTAAACTAATTACATTTAATAATCTTGCATTTAATTTAATAATATGTTATATGCACGGAAACGAAATCGCAGACAAATCTGGTTATTAATATGTGTAAAAATGCATACCTAAGGAAAATATTTATTTTTCTTATAAAAACAGTTAAAAATATTTTATTGTATATAATAATATTTGTTTTGAAACATATAATTGCGACACACATTGTAGGAACAACAAATTCTTTATCCTATTTTTATATAAAATCGTTTCAGTTTGCGCGCTCATTCCGGCATTATAGGATAATTCAATTAACTCGCGAGTTCGTTTAACTTTTTATATATCATTACCTTTATATCGATTATTTTATTTATCAGCTTTGTTATACTCCTAAAATATCAGACTCAAATTTGGTAATTAATATCTAAACATTTACATATATGCAATGGTAGCATACATTTTTTTTTTAATTTACAAAAATATATTTAGGTATAAGCAAATATATTTTTGATATTACACAATTATTATCTGATATTTTAACTTTCGAATTTCTTTACAAATTCCCATATCGTAAAGAAATTAATTGTAAATATCTACTGTATAACCATTATCCGAACCACTTTAGGTTACCTGAAAATATCTACACACAATTTTAGAGGTTTGAGTTTATTTTCATAAAATAAACTCAAACCTCTGATGTATGCGCGATATTCCATTATTATTTCCATAATTTCTCAGCCAATGGTATAATTTTGAATTCTTGTGTAATTTTGAAATCAACAAAATGTGGACAAATAAACCAAAGGAAATAGATTTTTGGCATTTTAAAGGATTTTTCTGAATATAATCATCAACGGAGCCCCTTTAAAAATAATATTCCTGTATTACATTTTTATTAGCAAAAATGTAAAAGAGAAAAATATTTTGTATGTTTTGCGTAGAATACTCTTTTGCTAGAAGTAAATCAGTTAATTTATTTTAAGTCTCTTTAGAAAGAACATATGGGACTTTAAATTATTTAACGTCAATCCCATTTTAACTTTCATATCCTGGAATAATAAAACAACTAAGACGAATAAATATTAATCTGACAATAATAAAAAAACGCAAAATACAATCAATGTAAATTCCGAAGCACATTAAAAAATGTTCAGGACATGTAAAGGAAGAAAAAATCATTAATTATTAATAGGTAGGATAACGATGAAGATTGGGTGAACTTTACCATAACATCCTACTTTATCTCAAAAGAATGCTGCGTTACGATATTATTAGGTATTTATAAACGAAAAAAAAATAATTAGTAGTATGTTAATAGGCAAATAAACAAAAAATGGGGTTGAAAATAGATATTTTGTATACATTACATACTTCTTTAAGAAATATATTTATGGTTCAGAAGATTTACAATAAAGTTGAATTAAAAAGGGATCTTTTATGGCAGATCGTATTTCATGAAGATGTAAAAATACAAATTATTGGCTTCTTTCTTTATGGTAACTGTTCTACTCGATATTAAATTAAACATTACGACCTAGAATTTCCACACGTTCCCATTCTTTACTACTTCTAGTTGACGGCTGGTCGTAAAACCCGCCGTGGTTTTAAGCTGATATGGAGTCACCGTTCTATTAAGTTGAAATATTTTCGTAGTAGCTTTCTTTGTTCTGCTATCGTGTAGCCAACTGATACTGAAACGTCAACAAAATACTTAAACAAGGAAAAATAGATTTTACTTACAAGTCTCGAAGGTTGGAATTTATGATAATGTTTACGATAAGATAATATAGAATAACATATTTATATGACAAAAATTTGTTTTAAATTTTCAGAATTATTTCTTACCATTAATAAAACCTAGATTGTAGAATAAATTATTTAACTCTCAAACATTTCGAACACAATTCACACTAGTAGGTCTTTTACATTTCCATGTGTCTTCTTTAATTTTGCAATGTTTAATCCTACGTAGAACAACTACTATAAAACAAAATGTAACCAGAACTTTTAAAAAGTTTAGCCTTGTGCTGCGTAAAATCTAGAAAAAGAACCACATGTAATCTTTATATACGTTATCCAAAAACTTTATTAGAAAGTTTCCTTATAATAAATTTACTCAAATTTAATTGTCACATCATTAGTCCATTAAAAGTTCAGTTCATCGGTTTTCCTCTTTCACAGCCTGCTCACTCACATCGTGTGGTTTCAGCAATTGAAAATTTAGTTAAATAGGAAATATCGGTTATTATCGTACAAGATGGGAGATATTTTGTATTGGTTTTAGTCAGTTAAAAAAAAGAAAATTAATTTTTATTTCAACTGATCACCAAATATTAGAGTATTTGATTATATAAAAATGAAAGTTCTTATTATTAACACTTTAGGATTTCCATCGATTTATTTAATATTTTTTGATACTCTGACTGTATATATAATATATCAAATAAATTTATTTTGATTTTACCATTAATATAATTTAATTTTAAATTTAATTTACATTCTATCAATATTATATTCATGAAATGAGCTAAGTTAAGGTTTTCTAAAACAGAGTAAATTGAAATAATTTTTTTTTCAAAAAATATAATATTAATTATAATTTAAAAAAATTAATATTAATTATAATTTAATATTAAACTATACATTTCAGCATCAGTATGTGTGGATACTACCCTACAACGAAACTGTCCTTTAGTATTGAATACATATGTTACTAGTCTTTTTCTTGAAGTATTTGGGAAATAAAACAATGTAAGAAACATAGCATTTTTTATTTTTTTGATCTTGAAAAATTATATGGGATATATTACTATCTTTCGACTTCATAATAATATCCAGGTACTTGTGACCAAAAAACTCGTCAAAGCACGTCAAACAAGCAATCCCAATAAATTAACTCCTAATCATTGAGGTCTTTGTGTCACAAACTGCTGTAGCTTGCACCGTAATATTCTTTCTATTACCATGCCGAAAATAAATTTATTTTAATCACAATTAGTGTACTTTCTACTACGCGACAACACCTCCAAAAGTGTGTACACACATATATGTATATATATACATACATATATATATATATATATATATATATATATATATATATATATATATATATATACATATATATATATATATATATACGTGTATATATATATATATATATATATATATACATATATATATATGTGTGTGTGTGTGTGTGTGTGATTGGACCCATTTTTATTCGACAGAACCGAGCGGAGAATTAAATAAATTTGGGAACTACATACAACGATTCTTCTGGAAAGTTAGATAGTTTTATAATTCCTTTATAACAATGTTTAAATTTACAAAAAAATAAATTATAGATTTTCTAGAGAAGAGCGGAGAAATAAATCAATAATTAAAATTTGTTAAAATTTTAAATACATTTAAGGTAATTTGTGTAGAAATGACAAGAGAATACATTGAAAAATTATATCTTCAATTTCTTTTCCACTTTTCTTCATTTTATTTTTACAACTACGAGTTCGTCTCTGTATTCTATTTTTTTTAAACTTTGACTAATCGGCTGTAAATTGAAAGATAAATATCTTATTTCTGGAAAAAAACTATTCTTTTTATTACAGAAGCAGTTTTCTTTATTTAACCTTCTAGAGTCAGAAGAAATCGTAAAATGAGCGACCTTGGACCACACTCTGAACGAAAAACGAAATGTAACAATAGACAATATTTATTAAGGTTCTGCATTAAAAATAGTAAAACGCGGTTAAAGACGATTTGTAATAATGCATACAGTTTTTAAATTTTTATTTCATTCTCTACGAAATTCTTGAAGGAAAACTGATTAAAAAAGTGAGTTCCTGTTTTTAAAGAATTAATGGAAAAAGTTTCTATCTATCCACGTAAAACTTACAGAAGGGTCACACAGTCCAAGTTTTTGAGCGCAAGTAAAAATTTAATAAAAAAGCATGCCTTGAACTGTTGAAATTTTCAAAATGAATGCTTTTTTATCACTTGTACATATAAGTAATTATATTAGAACAAATGTAGTCGAGCATTTGTTTTTAGCTATTATTATAATAGAACTATAATATGAAACAATGTTTTTCAATAATATTCCATTTATTTCAATAATATTTCAAAGTATTCACATTACATTTGAATTATAATATGTTTTGCAAAAACTCAGTTAATTTGAAGAGCAATTATAATAAATGATACATACGAGTATATATTACAAGTATATATATATATATATATATATAAATATATACGCACGTACACAAACACACGCACAACAGTGTCTCTCATACTTGTATATGAATTTTATATCAAACGTTCAATTTGAAATGATTGACGTAACATATTGGCCAGGTGCAGATTAGAGTGGTGGTAACGAAAACGACCGCAGTGCTCCCTGTAGAAGAAATGGAAAAATACGTACTTCAAATTTCTTATTATGAAAATATAATTTGAAAAATTTATGTACCATAAACTAAATATTTAAATATCATAATTATTTACCTTTTTAATACGTTATGATTTTTATTATTAACAACTCTGTTTAAATGATTGTTGAGTGTGTAGTATATATTTCAGCCGCAATAAAATAAACATTTTAATTGCAAGTAAGTTTTTTTAAATCAAGTTTTATAATAAAACAATTGCGGCTGAGTCTCATTTTTTTTAAATACCTAATTTTTATGTAAATACTTTAACTTAAAAAAAAATCACTAAAATTAGCATTTATGCCGTACTGAACCCATGTCTAAGTTTTTATGCATTAAAAGCAAATTTTCGTATTGTGTCACGATAATTATTGTATATTAAATTGTAAAAATACTTCAAGATTAAACAAATTATAATTTCGCAAAATTTCCTTTATTGTATTGCAAATTAGTTAAAAAAATTAATGGATAGCTGCTATAAAATGCGTTCCTTCTGACATTCGTTCCTTCAAACATTAATTGATATATTGTTCTCTATATTGCAACAAAATAACTAGACAAACAATGTAATCTAATTTAACACGATTTAATCGAAAACATGACAAATAACTTTCTCCGAAAAAAATAACAAAGTAACAATTGATACGTAGGAACAAATATAACATTATAAAAAATGAATGCAATATAAGTCACAGTTGATGCCGGTTTTTATATTATTCACGTAAACATTTACCAGAGCCGTCAATTTGAAGTGTACAAATAACACTGAAGTGCCTATAAAGGTGCGGACGCCAGGCGGCGTCAATATCGCGCACCCAGCCAGTAGTCCATAAAGACAAAAATTTGCAAGCCCGTTATTTCATTTTTATCCTAAAACATCATAAAACGTTCGTACGTATTATAATATTTCACCCCATAAATGATACTAATTTTTATACTGCAGTTAAAAAATATTCAAACTGGTGTGAGAAATATTCTTCACTACTATGTACCAAAATTTTATTGACCAAAATCTCAAAAAATATTTGGAAAATCATCCATTTTAAAACCGAAAATAATAATACAAAATCCTATCTATTTTTTTTTGACAATGGTTTCTTTTTTTTGTATTTTTATTCTTTAATGTTAAAACAAAATTAATGTGAATATCGTAATAGTAAACAGAGAAAAATTAATAAAGCGGACTTCATGCTTTGTTTCGGAAAATCCTTAAAATTACCAACAAAAAAACATTTAATAAAAATAAAATACAGAACGTCGAGTTTCACGTTTTTTTCCTACGCTCATACTTTATTTCAACTCGAAAGTGGTTTAAAGTTGTAATACTTAAAATACAGTACACACAAAATGCACAAGGCATTTTTGTCCATGCTATTTGCCTTTAATTTTTTTTTATGAAGTAATATTTTAAAAATTGCCAATAACATTTTCGTACTCTGAGCTCTAATCAATTATATTCAAACTAAAATTATCGATAGCACTGCCTATCAAACTCAATTTAAACAGAAAGATTCAAAGGCAATATGTCGTTAAAACGTCTATGTAAATTTTCAACGAAGAAAACCCTATGATATGATGTCTTGTAATTGATAGATAAGACAGACGTTATCATATCATTTATTGTTAAATTCCAGGTTGTGGTAGGCTTTTTATAAATACCTCCTAAACTTTTTATAAATACCTCCTAAACTTTTATAAATACCTCCTACTGTTACTAGCAATAACAATTGCCTAATGGCCTATTAAAATAATGTAAAATGTTTTTTTAAACCATTGCCATATGGAAAATATTCAAATAATATACTCTTCTGAGTACCATTTTAACCTCTTTCTATTGGCTACTATACGAATGTCACCTGAGATGGAAATCGATAGACGAATTAAATTTGACTACGGATTCTTTCTTTATCGTGAGAAATAGAGGTGTAAATTAAATATAAGCATAGTGCTATAGTAAAAAATTAATGCTGTAAAGTTCTCGTAAGGTATTTGGTACTTTTATAATATTAGGTTGGACAATAAATTCTTATTCTTGTCTATATAATACTGATAGTACATACTTAAAATCCTCCGGATGAAACTTCCAATGGATAACGCTCTTCAGTAGAAAGGACGGTATTCGTAGTAGTCGGCCAGTAATTTTGCAAGCAAAATATTAATTCATAATTTATATCCATTTTCTTCGATGCAGTGCACTTGAAGGCTTGGCGCTAACTGTAATTGACTGAATGCAAAGCATTATTTATACTCTTAATAAAATATTTTGGATCTTCTGACGACTTTCTTGTGAAGTTCCGAAATCGTGATATAAAATTCTTAACCTTCCTAATATATAATAAAGAGACGGATGAACAGAACATTAAAATGAGACAATTCGTTAAATTTATTTTAACAAAATAATTTCTCTACCAAACTATTTGCACAATAAATTAGTGAAATTAATTGTAATTCAAGCTGCTAGGAGAAAATTAGTGTAATAAATTTTACCTCAACGATACTTTCACCCGTATCAACATGACATACTCATTTTCGACCATAATTAAAAACGATAAAAGCTATCAAATTGTCATAAACCAAAGTGGCTGTTAACTCTTATATTTAGTAGTTATTTTTTTAAGGTCTTTCTCCCAATATACGGTAAAAGTGGATGCGATACAATTTATTTGTATAAATAAGAATATAAATTGTAAAATCGTAAATATAATCAAACCAACAAAAGATATTAAAAAAATATGAAAAATAGTAATTTTTTAAACAAGACATTTCATAGTGGTATTCAGCAGTAAAAGAATTTATTAAATCGATTATTTTAATAAATTACGCGAGTGGCAAATGAAATAGTTAATCCATTGTTTTTAGGCGTATTCTTTAATTTATAAAAAGAAAAACGGTAAAAAATTAAGTTTTGGAGAAACGAATTTCTATCGATCTGTAAGATCTTCCACCACATAAGACATCTTCAAAACTGAATATGCTAATTTCCTAATGCATGTTTTTAATGCCTATTTACTTAATTTTGTCGATTTTCAACATACATTGTTAAAAATTAAGAGAAAACTGTGAAACGATTTGGGAGTTCATCATTTTCAAAAGAAATGCGCCGTGTCGTATATTAGTGAACATTTTCGATTGCATTATAAGAAACCTCTATAAATCACTCCATGCGATGGGGTCCACTAGAAAAAAAATCATCACCGAGACGGAAAATAATTTAAAAATTTTTTTATTTATTTTCGTACAGAATATTCAACACATAATTCTACTTCGTCTTGTAAAGTTACATTAAAATCACTCTTAAACAATTGTGAAACATGTGGGCAGACGGACGCGATAAAATTAAAAAGATTCCGTTTGTCATTTGTCTATGGCACCCTAAAAAGGGTGAATATCGTAAAAATAGTCGACTATTGAATTCAAAAGAATAGTATTAACTAAATAGCAATAACAAGTAATGCATGCTGATAAGACACACTTATTATTCCTTTGTTTATTTTTGGCAATATGAATGTGCATAACTGTAGAATGGATCAGTAATTGTTCATACATTTTTGGTAGTAATTGTTCGAATTCAAAATATTACTATTAATTAAATAGGTATAACAAATAATGCATGCTGATAAGACACTTTTATCAGTCCCTTGTTTATATTTTGTCAATTTTGACGTGGATAATATAGAATGGATCAGCAATTGTTCATACATTTTTGGTGGTAATTGTTCGTACATTTTCGTTCTTATAAGTTAAAGTTTTACACTTTCATTGAAAAGTCCGAAACTGGGATTAACATGAGTCACGCCGTTTTTATCTGAGGATGTCTTAAAAAGTGTACATTTCTACAACAGAAATAGGTACTTGACGCAAATTCAATTCATTATGCTACACAGGTAAACAAAATAACTTCGTCACGAAGTACTCTTATTGTGCTGATAGACATTGTGGTGACACTGAATTTGAATATTATCATTTCAATATTTTTAGACCACTCAACATTTTTATTCAAAATGAGACATCAAAATTTCACTCTTTCCATAAAATCAGTGCTTTCCTAATAAAGTTATATTTAGACTTTCCAAAAATGATTCAATTTCAGTTAAAAAAATATCCGGTTTAAAACTGATATTTTGTTTAAATATTTTTCAATTGAAAACTTCTTTAGGCGTACCGGAGCACTTTTTCTGAGCAGTGAACCAAAGTGAGCGGGTGTTTGACGCGTCACACCCGAGTCGGTGAGTCTGAATCAGATAATTTCGGCATCAGCCAAGCGAGTTCCAAATTAAAAAATGAGGAAATATGATCAATTGAATTTGCAATGAATTGTTCGGGTTCTATTGGTTGCCAAAACGTTATATTGGTTACCAAAGTTTTCACTTCTGCATTGTGGTCTTAAGCACAAGAATTGTTTTATATTTTAAGTATTGACATAAGAGATTAAAAATTAAATTAAAAAGACTAAATAAAAACACAATAACGTCAATTTTTAAAACGAAAAAAAAATTTCAAAATTTTCAATGCTCCCTAATATTCAGTATTTATTAAATAATGTTTGCATGTAAGATTTTTATGGTAAAATTACTATACATTTATCTTATTTAACCTTTTCGAAGTTATCTATAAAATAGAAACGCAAATATGGATACAAATTATGAAAACCCCAATCCCTACTGGGCCTAATTATATATATATATATATATATATATATATATATATATATATATACATATGAAGTACATAAATAATATGACATTGTAAATGAGAAAGTAAGTTTCTTTAATTCTCTATCTCACTTTCACGCCTCACCCGTTCAACCGATTCTAATGATATACCGCAAACATATAGCCTGTGTCACAAGATGGACTTCTTATTTTAGGAGAGATTTTTTTGTTGCTAAAACATCGTGCGTCAAGAATAACAACGCGAAACAAGGTGCGCATGCATGTATGAATATGTCAAATAAGCCATTTAAAATGCTAAAACACAATATTTACAATACTTTTAAATGAGTCCAATTTTTTTTCTACGCGAACAGAGCTGCGGGTCAAAACTTATGTAACATAAAAATGAGATAAAATATTTTAGTTATCTCTTAAAAACAGAATTCCTTTAATTCATTTAATTAAATTTTTTTAATGTACAATTTTGTCTATTAAAATAACTAAATTTTATGACTATAAATTTTTTATTTATTATTTTATTATTATATTTATTCAAATAAAGCAAGGAATATAAGGTTAAACAATATTACAATGCAACGATAAGAATTAAATAAGCCCACTGGAAACTCATTAAAATTTAAAAATTATTGTATTTGTATTTGTATTATGAAATCATAAATTTGTAAACATATTTTAAATTCACCGTAAACAACAAATAAGACCGAATTACTAATGTAAACTGTTACTGTGTTCATATTAAATCATCATCAAAATTATTTCCAAATATGCAAGAATTTTCGCTTTGAGATCAATTAAAATTTTCGTTTTTCATTCTATGTAATAATTGACATTGGCAAGCATTTCCATATTCCATTCACTTTTCCATTTCCGTTCAATTTCCGCACGCTTCGCGTGTGAGAATTGCACTGCGGAATTTCATCAATAACAGAGACAATTCGTTTTATTAATAATACGGATGTTTTTGCATTGTCAGAAAAGGGAAACATTTGCTTCAAAATGATTTACATAAATAAATTTAACATATTTTTGCATACAAGTAGTTATACTAATGACATAAAAAATGTAATTAACAGAATAGGCATTTTGAAATTTCTTCTTTTTCCTACAGGTATAAAAGTAAACGTAATACTTGATTTTTAATAACATCTCGTCCATTATTACAACTATAAAATAAAGCAAATTTTCACTAAGGGACGTTGAACATTTGCTTTAAAATGATTTACATAAATAAATTTAAGATATTTTTGCATACAAGTAGTTATACTAGTGACATAAAAAATGTAATTAACAGAATAGGTATTTTGAAATTTCTTCTTTTTCCTACAGGTATAAAAGTAAACGTAATACTTGATTTTTAATAACATCTCGTCCATTATTACAACTAGAAATAAAGCAAATTTTCACTAAACGACATTGTTTTTTGTGACTAAAAGTAAAACTATTTCGTTGCCTACACTTTAAAATATTTGTACTTAGCAAGCATTTGAAAGTTTTATTTGAATACCTTCATTTATAAAATGATTAATAAAATCTAAAAATGTCAGTGCTTTCAGTGATCATGGAGAATTAAATATTCAATAAGTTTTTAATACGCTATTTTATACCACTCTTTCTTTTTATAAAAAAAAATTAAATTTTCATCAATATTTGAAGACAACAGAAGTTAGGTTATTATTAAATAGATATTTCTCTCAATGTATATGTTCGCTTTTATAATGAATTCAAAACGGTCTATGAAAGCTAATCATAATACCTATTTTTTTTATTAATTAAATTGTTCCTTTTCTTTAAATAAGTTGATTCTGGCGAGACTTCAGCTTTTTAGTGTAGTTTACCATTTTAAATAATTATATAATGATACATGAGTTCTTCATATGTACTGATTACATTATCAATAAGAAATATATCATTTTAATGTCTTTCAAAATACACGAGGGATATAAATATAAGAATGTAGATAAACGACACTATGAAATTATTTATCTTAATTACCAATTATTGATTCTCATTCAGGTAAAGCGAGAGTAAAACTTAACTGCGGTAGCCTGATGCAAATGAACCGTGGCCAATAAGATATACTTTGAGATAAGGGGTATAGGAGAACAGAATAGGGTTTTAGTTCTTACATTAATTTCTGATTTCATTTTATTATTTAAATTATGAAAACTAAAATTAAATACGCAGTCAAGGTGGATAGATAGACAGACAGACATGACGAAATTATAAATTATCCTTGTTTCACAACGGATCCCTAAAACTGAATTGACGATTTTGTAAAGGTCTCTTCCGTTGAGGAAACCGTGACAGCTTTATTTGTTTTCATAAAATATGTATTAAAAAAGTAGCGTAATAAATAAATCTTTAAAAATAGGATGCCATCACCTTTTTCTTAATACTTCGTCCTTTCTTATTTTTATTGAGATTATATTTCGTTTTAGATAGTGTAACTAGTTTTTGTTCCTATTTACTATGTCAAAAATGGCGTTTAACCATTTTTCGGCCATCCTTTGTATTCTTTGGTGACATTAGTTTACCCGATGATATTATTAAGCTTCGCATAAATTGTGGACTATCTATACAGTTCAGTACTCCCGAACCTATAGATGTTCACATAGGATCGATGTTGAAATCAGCCCGTATCTACTCATGGGTAGCTCTTTTGTCTACGACCAACATGTGCTGCGCAATATTGATGTTATCTTTCCTCACTGTCATCGCAGGATGTCCTTCTCGAATACGGTCAATGAAGTGAGTACTTAACAATTTTTTCACAAATTCACATTTTTCACCATTTTTACAAACTTCAACTTTTAAATCTCCTAAAATTTATGGGATTAATTATAGCTCTAGATTTCAAAATATTAGATATACTTAAAAAATAATATAGTTTTTGTTTTCTTAAGTCTAAGTGATCAGTTCTAATGAACTTTAAGACACTGAAAGCCCGACTGTTAAATAATAAAGTTAGACGATATTGTTATGTACGTAATGTTTCCTTTTATTTTTTAAACATATAAAATTAAAAAGATATATTATGGATATCTATTACCAAATCTTAACTAAAATTATTTAAAATATTCTCAACGCAATACGACTAGGTCTTTTTCAGTTTCGCGTGCTAATTATCATATTAATTAACTTCCTATGTGCGGTGTCATTTAAAATTTTGTGATACATTTTACGTTTCATTTTATTTCTTATGTGGTTAGGTGATTATATATAGTCACACCCAGTTTCTATGTCATTCATTTATTCTTATTCACTTTTTACAGGTCAATATTTTGCATCATAATGGTTTCTCTAATCGTTTTTCTCACATTTTCGGAGAAAAATTCATAAAATATCAACTGTATTTCCATTATAGAGTAATATACCGAGTATTAGTTATTACTTTTACGAGACTATGAGTGTGGACAACAAATTCATCGGAAAAGATATCGCTACCGGTATTACACTTATCTTTTATTCCCGTAAGAAAAAGAATATATTTTATGCATTTTTGTCCTGTAACCATTTTCCATGAAAACATTTTCATCTCTTATCCCTTAAAATAAAAGTACATCCATCGGTAGCAATTTGTCTACGTTGTTTAAAGTAAGCGCTATATATTAACTATTATTATATTCGGTTGAAATAGGGTAGATAGGATAGTATTATCCTCAACTTTAACTTTGCAATATTTAAAAAATCTACACTATTTTATTTATCTATTATGTACGTACTATATAACTATGGCTCTATTTTGTGATATTTTACAATAAAATGTTATTAAGGACAACAGCGAAGTTTAATACATTCAGTACATCTGTTACCATAATGAACGGCATCCATCGGAAATACGTAAATCACAGGCATTAAAATTACAAAACATGATGAACTTTCGAACTTTTTTTAATTAGTAGAATACGTAGAAAAAAATTAAAAATGTTTCCAGAAATTTGTGAAACGCAAAGGTTTATTTTAACATTTAGGACACAATGGATTTCCATTACAATTTTTTATACATGACTTAAATTTAAATTAGAAAACCTAAAGAAATAATATTTACAAACTAACTTATGATAATTCTTAATGACTGAAGTAAAAATATACGCAAGATAAGCAATGTTTCAAACATTTTGTAGTAAAATAAAATCTTTCTGTGGAGTGCAGTATTGCATATAAAAATTATTTCTCACATTTACACCCTTAAAACAAATACAGTAAAATTGTGTTCATGAATGAAACATAAAAAATTAAAACACTTCATGCGTGTACACACATACCCTTGCACGTAAGCATGCATGCATGCTCGCACGCACACATATATGTATAAGTATTAAATGAGCAGTGCAAAATATTATGTATCATAAGCATTGAAAAAATATTTCGGGGCGAAATTTATGTCAAATGTTAGATTTAACCAAATATGTTTACGACGAATCTATTTAATCAATGAGAAGTCTTTTTTAATATTCATTAAGTATTATTTATATTATTTAATCGTGAAATGTTATATTTAATATATATTGGACATTCTACGCGAAGCAGACAAATAAAAAAATATGGATGTTTCCGATTTTAGTAATATTCGTTTATGTTGTAATTATATATGTAATCAACCCAAGTACAAAATATTTTTACAGTATAAAGCCTTGTTAACGAGTTAGAGGAGTTTGAAGTTTTGATTAACTGGCAGGTATGCGCTACCTTGAATCCCATTACCCAGTTTTTAAAAGTTGTCGTTAAATAAATAAAACAGACGAAGTTATTCTTCGTTTAATGATGTTTTTAATTCAACTTAGAATTTAATTTTTTTTGGAAAAGAAAAGTATTTTAATTTTAGAAACTCGAATCCACAAAGTTTATCCACCTAATGTTTTTTAAATATTTAATACCGTATATATAATCTATGCCAAGTTTCATAATGGGCGTAAAAGCCGTTTATGAGCTAGAGCGGTTACAGTGCCGAAGCACCGCCTGGCCTCGCCTTCCGCCAGCTAGTGCGAGCTTTTAGAAACCTTCAATCAAACAGATCGCGTACCCCATTTTGTTTAATAATTTTGTAATACTTAAAATTACAATAAAACGAGATAATTGTTATAATAACGTACAAGTTTATTTAGAATTTTTTTAAGTTGTATAAGCTTCACTATTATTCGTGCGTTTTATAATAATACCTTCAGTAGTCGGAATGAAAGCGTGGTATTTTTGTGTGTCTGGTATTATTACTAGAGAGTAAAATATGCGTTTCAGAAAAAAAACTATTTTCTTAAATTTTCGCTTTCCGAATATACTAAACATAACTTTGAGGCATTGACGTTCTAGCCCATTCGTACAACTGCTCCAATGTCGTAATGGCTTGGTTTGACGACGATTGTAAACTAGTTCGTGCCGCCAGGCGTTTTAAGTTATCATATAGACCATTATACGGATATTTCCCATGTGAAATGGCATTAAAATGAAATTCTGTATATGTGTCTAAATCCTGTTTAAAATAGAATAGGTTAATGAAATTGAACCTCTTTTTGAAGTATTGTAATGCCCCGTCAGTAATATAAATGTATTTTTTAGTAGTTAGGTTGTTTTTCTGGGGATGCTGGTGCAAAATGTTTTGAAAAGTATAGAAAGTAGCGGTGCCGTCTAATATCATTACGATACGTCCATGTTTTAAATTTTGCTCCTTTCTGTAATAAACTGATGTAAGGAGAGTGGCTTAGTCGTTATTTCAGTGAAATGATTGGGAAACATCTTGAACTATAAAGCTGTAGTTTTCGGAAAAATCGCATTAATTAATAATGTCTCCGTCTATAATTGACTCTTTTAATAATTTAAAATTCTAAGCTTGATAGCCTGTTATGTAAGCATGAGGTGTCAAAACCTCTAAAGCTAAGCAAAGGCTCCCGATGAACTCTTCAGATGGAAGGACTCGAGTGACGATGCTGAAGCGATCTGTATTAAGCTACACATCTGTTACTTGATTTTCATCAAATGTTTTTTTCAGATGCTCCAGAATTTTATCAAAACCAGGGCAATTGCTATGTCGGTCACTTCGTGTTAATTTTTGTGTAATCAAATTGCAAGTTAGCGTCGAATTTTACACATCATCTTTTGCAGGCTGTCCTTGTAAGATGTAAGAGGGTTCACCGACTTGTAAGTGAGAGATGAAATATCTCCCCCACTTAGCACCAATTTAACATTTTGCTGGTAATTATATATGCAAACTACATGTGTACCCGGGCATCCAGCAAAAACTCACTACTGAGGTCGCAATGTAAAGAAATTTGAAAGGCCTTTGCTTTTCTTTCTTGCCGTCTAGATGATGAAATTCTTCAGCAAGTCTGTTTTCACTCCACGATTTAGGCCCTAACGTGAGGATTACATTTTTCTCAGAAATGTATGTGGCAGAGTCTTTAAACTTCTCTTTCAACTGTAAAAGTATTTCGTCATTGTTGGATTTTACATCGTCTGTCTGTGTTGACTTTGTAAAAATATTTTCTTCGGGAATATAACACGAACTTTGAGATTGCAAAGATTAAATTGTAGATTGGGTCGATTGGCTATATTGATCGACATAATCATTCACTAGCGATTCGTTCTCTACACTATTTACACACGTATAATTTTTTACTAATACATGATCACTTTTCTGCTAATATTTTTGATAAATTTCTAAGGTCTTTTGTTTTTCTATGCGCAGGTAATAAAATGGATTAAAACATCGACCACAAGGTTTCATGATATCTATATTAAAATGTGTTTAGCGACGAAACAATGTCCCAAAATTTTAACAATATCACTCGTCACGCATCTATTTGATATCATTAAAGCTATGCAAAATATGATTTAACATTCTGACCCTAAGTAAGTATTTTACATCATTGAAGGTTTCTATAAGCTAGCCCTTGCTGGCGGAAGGCGCGGCCAAGCGGCGCTTCGGCACCGTTACCTATTTAGCTCCTAAACGATTTTATGCCCATTATGAAACTTGGCATAAATAATCAATACAATATTAGCTATTTTTAGAAAAAAATAAATTTAAGTGGATAAAGGTTCTGAAAATCAAGTTTCAAAAATTTACTTTAATTTTTTTTTTAATTTTAAATTCTAAACTGCAATTAAAATCTCATCAATTTTAAATTCAAAAATGCAGTTAAAAACTCATTAAATGAAATATAAATTCCACTCATTTATTTATTTTATTATAACCTGCCAGTCTACCAAAATTTCAAAAATCTTCTAAGTCATTAACAAGACTTTAAACTATAAAAATATTTCGTATTTTGGTTGACACATATAGGTATAACATAATCGAATATTACTAAAATCGGAAACATCAATATTCTTTACTCGTCTGCTTCGTCTATGCCTCATATGAAACACGAATATTATTCGTGTTACGAGGGTTCCATACATTTGTGCATAAATATTTAATAGTACATAGTACCTTATTAAACTGTTTACAAGTATTGATATTACTTTTCTACTTGTAAATATATCGTCTTGTTTATCTTGAACAACTACTTACTACAAAAAAGGAAGAGTTTCCGTATTCGACCCCTATTAGCTATTTTTTAATGTATGTGGAACCGTAATTTGGAGGCTTGTTATGGAACTTCCTAACGGCGAAGTGTAGATTCATTGTGTTTGCGTTTGTTTGACTTTTATTAACAAAGCTTTTTTGTTCGCCAGTGGCGGCCAAGGTCTAATGATGGACCCATAAGGTGGCGATAAGAACTCGTCAACAATTAGAAGTAGATTCACTAAGTGTTTGGGCTCGTTCGGCTTGACAAGACAGTTCGTAAATATGTCCAATCATAACTAGGAGACGCGTTAATCGATTTACGTGACTTTTTTTATTTGAGAGTAAAAAGTTTCCACTAAGTTCCATTTAAAAATGGTTAGGACCTAATCATGATACTGAAAAAATCCTAAGTAGCTCTTCAACAGATAAGAGTATAAGGCCCTTTGAGAAATTTTGATACTGGGTTTGAATTAATCGCATGTATGTAAATACTTTATTCACATATGGTGGCCAAGATATGATCATGAAACTGAAAGATGGTGATTACGGTGTAGGAATAAGGGAAGCTGTCGAAGAGATAGAAATTTTGTATTATAAATTGTATATTCATAGAGTTTGGGGTCATCTGACTGACGTTAATTGTTTATTTGTGACTGTCAAAATATGCGGTAAGAATGGCCATATTTTTAGAGTTCTTGATTGCGTGACATAAAAGCTTCATCCAGGTTAAAAAGTAATCTATACTTTTTTCCATAATGCAGGCCACAAATATATAATTCTGAGATTATATAACTGAGATAAGTTTAATAGTTAAAGTACAAATGCTAGACAAACAAATTAACTTACTTTCATATTCATATTAGTTAGGATCGAATTTTCTTTTCGTGTGATATTTGTTTATACTTAAAAATGATTTCCATTTTCTGAGTAAAAACATTATTTTTTTATTTTGTCATGTGATTATATTGTATATTATGCACCGAATTTAATTAATTGTTTACTTCAATACAATTTCAGCTCTTAATAAATCGATATAAAATATTTGCAAAACACAGATTGTTTTTTACTAATTTTAGCTGGGCCATTAAATAAATTTAATTTATGCCTAATACAAGAAATAAAACGTAACTCTAATATACTAAGACGTATTAATCCGGAAATTGTTAGTAAAGTCAAAAGCTACAGTCATTTTTTTTCTTCTTTTTTTAATATTATTTTTTATGGATTGTCGTTCTTATATTTTTTCATTTATGAAAAATGCGATAAATTTACACGAGTTTATTAAATTTATGAATGAGGCAAGAATCAATGAAAAATAATCATCAATCGCATTTTTAGTCATGAAAGGGTAGCGGTAAACATACGCCGAGCACGAAAAAAAGAAATTTTGTGAAATGTTGCCCATAAAAGATTAAACTATTTGAGAAATCATTATAAATAGCAATAGCCTTCCATCTCAGTAATTTAAATTTAAAGGGAACTTTTCAAAATTCACTTGGAAAACTCCCCAAAAATTAAACGAATGCAAGCAAAATGAACGTCACTCCTTTGAGAACTTCCCATCCCCAATTTTTGATTTGGGGATGGGTTAAGTTCTCAAAGGAAACAATTCCATCATCAAATCATCAAATCAAAAATATACCTGTGAGAGATATACTAGGCAATATATACGTTCCAAAAATTCAAATTTTCGTAAATAGTTTAATAGAATATTACATACCATTAAATGTTTATAAATACCTAAATATACATAGAACCTTATTAGAGCGAGTTCCACTCGTGCTTGATAGGTTTTTATTTTTGTTAGTTTACTTTTTTATTGTATTGTATTGTTTTAATTGTCTTTTTGTATAACAGCATTCATAATCTGTCGCAATCTCCTACAACACAATATATTTTTAAATGTATTGAATGAAAGGAATTACGTAAGATTTTAGTAATAAGCCTGTCTTATCTATTTACATATTATAGACAAATAAATAAGTTTGTTCCAATAGCGGGCACTCTCTGCTGATAAAATTTTTCCTGCCAAAATTGGATTGACATTTAACGTAAAATTGTTTGTAGACGCAAACTCTTTACCTACTTTATAACATTCTTTGTGCATTTAGGCAAAACCACTTAAATTTCTAGTTTTTACTCTTTCTACATCTGATACTTTCGCTTCTGCGGTGTTTCCGTCGTCTTCTTTAGTATATTAATTGCCATATAAAATTATATGATAATTAATATACAAAAGAAAAGATAATACTTCCTCCAATTATACCCCAAAGAATACATTACTATAGTACACGGCATCGTTAGTCAATTTAAGTCCTCTTTGATTATGTTTTCTTGTTAACAGAGAACTCTACAAGATATACAAAAATTTTATTTAACTTCAAACCATAGACTTTCATAATTTATTTTTTAGTTTGCTAAAACATGAAGCATTTTGTGATTCATGTTGAATTTCATAATTGAATGAATGTTACAAATTTTCTATCTAAATTATGAAAAAGCATTTAAAGACAAAATTTCCTAATTTACAATAGAAAAAGAATCGGATTTTGAAGCATATTACAAAAAGTTGTTTTTTATTAATTGTGGCATTCCTTAACCCTCATTCACAAAAATCACTTACGTGAAAAATTCTGAATGACCACAAATATTTTCTAGAAGACGTACCTAATTTTTGTTGTTCTGAATACTTATAATGATTTCGTAATGTTGATATTTTCTAAACAGCCTTTTAAAAATTTCCTTAAAAAAAATTGTGCATTTTGGCAGAACGCATGTACACAAATAAAGCAGGTCTTTAGTGTATTCATAAATTATTCAGATGATGGAACTCAGCAGAAAGTGTAATTAATATCTTCATAACTTCAATTATTACTTAATCAATGAACAACAAAAGGCATATCAAATGGTATAACAAAATTGAATGGAAACATGTTTTCCTTGCCCTATTTAATAATTTACTCCACAGATAAGAACTCGTAAATTAAGGTAAAAGTTGTAGGAAATAAATCTCTTTTCTTAACAACAGTAGGCAAGACAAATCGCTTTCGCATGACTTGCATTACGACTTCCATAATCACAATTTAGGGTCACTCTAGAGAGCTTTACGTTAATTCACTATTCATTAACCTTCAAAAGTTTTAGTTTGCTATTTCGCGGTAATTCGATAAATCATTTCCTAAAGATTTTGAATATTATGCAAGTAAGAGCGTTACTAAATGGAAATTTTAGCGAAGTAAATTGTTTTGATATTTTCTTTAGATTAACCAAACACCATACATTGACTCTAAAAGACAGATTAACTTTAACTCATCTTATTTTATCTTTTTTATATAGCCATTTTTGCAAACAAATTTATGGACACCGCTCATATACAGTTATAGATGAAAACTCAGAGTTCCTGTAAACTGTGCTTATCATTATATTACGATTTATAACGAAGGAACAATGCTGAAATCCAAATTACATTGACGTGCGATCCCCTTGGAAAAAAATTTGCAATATTTTACGTAAACATTGTAAATATACAATAATTAAGAAAATATTTAATACATGTGGATTGCCAAATTTTGAAACATCGCAGTTTTTCAAAAATAATAGTAAATATAAACTTTGGTTATTTTATTTCATACATTTTAAAATATTCCCTTAAGTTCCAGTGTATTTTTTATTTATTAAAAGTCTCGCTTGAATGTTATAATATAACGTATTTGTGTTTTCAATTTCTCAATAAAAAAAAGAAATAAATCTTTCATTTTATATTGTTGTCAATCTATCAGCGAAATACCTTTAATGTATTAAAAACAAATTCACAATCGATATTTTAAAAGAAAACGTACATCAAATTAATAATGTAAGAATATTCTTGGGCTTTATAATTTGCCTTCGACTCAATTTAAAATGAACTAACAAATCCTTTTTATTTAAAAATTTTCCAACGCTTTTCATGAATAAATTGACATTGTTGAGATTTCCGCTATTTAAGTTATTTACGGCCTACTTCTCCTTGTAACTATAAGACAAAGTTATTATAATTTATTGTGCGGTAGCATCCTTTTATTTTACTTATATCTTGAAAACTGATTATGTGTGACATATTTGTAGAAGTGGAATTGGAACGAAATACTTACGTAAATAAATACACATTTGTGTACTAACCCAGTATCGTTTTTTTTAAGTATTATTTCATAGGTATGAACACAAATATATATATATATATATATATATATATATATATATATATATATATGTGTGTGTGTGTGTGTGTGTGTGTGTGTGTGTGTGGTGTGTGTGTGTATGTGTATATCTCTATATTTATACCTTTACTTATATGATTTAAAGATAAGCTAAAAGCTGACGTCTCTCGCTTCATTGGCTACAGCCAATTGAAAGAACACCAGTACTAATTTGGGCTTTAACTGGTTAGTGTTTTGTTTGTCTTAATATTAATTGTTGCTTTATTCAAATATTTCACCGGCTTAAATACATTAGCAAAACTTACGAGGTCAATCAATTAAAAATAAGCACAGTAGTAACACCCAATACTTCATTAGATAAAAAATATACCAAATTTCAATAGTGAACATCAAGCAAATTGTTAAATTTTTCACCTGTGTAACAAGTTTTAAAATTGATACAAACTGACTTTCAAAATCATGTCAGGTGTAAGGTTTTCACAGCACCTCTACCATCCATTTTGTATATTATCGATCAAATTTTTCTCTACACATCAACCCAATATCCACAAAAAACCCTCGCCAAATACAATTACGCTTCCCACTCGACTTGTCGATAGTCATTCCGCTCGTACCATGACAGACACAGCTTAAATAATTGAATGAGTGATCATGGCAGCTGTCGCTGCGTCACCTGACAACCCACTCGGCCATAATTGAAACGTATTACGGGTTCAACTCTCCCAACAGACGTTGATATCGTTAAGAAAACGATGGTAATGATATGGTGCTCGGAAAATGTTACCTCCCATGATGGATTGATATAATGACCAGTTAATCGTGTTGTGCGATGTGAGTTGAATGACGGCGGACGGAAAACAAAACCGCTGCTTTATTTTTCTTTAAGCACACAATTGGAGGCATAATTTTTCTACGGGGAAATATCACCTGCATTGAAACTCTGATTAGCTTGTCACTATAATATATTCATAATAAGCCTTTTAACTCGGCACTGTTATTGACATTTTTTATGGACTACGAGTATTATTATGTGCTATATAAAGTATTTATGGGTTAGTGTTTGTATACTTTTAAATAATAACGTCCATTACGTTTTGTCCTTAGCGACATATAACAGATATTTGCCACCATCTTGACCATGTTCTCTGCCAAACATTTGCAATGGTTTTCCCACATTCGTCACAGTTAATCCGGGTCATGTTGTGGACTCAATTATCCATCGATGGTCTAGCACTCTGACTTTATGACTAGCCAATTTTTTGTAAAAATATCAGTTATTTTGTCTTCTTTTGAAATAATTCCTGTCCAATTTCTCTTATTTTAAGGTGTGTACTCATTATCTTTTGGGCTGTTGTTATTTTCTTGTATTTTTCTTACATTTGACGTTCGTAAGGTAAAATAGATGGAATACAATTATAAATTTGAGTAAAATTGGCCGTTTTTATTTAAATAAAGTTTAATACATCTTTAAAAATGTATTTTTGTTACCAGATCTGTATTCTGCTAATGTGATTCGTCTATCTAGTCCTTCCTTATTATTTTTATAGCCAAATAATATTTGTGTATCTAAATGGGTATTATATTTTACGTCTTCTAATTTTAAATTAAGGTTGGTTTTTACCTAAAACATTTGTCATAACATGGGCTTTGTTTATGTCAATATTTGTGTTTAATTTTTGTATTCTCTTTAGGGAACTTATCATTTATCAAGTTAATTACATTGTGGTCTCTGAATCTGAGATAATTCATATTTTTTAACTTATTTTATTGCTTTCTTCATTTGAGATAAGCTCTTTGTGCGTAATTTGTAATAAAGCAATAAAAAACAGCGGTGATATCTTCGGTCACGTTGACTATTTCATGTATGACCTCAAATGGCAGTATTTATTTGGATGCATAGAATATAAAACAAGATAAAAATGGTATGTTTGCCGATCTGTGTAAAATATGTGTCATCAATTTAAACGCGCCAAATCAATTTTAAACGCGCCAATTACAATGTTGTTCACGCCCCCACTTCTGCTCATAACCATCATGGAAGTCTTAAATTCCTTCTTGTTTCCGCACGTTTGAATTACGTATCGTAAGTTAGAAACAAATACTCTAAAATTTTAGTATTGTTCACATAGTTATCGATTGCTCATCACGATATCGAGCTAAAGCAGAGGTATAAATTAGCGGATATATGTAAATTTTATTTCCTTAAGGAAAATTGCATTCCACGATTTTATTATTTATGTAGTACTAAAATATTGATTACTATATTATATATATGTACAATAAACTGATTAATGGAAACTCGAGAGTTTACTGATATAATTCTTCGGTTTTTGAGCATTAAAATTAAAAGTTTCGTCATTTTATTTTGGAAAATTATTTGCTCTCGTTATTAAATTTGGACATACCTACTTGTATTTCTGTAATATACACACAACATCGTATTCAACGTTTTTCAATGGAAAAAATAAACGATTAAACACGCAATGGTCTTGGTAAATAACGAAGCCATTCAGTGTAAAGGAATGACAGCGCCACACCCCGATGATCTAATGAGTGAATATAGCGACGGAAGTAAAAATAAATAAAATAACAGTTTAATAAAGTAACTTAATATAATAGCCAAATGTGTAAACTAAAAAAATTTTTATGGTTAATTTAATATCTAATTATTTAGGTAAGTATTTCGTTACAATTTTGCTTCTACAACGTTTAGAGAGTCGTCGTGTAAATAATGCAAAAACTTATAATTTGTCAGTATAAAATGACATTACTAGTTTCCGGAACTACATGTAAATACATATAATCAATTTCGAACTCTGATCTCTTGAAGTGCTAATATCATTACCATGCACAATTTCACCTCCACTCAAAATCTTTCAGAGGTATTCTGTAGTCTGCACATTTATTAACCGCTCGCCACTATATCGAACAAAATTAGCATAATAGAATAGTGGATATTTTTAAATTGAATGTTTATTAAACAAATTAAATTTTATGAAATTTTAACGTCAACAGGTACAAGAATATTTATTAATTCATTAAACACAAAGAAATAATAACATGTACACATGGTTATAATATCGAAAATTGAAATAAATGAAAAAGTGAAGGATTAAAGTTTAAATAAATAACAGGATTTAATTATATATAACACCAAAAAAGTGCGAAGTTTCCAAAGGGAACCAGGTTTTAAAACAAGTTATGGTCCGTATAAATTAAAATTATTTTAGTTTTTATTGTTAAAATTTATCGTGTGGATTTAAACCTTCAGGAATTCCAGGGCAATGAAATTAATTGAGACTTTATAAGTTTAATAAATAACTGCTTAATTGCCTTCAATTCCAGAGATACAGGTGTTTCGTTTATAAGGCTTCGTTAATAGAAACTAATGAAGGCAAGATATTTGTTTTGTTCCAAAAGGGACTTAAAAGTTCGTTTATAAACTTAAAATATCTTAAATGTTTTAATTGTAATTTTCTCAATAAAGGGCCAAGGAAATTAGGATTCATCGATTTGTTGCATAGAATATTTTAGAAAACATTTAATTTACTGACCAGAAATCAATATATATTTACGAAATAATTGAAATTTTGTCAATTTGGTAATTAGAAATTTTCTTAAATATTACAACTAAATTATCTCTATTAACCCATTACTTTCCATTTCTAGTTAATGTACTTCTCAATTACGACTTTCATTAAATTCAATGCAATATTTCTAGAAAGAAAATCTTCATAAAGATAGAAAGCAATTTAATCAAAAAATCTTCGTAGCTTTAACACGATTTAAAGCCTTTATTATATTATTTTTATTAATCTTATATGTTATTTAAATAACATATACCTTAGACTTTTATCATAAAAAAACATTTATTATTTTAATATGTCTTATGGAAATAAAGAAAAGCAGCACTCATTTACTTTCATAACATTATTATATTGCAGAATTATTATATAAAATGAACTAATTTAAAAAATGAAACTGTCTCATAAAGATGATTACACATTAGGATATTCACGTTATGACTACAATATTTATCACGATATTTATGTCATAATGACATAACATTCCCTGTACTAGTATCACGTACCTGTGCAACGACATCACCAATAACGATTTTATTTAAAATCGAAGAGTTATATTAAATTTGTAGATTATAGAAAATTTTGCTGCTGGTTACGATCTTTTGCTGGCTTTTATTTTTACATGTACACACATTACACCAATTAACAATGAACAACTGACTATTATCACTTGTCGCAGTTCGTCTACAGCTACAGTATACGTCATTGCGCAGAAAATAATGGTACAAAGACCACATAGGTAATTCACGTGTCACGCCTACTTACCATCTCTAGCTACATTTTATACTTTTCGTTTAGATTTATTGATTTATAACGATATAAATATTTATAGGTTTCAGTAAAAGAATTAATCGAATAAAATGGAATAAATTGGATAAGAAATAACTATTATATCTGTGTTTCTGAAAAAATGTTATAACGAAAATGTACGACAAAAAACCGTTGTAAACGAGCATACTATTTTTAAATCTACCTCAGTATTAGGATTTCTTTTGAATATTCTCGTAACGACGTAGAATCAAGAGATCAATGATTTTAAAGCCATACTAGGCATGCTACGGAAAAAGTTGCCAGATTCAAGTTAAATGGCTAAAATAGAAAAATACTAACCTATGTATATTGCATACATTGGCTATTTGCAAACGCAACTAGATGCACAAAAGTTGGACAAAAATAAAAAGTTATTTTCGAATCTCTACACCTCTTTTTATGACTTATCTAACGACAGGCCCCACGCGGCTATATGTTCTTTCATCCTTCAGTTCCTTGTATGGAGTAATAATTTGTATGGAGTAATAATTAATAAGTTGCCGCCATAATTTTTTTTTCATAATATTTTTGATCATTGTATTGCCGTTCATTGAAGTTCCTTCAAACACAAAAGACAAAAGTATTGCCGTTCATTGAAGTTACCTTCCAAATTACGTCTACACATGCCAATGGTCTCCGAGTAAAATGGTTGTGATATACGGATAGTGTCAATAATTTCCGAGTTAAATGGCTGTAATATACGGATAGACAGTCGAATAGATGGACAGAAAGAAAATATAAGTTTTTTGACATTTGGCTATGAAACCGTAAAAAGTAATAGATTTCGACATAGAATTGGTAATTATTGATTTTTAGATTTTTTTCTTCTCTATAAGATCTTTTATTTTATCGACTTTCAATATTATAGGACGTCTTGAAATACTTTAGTGATTTGATGATCAGTGAATGAAGTCATAGTAAAAATAAAGAAAAAGCGCTTTAAGGTTCATGTCTTTTTGTTGCATGAACCAAAACTCTAGAAATTTTGCAGCAATGTAAGACTGTAAGCCTTAGTATACAATATTAATTTCAAATTGATATCTCAAGCTATTCTGAGAAAAGGGGCTTTAACAGACAAATGGATGGAGAGTCAGGTGATCCCATAAGGTGTCCGTTTTTTTCCTTCTAAGGGATTAAATTTTAAATTAGAGTTTAGAATGTGAGTTATTAAAGTAATAAGTAAAAAAAATTTATATCACATGCTTCACCCTTCAATGTCAAAATAAATAATCAAGCCGAACGAAATTTTATATCGAAACGATAAAGAAATAGAATTCTTATTTCTGCAAGCTTTTTAAATATTTTAACCCAACGTTTTAAAATAAGTAAAACAAGACATAGGAAATGGTCAGTAAGGGCACCACACAGTCATGAAAGATATTGTAAGGTTACCATGTATGTATTAGTTTATCCCATAGTAAATTTTTTCCACCAATATTCCTTTTTGGAAGTATCGCTTTTTTTCAAAAATGAGACACGTAAGGTGTGTGTTCCTTGAATGGAGTCATTTTGTAGTGATTTAAACTAATAAAAATTTTATAGAATATTTAATCTTATCAATATTTGGTAATTATTACGTGAAAAAATATGACCAATAATGAAAAATATGCTCATTGCAGTGAGAACACACTGAACAGTAATAGGTAGTTCAGTATAGATTAAAAATGAGATATTTCTCAATTTTAAGAAACGCTACTTTTGTACTACGTAGCTCTGTTCTGTTTAGCCTCTTCTTCCGCGTTTCATCGCCTCTACATCTTTTAGCGTGATGTTTAATATCTCCTAATAAGTAGGAATAACTAATATATGTACGAAAGTTGATGGTATTATGTTTCATAAATTGAGTCTTGAGTCGCAAGTGGATGGGAGGAATACTTTTCCCGATTTATTTTTATATAAGTGAAGAGTTAATTTTATCCAAATTACAACTTAAATACCAAAAATTTACTTTTTTTTCCGATATGGATCTCTCATATTTTAAGATATATATATATATATATATATATATATATATATATATATATATGGAAAGACTAACAGTTAAGCAAACAAGTTCAGCAAATAAAAATTATGAAGGAAATAAGATTTCAGATCAATTGACGGTACTAACTAGACCGCTCAATGCAATATGCATAGATAAATTCTGAAAACCTATAATATTTAAGTCAGTAACTTATAACATTGACAAAATATATATAGCTTCATCTGTTTTAAAATTAGTTTTTAAATTTATTTTTTAAAAAAACATTCCCTTCAAATGAGAAATAAAAATAAACAAATCAAAATTTTACGCAGTAATGAACAACCGGATGCAAAAAGCGGCAGCATGATTTAAAATAAAAGTACAATTTGAACGAGCGAGGATTCAAAATCGTTCAGCAACTAAATACAAAAAGCGGCAGTTCAAACAAAGTGTACTATAGCTCTCAATCTGTAGTATTACATAAAAGGTCTCAATGTGCAACACGAACAAATTTCTATAAAATTATTTCTGTAAATTTGTTCTCTTGATAAAAACCAGAGATTTCAAAATTGTGATTACTTATACCAATGATTAGTAAAGTAAATCTTATAATAAAAGTTTTTTTTGACCACGGAAAATTACATTAAATAGTTTTAAGCACAAATAATGGGTACCGTCTATGTACCGACATAAAGATCCCGAAATACATTCAGTTTAAAGTCCAGCAAGGTTTTATAAAACTTTAGGTTTAAATTTTATGAATTTATGCGGTTATAAGAAGTGAATTTATAAATGATAAAGTTTTTAGAATTTTGGACACGTGTACATGCTGTTCAGCGCTATGAAAAAATTACGTCTGAAAGCAAACGAAAGCACCATTCCATTTTGTCGAACTTATAAAAGCGCGAGAAAAATAGTATATTTATTCGTACTTACATACGTACACACAGACATACATATTCAAAGATTCCAAAGTGATTCTTGCTTATTCAGTATCATTTTACTCTGAAACACTCTCCTTCCCTGGTCGTAAAGGAACCTCTATTATACATATTCCACTGGATCCATCATTTTGATGAAAGTAAAATTCTAATGACATAAAAAAATGATAGTAATATTAGAGAAAATATGTAATTGATATCAATCTATTACATATTTTCTCTTATGCTTTAAAAATGTAGCTATTAAAAATTTATTAAAATCTGTTCAGCAATATTTAAAAGACATCTAATCAAATAATTAACATATGTTAATTGTTCACAATGTAAATATGCTATATCTTTCACAGACCTACAAACATGGTATCATACATAATACTTCAAAAAATACCTACAAACAACATAATCGCTATAGTTTTCCTACAATTAAAAATACTTTGACAAAGGTTTTAAAAATCTTAATATTTATGCGTTTTCCCGATATAATTTTATATCCCATATAACACAGACGTTGATAATACCGTCCTGAATATGTTACGTTTATTAGAATTAAACCCAAAAATATTATTGATGAAAATATCGATAGTATCTCTAGATCACTACAAGCAAAAAAATTTCCTTCCATGTTGTTGAATTCTATCATATTTGTGAAAGTTGCCTACGAGTACGTGACGGTCTCCGGAAACCACCTAACTGTATCTCTTACTTATGTGGTTAGGAGCATATCGAGTAGAAGAACAACATAATGTTGAGTGAACCCATGCAAGAGAATCAGAAAAGGACCATACCCCTAGCTCCCCGAGTTGCATCTAACACCATTGTGTTTAAATTAAATATATTTGAAAATCTTGTGTATATTTATCTAAACTTATTTTAAGAAATTGGAAATTTTATCACATTTAAAATTACAAATATCTTAAGAAAAACCACAAATGTGGAGTGTATTAAAATTTATTTGTCATAATAACTACCCACGTATCAGAAAACATTCGTAGCGAGAGTTTTACCAACAATAATCAAAGACTATGCCACTTGAGAAGGGGCCCCCCCCCCTAATTATTTAAGTAAATAAGTAAGCTAATTATTTCCGTGCGTGTATTTTTATAGCCTAAAATGCGTTAGTAATTCAAACAAAAGTCAAAACAATTTCAAATATTTTTTGTTACAGTAGCATTGTTATGAGCTTCATACTCTGGTAAGATGAATTAACTGAGCGCGGTTAACAGTGTAAATATCTGCTCACTTGACTTATAAAGAATATAATATTAGGTTTATTAACAATTCTTTGCATGGTTTTCTTTACATGGTTTAGTGATCTCACTGCTTCTGTGTGTTGATAGTCTCTCTCTCTCTCTCTCTGATGGACCGTCACTTTCTTGCAATCTTACATAATAATTTTTTAATACGTTTTGTCGGGAGAATTATAATGCTACATTGCTTTATTTTTATACATAAGTGTGAGGGAAAGTTTTCCATCGCCGTCGACGCCTTTGGTTTTGTGTGTATCTAATTAGTTTGACATTCTGATGTCTTTATTCAATATGGATTCGAAGTCAGTCGACTTTGTTGCTACTTGATAGATCAAACGCATAAAACCATATTTGAATATTTTCTTCAATTATTTTGGAACGTGCTTATTTATTTTTTGTTTTCAATGTGATAGTTGTGAGTGTTGTGGTTTCCTTACTCATATTCGGTACATGCTTTGATTCGATAAAGCATGTACCGAATATGAGTAAGGAAACCCCAGATTCTAGATTAGACTCACAGTCTATAGCGATGTCTATAGTCTGTGATGTGTTATAGGAGCTTTAGGAGGCGTAAGCTATAGAGGTGAAGAGGACATTTTTACCGGGATATAGTTTCTCTCCAATTTGGATTTTAAGAGAACTGCATTCTATTTTTTATCAGTGACTGATTTTAGTAGGTTGGCGTAGAATATAAGTCCTTTTTTATAAGCTTTGACGACAAATCTTCACTTGTAATCATTTTTGCGGCCAGTTAATGTAGAAGGCAATCTATATGAAATAATTGCTGTCCGTGAAACTGATAATACCAATTGTAGTTGGTATTTATTATAACATATTTTTCTGAAAATAATAATGTTTTTTTCGGTTGAATGCCTCGTTAAACCCTAATTTAAATGCACTAATAGTAAATTTTATTTCAAGAAGCATGTCCTTATCTTTCATAATAACAGCCCTTCATTTTATTACATATAAATCTTACCAAAATTATGGGCAGTTAGTAAAGTCCTCCTTGATTCGAATCATCACTAAACTACATTTGCAGTAAAATTTCTTGTAAAATTGTTTTCCGTTGTTCTTGTCTCTTTAACTAATTTTGGAGAAATATTTTTCTTTGATTTTTTAACAAGTTTCACCGTATAAATCTTGAGCTCCTTCATTGGAAAAAAGACGCTTCCGTTTTTAGTGACATTTTCTAAGTTTGGATAATTTTTTGTTAAATTTTTTTATTTGTTCTTGTAAGCTATTACTAATTACTTGAAAGTTTTTAGTGCCAAGCAATATAGAAACATCTAAAATTCATTCTTGTGCTATCAATCAGTTACCTATATAATGGAAATTACTTGTAAAATTTGTAAAAATTCGGATTTTATTATTCCAAATACTACTAGAAAATCTATTATTGATTAAACATTCTTGACAAGCTAAGATATGGAGTTAATAATATGTTCTCATTTAATGAATTTACCTTTTCTTTTTCATTTTTCCTTATATTTGTCGCAATTACTTACGTTATTACACCTTTACAGACACCTTTCCATCTATTTGTTTTAATTTTTAGTATTCGAACCCATTCATTTATTGCAACAATTCTGTCCGTAGTAAATTATTACGGCATTCATTGTTTTCAATAGTAAAATTCATATACGGTCTTCTCTTCAGTAACTTGGAATATATTCCTGAATCATTATCAGAAATTATCCGCCCGTAATATATACGGCCATAATTTTTAAATTTTTCAGTGAACTAGAGAATACACAATTTTTACAATATCCGTTTTGTCAATTTATATCTCTAATGTTCATATTGTTGTTGGGTATTTTTTTAGTAGGATAGCCAAATTTGAAAATAATCCTTGTGGCTGTGAAAATCGGCACCCTATACTTATTATTCCGGTAATAGCATACATATTTAAATTGTTTTTATTAGCAGGATTGTCATTATTTATAATAAATACTATATTACATATTCGACATAATAATTTGTACTGAGAAATAAGGCCATTACGTTTCTCGTTCATAATTTTAATACTTTTTATGCCACATTGTATTGGACCATGTGTTGATATTTCTTGAAATCGTTAAAAAATTATTAACATCGACGTTACCGAGATCTTGCTTCATTCGTGTGCTAGAATAAATTATTTTTAAAACCGTTAAAACAATTATAGAAAATTATTTTTATTTTAAGGTATATCATTTTATCGTGGTAAATGGTAAGGCAAAGGTGTATGCTAACTTAATTGGAATATTATATTCATTAGTATTATCCAGCTCAGTGTAAAGATATTATGACATTACATTTATTTGCTACATAAATGTAAGTGACTGTAATATAAAACTAGGTCATTACTCCTATCGTAAGCAGAACATAACAGGTATGACTGAGTGGATGGAGTGATCCCTTTGATGAACTATCGTCCAGTATATATATTGTGTCTTATCATATAGAAGAACGGAATCAAATATTTGTTATTGACAATATAAGTAAACGGTTCCGGGAGTATTCCGTTGTTTAGAATATAAATAAATTTAGGATAACAACAGCTTATCGAATTAATAGTTTTGTTTGCACGAAGTACATTGCGTTCGAGAACATTCGAAATAGATAACTAGTAGTTAATTAGTTCTTTTGTTTGTTGTGTTCGAGAACATTCGAAATAGATAACTAATAGTTACTTTGTAGTTTTGTTTGTTGTGTTCGAGAATAGTCGGCATAGATATCTATTAGTTAAGTAGTTTGGGGTTGGTTCATTATATTTGGTCTAAAAGAAAAAAAACACACATTATGAATGATAAGTAATTTTTATAAAGAGACACACAGATAGAGGTTATGTTGAAATATGTTTAATTAATAGATGTGTATGATGCAGTGTTACGCCGCGCGGTCAAAAATAACGGACACGGATCTAATATTTAAACCATTAGCAAGGTTAACACTTCCATAGGCAATCATTTGCATTGTTATTCTCAACGACAATTCTTGTCAGATAAAGCAAGTCATTTCATGGCAGTTTTGGTGTCCGCGAGTTAAGCAAAAAATATTATTGCATGCTTATAAACATAAGGTTCTAAATAGTAACAATATCTTATCTTAATTGATTTATAATTTATTTACGGTCCATTTTAATATTATGAGTTTGTCGCTTGTATTTTCGTTCACGGGAAATTTTCAGAACACCTAAACTATAAACATGTCCACACTCTATAGTGGCGTTCTGAGAACTGTATATACCTAGTTTTTTAAAAAACCATATCAGTAATAACGACTCAATGTTACGTTTATATTTTCATTTAGTAAAAATAATACTAACGTAGCACATCTGTTACTTGACAACACTGTCAACAATGGCTAATGTAAAACCAAAAGCGCCCTTAGGGCCTATTCAAAGATACATAATAAAGTTCTTGTTTAATACCGGTACACGGGCAACACCGTCGAAAGAATAGTATCAGTCAGTATTTAGCTTATGAAATGCTTAACTTGGTCTCTGTAAGTGCGGTGTGTACGAGTGAAACGAAAAATAATATTATCTCGTTATCTGTTTTCATAACAAGCGACACAAAGGACACGTTTGTTCACAACAGCGCGAAAGACAGCCAGCTGTACGCGCCTTCCGAATCACGGTTAAATTAACTAATCATATTTTTATCCGCACGAAACATAGTTTTATTTCCTTTCCACGAGTTAAATCTACATAAAATATAAAGAAATATTATTTGTAATTTAATCTAACTTTCTTTGTTGTGTACTTATCGAGTTGGAAGGAGTTTTGTGCATGAAATCATGACTTTATAATATTGGATTTAAACAATACGTTATTATTTGAAATAATAATAAGTTCATTCATCAGAAAAAGTTTTTCCTAAATATTCTTTTGTCCAAGTTAATAAATTTTCCAGTAGCTTTTTAAAATGGACGAGCTCAGATGTAGTCCTTTTAGGGTTATCTCAGGAAGGCTGCGTCTTAAACGACTTAATAAGGGATATAAAGTTATCGAAAAAGCCTTCTAAAATGTTGGTATTTCGCCTGAAAGAAAAAAAATCTATTCACACTAGATACAAAATATTTTATCGTATTCATTTTATCGTACTCAAGAAAAGGTTTGCTGCCATATTTTGTCTCTGAAGAGAATATGGTTTATTGTGAAGGCATTCGAGGTATGATGCCAAAAATAGTCTTGCAAACATATAAACCAAGTAACTGACGACTTTTTACCAATAGCAGTAAGAAAAGTTTCAATTGTATACTATTACATAACGGGAATAAGTATGGCTCTATATTTACAGGACATTCAACTTCTATGGAAGAAGAGCATTTTTCTAGTGTTGGAAAAACTGAAGTATGAAGGTCATAACTGAGATATTTGCGTAGATTTGAGAATGGTTAATTTCCTTTTAGAGCAGTAAACAGGTTATACTAAATATCTGTGTTTCATATGTTTGTGGGGCTGCCCCGACAGAAATAACCATTGAACTCAGAAATTGTGGCCATCAAGGACGTCACTAGTTGAAGGTTATCAAAATGTAATAAGTCTTTCTTTGGTGAATTGAGACTGAATTATTTTGCCACCGCTTCATATTAAACTTGGAACAAATGAAACATTTGTTAAGGTCATTATAAAATTATGAATGTTTTGCTTATCTCTTGAAAAAAAATCCGGGACTAAGCACAGAAAAATCGAAATCAACTATTTTCGACTGACTACAGATTTAACAGCTGATAAAATATCCATAATTTGTCGAATCTATAAACAAATTCAAAAAGAAAACTTGGAAATTATTCGTTTTGGTAGTCCAAAATAAGTTTGTGAATCACAAATCACAGAAATATTTGCAATTAGTACAGCAGAGATGTTTAACTTTTCATTTGAATCGATTTCCTAGAAATATTGGAGATTATAGTGAAGAGCGGAGTAAAAGATTTCACAAACATATTTGAAAAATAGAAGAGTGATATCAAGGAAGATGGAACATCCCCATCGTGTGGATGTGTCCAGATCACTGCTGGATCCTTTTTGGGATCTAAAACAGGACCCTCGTTCAAGAACGTCTTATAAAAAACAATTTTGTCTTGATACGGTTGAAACTTTATTAAAATGTTATGTCACTTAACTTTAAACTCTATAGGTTAAAAGGAATCTTACAATGGTTTCAACTAACCTTTCAAACATCCGTGCCTCTCTTACGCTTACCTATGCTGAAAATATGGTGAATAATTAGCCTAGTTGATTAATACTGGTTGTTGGAGTGGCAGGTGTGAATCGATTGCGAAGCTGAAGCCCAAATTGTAGAGTTAACCAATCGCTCCGAAGTTCTAAGAAGTTTTAACGTAAACTTCGTATATTTGCAATCACTCACTCCGTTTGCCGCCTATGTTTAGCTTTTAAGTTACGTCTTAATTTAAAGAAGTAATATAATATTACACACTCATATTTTAGTTTTGCATATCTTTATAATCACCTTTGATAGTATATAGGTATAATTAAATAACGTTACTTTGGAAAATTTTCTCTAAAACTTTGGGAAATAATTTTTTAAAAAATTTATTTGTTGCTATTGAATATATTTGGCATTCATTTTATAGAAATTCACTATTCACAATTAAATGAAACTACATGATGTAGTATTATTTCTACTTTCTTTAAGTTCTTTACTACGACCTAGGTTTCGTTGTATTACAACATCTTCAGGTGAGGTATTAGCAAAGATAATAGATCTTTGCTAATAGCCTACCTAGGTCGTGGTAAAGAACTTAAAGAAAGTAGAAATAATACTACATCATGTAGTTTCGTTTAATTGTTTATTTGTTGCTATTTAACAAAACTATATAAAAAATATTAGTACGAGTATAAGGTATAGATTTCAAATTTTAATTTTTCAAAGTGATGTTCGACGTTTCTAGAACCAAATTGGAATTATTTTTTTAAGTCCGATACATATTTAAAATCTTCAGATGAAATTCTGAACTAACAGAAGAATAAATATAACTAGATATAAAGAGGCGTAATCATAAATTAGTCATGTGCTTCCATCCGTATTACCAACCAATACAAATTTAAGCTATGGTAGCTTCCATCAAAAATTAAAAAAAGGGTTTTAAGAAATCAAAATTGTACGAATGCTTTTATTTTGTGTAAGCTAGATTTAAATTAGGTTTCAGTACGTTTTAAACGGTTTAAACATAAATAGTGTACCAGTGATAGCTCTGAATTTAATTTTAAATTACGTTCTCGCTAAGCATTAATAATTTTTTCTGAATAATTTCGTTGTATGATAATTTATTAGTAGATATTCTCGATGTAAATATAATAGTAGATATTCATATATAATATAAAAATTAAAATGGTAATTAAATATAATTTCCATGTTAATAAAATACTAAAATATGAGGTAATATGTATTTTATCATTACAGTATTTCATTCAAGTGCGAATATTAATCAATTTAATGTGAAAAATGATACAATTTAAATGAAATAAATATTTTAACTATTAAGTTAATAATAGCACAGAATATTTATTTATTTTAAAGATAAAATATTGGGAGGCGTTTATATAATAGCCTTATTCATGTATGCGGTAAAAAAACGAGAGATGGAGCAAAAAATACTCCTTTGAAATATAAATTATTTATAATTATATATAACATTATAGATCAATTACATAAAACGGAAAACTTCATTTACTATTTGAAGTGGGAACAAATAATAAAGAAGTAAATTATGAGCATACCTCGCAGCACTTAAATTGGAAAGTTCCATACATTTAAAACAAATTCCAAAGTTTTTTTATACTGTAATACTTAAAAAAAATACCTCAATTTATTTATGCCGTTGTTCCATACAATTCTTTCATTTGTTTTCCTTTGTAGAAACATGTATCATACTTTTTCATTTTAATTAAGTTCGCTTGCCATGTGCCACCATTTACCAATGACTTTACTTTGGCGAAAGTTATAATATTGAACTGTAAACTCGTTTTAATATAACTCCTCCTCATCCACACTTCGGTATCGCCGTCATCGTCGCGTTATCCATAGTCAATTACAATTGCCTGTGTATATTATTAATTAGAAGTATCCTAAAGAAACGTCTTAATATATCACCATAAAGTCAATATATGTATTGATGTTTATATAAAATATTTTAATATAAATACGGCACATTATGGCGAAAACCGTACCAATTCAGGAGAACTCATTTTATAAGCGTACGGTTTAGAATATCCGAAAGACAAAAGGTCTTTTTAAATGGACGTATATGGTATACATTATAGGTTCAAGTGTTAATTAATTTTCATTGGCTTTACTGCATTCTCTTAATACTATGTCTAATTTATTTCCAGTTTAATCTATTAAAAAAATATAATTTATATTTCTATTTTCATTAACAAATTACTGTACATATGTGATATAAACAACATTACTCGCTAATAACCTTTATTGCCCGAAAGGCATTGCGTTAAAAAAACTAAATGCCAAATTTGATAATAATATTTCACAAATTAATTTAATACGTTACATAAGTCGTTAAAAAGTAAGCGATAAAATACATGTAAATCATTCTAAAAAGAGGTATTTACTTATTATAACGTGGTTTTGAGCACGTTTGAAATGATAAGATGAATCTTTCAATTATAGATATTTTACTGTCATATTTTATTACGTCTCTATCATTCAGGGTTATATCGAAGAAGTGATTTCAGTGGTTTACTGATTTGCTACAGGTACTCATATGTCAGGTTGATGTTTTTAAGATTACATGTGCTTACATTCTATGAATTAAAAGTAATGTTAAAGTCATTCCCTATTATCACGCATTACTAAAACTCTATATTTGGTAATTATTTTTAAAGGAATTAAATTTAAAACTCGATACTTCCTCATTTGATACTCTTAATCTCCCATATTCTACGTGCATGTGCACAAATACAGAGTATAGATTTAGTTAAACAGTACATATTTAAGCACTTTCAATACTTACCCTGCATAGTATTATGAATATATTATTATAATTACAAATATTATTTTTAGTAAACAGGTATATTACCTGCTATTATGTAGCAATTTTCTATGAAACAGGTATATTCACTGTTCCATATTCCAAAATAATTAATAATCTCGCTTACAATTAGAAGTAATTTATTTTCAGATTTTTTTACTTGTGCTGCAAGATCTCCTATTAGTGTAAGATTACATGATTCAGGTTTGTAAGTCGACCGGAAGAATCCTATAGGTTTTGATATAATATAGTAAAAATAAAACCTTTCGAAGAACTATATTTTTTTTGTTGCGTTATCAAAAAACTTGTAATTTTTGAAACAATATAAGATTTTAGAAGTATAAGATATTAACTTCAATTTGCTAGCTCAAGTCGTTTCTGAGAAAATGCGCTTTGACAGGGAGAGTAAGGGTACCGTTTTTTTCACTTTGAAAGACGAAACCCAAAATATTTCCTTTTGTTGGCGCGGACGAAATTAATTTCCAAATCGGATAAATCGAAAGCGGACACAGAACATTCCTATTGGCAACAAAATTTAAACATTTCAACAATTGTTGCGCCATTTAGATTTTATATTACTTCTCTTTGCAATGTTTTCTTCCTGAAAATGTACAACGTATCTGTTATCCAGAATACTTACCAGGTTGATGGGAATACTTTTCGTATCTCCATGTCAAAAAATTATGAATCATCTACAGGTTACTAAATCAGAATAAGAATAAAACAATATACGAGTATTTAAACTGGAGAATTTTATGATTACAATATTTCCTTTGATTTAATATTTATCTAATATGGGAAAAAACTAAGAAGTATTACAGACTATAGGAAATATACAATATTTAGTTATGAACTATAAGAATATGGCAATACTAACTGACATACACAAATCTGGTAGCATTCAGCGGTAGCATCAAGAGTACAGTGAACGCTGGAAAAGTATTTTTCATTAGTGATATATTCATATATCATTTGGTCATTAGGCAGAATTTTTTTTTCACTTTAAAGAGTATTTCTACTGGAATATACATACAAATAACGTTCGCATACAATTTTATACAACATACAAATCTACGAAACTGAAAATAAACTTTAATTGTGTATAATCCTTTTTTAAGCATCGCGGTTATATCACGAATGTTTCATTTGTGCTCTTGGCCATGAAGAATTTTCAATCACTATTTAATTAAAAGATTTCGGGGATTTTTTTAATAATTTAATATTTCTCCAACATATGGAAACATACTTAATGCGTATAAAATATTTTTACATCTAAATCACTGTAAGTTGAAAAGAGAATTTTCCAAATACCTAAGTGAAAAATTGAGGAACTAATCACAACTATGGTAGATACAATTAAATATTCGAATAAGAATATAAGAACCTCGGAACTGACTTTGTGCTGAATTCAATATTTCTAACGTAGAATTGCATTGAATAAGTTGGTAAGAAGTTGAAAAGCCGGTGGTAAAAAAGCTTTTTGTAAAAATAGAGCCAGTATTGAGCTATAATTTGTACAATAGCAAAGCATGTCTATTGAAACTGAACAGCAATATAATCAATCATAATATTGTATCTCAAGATTTTTATGAACTCTTCTTTGAAGAGGTAGTTATTGAAATTATGACGGATTACGAAAGCGTCTTTTTTCGTTTATCCAATTAGTTTGGCTTTTATAATCTGTTTAGTCTGGGTATTTAAGGAGCTTTATTCAAAACGATGAATATCGTCCATTTTTCATGATATGTAAGTAATTATTTTTCGTAAGTAGTTATTTTTCGTGGGCATTGTGTAAATTTTATTTCCTTTTCCGAAACTTCTGTATTTGAACATTATGTCGTAATAACAGTTCATATGAAGAATATTCCGTTCAAAGTATGTAAATAACTCGAAGACTTTGGAACTACATGTGAAACTGAGAACTGTAAAATGTTTAGCTTTTCATTTTCTTATAGCTTTTTAATCAATTTTGTCTGCTTTAATTTTTTGGAGACATTTATCCATGTTTGGTTACAAGCTTTGCTAGAATATTAAAACTTGGTTTCAGAAGTTAATAAGTGTGAATTTTGTGTGTATAAATGAAGTAGATTTTGAAATTAACTCGAAATGGGTTTTTCTAATACTGCTTATTAATCGTGTAAATGTTATATATATATATATATATATATATATATATATGTATATACAAATATGTATATATATATATATATATATATATATATATCACATATATACAGATCATATGTGTGTGTGTGTATTGTGATCTTTATGTCTGAGGCACATTGAATATAATGGTCAGTCAAATTTGAATATATTTATGTATAAGCTAATATCATATTCTGAACATAGGCTTAAAACGTATCAAAATTAACGCAGAACTTCACATATCCCTTGATAATTAAATCTAATATTTTTTTAATAATGTGCATAAATAGATAAAATTTATGAATTTTTCTCTTGAATTACAATTTTACTAAGACTTTTACAAAATACAAAAAATGGAATAATATTATCAATTTATTAACTTGTTCAAAGCAAATATATGCAAAGACACAATTATTTTAATACACTTAAAATATCGTCGCCGTAGTGTGTTGGGTTGATCACAAGGTATACGCTCTTTGACCCCGGACGCGGAGACCTAGGTTTGCTTCCCGGCCGCTCGCCGAGCGGGACTGAACTGGTGCTTTGGTTGGCTGGAACAGTTTGTTCTCGTAGCAATAAGTAAAGTAAATAAATAAATTAATTAAATGAGACATTAATTAGATCTCAGCCTTTGACGATTTTATACCATTCCGTAACTTTATTTTAAATTTGGCGTCAAAGGGCCTGTTTTTTGTTTTTTCTTTTATTAATCATATTTCGCGGGAACTTTTTTATATCTTATATTATTTTTATGCGTATTTTTGAATTTAATAAAACTAAAAATTAAGGATTATGTTATTTATATTAACATTCGAAAAATGTTATTTAGTTCATTTACGTTCGGTTTTTCTTTAAACCATGTGATAAGAATGTATACGTCTGAGGTATAAATTTGTATTGTTCATGTGTTTCAAGTCTTTTATATTTGTATTGTTTATGTTTCAAGTCTTAATGTAGATTAAAAGTGTACAACTGTTTTATTACCCACGCCATATGTACTTATTATTCATATGAATATATGAATATGATAAATTAATAGAGAATAAGATAATGTTTTAATTATATTTATTAATTATAATTGTAAATTTTATTATAGACCTATTATATTCTTGAATTTCATTCTCTAATAACAAGTTATTTAATTAGGAATAAATTAATTAAATTTATAACTTGAACTAAATCAGCGGGTAGAGCATATGGTTTAGCGACTCTGATTTCCATGCACAATTTTTCAATAAAAGATACGTACAACACATCTATATCCATAAGATATTCTACATGTAAAGATTACATATGACACGTGTATATTATCATTTAAATCATCAATATTACAAAAGAAACTATATTTTCATATGTTTCATCACATATATTTCAAATTATCATCATATACTCTAATTATCATCAGCTACGTGTTTTCTGATTAGGTTTAATGATCTTTTAAAATCACATGGGTATCTACATGGATTATTGCTTATATGTATATTTTCTGTTATTATGAAACAAACAATTAATTTTGGTTAAGGTTTCTAACTTTCGAAATCAAATATTTACATCGAAAGTTCAATTTAAAAATGTTTATAAGGGGAAAAACCTAATACGGTATAAAAGAATATAGATTATTTTTAACCTAATATATTTTTATTATATATTCCAACAAAGTACGTATTTCATACAACATATTGTAATTTATCGTATGTATAGAAAAATAGAACTAATTCTTAACATGACATAATGAAAATAAATTATCAAGTGGTTTACAAAATAAAGTCCGTTAATCGGTTGAACCAAAAAAGATAGATTCGAAGCATATGTACAAAAGCAATTGTTTAGTATCCATCTGTTACGTGGACGTGTAAAAATATTAAACACACCTATAGTCTTCTCTATTTAGACACAACTTATTCTATAAACAAGCAACATAAAAATATTTGTTTTGGTTCCACATTTTCAAATTGTTTGTTATCAAATCTGACAGCTTACTTTTGCAAAAATATTTTACTTTAATTAAAACTTAAATTTTTGTGTTATTTTCAATTAATTAACTTTTATTATAAATCTCAATCTTCATTTAATTGTGAATCTAGTTTAATTTAAACAAAACCAAATTTAAAATGAGATTAAGTAGCTTAACAGCCGAACCAGTGTGTAATCCAATTTAAATAATTTAGCTGATAACCAAAGGAAATTAAATTTAACTATAATTGCACTCAACTTGAACCCAAATCAAATACAATAAAAAAATTAGTCTAAATAAACGAAGTTAACCTTCTCCAATAAATAAATTGATCAAATACTGTACCTACGGTCTTGTACATGTCACATTGTGGGTGAATATCCAATTTTATTTCATGTATATCGCGCGTAAAAAAATTCACTTCGATGAATCGAAAGTTGCAAATGTTTCCGTTATCCGAAATAACTGCACTATTCTGATATAAATCATATAGATTTATTTTTTAATTCTTGCACATATGTAAAGGCAACAAGCTTAATAAGACGATAGTTTTATTATTAACGTCTAAGTATTAAAAAAAAAAGAAATTTAAAAGAGATGTAAAGAAAAAATAACATGGGAATGTTCATATGTATTTATGCTTTTAAAATGTATTTACATACCAAAAACAAAACTATTGTGTTCTTATGACCACAAGATAAAAGTGAAAACTTCTAATTTTAAAAATATGTAAAACATCACCAAATATAATATTAAACACTAACTCTTGACATTTGAATTATTTTACAGTTTATGTAAAATAGCTTTCGCATAATTACATTATATTAAAATTATACCCAAATAAAATATTAATCAGAAACTGCGCACGGTATGCCTTAAAAAGTAGTTCACTTGATATTTTAAAATAATGCCCTAGATGCGCCTAAAAAATTAATTCTCTTGGCTGATGCCGAAGGGAGTCGAGCTTACTCGATTCAATGTCATCAAACCCAATCTGAGGGCTCAACGTAACCGACCAAAGTGTTATGGCCGAGTTTCGTTTACTGTTTAGAAAAAATGTGCTAGTGTGCCAAGTGTGTAAGGGAGTCTAAAGAAGTTTTCACTTCAAAAATAATGATTTATTTATTAGAAATGGCATAGACGCTCACTAACATTACACAAGTATTTCTAAAAAGTAGCATCGATCACTTTTTGTGAAAATTGGGACTACATGTTAAACTGAAAATCTCAAAAAAATCTAGTTGCTTGATTTGAGCTATTCTATTTATTTTTTTTTCAATTTGACAATTTTAAAACATATATGTAATTTTCAAACTTTAATTAATAATTACTCTCGGATTATCATTGTCCGATTTTTTAACCATTGTATTTGAAAAATAAAAGTTGTAATAAATACAAAATCCAAATACCATTTAACGGTAAACCAATATATTATAATAGGAAATGTTTTAAGAAATTGTATATTTCAAGAATTATTCACGATGGGATTCTGAAATGTAGATTGAAGGTTTCATTAGAAAAATTAAATAAATGTTTTGTATTTTAATAAATTTTTACCATACAATGAGGTAATGAAACAGAGAAAATTTCAAAGAATTTACTAGTCATGAAAAGAACATTGATTTAGTACATTGGTTATTCAAAAATAATTATCGGTTTGCTCGTTTCACAACGTACAATCAAATGAAAGGGTCCTTGTCTGTCCGATGTTTCCTATAGGTTTTATAAGCTTTTACATACGTACGGACCCGAAATATACGTACGTACCTATGTCCGATATGTATCTAATATATAGAGTCATAAACTTCGATGTGATTCGTGCGTATCTAATGACATTTTCTTTGAAAATAACCCTGGTTGCTATAGCAACACTTACTTCTTTTTTAAATATTGGAGCGTACGCAAATGCAAAGGTACACATTGTAGTGAGTAAAATGGAGAACAAAAGTCATTGGTTTATCTATTGATTCAGTTTTTCGATTTAAAACTTTTATTGAATTTTTTAGCACACGCACATACGATTATACACTGATGTGTCCAACATCCACGGATCTAAACACGCATACATATAGAAACGTCATCTTGTACATACGCAAGTACTCGTGCACGCATATACGCTCGCACGCACACACTCACGTAAACACTCAGGAATACATGCATGCAATCACTCATGTACGCTTGCAGACACACCTGCATACACGCATGCACTCATACTCTCATACTTGTACGTAGGCACGCACGCTCTCATGCGCGTACACACGCACGCATGCTCTTAAACACACCTGCAAGACAGCTTGCATACAAGCAGGCAGGCACGTATGTACGCCTCATGTATGTTTTTCATTCATGTATGTTCTCATGTATGTTTCTGCACGAATGCATATTTTTAAATAATAAATGACTGAATATTGTTATCAGTTTCACGTTTAGATTTATTAATATAATATTATTATGTTGCGATATATATATATATATATATATATATATATATATATATATATATGCATATTTATATATATTATATTTAGATAAGCTTGCGTTGTGACTCAGGATTAGCGCAATGGTTAAAGCAATCTGGTTTATATTATTGTACAATGATACAGTAAATCAGTAGGCAGGTATTATTATAAATTTTCATAAACCTTTCCACAATGCATACTATCTATTGATTATTACTCATCTCACTGAACAAAAAAATTATACTTAAATATGTACAGAGAAGAAAATGCATTCACAAAAACTTTAAACCCGATTGCAAACAAGAACTGAAAAGCTGAAACGAAAATATTTGCCGCTTACCAAAACCATCCTCCCGTAGATCGCCACAAGTTGAGTAATATTCTCTATATAACGATTGAAATATTATTATTATTATTATTATATGTAAAATTATGCAGCATATACAGCAGTTTCGCTCCGCGTTATTGCAACGCCGCTCGACCCGGCCGACGTAAGAAGTATTAAATTATGGTGGACCGGTGTAACGTAGTAGAAAACAAAAGGCAAGACATTTGCCTTGGGGTCTTGCCTTTTATGGGAAACATTTTATTTTATGAATGATTTCACACTTTTTTGACAAATTCCAATGATGAAACAAAGCACGCAATGTTCGCCACCGTCGCAAAATGTTTTGGGCAAGCGCCGCGGGTTCTATGCCCTGTGCGGGTTTGTGTGTTAATGGGTGATCATGTAAAGTTGGTGAATTTTGTTAAATGTCTCGTAAAACATAGTTTCTTTTAGCAAAAATGTAAAGAGAAATATCGCAGACTTATATAGATCTAAATAGTGTTAGCTTCGGGATTATGTCATTTAAATATACTTACATTTAACGAAAAAAAGTTAAATCAAATTTGTAAGTCTGTCTATAACCAGACTAACTAGTAAATTATAAAATAAATTAGTAAGTTACAAGGAAATTAACGTAAATTACACGTCAATTTGATGTATATCACAATTATTTGCTAAATCATGATGAAATAAGAAACCTGTCACTCAAAAAGATTGGACAGAACTCTTTGTCACATCTCTCACGTGACGACCTTTATTAATATATATTATAATATTTAAATTAGTTTTTATTCTTTTTCCGAAGGTTAACCAAGCAAGTGAACATTATAATACTAGAACCGTATACATACTTTCAAGGATATATGCAGTATCATGGATTGGAGTTGTACCATGTCAAATTGAATATTTTTGCAAGAAAAGAGATCTTTAATTATTAATCTTAATATAGCTTTGCAATATAAATATTAAACCTGTAAAATTACGATATAAGTCTTATTTAAAAGAACATTCAACATAGATGTGGCGTAAAAATTAAGTTTTTGTAGCGCTCGTCATAGACGTGGAAGAGATTCATGTGAAGGAGATTTATTTTTCACAGCCCTTAAAAAGAAAATGTTCAATTTTTGTAATTGGAAAAAGTGAATAAATCGTTCAATGTTTACTTTTCAGTGATACTTCCGACAGGTTTGTTTATAAGGTTTGATATGCAAAACATTAAGTCCGGTAAACAATTGGAATCAAGAAGGAGTTAAGTCCGGTCTTGTAGAAAAAACTTTAATTCTTCTTATCCAGAAACATTAAACAATCCAAAACTTTTGCTCTCAAAATATTGAATGAATATAAAACAAAATTAAAAAGTTGTAAGGTAGAAGCAAAACTTCCAAAATCGATTAAATTTTTTCGCGAAGCGCAGTTTAAAATATTAAAAGTAGTAAAATAAGTTGCAAGTGCAGCGATCTCAATTGTGTTTTAAGTGACACTAATTGTAGTATCGTTTTCAAACTTGTAAAAAGAGATGGTTTTTTAAATAAAACTGCCAATATTTGCTCTTGCGTAGTTTTACTTTTAAAAACACAGTAAATCCTCATTATTGTTAAGGTATAAATAGTCTTGACTACTTTAAAAGTCTAAAATAAAAAAGATTATAAATTAAAAAAAAAATTATCTCAACTTGAGTACCTGGCTATTTATGAACAACTCTGGTAGCATGTTACTCTGACAAAAGTGTTCAACAAGGTTAGACGAAAAGATGTTTCACCCTTTAGTTCTTCATAAATTTCTTATGAATCGAAGCGAATCTGTTTTCCCATTCGAAGACAATATTCAGGAAACAACATGTTCATGTGACTGAGTTTGTTTATAACTTAGTTTTGAGTACGTTTGAAATAATAAGATGGATGGACTATCATGTTTTATTGCATCTCCGTCTTTCAGGCCTATATCGAAAAAGTTATTTGAGTTGTTTATTGATTCATTTTTAAGATTATATGTGCTTAACTTTTGTGAATTAATAGTGATGTTAAAGTTATTCACTATTTTCACGCATTATTAAAACCATGTGTTAGTAAATGTTTCCTAGTACATAAAAGTATATAATTTTTTTTACAGGAATCAAATTGAAAAGTTTTTATTTCGTTATTTGCTGTGGTTATTAAATGTTCTTTATTTTAATCTCCTTCATTCTACGCGCATCTTCACAGAGACAGACTACAGATTTAGTTGGACAAGTTTTTATACCTGTTTTATGTGTGCTCAATAATTATGAAAGTCAAGCGCGGATGAACTCTCATTACGACTGTTCAGTACACATTTAAGCACTTATAATATGTGCCCTGCATAGTATTTCTAATAAATTATTGATTGTAATTATATTATCTGTTATATCATCCGCAGGTCCATATTCCAAAAAAGTCAATAATTCCATTTTGAATTAGAAGTCTTTGATGTTTGGATTTTTTCTACTCGTACTGTAATCTCCCATTATGCCGACTCAATATTGTAGGTCGACCGGAAGTTAGAACTGTTAATAAAATCCGGTAGGTTTTGATGAACGGTAAGACTATGGTAAAAATAAAAATAATCAGTTTGATCTAAAAAAACATGCAATTTTCACAACAATGTACGATTATAGATCTCAATATAAGTTATTAACTTCAATCAAAAAAATCGCTTTGAGTAGAGAGTAAAAAACCCTAAAAATCAAATTTTTTGGCGTGGACGAAATTAATTACCGGATTGGATAAATCGAAAATGACTACGGAATGCTAATATCGGTAATAAAATTTAAAGACAAAATTCTTTCAATTTGCTTCATTTGAATATTATGTTATGTATTTTCCTTTTTAGTGTTTCCTTAATGAAAATGAATACGATATACATATTAAACAGAATATTTACCAGGTCGATGGAAATATTTTTTTTTCAGAACAATGAATTTATTACAAATAAGAAGATATTTAGACATTGCAAACAATTTCAAAGGTAAAGAATATTTTCATATTTTTAGTGTTCATACAATTTAAAATAGTAATAAATTTTAGGCTTTGTTATTAAAAATGTTATTACTAAGTAATGTCTCTACTTAATCATCCACAGGTTCCTAAATCAGAATAAGAATAAAATAATATAATCAAACTGGAGAACTTCATGATCATCTTCACGATATTTCTTCTGATTAAATATTTATTCAATATAAGAAAAAAATTTAAAAACATATCTCAGTGATTCCATTTTTAAAATTATTAGAGGATGTAGGAAGTATATATGTTTAATAATGTACTTTTAAAATATGACATTACTAACTGACATACATATATCTGGAAGCATTCAGTGATAGCAATAAAAGTTTAGTGAATGCTGGAATGTATTTTTCATCAATCACTGATCCATATATTATTTGGTGGGTTAATGGCAATTTTTTTATATATATATAGAAGAGTATTTTTGCTGTGAAATATATGTAAACAATGCTCGCCAAAAATTGTATGTAAAATGCGAATTCATAGCTATAAATTTGATAATAAATTTTTATGCGGCATAATTTTTGGTTGTGTTGCATCCAAGTATCACAACAAAAAATTCATTTGTACTCTTGGGCTAAAGAACTCTATTAATAAAATTTATTTTTTGCTGATTTTTTTCTTTTTGTTTCAGTTTATATATTTTTCCATAAAGTTAATACATCTTTATTATGAAGTCTTTAATTTGAAGCGAATAAAATATTTTGATCTCCGGATAAGAGACCGTAAGTTATACCAATTCATCACAACTCTGATAGACACAACCAAATATTTGAATCAGAATATAAAGACCTTGATATTTAACTTAGTGTGAAATTCAATTTTTTTAACGTAGAATTTTGTTCAATAAGTTAGTACGAAGTGGAAATGCCGGTGGTAAAAAAGTTTTTTGTCTGACTCCGTAATAAAAATAAATAAGTACGGAGCTATTATTGTTCATTGAACAGCAAGTCATGTCTATTGAAATTGAATAGCAACGTATTCAAGCGAAAATTTCGTATCTTAACACTTCTATGACCTCTTATTTGATGAAGTGTTTATTGAAATTGCAACGCAATATAAAAGCCTTCATTTTCATTTATTCAGTTAGTTGGGCTTTTATAATACGCTTAGTCTGGGTATTTAAAGAGCTTTATTCAAGACGATAGATATTGTCCATTTTTTTATAACATATAAGTAGTTATTTTTCGTGGGCATTGTGTCATTTTCCCTTATTGTATTTTCTCGAAAACTTTTTGAAAATTTGTGTATTTAAGCATTGTTCGTAATAAGAGTTAACGTACTTGTTATATGCAGAATTTTATATCTATATTTGTTTAATATATATTTATTTCGTTCGTAGTATACAGATAACTTGGTGACGTTTGAATTATATGTATGGAATAACCTTGAGATGCTTAACTATTTATCGAATTACTGCTTTTATACGAATTTTTCTAATAAAATTTTTAAGAAATGTTATTCTATGTTTTTTATATTTTTTCTTTCACTAGTAAACCCTGTTTGAATATCTCGTGTCTAACTTAATATATTTCCATTACCATCATAGAATCGTATAAATGTTACGCATATAATATATATGTATATATATATATATATATATATATAGATATATATGTATATATATATATATGTATATATATATATATGTATTTATATTTATATATATATATATATATATATATATATATGTGTGTGTGTGTGTGTATAAAAAGTAACAACTCTTATGGTTGAAGCGCAATAAACATAAAGTTTCGTCCAATTTGGGCATATTTACATACAAGTTGATGTCATTTTCTGAACCGTGGCTTAAAAAATTTCGAAAATAACGCGTATGTTAACTCAGCACTTGACGATTATATAAGATCATGTCTATTACTATACATAAACTAATAAAATTTTACGAACTTTTCCCCTGCTAGACTCATTATAATTTTTTTAAGATTAATATAAATGGCAAAAAATAAAATAAATTTATCAATTTATAAACTTGTTCAAACTAAATGAATTCAAAGATATTATTTTTTCACTTAATTCAGTAAAAATCAAATTGGAATACAAGATAAATTCGATTTGATTTCTTCTTAAATTTACTTTCAGTTTTTGGTTTTAGTTAATCATATTACTCTAAATATATCTTTTTTAACTTTTGAATTTAATTTTGTCTAAAGTTCTGAATTTGATGAAAACAATCTTATTTCAATTGATCTATCTTTCATTTCTGTGTATATTATGGAGGAAAGAACGGATGATTCTGTGATACAAACTAACATTATTTATTTATGTCGTGAGTTTATCTACCTTAAAATGTCTCAGTCCACCCATCTGAAATTATTAATCGCGAGAACATTTAACTATGATATATATGTATATATATATATATATATATATATATATATATATACATATGTATATGTAAACACACATCAATACCGTATTATTCCATTAGAATTTACATAATGATCTTATTTGTATATCTTATTTTACACCTGTACCACCATTGGTAAAAAAACTATAACTAAAACTGTACCTTAAATAAACGGCCTAAAATTGTAGTCTAGCGACTTACATTTCGATGTACAATTTTTCAATAAAAGACGGATAAACACATCTACACACGTGAGATAAGACTCTTTTATCATTCGTAATTTTTACAAAATAAATAATGATGTTTTCAATGATTAAAGAGACGTGTCACATGAAATTGTTTCATGTAGCATATCTTGTATATCTTGTGTCAAATCATTATCATTATAAAAGGACGTGTATTCCATAGCTGCATACTATCTGATTCAATTTTGATGATTTTTTGAAATCGCATGTGGGTCGATAGGGCTTTACGGGTTATTGTTTATACGTATATTTCCTGTTATTATGAAATACGCATTTAATTTTGGATACAATTTCCAATTTAATCTAAAGAATATTTACATCGAAGGTTTAATTTAAAAAGATTTGTAGGGCGTAAGATGTAATACGAAAATTATCCAAATGTAAATAAGCAATTAGAATTAACTGTAGAACATCTATCGTATTCGTTTACTTTTACATTGCGCCCGTTACTTTACAAAACTCTAATATATTATCAAGACCACCTTAGGAATTGTAATTTCGGTCGAATCGGATTATAAACCACTAGCTTTGCTGGTAATAACTGTAATAAATCACACTATGTTGTGTGTCTTATGTCAATCTATAATATTACCAAATATTATATATCATATTTAACGAAGAGGACGTTCCATTCCACATTAATGGAAAACAATCTAAATAAAAATTTAGAAATCCCATCTAGCACAAATTAAATTTACAACAAGTCTTGTCGGGCCATAATAGCACCAAAATTGGAATAACTTCTTCTAAATTGAAAGTGTATCAAATCTACCCAAAGAGTACTAAATTAAATGTGAACTAATACAAATCCAAAATAAAGAAACAAAAAACATAAAAATGGAATACAAACTTTTTATAAACTGGTCTAGTTAAGGTCAATCCAAATTTTTAATGCTCTCAAGTATTTTAATAGCTCACTCCTACACAGGATGAGCTGCTAAGCTTGTATTAAAGTATCTTAGTACGTAAATAGTTTATTAGTAAACGAATAAATAATATTTTTAATCTTTCTGAGTGGCTGGTCACTCACCATTAGGTCAACTCAGCTCCTTGGGATGAACCGCCTTTGTTTCTAATATATCTATACGTCACTTGTGTCATATTTAGAGCTTCGAATTGAAACGGAAAACTTACTATAATTTTATCACGTATTTCGAACGGTTTAACATAACCTTATAATTTGTAGGTTTCTGTGCAGTAAAATGTTGCGAGTGTGTACTTTAGATAGGGTTCTCAACTAATATGTAACGAATTATTAAACAAATTGTTCACAAACGAGAATATCTCAAAAAAATCTAGGTACTTGCTTTGAGGTATTCGATTACTTTTTTAAAATGATTTATATAAGCAATTTGAAAAATATATATGTAATCCTATTTAACAGGTATTACAGGAGACACTTGTCCGTTTTTTTCAACAATTATATTTGAAATATAAAAAAAATTATAAGAAATTCTTAATCACATAAGTAAAATTATCACACAGTCATAATTTAATACTAAATCCATTAACCTCGTGTTATGTCGCAATAGCTGTTGGATGATTTCGCATCAAGAGTAGCAAGACTTATTAGAATAATAACAGGAACTTAAGATTCCTATAATCGGAGTTACCAAACATTATAATTAAAGTTACTTTCTAGTCTATAAAAAAAATTGTTCAGCTTTATCTCTAGAAATATTTTCTGTTTATAACTACAAAACAATAAATATCATCTATGGACTTAAATGAACAGCCTGAAATTTTTAGGGTCTCATTTCAGATCTTTCTTTTATCTTTTGGTGGAACATGCCACATGAACAAGCCACTGGTGAACCCACCAGTGGCTTAATTCCTGAATCCGAAAATCGGACCCTTTTATCGTTTTGCTTGTCAAATTCAAACATAGGCACATGCAAGGGCACACATTGTTGTAAACAAAAACGCATAGAATGACAAAAAAAAGTCATTGGATAATCTATTTATTCCATTTCCATTTTAAATATTTACTGATTTATTTAATTCACACGCATATATGAGTAATTGTGTACCGATGCGCGCACGCATATACGTATGAAAGCAAGCACGCAAACGTAAACTCCCACGTGTGTACTCACGCATGCTAATATTTGCATGGAAACGTTCGAATGTCTGCACATATGCAAGTTCATCACACGTACGTACTCACGCACACATGTATACTCGCACGCATGTACGTCCGTGCGTGCGTGCATACGTACATGCGTGATGCAGACATATCTTCATGCACGCACACGCGTACGTTTGCAAATAGGCCTGCATACACGTTCGAACATATACTTACATACTCGCACACCCTCACCCAGGAACACAGGCATGCAAGCATTTAGGTACACACGTATGTATCCACGAATTCATGTATGTTTTATGCACGCATGCACATTTAAAAATTCGGAATCATTTATTTAACAAATAATTATAAATATTATATTAATCTATACTGGAATGCATCAAAATCACTCAGCTGACTGGGTGAAAAAGTATATTTAAATATATACAGGTAAAAAATAACATAAGGAAAAAGTTGTATAATGAGATTCGAACAAAGGCCGCAGGCAATCCAATTTGTTGTGTATTAAATAGTACCCAAGATTGAACTGTGAAATTTATAACCCTTCCTTTGCCGTAGTCAGGTGAAAAAGGAGAAGGAGAGAATATTCTCAATACGACCACATATTTGTTAAATTAATGCATATATCCAAAATATATTTTAATCGATTTGAAACATTATTTAACTTGAATAATACCTAAAAATGCACTCCAAAGATGGACATTGAAACTCCTTGACGGATGGCATTAGATCAATCTTGACTGATGTAAGTCATATGTTGAGGAGTTTAATCACGTGCTAGTAATAATCAATATTTTTTTTTACTTGGTACCAAGTCTAAATAAAAATGAACGAAGCTATGTGAAGGAAAGTAAACAATTACTGTGGATTTTTTAAATATTATTGTTTGAAATTTGTCAAGTTCAAACAAAAACGAACAGGTAAGTAACAAAGACAAGGTAGGAATAAGTAAGCTGACTTATAAACTATTATTAGCAAAAAACAAGGCGAAATTTACCCCGAACTGAGTATATGGATCAGAGCTTCATGTTATTTTGAGAGTCAAACAATGGACATGAAAATACAGTGATTAAGCCATACGGTGGAAATTTTTGTTTTTATTTCAACCCATTATATGGTTTTTGATTCCCTATTATATGATACGAGTATCAAACATCAGAACAAACCGATGTAAGGCAGTATCACCAATATAGGTGATCTGAAATTTAGCAAATAAGAGAATACCAATCTCAACACCGGTGGGTTTCATTATAACAAATTAACACTGCAAATACATACATCACCAAACGCAACCCCTTTCGCACTTGCAGATATTATATCGAAGTGAAGAAGGAGAGACACATGTGAGGATAGTTCAGTATAATTTTAAAGCAGCGATATTAAAAATGCTTTTCTCTGCTCAACTCAAGTTATGGATGTAAGTTATTTTATTGTGAACATCTTAGAAACAACTATAATACTGATGTAATAATGTGTCATATTACAGCTAGCGACACCGTGATCGTGAACTAAGAGGTGCTTGTTTATTGGAAACGCCCGTGAAACTAAAACCCGCTAATGTATACTCGTACAGATTCGGAATTCTGAAACCAGAATAAGTTATTACTGCGCACTTCCTTCTTTTATAATGAAGCTTGTTGCTTATGTTCCATTTTAAAATGGAGTCGACGTTGCCCTGAAGCAGATCAAAGGCATAATAAGTATTTATTTTCAGAACAGCTTTAAAATACTTGGTGAACAGCTGATACTTTTGGCATCTAGTGTTTCGTCATTCATCATTAAAAAAGTTAGGGGAGGAGTCCGGGCTAGTATACTAGGCCATAACTACTATACGCTATTATGTCATCTCAGTAAAGCTTTGAAAAAATTATAAAATATCTAGAATAATAGAAAGTCTTAAGAGTTAAAAATCAGAAATCTATATTGAAGTCCTATGAACCGGAGTAGAATTTGTGTATTACACGTATCTAGTACATATGTGTAATACACAAATTCCACCCCGGACTGACCCATCCCACACAAATTCCGTCACTTTTTCTGTAGGATATAATTTGTCCTAAAGGATTAAAAGCACCACATGGTTATAGTAAATTGAAACGATTCTATGCCAACGGTGAAAAAGACAAAAGAACGCCGCGGCGACCATAGAACACTCCCCTCGGCTCCCGCCCCCTCTTTTTTACACTGCGCGGCACATGTCCGCTTTTACTAGTCAGTAGCATCTATTACCTGCAGCCCTAGACAAAATGCATTCGAAACTTATTGATTCGCTTTCTACTAATTACTTCTACTCTTTCTAATTAATTCTTTTTTTACTATGTAGATTGGTAAACAAAGTTACACGAAACTAGGGAACGCTTATTCTATGCGTCTTATCGATAATGTCTTGTTTCGTTGGCTAATGTCAAACGCTGGTATATGTCAACAATAGTCGACTCGCAAATTATATTTCGAATGTATTTATATGTACTTGTATATATCAATTTATTAAAAAAGGCTGAATGCGAAGGGTGTTACCTTAACAAAGTATTGTATAATAATGAATCTAAGCTTGTTAAACACGGCTTTTATATCTAAAGATATGTGGAGTTGGAATGCAGAACACATCAGTTTTATGAAAGGGACTCTTTGTTCTACGTAGATGGCCAGTAAATCATCTCTGGATATTTGAATATTTAAACTTGCGATGGCACTTACTTTAATTTAATAAAAAGAGTCCTTTGTATCCGTTTTAACCAGGATGTACTAAGTGGGTGAGCGGGCAGTGAATCTTTCTTGTTACGTGAACAGGCAGGTCTTTCAAAAGGTAATATGATATATTCATAACACCTCCTTCATGAAATGCTGGCCTTTTATTTATGCTGAAGAGAAAAGGCTAGCAAGTAAATTTCTACATTTCGACTTGAATATTTTTCTAAGACTCTTCTATAGTTCAGTAGTTTGATATTGGTATTTAGGAATCCCATCATTTTCTAGATATTGGTACGAAATTGCATTCATAGCTAGGAAATATTTTGGAATAATTGCGATAGGTTCATTCTTGCAGGACTGGAAATAGGAGTATGTGCGGGGAATTCTAGATAAATACTATAGTGTCGGTTATGTAATATGATCCCATTTCGATTAATCAAAATTTTGTGTTTGATCGCTAATCATATATTTGTTTACTTAATGTAATCATATATTTGTTTACTTAATGTTTGTGTGTATGTATTTTGTTAATAATATCGTATGGTGCTAAGATGCGGTGATAGGCAACGTGCGTAAGCGAGAGGACGATAGCATTTTTTTATGCATGTTAATAAGAGGAATATTTTGTACATTTTTTTTAAATCGTACAGTCTATTTATTTTTATGAAGTCGAAAAAATCTATTCAAATTAATGAGTATTAAAAATCGATAGCGCATAGTGAGCGGTCTCGGTAAGGGTAGAAAACCTCATTTCGTGGTTCAGGGTCGATTACGTCGTTGAGTTGTGACTTACAGAGGGTTAACTTATATGATGATTTTTTAAATTTATTTTGTAGTATGGTTTAAATGTCAGTAATATATTTTTCGTCAGATAGCCAGACGCCGTATTGAATATTTGGTTTTATATATTCTGTAAATAATTTAATAAGGTCATATTTTACGTTATTGAGGCGTTTTGGGCTATTAATCGTTTTTTGTTTGGAAACATGTAGTTTATTTTTGGCTTATTAGGTGAATGAGAAAAGATGTGAAGCTGAAGTTAGTTATTAAACAAATTTAAAGAATTTTTGGAAATGGGTAATTCTAGCATTGGATTTTCTACGCTTGTATGAATAGCTTAGTTGTTTAGTTCTTCTCGCTTATATAAAAAATCTCGGTCAGTCGATTGCGGAATTTCGTTTGCTTTCGCGATAATCGATGGGTTTTTATCACTTATTACTTCGTCTGAGGATTGTTCGTTTAAATCTTGTTCGTAAAAAGTGTTGTTTGAGTGATCTGAATAATTCGGGTCCATATCTTGTGTGTCATTGATATTTAATTCTGTAGACGCGTAGTAGGATGACGGTCCTACATTTTGAAAGTGATGGTATGGTCGTATGTTATTTCCAGATGGTAGTGTCTTGGCAGAGGCATACGAAATGCCACTCATTGGTTCCGCTTTGGAAACGTTTGGTTTGTTTTGATTTTTTGTCAATATATTTTTATTTTTATTTAATGATCCATATTTTGTGTCAAATTAGGTTGTTGAAAGTTTTAAAATTTTCTGTTATATTGGTACTGTCGTATTTGATAAAATTGTTGCTTATAACATGAATTATTGTCATGAGATTGTTGTATGAAGAAGAGATCATTATTAAACTTCTCAAAATCGATAATAGTATTGGTTTGCGGAATTGGATTATTTCGATTTTGCAGATAGATGATATTTTCTTCATCTTTTATATATTGCAGATCTACAGGCATATCAGAAGGCCGCATTGCCCAAATGGTTGAACCAAAAGTTTCTTTAAGTCCCGCTAAAAATATTTTTAATGTTTGTGTTGTGAAAAAGCTACCTTTGCATTTTATTAAATTTTAATCTACTTCATTTCATTGTATATAATTTATAATTTTGTTAACATAGTGTATGCATCTTTTATAAAACGATTGGGGATTTTCTGAGTATTTTTGTTTTAAGTTTTAAGTATTCAGAGAGTTTTCATCTCTTTGATCCGCGAAATTCTGAATAAGAATTTGTTTAATATGAGCCCACATTTCGGCTCCATTTATATTTATTATTTCCTCCGCTTCGTCTTCTAATTTTCCAATCAATCCGTTTAGAACAATGGTGTTGTGAAAAGAGTTAGGATTTTTATCATCGTAATATTCAAATGATATAGATTCGCACATTCGCAAATATCTGTACAATTTTTTCTGGTCGCCATTGAATTTCGGCACAATATTATGGACTGCATTATATACATTCATACTATTCATTTTATAAATAAAAAATGTGTGAAATGTGTGTGTGTGTGTGTGTAAAAAATTTAATGAAATATGTGAATTCATATAGTGTAATAAGTAAGTGAGATCAAAGTGGGATCAAACTACGTAATTTACACAATTTTTAAATATATTAATTTAAAATCAAAATAAAATTTAACACCAAACAATTAAAAAATTATAGGTAAGGTACTTTTACCTTACCTATGATTTTTTATGCAGCATGCAGGAGACTGAAATAACAAGATCATACTTACAGTGACTGCTTGTGCATGTCTTCAATTCCTTCCTTCTTAATTAGTACCTCGGTATACGTTTGTCCTTTGGTCGTCGCAGCTTCTCCCAATTCTAATTAATTTACAGAGAAGTAGATTGAATCTTCGGTAAACTGGTGAACCCGAAAAATAATAACGGTTTATTAGTTCCCGAATATCCTCCCGACTGCGCCAATTATGTTTCGAATGTATTTGGAATAAAAAATAAATAAAAATGTTTAACTTGTGTATATATATATATATATTTATTAAAAAAGACTAAATACAAAAGGTGTTGTCTTAACAAAGTATTGTATAATAATGAATCTAAGCTTATATAACACGGCTTTTATATCAAAATGATGTGTGGAGTTGGAATGCAGAACACTTCAGTTTTGTGAAAAGGACTCTTTGGATATTTGGATATTTAACGGGTATATGGCCAGTAAATCATCTTTGGATATTTGGATATTTAACTTTGCAATGGCACTTTCTTGTATCTGATGAAAGGAGTCCTTTGTATCCGTTTTAACCAGGATGTGCTGAGTGGGTGAGCGGGCAGTAAATCTTTCTTGCTACGTAAACAGGCAGGTCCTTCAAAAGGTAATGTGATATATTCATAACACGTGCGGCAATTGTTTGAAGCGTATCTATTAAAAGTTAATGTTATTCAATACTTATTTAAAATTTATTTTACTCAAGGTAAGTAAGAAAATTCATATATTTTTCTAGATAAAACGCGCAGTGGTCCTTTTTATGTGCTACTTTCATATTCTTTAAAGTTATGAATTCTTTTAAAACATTCGATAAATTGTTCACATCTTTATTTATAAGTTTAACTCGTTATGTAGTTTATTCGATTGAGATGGCGTCAAGACAAAGAACGAGTATGGAGCAATTTGCAAGCCTTGTTGAATTTATGAAAATATATGGTACGTGGAAAATAACTTTTAATGAAAAAAGGGTTTTTCATAGTATACCACTCCATTTAGAAAATTACAATGATTAATACGTCACTTCGTTTGGTTTACGTTATAGTTACGATGACCTTGCAAGATCCCTACAAGGGCCTCAAGGGCTCATAAGTGCCGACCGATTCTGGCAAGAATTGGAAAAAGTATATTAAATTCTGTTGAAGGTAGTAGACAAAAATCATTAGACATGTGGAAAAAAATGAGTAAACTGGCCTTCTTTTCTAAATTATTATTCATGCACTGCTTTTTATAACATTAATTTTGCATGACAGCAATTCGCAATTCTCATAACTGGACTTCGCGTTAATTTAGGTTCGGACAGATATCAACACTAAAACCAATGAAAAAACTATATAAATAAGACACCATGAAAGGGTCTAGCGGAGGTCTGAATTGCAAGCTTTGGAAGAGAGGATATTGTCCATTACCAAATTTTCTACAGTTGATGGTCAAGGTAAAATTGAGGAACAAGGTTTTGGTATTAGTAAATATTGATGTTTATTTGTCTACTATTAGAGTTAGTTTTATTTTCTCTTATATTTTTAGAGTCAATCAGAACGGTTCTTAGCTTCTTTATTTACCGGGCCATCAATTTCACAAGAACCAAATTCAAACGATAATAATGAAGGTAACTTTATGTTACCTACTACCCACTCGCTGAAAGTCATTATGATGACGCAAACAATGCTATTACAAATGTAGCCTATATAATTAAAATAAATAACTTTCTTAATAACTTTTTTTTTCGTTTTATACAACAACCTAGCTTTCGTTTCACTATCGTACTAAAATAACGCTAGCTTGGTGATTTTGTTTGTCAAAATTACACGTTGTCTACGCATTTGTATGAATATTGTTGAACGACGCGATGAAAACACTGACGTATCGTTATGTAGAAGAGAACGAAGTGTTTCTGTCTACCAAAATTCTATTCGTCAATACTAGAACATGTGACCATTCGGTGTCAAATGTCATTTCCATACATTTTTAAGTGTTCTATAAACGTTAACGAACTGAGAAAGTCACTTTGTCCAGACCCACTGATCATGTATGCACGCGTCGATTTGTATACGCGAACCATAGGTTTTGATTTCGACAATGGCTAATGAAAATTAGCAAACGTATAGTAATCGCGAATATTACGAGATGGTGCAATGTCATATCTTGAGCAGAGAAAGCTTATATGGTGCTCGAAGGATGTCCAAAAATGAAAGTGTGCCGCGTTTACAAAGACAAAGACATCTAATCAATCGAGTACCTCATAGTTCTTTAATTTTAGCAGCTGATCAAAGACTATTACATTATGCGCAGTTTATCGTTCCATCACACGCTAGTGGTCGAGAAAGTAATACCTCAACCAGTGCCGAAATTGAAGAGCAGTGTTACAGTTTTTTTAATGCGATCCTCGTACTAGCACAAATGATGCCGCTCAATGTTTCGGTGTGAGTCAGTATTACGTATGGAAACTTTTGAATTCATCCGGGTTATACCCGTATCATTTTCAATGCGTGCAATCTCTTAGCGATGTTGACGGTTCGGCGAGAGCACAATTTTGTCATTGAAGAAAATTACTCTTAGTTTACCAACATTAATTAATACCGATTTTAATAATTCAGATTCATGTTTGAAATTTCTCGTCAAAAATTAAATACTCAATAACTCTTTCATTTTCCATTGTTGTATCAGCAAAATTCCTTCAAAGTATTAAGAATAAAGTTACAATCGATATTTTAGAAGAAAACCTATTTCAAATAAATAAAGTAAAAATATTCTTCGGCCATTTCCTTTCATAATTTACCATCGACTTCATTTAAATCGAATTTAAAAATTCTTTTTACTTAAATATTTTCCAAACCCTTTTTCAGGAATAAATTGACATTGTTGAAACGTCCCCTTTCCAGGTCGCATCGCCACTTTGACCCACTTAGGACATAAACACATTGTGATCTTTTGTGAGGGAGTATCTTTTTATTTATCTTGTATCCTGGAAACTGATTACGTGTACTGTGTTTGCAGAAGCGGGATTGGAACGAAATACTTACATAAATAAATATATATTTTTATACTAACGCAGAATCGACACTATTTTCCCCCACTGTCAATAACAGTAAAACAAAACAACGTCTATTCTGTGGTTTTGCTTATTTAGTAAAACATTGAGTGACACAACGTGCTGCTATTAGTAAATTCGTTGTTTCGATTATCTATAGTTCATAGAAACTCTTGCTTTTTAAACCATTTATCATCGATAAATGGTATTGATAGAGATATAAGTATATAGGAATATATGCATATATGTTTATATCTATTTATATTTATAGACCTTCTCCCTTAGATATATTTTAACAAAAGAAAATCAGAAGATGGTATTTCCATAAAGGTAGACGTGGTATTTGCGAAAGTACAGTTTGGAGTATAAATTAATTTATATTTATACCATTACCAATGTAATTTAAAGTTAAGATAAAAAGTAGTGAAGAAAACATATATACTACTATCCTGTCATTTATAACGTCTTTCTTTATCCGACACTTGTTCCCGGACACCACCTATGTATGCGCTTTTGACTACTGAAAAGGTAATGAAATTTACTCAATTTCTTGGGTCATGGTGATCATGTAATTAACAATGAAACCATAACTAATTTAAATAACGACATTATTTCGAAACAAGTCGTGTAACATGTTGAAAATACAATAATTAGATTAAGTAAAAATATTTACAGAAAATAATGGTATGTGATATGGGGTGAAATTTAGCGCAGAAATCATACAAAAATACGTATTTTAACAAAATATTGTAAGTAAAAAGCGTATTGAATAAACAGCAGTACTAATTTGGTTTTTAACTTGTTATTTTTTCGACGTTCTTGGTATTTATTCTTGTTTTATTAAAATATTTCACTCGCTTCATTGCAATGAAAGCAAAACTGCGAGCTCAATTAATTAAAAATTAAAACACCCAATTCTTCACTAGATAAAAATAAAATTAATTAGTAAATATCGAGTAATTTTTTGTACTTTTCGTCCATGCGACAACCGATATAGCTAGAAGAACTGATATATGTAAATTTAATTTTTTTCAAAACCAGGTCTGGTTTAAGCATTTACGGCTCATGTAATTTCCATTTTATATATTAACCACCAAAATTCTCTCTATATAAAAACCCAATATCCACAAAAACCACTCGCTAAGCACAATCACGCTCCTCATTCGACTTGTCGATTATCGTTCCGCCCGTACATTGACACACCCTAAATAATTGAATGAGCGATCACGGCAGCTGTCGCGGTGTCACCTGACAATCCACTCGGTTGTGATTGAAACGTATTACGGATTCGACTCTCCCAACAGACCTTGATATCGTTAAGAAAACGATGGTATTTAAATGATACTCGGAAAATGTTACCTTCTTTGATCGATTGATATGATGGGCAGTTAGTTGTGTTGTCCGATATGAGTTGAACGACGATGGAGAGACAGAAAGTGAGATTTGGGCCTAATGGTGTTTTATTTTTTTAGGCATACAATGCATCATATTTCTATGTGGTGATATCACTTGCATTGAAGCTCTAATTAGAATGTAACTATCGTATATCCATAATAAGTCTCTATCCACGGGCATAATTACTGACATCTTACCTGTATACTATACATATTATTTTGTGCTGTATGAAATAAGTATGGGTTAGTGTTTGTATACTATAATTACACATTCTGCACTCTAGTGGAATATAGATTTCCTTCAATTTTGTCTCTTTTGTTCTGCTCTAGTGATATACAAGCAGTATGTGCAGCCGTCTTGACCATGTCATCTACCAAACATCCGCGCGTTCTTCCCGCACTCCTGTTCCTGTTCGTGCTGGCATTGTTATGATCTCAATTATCCATCGGTAGTCTAACATTCTGGCTTTACGACGCATTTTATGTAAGATGCCGGGTATTTTTGTTTTCTTTCGAATTGATTCATTTTTCTCGTTTTTGAGATATTTATTTTTATAGCCCTTTGGATTGTGGTTATTTTTTGTATTTCTCTTACTTTTGACATACATAAGATAAACTAGTCGAGATGTAAAAAAATGGTCCTTTTCAGATGAATTTGTTTAGAGCAGAACTAGATTGCACTAATAAGATACGTCTCTCTAGTTCTTCCTCACTATTTTTATCAACAAATAATATTTATATATTTAGATGGACATACTTCCTCAAGTACTTCAAATTTAAATAATGGTTGTTTTTTTTTTAAAACCGTTTGTCAAACCTTTGATTTTGTTAACATTCATGGCTGTGGTTAATTTTTGGGTCTTTATCTTTAGAGAACTTATAATTATTTAAGTTTGTAACAATATTTAACCTGAATCTAACGTAACTCATATTTATTTATCTTATTTTCATGCCTTCTTTATCTCAAAAAATTCGTGGTATAACAAATCTAATAAAGCAATAACAACATTTGTTGATATTTCTGATATGTGTTATCCCAAATAGCGCTAGTTTCTATAGATGCACAGAACAGAACAAACGAGTGTAAAAATACCTGTTCCTAAAACGTATTCTTATCACGCTTGCGACTAATGTTCCAAAATTTTAGTATTGTTCGTACATTTATCTAGCTCCCCACGATATCGACCTAAAATAGAAGTACAGATTAGCCGATATAACTAAAAATAATTGTTTAAAGAAAACTTGCATTCTAAGAAACTGTGATGTTTACATATAATAATATTTATTAATTTATTACCTACATGCGATGTATCACACAGACTGGTGGAAACGTAGGAATTTGCTTACATAGTTTCGTCGCTTTTAGATCAGTATAACTAAAACTTGTTAGTTTGTTTAAGAAAATATTTTGCTTTGTCTAAATTGTGTATATACGTATATTTCTACAATTTACAAAGAATATTAAATTTTTTCAGTGGAAATTAAAGAGCAAAAGGCGCGATGGTATCGGTAAAAAACGAAGCTATTTACATTAGTGAAATGACAGAGACGCACCCCGAATAATCTAATGAGTGAGAATAGCGACAAAGGTAAAAGTGAATAAAATGACAGTGTAATCAAGTAATTTAATATAATTGCCAAATGTCGAAACTAATAAAATTATTATGACCATTTGAGTGTCTAAAATCTAAACTAAGAAATAAATTTATTATGATAATTACATTTTAAAATTACTGTCTAGATCCATTCCGAACGACATCAAGAAAGTAGCTTTATAGAAATATCTTTTTCGGAATATCGTTGACGTATTGTAATTATTTTTGGACCATAGTCAAAAGCATTTTTAATACTTTACATAACATTTTACATCATTTTTAAACATCGTATATTCATCATGGACATAGATATAACCTTTCATTTGGTACATCAATAAAAAAATGCCTTTTCGAGATATTCAAATATCTTCTATTTTTTTATTTGTCAATACCTGCTATATTTAAAAAGAATAAAAAACTTTATGGAAATGGAGAAACACGACATTTTACGATTTGATGTCGTGTAAATAATTCAAAACTTATATGTTTTTAATATAAAACCGCATTACTGATTGCCGGAACTGTACGCGAACACATTCCATCAATTTTGAACTCTGATCTTTTGAAATGCTAATAACGTTGCGGTGCGCAATTTCACCTCCACTCAAAATATTTACGGAGGTATTTTCTAGTCCACACATTTACCAACCACTCACTATGATATCGCGCTAAATCAGTACAACAGATTAGCGGATATTTTAAAATTTACTTTTTATTGAAAAATTTAATTTTAACATTTACAGGGACAAGAATATTCATTATTTGCATTTAATACAAGAAAATTACATTGTGTGTATTTTCGAAATTTTAAATAAATAATAGGACTTAATTAAATATAACACCAAAAAGTTCTCATTTTCTAAGGGGAATAAGTTCCCAAAGCAAGTTATGATTTGTATTGTTCCAACTCATTTTAATTTAAGTTACTAATTTTTTTTCGTGCGTATTTAATCTTTCAGGAATTTCAGGTCAAAGAAGCTAATGAATACTTTATAAGTTTAATAAATAACTGGTAAATTGCCCTAAATTTCAGACACATATCGCTTTCCTAATAATATACGCTTTCCTCTATAAAGTGCCCTTGACAGATAATAATGAAGACAAAATATTTGCTTTGGTCCATAGAAGATGCTCACATTTAAAATTTATAAAATGTCTTAAACGCACTTTAGTTATTAACGGATCAAAGAAAATTGAATTCTTTATTCCGTTGTAGAAAAAATTTCAGAAAATCTTTAAGTTATAGGTAAATCATACATATTTTTAAATAATTGTCGTTTTGGCAACTTTATATTAAGGTCTTTTGTTAAATAATATAAACGAATAGCAAAGCACTATACAGTTACGGCTTCCATTAAATCTTCATACTGATAGAAAGCAATACTATTAAATATCATCATGGATGTAACATTATTTAAAGATTTGATTACATTTTTTAATTAATTGCATATATTATTCAAACAACGTATACTTGGAATTTTATTATTAATAATTTTATTAAGTTTTTTAATCCATTTATGAATTTAATAAAAAACAATCCAGTCTTTTATTTTCACATTATTATAATACTATAGAATTATTACGTAAATGAAACTACTTTAAAGTACGATATTTCTATCTCATTGACTTGACAATTCCCAAACATATTCACTTTATTGTTACTTATACGATGACATTAAGTGCTTTGAACTAGTGTTGCATACATATGTAACGACATCGCCAATAACGTTTTTATTTAAAATCCAGCAAAATGCATTAAAATTAACTTATCGATTACATAAAATTAAACAATCAATTACGATTATTTAGCTGGCTTTTATTTTTGCATATAATTATAGAGCAAAATTATATTTTAAGCCCTCATAAATAGAGAACAACGGAGTACCATCATTTAACGCAGTCGGTCTACGACGTAAAGTATATGTCATTGCGCAGTGAATACTATATAATACAAGGATCATACACGTGGCGCGTGTATCATGCCTACTTACCATATCTAGTTATATTCTATACTTTAAATGTATTGATTTAAAACGATGTGAATATTAATATATTCATTTAAAACGTTCTGACTTGTTCTCTTGAACTCTTGATATATCTTTAGCCATGAATAACACTCAACTCACAATACTTGTACTTCTTGACTTTGGTATTCAACTCCTTCGACTTTGATATTTTGTTAGCTTGTCTAGTGCATTTGTATATATCTTAGCATTCGTTAAAATGTTTTAACTCATAGCTATGCAGATATCAACAATTTGTGAAGTTTTCAGATACATTCCCTGAAGGATGGACTTATCAGCTGGGTGCCTCAAACAGGGATTCTTTATCCAATTATTTTTTGTATTCATTGATAGTTTTATTAGAAATATACGTAGTAATTATCACCTTTACGCTGATGGAATTCAAATATATGCTCCTATTAATATAAGCTCTAGCAATCGTAATCAATACCCTCAATGCAGATCTAGCCTCAATAAAGACCTCGCTTTCGTCAATGGGATCATAAAATGGGTCTTATACTTTATCCAATTAAGTTCTATGAAGTCTCAATTGTTAGCCACAGACTGTTTTCTAAAATTAATGATACATCAATTCCTTTTACCACAACAGTTATAGAGTTGGGTCTGCTGATCGTTTAAAATCCGAGCTGGCAACCTCAAGCAAATGATGTTATCCGTCGTATCTTCAGCAAATCTCACTCATCTTGAAATTTTCTAGACCTTCACACCAAAGCTCACATCTGTCAAACACATTTATTACCCCTGCTTGACTATGGAGGTGTATGCTTCACAAAGCTTGCTGACTATCGAGTTAAAAAAATCGAACGTATTAAAAATGAGTGATCTCTAATTTATCTGAGAAGAAAATTTAATCAATTGTCTCTTTACGGTATAGAGCTATGCTCTGAAAACCAGCTCCGTCTCCTTTTTTCCAAACATACAAAAGTTCTTCGCTGTCTAAGTTTTAAGATCTGGAATCGATGGAATCTGCATACCAGGGACTCACCCTCTATAAATTAATTCATACACTTTCTGAAAAAGTTTTTCCTCTCACAATCCGTTAGTCCTACTCTTTCTAATTCCATCTTGTTCCCCTTTTCGTGTTCCCAATAACGTCAAGAAATATAATTAATCATTTGGTTTCTCGTTATTTTGTATTTACAAAAATATCATAACAGATAAATAGGCAAAAGGAGTATCGTTGGCGAAAGGATACTCTTTTTGCCTATTTATCTTGTTAATATTATATTTTTGTTGTTAATATTATAATTAGTTTTGTCTATTTTATTAATGTCTTATAATCTTCCACATTACAAAATGTTAATATTTAATCAATATGGTTGACTGGAAGAGATTACTCATTAGCAAGAAGTGCGCCAAACGTACATTATTTGTACGTTAAATTATGAAATAAATAAATGTTATAGGACACAAGAATACTGTTTTTTAAATGTTTACCGTTTTCATGTGAGTATGTTTGTTTGCTTACGTATCATGCAAAAACCGCTAAAAGATGTCGATTAAATTTCTACTAGTAGAGTCTATTGATTTTTGCCTAATATATAGACTATGTATCCTATGTATAGACCAATTAAAAAGAAGATTTGTTATTTGAAGAGAAGATTTGTTATTTGAAGAGAACGTTTGAATAACGGTTGAAAAACTGAAGAGAACGTTTGAATACAAAGTGTACTTATTTACAAAAATCAACTTCTATACTAATCATAATCGGTGGCCTTAAGTGACTTAATAACATTTTTCATATGTTTACAGGCCAAGTTGCGGGCTTAGATATTAAGTCTTAAGTTACGAAAAACGTAGATAAAGACACTGTTACAGGTAAGCCGAGTAATGTATGAAAGCTACCAATAAAGCAAATGCGAAACGAAAAGAAATTAGTGTGCTAGTGACCGTCTTGTAAATAGCACGAATTTATTTAACATGTAATTCATAATGTATTAAAGTGTAATATTCATAAATACATATTTTTAAACTTACGCAATACGGAATTTTCAGATTATGCCGAACATTAAATGATGGTCTTGGTCTAAGAACCAATTTAATAACATTTCATGATGAGCTTTTTGAAAACTTGGAACTTTTGTGGAGAAATTTTTGTATTATTTCTGAAATCGTTTCACTTGTACGTTAAAATATACATACCACTCATAACCTCATTTGATTTATACTACCTCAATTAAAATGTTAAAATGGATGCCTTTAATATCAGTTATATAATAATTTTCAACATTAAAGTATTCCTTAAGCGTCAGGCAGAACAATTGAGTTACTCGTGGCAATCCGATCTGTTTTACGTACATAATCGGAAGCTTTACATTTATTACTTAAGAAGCGAAGTTTATATACTGAACGGCGGACTAATTAGTAAATAAGTATATAAAAGCAATGTACGTACGAAGCGCCAATATCCAATCACGGGCGGGATACCTCGTTATATGAATCTTTAAGCGGATAAACGTACTTTCATATCGGCTTAAGCCTGATTTGGAGAATCTACGTAAAGTAAGGGTTGAACGAAAAGATGCCCATTCCAAGAATTATTAGGAAATATTGTGATTATTAAAAAAAATAAAATGGAGATTATATAACGGTATAATAATTGGCTGTAAGATTGAATTTAAGTTTTGATTTAGGTTTAGTTATTTGACGCTCCGAGTGGGGACAGCAGATGAAAATTTTATTTTGTTACGTTTGACAGAGTGTGTGTTGCCGCACTTTTTATTATTTATTAGCTTTTAGAAATCATACATGTGTAATTAAATGTTATATGACTGTAATTAGATTTATTTTATTTATGTACATTTAATTTCGAGCCGCAAACTTGTATATATATATATATTGGCGATAAAAGTACCCTTAGTAACAATGAAGCAATATCGTCGTATGAAGGAGCATTTAAATAGTAACCAAATCACATTATATTGAGAGTTCTATAATATGTGCTCTATATAAAACAAAATAAAAATGCTCTATACAAAATATACGGCAACAAAAAATTTGGTATTTCCACATATGTAATGAGTTGTTCAGTTTTTAACATTTGCTTTAACAAAATTTCGAAGCGTAAGGCATAAGTGTCTTTGAAATGAAAATATATCTAAAGATTTATTATAAAAACTAAACAAAGATGTTTGAAATCATTAAAAAAAATCTATTTATTTCATCAAAATATAACTTTAAAATTGTATGATAACTTATTAATTTGAAACAAGTATATTTCTTGAAATATTTATTTTTATATTTCGAGATGTTGAAAATTCAACGCATACATTATTTTAACGTTTTAACATTAATACAGAGTAGGCTAAAAGTCAATATTTATTACCACTTCTTTGATCCTTTCAAAATGTTATATTCGCTATTTTTATTATAATGCATTTTTTAATTTTACTATCTTTTCCAATATTTATAGCGGTAATTTTCTTATATTTTTATATTAAAGATGCCTTAACCTGATTGTACAGAGATTTATGCCAAAAATAAAATCATAAAAAAATAATTTCAGCAAAAAAAGAACACGTTCTCCCGTATTTCTAAAAAAAGTGTCTATTTATAAACAGGATATTTCATGATTTTAAAAAGACAATTCCTCTACATATATATATATATATATATATATATATATATATATATATATATATATATATATATGTATATATATATATATATGTATATATATATATATATATATATATATATATATATATACATATATATGTGTGTGTACCTCCGGCGCTGAAGTCCATTAACAAACTTTTCACTTAAGGAAACAAGGCATGTTACACGGAAAATGAATTTCCGTCACCCAAAATGTTTCCAGCTCAGGCCATTACTCGTTTCATCGTGTAAACTTCATTCATATTCAAACACGCAATATTATCCTTGAGAGATTGGATAAGTCCATAGACTCAATTAGTAATTTTCTACCTTTAAAGTGCGGTGTGGAGAGGTAAGGAAATTTAATAATTCATTTGACACTCGGTTGTTCGAAACTTTATTAAGGTAACGTTACAGTTAATTTATTCCATAATTTTGTATGAGCTATTAGGTTTATACATCTTTGTGTAGCGGTAAATAATGAGTGGACGTTTGAAAAATATACTAAGTAAGGTTGAAATTATTTAACGTCAACGTTGTTAAATAACTCGCTTGGCCGCCTGGTCTAATAGTTCTAAGAAGTTTAACTCCAGTTTCAAATGTTGCTTGATTATTTAATTTTTTTTATTTACTGTCAGGTACTATTTTAATGGTCTTTGTGATTTTTAATAAAATGTCTGCTTATAATTTAAATAGGCAAAATGATTTGATAAAAATTAAATAATTAACTGATAAATTATGAAATAATGACATAATATTAATGATATTAAAATAATTAATACAAATATTGAAACACATGTAAATGCGAAAAAAGAGTGGTATATGTTTAAGCGCAATTAAAAAAAAAGCCACTTATTTATAAAAGCTTAACCTCTTTTCAGTATTCCACAGTGAAACAACCCTTTTTAATTTTGTTGCTTGCTCTTAAAGTAGGGGAACCTCACAATTTCCCTACTTTTATTCTTTTGTGCATGACATTCTATAAATGTAAGCTTTATACGAGACATCAGTTAGCATAAGCAAAATGTTCCCCCCATACATGTAAAGTAGGTCGAATTTTTATTCTCACTTCACTATGAATATGATATCATTAATTTTTAAAGCAAAATTGAAGTTTTATTTACGATTTATCATTTTAGGAGGTGTTTAAAAAAACAGTTTATGCTTCCATTTGATATACTGCCAGTGTATACAGTATATACCGTCTCCCTTCTAATTCAACTTATCAAAAAATCCTATATTTCTTTGGAAATGCAAATGAAGTTGTTTAGATTAATTTACGTAAATAATTTCAAGAGATATTGATGGCTACGGAACTTTACTTTGTATACGTTCCCTTTGATTAATTTCATTAAAATTGGGTTGAGATGTACAAAATATGCATGTAGAAACTGTTATAATAAATATTTTTGGGGGAGGGGATCATCAAATACATTTAAGGTGTTGCCAAAAATAAAGTGTCCATTTATCTCTTATCACGCAAGATTTATTTACTATAAAAAAAAATTAACGCTATCATCAAAATAATTATTGATCCTGATTTGACCTCAAATGTGACTCACGATTTATAAAATATGTAAAGGTATTTAAAACAAGTAAAACCGATGCTGAAATGAAATAATATTTAAATGGACCTTTTTTCTCTAAATCCCACTAACTATTATACTTGACAGAATGTAATTAAAAGTTTTACCAATTTTTATGTAGTAGATTATATGGCATATGCAAGTTATTTAAAATATTATACAACAGTTAATATAATATTCTATTGATAATTATAATATTCTATTCTATTAATATAATATCCATTTTTATATAATATGGTGTAGATGTAAATTATAAAACTTGTTTCGTTGAAGCTATTTTAATTAAAAATAGAATTTACGGTCCTTTATTCTTTTAACAAATTTACGTTAAAATACATTAATTAATTTATCTTTGCCATCGAAATTAAGTTCAGACCGAATATAGTATCACTAGCTTTCATATTTAAAATTCAGACCGAATATAGTATCACTAGCTTTCATATTTAAAATTCAGACCGAATATAGTATCACTAGCTTTCATATTTAAAAAAGTCTCATGTTTAATCCAGATGATGTTTAGAACACCACGAAAAACTCATCGGCGCGTAATGCCTGATGGATCTGATTTAAACAAATATATTTGATTACATCTAGTATGAATCATATAATCATTCAAAACGTCAGAACATCATAAAATTATAAATCTGTAGTCAGCAGGTATATTACAACTCATTCCTTTATACTGTTGCATCTCTTTATGCTGGTTTGCTTAATTTATTTGAACTAGCTGTCCATTCCGCTTTATCCGGTCGAATAATTATTTGGTTTTAGTTTTATTTGAGCTATACTGTTTTTAGTTAAGTAATTAATTGTATTCTCAGCTGTTTAATTATATACTTTTTGCTTAGACGATTCAGAACAGCACGATCTCGTAGCATAAAAACAAGCAAACTATAATAATTATGACAAGGTATAACAAGCTCTTCACAATTATAATGCATGTAAATTCTGAAATTGTTTGTAAATTTAACTATATTGCAATAAATACATACATTACTTCGTACAAATCAGAGTATCTTCGTACAATCAAGAGTTTAGTTCCTTGTGATTAAAACTGAGTATAATATATCATAGTTAAATATTTAAACCATTAAACATAATGGTTTAAATATTTAACTATGATTTGTTTTAGCAACAGAAAACAGGTCATTGTCTGCGGTAATTAGCAATATACAGAAATTAACTTTCTTGTAGGTTTTTATGTTGCAACAATATTTTCGTCAGTTATTTTCATGTAGAAATACTTATTTAAAAATTTAACTAAAATACTGCCGGCATACATCCACTCCCTTTATACAAACACTTATTGCTCATTAATCATACGTTCTAACAAAAATGTTATATTATAGATATATATTTATATATAGGAGTAACAGACTGAAAGACAGAGTGAAAGTTTCACATCAAATCTAAAAGACCTTTTTTATGCCAAATCCTAAAAAATAAACAAAACTTTCCTCTGTAGCACATTGCTAATTCATACATTGTTTTAATAACTGTATATACAGCTAGCAATTAGCATCACATTTATAAAGCTATGACACAGTCACAATTTAATACTTAATCAATCAACCTCAAGTCACAAATATGGTTGGATGATTTCGTATCAAGAGTGCAGACTTATCCGAAAAATAACAGAAAATAAAAGAGAAAGTAACTCATTTAGTATGAGCTATAAAATATTTTAATTAAAGTTACTTATTGTCTATTGAAAACAAATTTTCACTTCTTCTTTATTACTGGAAATACTTTCCTGATTATAACTAAAAACAATTAATAACATCTATAAACCTAAAAAATTTGCCGGCAATTTGTCACGTTTTAATAATAGGAAGAATAGATTTCTGAGCCTAAAAATTAAGCAACACTATCAGTAAAAAAGTAACTTGTCTATCGGATTTTTGTTTTGTAAGTTTTTATATTCGTACGTACCTACGTATATACGATATGTATATATGATACATACATTTTTTTAAAACTCCGATGTGATTCGTACGTATTCAATCACATTTTTTAAAGAGGCTTGGTTGCTAACGCAATTCTCTCCTCATTTTTATAAATTCAAACGTGCGCGCGTGCAAGACCGCGCATTGTTCTGAGCGAAAGCACGCAAGGTAATTAAAAAAAGTAATTTGTTTATCTATTAATTCAGTTTTTTTATTGACAAATTTTATTTACTTTTTCAACTCACACGCACACAATTAGGCATCGACATACGCATGTATTTATGTATGCACGGGCGCAAACACGCAGGCTTCGATATACGTACGCACGCATATAAGTATTTACATGAGAACGCACGCAATTTCGTAGCTAGGATCAAATACACGCACATACGCGCTCGCACATACGCATGTACTTACGGAACGCATGCATGCTTGCACCACGCACGTACCCACACACACGTGCATGTACGGACGCAGATGTATACACTTATACATGTACATGTACATACGCTTCCATACAAACCTACATATACACACGCGCTCATACTTGCATATTTGGATGCTCTTACCCACGTATAGATGCACGCAATCTCTTAAACGCATATGTGCACGCAGGCTCTTAAACACGCATGCGCATTTATAAATCCTAAACCACATACTACTTTGTCAGATAAGATTTATGATTTACATAATAATGCTATCATTATTATGTTACGAAAAATGTATATCCTATATTTAAATAAGATTGCGTTTTGACTCAGGATTATTCACCAAGTTAGCAAGTAGGTGTTACAGCACCTTTTCATAAATCTTTCAAAATTATATTCTATTAGGCCGTCAGAACTTTAGTAATATTCATTATATGACAATAGAACTATTATTATTACATTACTACATGTCAAAGCAGCATATTCGTTAGTTTTGTACCGTGTCACTGCAGCATCTCTCGACCCTACCGACGCAGAAGTATTAAATTGTGCGTGAACGGCGTAATGTAGTAGAAAATGAAAGGCAAGTCGCTTACATTGGGGGCTTACCTTTTATTGAAAACATTTTACTTTATGAATGATTTCACGCTTTTTTGACAAATTCCAATTATGAACAAAGCACGCGATATTTACCGACGTCGCAAAGAGTTTTGGTCACGTGTCGCGGGTTCGATAGACCATACGAATTCGTGTGTTAAGAGGTGACTGTGTAAGTTATATTTCTATCTGTTATAATATGAAATAAATGTCTCGGAAAATTAAGTTATATTTAGTGAAAATGTGATGAGTATCACAATTATAGAGTTATTTACTGGTTAACCTTCACCAGCAAGTAGACGCATTAACACTGCAACTACACTTTTTGGTTCCGTTTATTGTTTTGATATGTAAAACATTGTTTTTTGCAAGAAAACAGTTGTTTAATTATTAATCTTAACATAATTAGGGCACATAAATAACGAACTTGCAAAGTTAAAACAGTATTATTTAAAGGAACGCTTATTATAATTCTTTGATACTCTTGTGGCGGTCGTTACAAACGAAAACTTAATGAAAGACACCATGTGTATATAATTTGCTGTTCATAGTCCTTTAAAAGAAAATGTCTAATTGTTGAAATTAGAAGAAGTAGACAACCGTATAATCTTTATTTTTAATGATACTTCTGGCATTTTTGTTTATAAAGTTTGGAACATAAAAGGCCAAGGTTGGTCGGAAATCAAAATCGAAAAGGTGTTAAGTTCGGTTTTTTTGAAAAACTTTTATTCTTGATTTCCAGAAAGTAATGAAAAAATTCAAAACTTTTGAACTCGAATTGCTGAGAAAAATAAAATTAAATTAAAAAATAGTAACGTGTCTTCTGTAATGACATGGTAGTAGTAAAATTTCCACAACCGTTTAAATTTTTCCATGAAACCTAATTTAAAATATAAAATGTAATAAAATAAGTTGCATTTGCAATGATTTTTACATGATTTTAAGTAAGATTAGAGTTTTAATTATGAATGGTTTTTTTTAAATAAGACTGCCAATATTTCCCAAACGAGACTGCCAATTTATCAAATTTTCATTTCTTTTACTCATTATACTTAAGGTACGAATAAACCGTAATGTGAAAAGTTTTTCGTGTACAGTGTTTTTCGTTCTTTCAAAATATTTATCTCCAAATAAAATAAATAATAGATAGCACAAAGGTAATATCATATACTAATAAAATATTACGAAATCATGTACGAGAAAATACGTGTAAATCACTATAAAAAATTATGTACATTTCTGAACAAAATAACTTTAAACAGACTATTAAAACAAAGAAGCGGTCTCATATCAAGGAAAAATATCTAGTCTTGATTTCCTTCAAAAGTCTAAATCAAAATAATCATAAAGTTATAAAAAATTTTATTTCAACTTTATTACATCACTATTTCACAAATTAATCTACACGTTACTCAGACAAATTTATTCGACAAGGTTAAATGAACGATGTTATTACTTTTTAAATTTTTTATAAATCGACATTCACTTGTTTTCCAATTCTAAAACTACTCATGAAACGGTTTTCTACAATATCACAACACATTCGTGTGGCTCAGTTTGATTACAACGTAATTTCGAGTACATTTGACATAAAGAGATGAATGGTCCTATTTCATTTATTTCAGTGCTATGTTTTATTATATATTTTAGGGTTATTTTGAAGAGTTGACTTTATTCGTTTATTGATTTACTACAGATATGTTAGACAGACGTTTTTAAGATTACATGTACACTTGACCTACAGAATTCAATTAAATTTGTTTTTAGGGCCTTTTTTGTTTGAGTTTTTATGAAAAATGGAAAATTCATTAATGGAAAATCCATTAAGTTAATAATTCTTCAATATGTGTTAATATATTTGATGCGTACAAAATGTTATGATCTTCTAATAAAAGAACGTAAGTTAAAGTAATAAATCACAACCCTGATAAACACAATTAAATATTTTGGCAAATATATTAAAACCCTAATAATTTAGTGTTAAATTCAATATTAAATTAACTTAGTATTAAATTCAATATTTCTAAAACGTAATTGCATTCAATAAGTTAGTACGAATTTCAAAAGCTGGTAAAAGATGGTAAAATGTTTTTTATCTGATGCCGAAATGCAAACTGAGCAGTATTGAGGTATTGTTTGGTTAAACAGCAAGGCATACCAATTGAAACTGAATAGCAACGTATTCACTTTAATTAACTCTTATTTGAAGACGTATTTGTTGAAAAGGCGACGCAATATGAAAGCTTCCTTTCTAATTTATTCAGTTAGACCGACTTTTACAATCTGGTTAGTTTGAGTTTTTAAAGAGTTTTATTCAAGACGATAAATCTTTTCCATTTTTTATTACATATAAGTAATTACTTTATTGTGTTATTTTCAGTTATGGTATTTTCTTGAATATTTTTTTGGACATTTGTATATTTGGGCATTGTTCGGAGTAACAGTTTACATACTTGATGTATTCAGAATATTATAGGCCTACTTGTTATTACTTTGCTCATAGTATATAGAAAAATCGTTGACTTTGACCCACATTTATGGAAGAACATTCAGATTTTAAATTATTCATTTAATTACAGCTTTTAGATAAATTTTTTTAAATTTTTTTTTTAAATGTTGGTCTATGTTTTTTCACCTAAATAACCTGAAATATTTTCAGTCACTATCATAGAATTATGTAAATATATAATATATATATGTATATGTATATATATATATATATATATATATATATATATATATATATATATATATATGTATGGGTTAGTTTTTTTGTTTTAGTTAACCAAATTACTCAAGAAATCTTTTTTAATATCTGTACATTAATCTTATCTAAATTTATGAATTTAATAAAAGTAAGAATTTATTTAAATTATTGTTTCAAAACAGTACTGTTTCAATTTATCAATTTTTTTTCTATGTAAGCCATGGACATAAGAATCTATATTTTTTATGGCATAAACTTACATTGTAAATGTGTGTCGTGAATTTACATACCTTAAAGTGTAACACTGATCTATTACACATATGGAAGCAACCATCGTAATAATGTGTTACATGATACAATTATATAGAATAAGGGCGTGTTGTTTTATTAGAAATTATTTATTATTTATATTTGTATATTTTATTATATATCTGTTTTTACCTGAATTTGAATGTTGACAAAAAATTCAAATAAATTTATAACTTAACTTAAATAAGCGGCTTAAATTTGTCTTTTAGCCACTTATATTTCTATGTACAATTTTTCAATGACGTAAAACACATCTACACACATAAGTCTCTTTTATCATTGAAATCATCACTATTACAAAATAAATAATGATGATTTGAATGACAAAAGGGACGTGTCACATAAAATGTTTTCATGCAGCCTATCTTATGTTTTTCAAATCATAACCATTACGAAAGAACGTGTACTCCACAGCTGCATGCTTTCCGAATGAATTTAATGATCTTTTGAAATCGCATGTGTATCTACAAGACTACGAGGATTTTTAATTTTAGGTATATTTTCCGTTTTAATCAAATATAAATTTAATTTTAGATATAATTCACCTAACCAATATTTACAATAAAATTTTAATCAAATATAAGGGGATAGACTTAATACGACATAAAAACATGAATTATTTAGAATCTAATATAATCTGTATATTCCAATAAAGTATTTCATGTATCATTGTAATTTACCGTAAATTAACAGAATGGAATTAATCCTTAGTACAATATAACTAAAATAAATAATTATGGGGTTTGCAAAATAAATGGAAGACCTTTAAACAGTTGGACCAAAAAAGTAGATTCGGGGCATGTAGATTGGAGTAAGTATAATTTAGTACTCACGTATGCTACGTTGACGTAGAAAATATTGATTACCCCAATTACGTTCTCTATTTTAAATACAACTACGATTATTTCATAACTAGGAACCATAAAAACATTTTCTTTTGTTTTTTGGACTATTTATAATGAAATCTAAAAGATCATATTTTTTAATTTTTTGTATTTAAACATATGGTTTAATATCATTTAATCAACATTGATTACAAATCTCAAACTCTGTGGTTTATCGTTTCCTTTTGTCCATGGCTTTTCAACAATTATGTAAAGAATTGTCTAAATGTAAGTAAGGAATTAGAATTTAGCAAAGCGGCAGAAATTCTGATTTATTATTAAAAATTTGCTGGTAAAAACTGTAATAAATTTCACTATGTTTTGTGTTTTAGACCACTCTAATATTACAAAATATAATATACCATATTTAGAAAAGACGACGTTCTATTCCACAAGAATGGAAAAAATATCTAAACCGAAACTCAGAAATGTAATCTAGCACAAACCACATTCACTTCAAGTCTGGTTGGATCATAATAGCAATAAAATTGGAATAAATTCTGCTAAGTTAAAAATGTATCTTAAATAAATGCAACCCCACCAAGTTAGATTGAATCCCGTTAAAAACTACCTTAAATGCAACAAAAATCTTAATATAAATAGTGTTTATTTCAAATACATAATATACAAACAGAATGCATTTTTTTATAACCTGACCTAATTTAAATCAATCCAAATTTTAAATGCACTCAAGCAGGTTAACCGCTCAACCCGTGTATAATCCAATTTAAATAAATACAGCTTAAACCAAATTAATCTAAATCAACTACTGATTGCACTCAATCTAAATGTAAGTGCAATACAGTTAAACCCAAACCGAATACAATAAAAAAATTAGTCCAAATAATTGAAGTTCACCTTCTACTGGATTAACATCTACTTTGCAATTCATATATATTGCACGTAAAAATTCACTTTAATGAATCGAAAGTCACAAATGTTTAAATCCTCATAAATAACCGTGCACATCTGACACAAATTATACATATTTCTCTTTTATTCTTAGGACACGTTTAAAGGAAAAAGCTTATTAGGGTGGTAATTTAATCATTAGCGTCTAAACCACTGGTAAATAAATTTTTAATAGACCTAAGTGAAAATTAAAATAAGAACGACTAATGTCATAAGAAATATGGCCATGCTTTTGCAATGTATTAACGTATAAAAAAAACAATGACATCTTTATTACAATTAACTAAGATGCTTATTGTACGAGTGTTTCTGGGAAGTAACATCTACCATTTTTCTTTGAAAATCGGAGAAAGAATTTAAGCCTTTTTCTACTTCCGTTTAGACTTTTTTGTGACGTAATTTTGTGTAAGGTTTTGACTTTATTTAAATTTGAAAAACAACTCTCACTTGCAGCTGAAGTCATATGAGTAGTACACACCATTATTAATAATTTTAGGCTTTCAGCAAATATTAACCAAAATGTTGAACTTCCTCTTTGGCCCACATTAAATTCAGTACGGTTGTCTCGATACAATGGTGGTTCACAGAAGTCGTTGTACACGTCACTCATTAAAAATTAACTTTTTTTTTTATTAATATACAACATAATATATAATTAGCAACAACACTTTTAATCTTTTGAATTGACAGGCCACTGTACCTGTGCTCCTTAGGACGAAGCTATGAATGAATGAGTCAATGCGTGAATCGCATTAATAAAAGTATGACACAGTTACAATTTAACACTTAATAAATTAATCTCGATTTATGTCGTAAATATGGTTGGATGATGTGTTAAAAAACATTTTGTTCGGCTTTGTCTGGAAATATTTTCTAATTATAACTAAAAACAATATATGGCATTAAAAGAATAGCATGCAAATTGTAGGGTTTCATTTCATATCTTTTTTAATTTGTTTTAGGATGTCGGTTTATCAGTGGTTTATTTTAAGAGCAGAAAATATTTCTGAATCCGGATATCGAGCTTCCTTATTGTCGTACTCATTTCGTTAAGCACAATCAAATAAAAAGTTCTTTGTATGTCAGATATTTCCTCTAGTTCCTGTTCTCCGATCTTAAAATTTCGGTTCATTTCATTTGGTTGAAAGTTTATTACCAGAACGTAGGTAGAAACCTCATTCCCCGTAGACATATTTCATTGGTCTAAATGAAAGAAAATCGAACTTAATTTATTCTAATTGTCTAGACTTAAAACAATTTTGGATGAAGGCATAAATGGTAGCTATGAAAAAAAACCTGGAAATCATAAACACCGTTTTAATACTCCGACTATAAATCAAATTGATATGCTAATGGCCAGCCAGCTATTTGCACGTCGGAATGTTATACCTGAAAGCGGAAGTAGCTTTTTTATATTTTACAAGCAAAATTTATAGATCTTATGAGACTTTGTAATATCCTTTAATGTTCTCTTACGGATTGGTTGAGATAATTTTATCCTAAAATTTTTGAAAAAAAGAGCTTTTGCAATAAGCTTTTATTCTTACCGCATTACGTTCAGAGAAAAGGAAGAAAATGGCCAAGCATATTTCACTTAACACTTAATGAATGAATGTACAAAAATAGAAACAGAAAAGTTGAATTTTATTACAAAATATCAGGTAAAGTGGATCCATTTTAAAAATGCCATTGGCCATCAAGATACTGGCGCCATACGGTTTATTCAAACGAGGATAAAACATTAGAAAACAATTATAAAGAATTACTTGCGGGTCAGAAATCACATAATCGCATTTCATATATTTTAATATAAGAGTTAAAAATTACAGGTCTATCGAATTATAGCTTTTACGAACATGTTCACAAACTGCTATGCAATTTGTGTCTTATCCAATTACATTTTCTTGAAAATACGCCTGGTTACCATTGCAACACTTTCCGCGTTTTGATAAATTCGAATATGAGCACATGGCAAGGCACACATTATTTTAAACGATGATACATAACTAAGAAAAGTCATTGGTTTATATATTGATTCAGTTTTTCGATCAAAAAATGATTGACTTTTTAAACTCATGCGCACACATTTAGGTACCGGTACGTGAAGCGTGCACGCATCTATGAATGAAAGCACGCACATACACAAATTAAAACGTATTTATAAGAGGAAACACCCAATATGACATAAACGCGAGCTCCCATTTACGTACGCACGCATGGTAGCATTTGCTTAAAAACACACGCATATTTGTATACAAGTTCGAATGCATGCACATACGCGATCTCGCACACACGCACGTACTCACGCACACATGCACGCTCGCAAGCATCTATGAGCGTGCATGCATACGTACATGCATGAAGCAGGCATACATTTATACACTCATGCATTTATCCTTGTAAACACACCTACGTGCGCTCTCCTACTCACATACTCGCATGCCCTCACTCACGTTTACATGTATGCGTACAGGCTTATATGCACGCATGCACGTGTCCATGAACTCATGCATGTTTTCTGCACGCATGCACATTTATAAATTCTGAATTACTGACAACTCTGATCAGTTTGATATATATTGCGCCTGTGAATGATATACTAGCCAAGACATTTACATGGCAAAAAGTATATCAGGTTCAGATTTTGATGATTTTTTGGTACTAAATCGACATTGTGAATATGAGTCATTTTGGTTCATAAGTAAAGAATTACTTAGTCAACAACTTGATTACAATACCCAATCATTGTCGCCAATTTTGTATTTTATCTGCAAAACTAGGCATATCTTCTTCTCATTTAGCATATGTTTTGACGTTTAGCATATAGCATATTTTTATAACACCAGGTAAAGGAGACCGGCAACGTCCATATAATATTGGGACCAGGTGTTCCAAGAATAAAAACTGGTGTATAGAGAAAATGAAAAAATAAGCTCCTTAAAAGTTTGATCAAAATCGTCAATCGAACAAAATCAACTGATCAGAGTTGTCAGTAATTCAGAATTTTTATTTGTTTAGATTTGTTGATATAATATCGCAATGTTACGAAAAACATGTATCCACTATTTAGATTAGCTTGCCTTGTGACTCGGGATGAGGCGAAGTGGTTAAATAAATCTGGTTTATATTGTCCTTTCGTGTTATTATAACTTATTATATAGTTTTCAACAATATCTTCTATTACAAATAATTATAAAGATTATATGAATATATACTGGTATACAGAAGAATTACTCATCTGACTGAGCGAAAAAGTATATTTAAATATTTAGAGAACCGGGCATAAAATAACATAAGGAAATAACTTTAAGTAATTTTATTCGAAAAAGACCGCGGGCAATTCAATTTTCTTGCATTAAACCATGTCCATCACTGAGCTGTGGAATTTATAACTCTTCCTCTACCGCTTCAGAAAAGCGAAATTTAAAGACAGGTATCGATAAAGTGATCGTGAAATAAGAGGAACTTGTTTATAATCACACTGGCGTATTGGAAACATGCACGAAAGTAGAACTTGCTGACATATACTCATATAGATTTGGAATTCTGGAACCAGAATAAGTTACTACTGCGCACTTGCCTATTTAATAATGAAGCTCGTTGCTTATATTCTATTTTAAGATAGAGTCGACGTTTCTCTAAAGCGGTTCAAAGCCGTAACAGAGCAACGTCGACTTTATTTCAAATCCGTTCAGAACAACTTTAATTCGTTGGTGAAGAACTGACATTTTGTAGTATTGATCTCAAATGGTTGGTAATTTATCATTACGAAAAGTAGAAGAGGAGCAGGGCTAGTATACTTGGACATGACTACTTTACACATCTAGGTCATCTCAGCAGAGACTGAAAAGTAATGAAAAGTTTATAATAATGGAAAGGTTTAAGAGTTCACAATCAGAAATCCACGTTGAAGTTCACACACATACATACATTGGGTTGGCTAATAAGTTTTTAACCCCGAGTTGCCGTCAAAAATTTTTATAAAAAAAATTATGTATTACACTAAGTTTTATTTAATATGCACCATTATTACCTAATACTTGTCGCCAAAAAACTGCGCGAGGTCATTTTGGAGACCTTCCTTAACGTCAGTTTTTTTACGTAGATGGTTAATTAGAACCCTGAATAAATGGTAATCAGAAGGCGCAATGTCCGGCGAATATAGTGGATGAGTGAGTAGAATCCAGTCGAGATCCTCTAATTTATAACGAGTACGTTTTACTATGTTTGATACAGCATCATCATGTAGAAAATAAACTCGATCCTGTTGACTACTCAATGTTAGCTAATCGGTCCAGTAATTCACATTAAATATCTGCATTAATTGTAGCTTCTTCTGGAAGCAACTCCCAATCAATAATGCCCTTGACATTCCATCAGCAGCTGATCATCAAGTTTATTGCACTCATTTCAGGTTTGGATACTGAATTTTCTGTTTCTCCTACACCCAGCTATTAACGTTTACTTGTATGGTTAACGTATGTAACCCACTTCTCATCGCCAGTTACTAATAGATAGTTACTAATAGATTCAGTTAGTCGGTTAGGTTTCAATGTCAATAATTGTTGGAAAGTATCAATTCTGCACTGAAGGTGATATGATGACAACTCGTAGGGTATCCACACAACGTATTTTGAAACTTTTCTCGATTCGTGCAAATTTGTTTATATGGTGCCATGACTGCAGTATAGCTCATCTGCCAATTGATAAGTCGTCAATCGAGGATCCTTCTCAATTAGGCTTCGTGATCGTTGAACGTCCAATTCAACAGGACGTCCGGTACGGGGTTCGTCCTCAAGATAGTAGTCCTCATTCCTGAACTTTCTGAACCAAATCTTTGCCATCGCGTAAGATACCGTGGACTCGCCCATCGCATGACATTTATTATTTGTGGCAGTCTTTGCATCGTGACCCAGCCAACATTCTTAAATTAATATAATTCGTATTTGATATCGAATTAAATCCGTTATCATTTATGTATTTCACTATAGCCTCGACGTTGAATATTGTGAACTGACTACACTTTGGTCTATTTATACCTCACAATAAAACATTTCGAATTTATATAAATGCCGGAATGTGTACTCTCGTAGTGCGAGTTCCACTCGTAACTGACATTTTTCTTAGATTGAAACTACCCAAGCTTAAGTTACTTTCCATCTTCCCGATACGTACGAAGAGATTTAGCATTGATATCAAGCAAAGGAAAGATTATTATGAAAATTGATTAAAAATATTTTATCCACCCACCAGATACGTTTATCACATAACATAAGACCCTTTTATAAGCAACGATCTAGTAGCACTTCTGTACAATCTAGGTCCATCTGACTGTCTGAGCTTTTGTAGAGATTGTATTACCAGACTAAATAAAAGACAAAACAAAACAGTATATAAGGAAAATATGTAAGAAAATGATCCTTACTTTGACAACATAAATTCCCGGAGATTTCAGTAATTAAAATTCATGTTTTCTACTTCTCATCAAAATCGAAGTACTCAGTAAACCCTTCATTTTATATTTTTGTATAAGTGAATTTTTCAAGTACCAAAAACAAAAAAGGAATCGATATATTAGAAGAAAAAGCACATCCAATTTAACCAGAAAAAGTATTCTTCGGTCACTTTCTTCCTTAATTTCCCTTGAACCTAAATTAAACTAAATTAAAAATGTATTTTTATTCAAAACTTTCCTCTCTATTTCATGAATAAATTGATATTGTTGATATTTCCGCTTTTCAAATCGCGTCGCCACTTCAGTTGATTACTCTGTAAATATGGGACATAAAGATATTATGATCTTATGTGCGGGACTATCCCTTTATTTACCTTATTTCGTGGACACTGATTATGTGTGATGTATTTGTAGAAGCTGATTTGGAACGAAACACGAATCTAAATAAACACATATATGTATACTAACGCAGAATTTATTTATTTTTCTCAACTGCCAGTAACAGTAAAAAAAAGAATATTATTCATTTTGCGGTTTTATTTTCTAAAGCATTCAGTGTCATAACGTGCTACTATAAATTAAGACGTCACCAAAGTTTTAAGAAAGAGATTAGTATTGATAGTTCATAGAAACTCTAGTATTTTTTTTTAAGTTTAATCATAGGTATGAATCCAAATATATTTATACCTCTTTATATTTATAAACCTCTTCATATGATACGCTTTTACGGAAGAAAATTACAACATGATATTTGAATAAAGGTAAGTGTGGTATTTTGTTTAGGTATATTCTAGATTACGATATAGGTAGATTAGAAATGGATGTAAACTGCAAAAGTATGATATATAATTGATATAAATAATGGCAGAAAAATAAATTAAATTAAATTTGTACCATTATTTACAACCTTTGAAAAAAGATAAAAAGTAATAGGGAAAGAATGAAAACTTATATTATGACACTTATCTTGCCTCATTCGTTTTAAATGTTTTCTTCTATGAAAAAGGCCACTTGCCTTCTTCTTAAATCGCATATTTTTTTCTTTCATTTTCTTTCCTTTTATGCCAAGTCTTCATATCTAAATCCAGCCTAATTTTTACCAAATTAAGTTAACGGACAAAACGTATAAAAAATTAAGCTAAGTATTGTGTCGAACTAAATTCAATAAAATGTATCTGACTATATGCGACAACTAAAAAGGAGACAAAATAATAATGCGATAATGATATAGAAATATTTATATTATATTCGCTTGGAATAAAAGAGGTTAGCTATATAAACATTTAATTAAACTAGTTCGCTACTCGATAAATATATACCAATAATATGATAAATAGTAAAATACTCTTGACTATAATCTACCTCTTTACTTGGAATTGTGTAAAGCTTGAAATCGTAAATACTTAGAAGAACTCATGGCAATAATTGTTCAATAAGAAATTGCACTTTATATGTATTTATATATGTGAATATATATATATATATATATATATATATATATATACATATATATATATATATATACATATATATATATATATATATATATATATATATATATATATATATATACATAGCTTTACAAATTTGGCGTTTATTTTATAAGTTTTTAATTGTCCCTATATTTATTATTGCTCTATTAGAATATTTCACTCGCTTCATTATAAGTAAAGCTAAGAGCTCAATTAATTAAAAGCAAACTCGAAGTAATACCCAAATCATTAGTAGATAAAAAATGTAATCAATTTCATTAGTAGGGATCGAGTAAATATCTAGATTTTTCACTCATGCAACAACTGTTAAGATTAATAAAAATTTACGCTCAAAACCAAGTCAGGTGTAGATTTTCACAGCCAGTCTACCCCTATCTACAAAAACCCATCGCCAAATACAATCACGCTCCCCACTCGACTTGTCGATAATCATTTCGCTCGTACATTGACAGACACAGACTAAATGTCTGAATGAGCGATCACGGCAGCTATCGCGGCGTCACCTGACAACCCACTCGCCCATAATTGAAATCTATTACGGGTCCGACTTTCCCAACAGATGTTGATATCGTTAAGAAAACGATGGTAATGATATGGTGCTGGGAAAATATTACCATGATAGATTGATATGACGGGCAGTTAATTGTGTTGTCCGATGTGAATTGAATGAGGGTGGAAGGACCTAGGGCGAGATTTGGACGTAAGAGTGCTTTTTTAGGGCATTTCATTGAATGCATATTTTTTTCTGTGGCAATATCGCTTGTATTGAAGTTTTGTCTAGAATGTAATAAATATATATTTAAAATAAGCTTCTTCATCCCTTAGCAAAATTATCGACATATTATATTTATATTATAAATATTATTATGTGCTATAAAAATGGGTATGGGTTAGTGTGTTTGTAATAAAATTAACACTTTCCAGACGCCAGTTGGACATATACCTTCTTCACTTTTATCCAATTTATTCTATTTTTAGCGATAAACAACCAGTATTTACAGCCGTCTTGACCATATACTTTACTAAATATCCTCCTGTTCTGGCCACACTCCTATTCCTGTTCATCTCGGCCTAGGTATGATTTCAATTATCTGTCGGTATTCAAGTTTCTTACGATTTTATCTGTAAATCTGAGGTAATTAATTTTTTTTCAATTTATTTTAATGATTTCTTTATCTGGGATAAATGAATTGTGCATATATTTTCTGATAAAATAATAAAAAACTTTGGTGATGTATTCAGTCAGGTTGACTAGTTTGTCTACCCATGTGTATTATCGCAAATAGCCTTAGTTTTTTAGATGCACAAAACATAAACAAAATATACTTTTATCACGTACAAAATGTACATTTATCGAATTGTGCGAAAATACGAGTCACTAGTTTGAAGAAAGGGAATTTTAAATAAGCCAATTACTATGTATCGAATGCCCCCAACTCTTCTCATAATCACCATGGAGGTGTTAAATTCGTTTCTGTTTCCGCGTGTTCGAGTTACGTATTTTTATCCGGCTAGCAACTAATATGCTTCAATTTTGTTGTTGTTTTTACATAACCATGATATCGAGGTAAAGTAGAAAAATAAATTAGCCGATATATATAAATTTAACTTTTTTAACGAAACTTACATTCTACAAAAATTTAACATTTACGCACGTACTAAAATATTTATTAATTTATTAACTACACACGATACAACAAACTGACTAATGGAATCATGAGAATTTTCTAGTAGGTTTTTTTTGGTTTTAGAACATTATAATTCAAAAGTTTCGATATTTTCTTTTGGAAAATAATTGCCCTTTCTATTAATTGTTGATATATCTGTATCTCCATAATATACAAGGAATTTCAAATTCAATTTTTTCAATGGAAATTAAAGAATAAAACGCGCGATGGCCCTACTAAACAACGAAGCTATTTAGGTTAATTAAACGAAAAGAGATGCATCTCGAATGACTTAATGAGTGAATATGGCAACAAAGTTAAAAATAAATAAAGTAACAACTTGATAACATAATTTGATATTGTTGTCAAATGTCTAAACTAAAAAACATATTATGATTAATTGAATGTCTAAAGTCTTACCTAAGAAACAAATTTATTATGATAATTGGAATTTATTGTAACTATCAAAGATCTATTCCAAACGAAGTTAAGAAAATAATTCGGCACAAACTTCTTTTTTCAATATCAGTGTACATGATGATATTGTAAGTATTCTTGGGTCTCACTCTAAAGTATATTTAATAATAAACATTATTTTTAAACATTGTGCATTGATCGTATATATATATATATATATATATATATATATATATATATGTGTGTGTGTGTGTGTGTAATGAAGACAAAATATTTTCTTTGTTCAACAAACAAACAAAATATTTATAATTTCTGTGCGGAACAAAGAAAATATTTATAATTTCTAATAGAAATAAAGCCCACATTTATAATTTCTAGAATGTCAATACAATTACAATACAATTTATTTCAGAATATTTTTTCAATACAATACAATTTATTTATTAATGGACCAAGTAAATTAGGATTTGTCAGATTATTGGATAGATTTAGAAAATATTAACTTGGCAGAAAATAATACATATTTATTCAATAATTGCTGTTTCGTCAATATTTTATTAAGGTTCTTTTTTAAATATTATACGTGAATATTAATGCACACTTCAATTACAGCTTTCATTGAACCGACGGCAACATTGCTTGAGGGAAATCTTAACACTTACAGAGAGAAACGCTATTAAATATAATCGTGGATAGAGCATAATTTAGAGCCCTGGTTACATTTTCTTCTTTTTTCATGAATCGCATATGTTATCCAAATACCGCATTCCTTTAATTTTTATCATTAATAATTTATGATAATATTGCAGTATCCTTTTTAGCGTCTATTAGTCTCCAATGTACATAAATTAGCTGTTAGACATTATACATATATATTATATCTAATCACGCTAATGTAAAATTTAATTATACGTGTGTAATTTCTAAAAGATGATAAACTATAAAAAATATTATGGAATAAATGCCCAGGATGGCCGACTGAGGTCGTCTGGTGTTATCGAAAAAGTCGAAAAACTTGTATTGAAATGTACTTGTCTGAAGAAGAAACAATTTTCTGAGTTAGTTGATGTATCAAATACAATCATTTTAAAAATTCTACACGACCACCTTGTCATGACTAGTCAATGAAAAATGGATCCCAAGAATGCTTAACAATCGTAGCAAGATAAAATTTCCATCTGCTCTCCCCCATCGGATCCCCAAATTACTAAAGGTAAATTAAAAGTTAAATTTGATCTTAAAGCCAACTATTGTACTCTTACATAAACTCAATTTCAAATGTTTTAATAATCACAGCTTCTTCTTAATAATTCTTGGAATGGGTGTCTTTTCGTTCAACTCTTACTTTACCAAGGTTCCCCATATCAGCCTTAAGCCGATATGAAGTAAGCTTATCCGCTTAAAGATTCACAAAACGAGGACACCGTGCGTGATTGGCTATGGGCGTTTCCAGTATTGACTGCTTGTATATACTCATTTACCAGTTAGTCTGTCATTCGTTATATAAGCTTCGCTTCTCAAATATGCTCACATTCTTCCAATTATCTACGTAAAACCGATCGAAATAATACTAGGGAAGCGATAATTATTTAGCCTAAGTGTGAAAGAATAATTTAATGTTAAAAATCCATATATAACTGACATTATTATTATTTATTTTATTAGTTTCATTAAGATAGATGATTTCCCGTCATCTATATACTCTTATGTGCAGATAAAATAGCTTCAGAAAGAAGAAAATATAGTAAAGGCAGAACTTACGGTCGAAAACCTTTTTTGATTAATCATTTGCATTTTTAATAGTTAGTCTTGTTGTATTAATCATTTATTTTGAAGTTTGTCATTGTTTATGTCATAAACAATTAGGTAGGTACTTAAAATATTTCTCCAAAAAATTATCGAAGTTTTGAGAAAGTTTTTCATGAAATGGTTCCTGGCCTTAAATTGGTTCCTGGGCTAAAACTATCATTTATAGTTCGGTATAAGTTACAAATTTCGTATTGCGTTAGTTTAAAAATAAATGTATTTTTCAATATTAAATTACAATACATTATGAATTAAATAAATTCACGCTAATTAGATGACAGTCGCTAGCAGACTGATTTCTTTTCGTTTGACATTTGATGACTTAATATCTATGCCCGCAACTTGGCATTTGAACCTATAGAGAATATTATTAAATTAACTGCCAGATTAATACACGTAACGTTTATGATAATTATGGAATATATTTATGTAAATAAGTATACTTTGTATTCAAATCTCATATTGCTTTATATTCTTTTTATTTGATCAATATATTTAATAAATAGCCTGTATATTACCAAAAAAATCAATAGGTTCTAGTCATTCACATTGATTTAATATGAATATTTTGTAATGTGGAAGAATATTGGACATTAATAAAAAAACTAATACCCATATCAACAGCAAACAATAAAAATATCATAATATGTAAATAAGCAAAACTCTATTAAATACAAAAAACGAAATAAAGAGAGAAAAAAAGATTAATTATACTTCTTTACATTATTCGGAACAATGAAAGGCGAACAAAATGGACTTAGGAAGTGAAGGACTGAGGGATTTTGAGAGAAAGAACTTTTTCAGACGACTTTTGAACACATTTATAGAGTGTTATTCCAAAGTTTTACAGATGGACAGCGAAGAACTTTCATAAAAGGTGGTTGTATGTTTGAGAAAAAGGAGACTTAGCTGATCTTCAGAACATTATCTTATACAATGTACAGACACGTAACTAAATCTGCTTTTGGATAAGTAGGATTGTTCAAAATATTGTAGAGAAGTGTAACAATGCACACACTGTGTTAAGTGCGAATTTTCTTCTATTTAAGTTGGGAACTGAGAAAATTGAGAAATATGATCATATTTTTTACAAACAAAACATAGCGGATTCACAAATTGGAAGGCGTTCTAAGTTTTTAAGGCTATACTCAGCAGGGTCTGAGTAGCATGTATTTTTGTTGTCAATCATTGGTAATGGAAGCGTCTGACAGTGGTGAGCTTTGATTTGAATGTCTAGAACATTTTTGAAGATGCCTGTGGCAGTACATTTGTTGAAGTTGCAATAACTAACATCATTTACCTGAGGTTGCCTGCTAAGATTTGGATCAGCAAGCAGGCTCAAATTTGACCTAAATGTAATTGGTATATTATTTAATTTTAGACACAGCAGATCTTATACACTAATTTAAGAAGTTTTGGGTGCCAATTATAATAGCTTGGGACTTAATTAGATTAACAAACAGATCCATTTTATAAGCCCATTAAATGATACCTGTCATCGGGTTAAAAATTATAATTGATACGTATATCCCTAACAATCCCGTCAATGAATATTGAATAAGAGAAGTAGGAAAAGAAACCGTCCTTGACGTACACCAGCCAATAAGTCTGTCCTTTCAGAGACCACACTTGTAGACTTCACATATTGTCGACGTCGGTATAGTTATAAGCTAAACTATTCAAATGATTATTGAGATATATTCAAAGAATTCAGACAATTCAAAATATCAAAGTCACTAGAGTTAAATCCATAGAAGAAGTCAAGAAGTACAAATACTGTTTGTACTTGTGTACTATTCATGATCAAACGTATATTATGTGTGGTTTTCACTAACGCTGTTGAAGTACAATGAACACTTTTGAATTCAGATTAAAATGGATATAAAAATTTATAAGCCTTAAGATTTTGAATATATTTGGCGTTAATTTTGTAGAAATTCATTATTCACAATTAAATGAAACTACGTGATGTAGTATTATTTCTACTATCTTTAATTTCTTTACCACGACCTAGGTTTCGTTGTATTACAACATCTTCAGGTGGGATATTAGCAAAGATTCCTTGCTAATATCCCACCACAATCTTTGCTAATATCCCACCTGAAGATGTTGTAATACAACGAAACCTAGGTCGTGGTAAAGAAATTAAAGATAGTAGAAATAATACTACATCACGTAGTTTCATTTAATTGTGAAGCCTTAAGATATCAAACAAGTTGAGTATAGACTATGCGCCCAAAGTGTTACGAAAGAAATGGCAGTATGGAAATGGGTCGAAAGTCTTTGCACTATAGGCTATAAACAACAATAGTTTTTATAATGAGATTAAATATGTCTTTTTTCATTCAAAAGATAAAGTGACAGTTGTCAGAGATGTTAAATGTATAACTAATAACAGGGGTCTTTTTATTATCCTCCAAATCACTTTCTGATAATGTATTCAATGTACACAAAAAAAACTTTGGAATGGGTGTACCCATTCCCAAAATTTTAAATGTATAGACAACAAAGTATTTTAAATTCAAATTATACAGCCGAACACTAAAGTTACCAAAATAGTTAGGTTGCAAATATTAACAAGAGATTCGTTCATATTTTAAATAAATTGAAAGACAAAGTGAGCTTATGTAGAATACATAAATAACATAGTTTTTTTATTAATGTCCAATATTCTTCCACATTTCAAAATGTTCCTATGAAATCAATGTGAATGACTAGAATAGATTGTTCATGTAGAAATAAATTCGTAAAATCTATATATATATATATATATATATATATATATATATATATACATATATATATATATATATATATATATATATATATATATATATACGTTAAAGTTTGCAATAAATAAAAGTTATAGGGCACAAAAATATTGTTTTTAATTCTTTGTCCGTTTATCCGTTCTTTTGTTTGCGTATCACGCAAGAACAGCCGCTGCAGTTTTTACCGGTGGATTCTATTGATTTTTTTGTTAATATACAGACTATTTAGTTAATATATTGATCAATTAAAAATAATATAAAACAATATGACGTTTGACTACAAGGTATACTTATTTTAAAAAATCCTATTCTATAATTAACGATTGTTAAGCATTCTCGGAACCCATCTTTTATTTACGTTAGTCATGCCAAGGTAGTCGTGTAGAATGTTTAAAATAATTTTATCTGATACATCAACTAACTCAGAAAATTGTTTTTTCTTCAGACAAGTACAATTCAATACAAGTTTTTAGATTTTTTCGACAATAACCGACGGCCTCAATCGGCTTTCCTGGACATTTATTGCATAATATTTTTTATAGTTCATCATCTTTTAAAAGTTACACACGTGTAATTGAATTTTACATTAGCGTGATTAGATATAATATATATGTATAATTTCTCGCAGCTAATTTATGTACATTGGAGACTAATAGACGCTAAAAAGGATACTGCAATTTTATCATATGAAAGCGAATTTAAAACTACAATACGTTTTCACTATTTACTATAATACGTTTTCAATATATTTACCTCATACGAAATAATTGACACCGGTATTTTAAGTCATGAAAGGATACATTCCGTGTAAATTGTAGAATATTCTAACGATAAGGCAGAGCACTAACATTCCGGGTCACGAATCCGGTGAGCCTGCATGATGATAAGGCATTTTAGGATGAAATTTGATATTATATTTATCTTAAGTCAGCAAAATATGATTCCAATTAATAAGTATAAATATATCCTTATTATTCCAATATTAAAACAATATAAAATTTTAGCATAAAAGTTGATCCGAAATAAAAGTGAAACTACAAAATATATGAAAGCAAAAATGTTGGTGCTAGCACATGTGTGATAAGTTATTCAATCGTTTTCATTTGCTTCAATAATTTTAAAACATAAAACGTAAATATTTTCGAAATTATGCTGGAGTTACAACGAACAATTCATGGTAAAATCTGGACAAAGAAGTCTGAAATCATTAAAGAAAAATTCTATTTATTTTAACGGAACATAAAATTGTATGATAACTTGTTGATTCTAATCAAGTATATATTTATAAACATGTATTTTTATATGTTGTAAAGGATTTCGGTAGAAAGAAAAAATGCAATATTTACGTTTTTTTACCGTTTCAACATGAATGCTGAAAATAGGAGACGTGCTCCTTGTGTGTCTATAAAAATTCTATCTACAAATAGGATATTTCATGCTTTTAACAAGACAAACCCTCCACAAATATATATACCTCATATTCACGCTGAAGTTCATTAACAAACTTTTCACTTAAGGAAACACAAGGCATTTTACTTAGAAAATGAATTTCCGTCACCCAAAATGTTTCCATCTCGGGCGATTACTCGTTACGTCGTGTAAACTTCATTCATATTCAAACACGCAGTATTATTCTTGAGAGATTGGATAAGTCCATAGACTCAATTAGTAATTTTCTGCTTTTAAAGTGCGGTGTGAGGACGTAAGGAATGTTAATAATTCATTTGACACTTGGTTGTTTTGAAAGTTTGTTAAGATGTCGTTATAGCTAATATTATTTTTTCGATAAATTTGTATGGGTTATTAGATTTACACATCTTAGTAGAACGGTAAATAATGAATGACAGTTTGAAAAATAAACTAAGTAAAGTCTATACCACCCGTACAATTACATTACAGCTTGTAAATTAAGTTATTTATAATAATTCACGTAAATAATTTAAACAGATATTGAGGGCTACAGAACCTTACTTTGTATATATTCCCTTTGTTTATTTTGTATTTAAAATGGGTTAAGACGTTTGAAATATGCAAATAGAAACAATTATAGTAAACACTTGAGGGGAGGAGATTATCAGACACAATTAAGTATTGCCAAAAATAACATTTTCACTTTTCTCATAACCTGCAAGACTTAATGATCATAGAAAGAAAATTTAATGCTTTCATCAAAATAAGTATTGACCCTGATTGTATCTCAAATGTGACTCACGATTAAAAAAAATATGTAAAGATATTTAAAATAATAAAATATTATTTAAATATACATTTTTTCTATAATTACTATTATACTTGACAGAATGTAATTGACAGTTTCATAAATTTTAATATAGTAGTTTCTATAGTATATGCGAGTTATTTAAATTATTATAAAACAGTTAGTACAATATTTTAGAGACGTTTAATTCATTTTTATATCATCTGGTGTAGATGTCAATTATAAAACTTCTCTCTTTGAAGATATTTTAATTAAATATAGAATTAACGATCTTTTATTATTTTTCAAATTTGCGTTATAATGCAAATAAACTCATAATTAATTTACCTTTACTATGGAAATAGAATTCAGACCGAGTATGGATTATGAGTATGGCTTGATCCAGATGATGTTTAGAACCCACGCAAAGCTCATCGGCGCGTAATACCTAACGAATCTGATTTAAACAAATACATTTTATTGTATCTAGCACGACTCATTCAAAACGTCAGAATATCATATAATTCATATAGTTATAATTCTGTATTCAGAGGTATTTTTCAACTCCTTCATTTTTATCTCCTCCAACTCCTTCATCTATTTGCTTAATTTATTCAAAATAACTTGGTTTTAATTTTATTTGAACTATATAGTTTTTAGTTAAGTAATTAATTGTATTCTAGGTTATTAGATTATTTAATGTTTGCTTTAGCCGAGTTCAGAACAGCATGGTCTCGTAGCATGAAAATATGCCAACTATAATTATAACAAGTAATAACAAGCTCTTTACAATAATTAGGCATGTAAATTCCGAAATACATTACTTCGTATAAATCAGATTTTTATATGCTTCTAACAGTTTAGTTTCTTGTGCTAAAAACCTTTCTGTGCTGCCAAATTGAAACATAAAACAGATCATGAAAAATATGATGATTAGGAATATAAAAAAATGAACTTGTTTTTAGATCTTCATGTTATCAGCAATATGTTCCGTATTTATTTAATGTGGTTATAATGGTTTAAAAATTTGACTATGCTATGTTTTAGCAACAAAAAAGGTCATTATAAGAAACCTGCTTTAATTAGCAATATACAAGAATGAATTTTCTTGTAGGTTTTTATGCTGCAACAACATTTTCGTAAATTATTTTTGTATAGATATACTTAATTAAAAACTTAACTAAAATACTGTACACAATGAGATGTAGTATTTTACTTAAGTTTTTACTAACTAAACCAAATACTTTTGAATAACTAAACTAGCATAAACTATAATAATAACTAAAATATTATGCATAATCATGGGAGTGGATGTGTGCTGTAAAATATGGTACACATCCGCTGCCTTTGTATACACTCTTATTGCTCATTAATTATACATTTTAAAAAAATGTTGTATTATAAATATCCATATAGAAGTGATAGACTACATGTTGGTGAAAATGTCAATCAAAAAGGCCTTTTCAATGCCAAATCCTAAAAATAAACAAACTTTACTCTGTAGCATATTAATATTTCATACATTGTTTTAATAGCTATATATCCATTTAGATCGTTGACATATTACTTGCGCTATAAGACCTCCCATTATGCTAACTTTCAAGATTGTAGGTTAATTCAAAGTACCTTACAAAATCTGGTGGTCAATGAGGAGGGCTGTGGCATAAATGAAGAAATATGGTCTACTACATATTTTACTGATATATAAAGAAAAAGTTGGATTTGTACAAATAATTGGAAATGATTTATTTTTGGATTTTGCTATTTACTATAAGATCTCCCATTATACTGATGATAGGCTTTATGATAAGTGAGTAAGGTTATGACCAAGGTAAAGAAACTTATATTACAACGGGCCTTATCTTTTTGTTGCGTGAACAAAAATCTTGAAAGTTTTATAGAAATGCAACGCTACAGGACTTAGTATACGATATTAATTTAAAATAGATATCTCAAGCTATTTTGAGTAAAAAGGCTTAAACAGACAGGTGGACGGAGAACCAAATGATCCATGATTGTCCCGTTTTTTTTTCATTTTGAGAGATTAAACCCTAAACAAAACTACAGATATCTATAGAATTATTAAAGAAATACATCCATATTGTTATAAAAAAATTACGTTATATACCGCGTTCCTCAATATCAAAACAATAATACAGCCGATGAGAATGTTATATGGAAAAGATAAAGTTCCAATATAAAAAATAAAATAAGGAAAAGATAGATTTCCATTAGCTTTTTGTTAACATTTTATACGTAGTTTACATTTTAAAATAAGTAAAAGAAAGACGTGAAATGGTCAGCAAGTGTAGATTAGAGTCGTGAAGGATTTTATAACAGTTTGCCATAAATATATTATTTCGTTCTATAGTAAGTTTTGCTCGCCAATGTAATGTGCATTACCTTAGAAGGTATTATTTTTTTTAAATAATTATACACGCAATAACAATATTGTAATTTTCAAGAGATTCAAGCTTATTAAAATTTTTGGAGAATATTTAATTTTATTCCTCATTCCTCCAATAATTAAATAGTAAGTGGAAAATATAACCATAACAATGTTCAACATCGACCATACAAATAAAAAATTTTCGTATTCGTTTTATATATTTAGCACAGTACAAAATTTAAATTTACAATATTCAAAATGAATATAAACCGGTAGTTAATATTCGTCTCCTGGTTTAAAAATCAGGGATTTTCCAATTTTAAGGAATATTAGTTTTATAATATGTTTTATAATGGGAATATTAGACTCATTCTTACCTACTCTACTGAGACATGTATAATGAAACAAAAAGTTAAACATACCATTTCTGTTTGTGGAAGAAAGATGATAAGAAATATTTTTGGTGGTCTAAAATGTAACAACATCTGAAGAAGAAGAACTAACTCTGAACTTTTCAAATTATTTAAAGTGTCGAAAACAAATACATCGCAATTCAGATAATAAAATGGGCAGGGCACTTGACAAGAATGGACGGCAGTCGTACAACGAAAAAGATCTTCTCAGCCAGACCATTGGACTTCCGAAAAAGAGGAAGACCTAAACTTAGGTAATTCGACTGCCTGGAAAAGACTTTAAATCCTAAGTGTAACAAACTGGATGTCTCTGGACAAGAATATAAGAGTTTGGGAGTTGGTTCTGCAGAAGACAGGGACCCATCCTGGGCTGCCAGGCCATTGAAGAAGGAGAAGAAATTTTATACCTTTCTCAGTTCTATTTATTCGTTCGCATTTTCTTTTCCCTTAAATCATTTATTATGATATTAAATATATCATAATATATAGGAGTAATTACTATACAAACTAAAGTTGATGTTATTCCGTTTCATCGATTGAGTATCCAGTGGTAAGAGGATAGAGAACTGACAGATATAATAAAATTTGAGGAATCAGATGCACCTTTTCCATTCCAATTTCTAATCTAATAATTAAGTTACGTTTCATTATGTTATTAAAAGTTAATATTTTACCTGCATCAAAATGACAAATTCAGTAGAGAGTTCTTTAAAACAAGTGAAAGAGAGTGTTTCAGAATAAAAATATCCTGGAGAAACAATTCACTTAAAACAACAATATGTACTATGCGCATCCTTACGCTTCATTTTAAATACTTTTTCTCTTAGACTTTGAAAAATGTAGCTAAGTGTTATTAAAATCCATTCAGAAATATTCACGAGTAAATTATGTCTAACTAAACAATGTATCGATATTATTTTTTTACAATATAAATATTCTACACCTTTGTGTTTTAATATGGTGCATTATTAAAACTTATGAGGTATAGAATAATTTCTACATATTTATTGTAACTTTTGTGTGGGCTTCTAATAAACTTAATTTTTTGGCATATTTTTCAGTATATTTCTGAAGATATAGAACCTACAGTTTGGAAAAAGTTATTTTAATGACCCTTGTGATTAGCTATTTCAACGATATACTATATATACAATTTTTGGTATTTAATTTCCTCCTCTAAAATGCTTTTTTAAATATTTTTGAGTGCTAGTTATTAAGATACGTGCGAAATTTCAAGTTTTACGCAAAGTGTTTTCTGAGAAAAATGGCTATGATAGACGTACAGAGAGATACGTGACTGAAATAATAACGGCCAGTTTTCATTTTCCATGCAGAAATCTAAAATTCCGAAAAAGTCAGTGTAGTCTTCAAAAAGTATTTCTTAATTTTTTTTCGACATACAGATATTGCTTTCGTCCTGTTTTTTTATATGTAGATTATACATATATGTACGTAGTAATTTTCAGTTCATTTCAACTATTGAAGGCACAGAGGTTGAAATTTTCGACAAATCTTATGCCATTTAATTTTAAACACTATAGATTAAAACGGTGCTTACCATTAATTCAGCTAACCTTTAAAACATCCGTGCCTTACTTATATCTGACAAATAATTGGCGGGATAAGTAGGTTTAAAATCTAGGGAACAATTAGCCTAGTTGATTAATGCCTGTTGGTGGAGTAGCATGTGTGAATCGATTGCGAAGCAGAAGCCCAAATTATAGGGTTAACCAATCGTTTCCTAGTTCCTAGACGAAGCTTTCAATATAAACTTAATTTATTTGCAGTCATTTACTCCGTTGGGTGCCCCATGATTAACTTCCACGTTATGTCTTAATTAAAAGAAGATAAACAATATTACACATTCGTATTTTAGTTTCGCGTATCTTTTGAAAAGACATACTCCATTTTGGTAGTAGCAATAATGTATTTTATTCTCTTCAATTTTTATCGAATAAACTTTGCCTTTTTTTAAAATTTACATATTGCTATTTAACCAAACTATATGAAGAGACTATCTAGGAGTATAAATCAAATGTATCAAATTGAAATTTTTCGAAAATACTTTTTTGGAATCCTGTTTTTTATTTGATTTCCTATATTTATAATTCGAATCTACTACTTTGAATAAATTCGAATCTACTACTTTGAATATGATACGTATTTAAAATTTACAGATTAAACTCTGCGAAGCACCAGCAAATAAGCATAAATAGATGTTGTCATAAATTTGTCACAAATTTCCATTGGTCAATTCAAATTAAAGCTTCAAGAGCTTCTATAACTACATAAAAAAGGTTTTTAAAATATCGAAATTGTACAAACACATAAACTAAGATTAGATGCGCGAATTTCTATCGTTTCTATATAAATTAATGATATAATTTATGTTTCAAATAGTTTGAGACATGTGTAAATAGCGCACCAGTGAGTGCTTTAAATTGAATATGAAACTAAGTTCTCTCTAAGGACACTTTTTGCTGACTAAATTGTTTGCTCGACGTACATTTATTACGTGATATTTGTTTCGTAAGCATACATATATTCGAACATAAAAGTTAAAGTGGTACTTAAATATAATCCACATTTTAATAAAGTACTAAAATATAATATAATATGCATTTTATTGTTACTTTCTTACATCAAACACAAATATCAATATTTTTTTGTGAATAAATATACTTTATAAATGAATTAAATACGTTAATTATTAAAGATCAAAATAGAAGGAGAAAGCAAGAAATATTCATTTATTGAAGAGACAAAGTTTTACGTGGATTTTATATAGTAGTTTTCTTTACTATCTTGTGAAATCAAACGAGAAACTGTCCAAAAAATAGACCTTATACATAATTTGCAAATCTATAGATAATATTATAAATTAAAAATTATACAAAATGGAAAACTATATTACTTTCCACCTTGGGTAAACCGTAGCACATAAATTGGAAATTATAAAACTATTTTCCTCTTGAGATAAATGAGAGATATATTAGATTTAAGTTAGTTTTTTTTCATTCTTTTATATTAATGGAAATTATAGACTATTTATTACAATTATCGAGAACATCCAAAGTTTCGCTATCTTTGGCGAATTTTTTTTATGTCCTGACTTTTAAAAAAATGCCGTTATGTCTTTCATGAAATTATATCATTGGTTTTTTTTTAGGAATAATTGTCATACTTTTCTGTAAGTTTCATTACCTTGTGCTATCATATATACACAGCTTAGCTCATGTGGAAATTGCAACATTGTACTATATATTCGATTTGATATAACCTCCTCCGCTTCAACACCGTCGCCATCATCGCTTTATCCATAGCATTATTTATGTACATTATTTATAACAAGTGACCTAAGAAAACATATTAATATATTTATGTAACGTGAGCATATATAGGTACAACGTTCCGGGATAAACGCCGCATACATCCAAGCGAACTTAAGTTAGAAGCGTAAGTTAGAAAGACCGGAAGAGAGAAGTTATATATATATATATATATATATATATATATATATATATATATATAAATACTTCATTAATGAAAAATTAATTATAAACACTGTGTGTGTAGTGAGAAAATAAAATTATGAATAAAGTTTTTATTTGATAAATTACAAAAATGCCGTCTCAGTAGAACCAGCTTGTTTTTAAAAGCTAACTCATTTGGTCTATTTCATAGGTTTTATTAAATTCTCTTCAAACGTTGTAAAATTTATCTTAAAGTGTACAAAAAAATTCCTACTTATATCAATGAATTACCAATATACTAACAAATTACCCTACAATATAATATAAACAAAATTAATCGGTAATAACCTCTATTTCCTCAAATGTATTGTGCCAAAAAATCTAAAAGCAAAATTTAAAAATAATGTTTTACAAATTTATTTAATACGAATTAAGCGTTTCGACCATTATTTTACGACCTTCCCTCATATTATTAGAACTACCTTACGAATCATAATTTCGATTATAATACGACAGTTTCACTTGTAATTACTATAATGAATTTTATTATGTTTTGTATTTTGTACCAATATATAGTACTACCAAATCGCATATTTCTGAAAAGCAAAGTTCCATTTCACGTGAATGAAAAATAATCTAAATCAAATTAAGAAATTTAAACTGGCATAAATCAATAAAGTTAATATCAATTCCACTAAATTCAAAATGTATAATAAATTAATGTGAACCAATTCAAGTGAGATTGAACATCACTTACAGAGAACTAACATAAATACAAAAAAGTAATAAAACCCAAAACAAAGTAATAGCAAACACAACAATCGAATACAAGCTATTTATAACATATATTGCTTTAAATTAAACAAACATAAAATGAGCTTAAATAACTTAACAGTTCAAACCGTATGTAATCCAATTTAAATTAATCTAGATAACAACAAACCCAACTAAATCCAATTCTAATTGCACTCAACCTAAATGCGAATGCAATAAATTTAAAACCGAATCGAACACAATAAAAAAGTTAGTTTAAATAATTGAACTTATCTTTCTTCGACATCAAATTCGACCATGAACAATAAAAAAAGGAAAATGAATACACCCGTGGTCTCGTATTTTTCACATTATATTTATGGTTCATATATATAGCGTGTAAAGAAATTTCAGTTCAGTGAATCGAATATCGGAAATTATAAAGTTCTCAGAAATAACTGTATAAGCACAGACACACAAATTACATAACTTTATATATTATTCCTCGGACATGAGCGTAAACAAGAAACTTACTAAAACGATGGTTTGATCAAAGGCATTTAAATAATAGAAAAAGAAAATGTTGAATTGACATAAGGAAAAAGTAATATGCAAATGATTATTTATGTCATTTACATCGTAAAAAAGTATCGTACACACGTACTCAAAACTTATGACTATTTATTAGAAGTAGCAGAGCCGTTAACTAAAATTACCTGAGTATTTCTGAGATGTAAGATCTATTACCTTTTCGTGAAAATCGGAGATGGAGTTGATTAAATCTTTTTCTACTTCACAACGCGTTCAAATAATCTTGCAATATAATATTGCGCAAACGTTTTAAGTTTATTTAAAGTTTAAAAACAGCATTTACTTTTCACTGAAGTCATACGAAGAGTAAAGATTTTATATATATATATATATATATATATATATATATATATATGTTTTTTTTCAAAAAACTTCCATTCAGATACGAATCTGGTGGGATAATTTTGTATCTAGAGTAACAGACTTACTAGAACAGAAACAAAAAATAATCAATTCTATAATCTGAGGTATCAATTATTATAATTAAAATTACTTTCCAGTCTATGGAATGTAAATTTAGTGTTCTCTTTCATTCCTGGAAATACTTTCCTGATTATAACTGAAAGCAATTATTATCATCTATTGACGTAGACAATTAGTCGGTTTGTCCCGTTCCAATTCAGTTTTTTTTGTAGGACATGGGTTTTTCACTGGCTTAATTTGTGAGCAGAATAGATTTCTGGACTCAAAAATTGAGCCCAATTATCGTTTTGCTCATTTCCTCAAAACTATCAATAAAAAGTATCATATCCATCGGATGTTATATTCAGGTTATAAATTTTTATTTTGGTACCTGCCCGCAAATGTACTATAAATATATATGATACACACATATTCATAAACGACGTGATTCGTATGTATCCAAACACATTTTTTCTAAACAGGTCTGGTTGCTATCGCAACTCTCTTCTCATTTTGATAAATTTGATCGTGCGTGCATGCACGTTTGTTAATCTATTAATTTACTTTTTAATTTAAAAACTTTTATTTCATTTTTCAACTCACACGCACACAATTAGGTAATTAGACATAATCACGTATTTATGAATTCAAGTATGCACGCACGTAAACACGCGGGCTCCCATGTACGTAAGCACGCACGCAAATATTTACATAAAAAATCACGCACTATCGTATGTACGATCAAATGCACGCAAATACACGCGTATCCATTTACGCATGCATGCACGCTTGCACGCACGTACGGGCGCACACACGCACGTACGGATGCAGATGTATGCATTTATACATATACATGTATGTATGCTTTCATGTACGTACGCTTCCAGACAAGCCTGTATACACACACGCGCTCACACTTGAAACACATACATGCACATGCATGCGCATGCTCACATTTGAAACACATGCACGCATACATGCACGCTTGCACGCACGTACGCGCGCACACACGCACGTACGGATGCAGATGTATGCATTTATACATATACATGTATGTATACTTTTATGTACGTACGCTTCCAGACAAGCCTGTATACACACACGCGCTCACACTTGCAACCGTGGACGCTCTTACCCACGTAAAGATGCATGCAGTCTCTTAAACACCTATGAACGCATGCGCATTTATAAATCCTAAACCACTGACTACTCTGATCAGTTAAAGGTTTAGATTTACTAATATAGCATTACTATGTTACGAAAAATATATATTCCATATTTAGCTAAGATTGTGTTTGATCCGGGATTAGGCGCAATGGTTAAACAAATCTGATTTATATTTATTTTCCACGATTCACCAAATTAGTAAGTAGGTGTCAAAACAATTTGTCATACAACTTTCAACAATATTTCCTATTACAAATAATTATGAAGATTATTTCTATCAATATTAGTATGTACCAGAATCACTCATCTTACTGAAAATAAAATACAATTAAATATTTAGAAAGCTGCATCCGCACTCACAAAGGGCCTTGAACCCCGTTGAAAACAAAAACTGAAAAATTAAACGAAAATATTTATCATATACTAAAATCGTACTCAGGTAGGCCGTGAGAAGTTTAGTAATATTCATTATATGACAATAGAATATTATTAATATTATTATTTCCTGTCAAAGTAGCATATGCGGCAGTTTTGTGCCTCTTCACTACAGCGTCTCTCGACCTGACCGACGCAAGAAGTATTAAATTGTGCGTGAACGGCGTAATGTAGTAGAAAACAAAAGGCAAATTCCAATGATGAACAAAGCACGCCATGTTTATCGACCTCGCAAAGAGTTTTGCACCCGGCTCGCGGGTTTGATGGACCATACGAATTTGTGTGTTAGTGAGTGATTGTGTAAGGCAGATGGGTACGTTTATATCTATTGTAATATGAAATAAATGTGTCGTAAATCGTTGTTTGATTTAGTGAAAATGTCATCATCGTGGATAAATAAAGAGTTACATAGAATTTCAATATATTATCTAAATAATTTCAAGTTAAAAAAGGAAGTTAAATTACCTTTGTAATTCTGTATATAAACAAACTAATTTAGTAGAGTGTGAGGAGATTTATGTATATTAAACTCATAAGTTTTATGTATATTACACTTGAATACTAGAGAAGTAATAAAATACGAAACGTGTCACTCAATGTGATTCGACTTACCTGTTTTTCAATATCCTTACTCCCAAGTGAAGGCTGTGGCGCATATTTCATTTAGTTTTTAATCTTCTTTTGAAGATCACTGGTTAATATTCACTAGCAGGCAGACACAATAACACCGCAACTGCGATTGTTGGTTCTGGCTGCGGCTATAACATTTAAAACATTGTTTTTTGCAGGAAAACCGTTGTTTAATTATTAATCTTAACATAGTTATGGAACATAAATAACGAACTTGCAAAGTTAAAACATCAGTCTTACTTAAAGGAACGTTTGTCATAATTGTGTTGTACTTGTTTAGCGTTCGTTACAAATGAACAAATGAACTTAATAAAAGCCACAATGTATAAGATATTTGCTGTTCATAGACCTTTAAAAGAAAATATCCAATTATTAGAATTGGAAGAAAATCTCATACCCCTTATTTTTAATGATTTCTGGGATATTTCTGGGATAAAAAATTAAGTTACAAGAATAGTAACATGTCTTCCTTAAGTGACATGGTAGAAGTAAAGTTTCGACAAACGTTTGAATTTTTCATGAAACGTAATTTAAAATATAAGATGTAATAAAATAAGTGTAACAAACTTTCGTTTGTTTTACTTTTAAAAATAAAGCAGGTGTTCATTGTTTTTAAGATACGAATAAACCAAAAGTTTTTCGTAAATAGTGTTATTCGTTCCGTCAAAATATTTATCACTAAATAAATTAAATGATAAATAGCACAAAGGTTACGTCATATACTGGTAAAATGTCATGAAACAATATGGAATAAAATACGCGTAAATCACTATAAAAAGATATGTACATTTCTGAATAAAATGACTTCCGTTACATAACAGACCATTAAAACAAAAAAAAAGTCCTCATATCAAGAAAAAATATTTAGTCTTGATTTTCTTAAAAAGCCAAAATTAAAATAATCATAAAATTATAAGAATTTTTATTTCACCTTGAAGACATCGCTATTTCACAAATAAATCTAAACTTTACTCTAGCAAACTTATTCGACAAGGTTAAATGAAAGATGTTGAACCCGTTATTACTTTTTAAATTTATTATAAATCGAAACTCACTTGTTTCCAATTCGAAAAATAATTCATAAAATATTTTTCTGCAAAATCACAACACATTCGTGTGGCTCAGTTTGATTACAAAATGATTTCGAGTCCGTTTGAAATAAAGAGATGAATGGTCCTTTTACATTTATTTCAGTGTTAAGTTTTATTATGTCTCTGTCTTTTAGGATTATTCTGAAGAGGTGGTTTTATTGGTTTATTGATTTACTACAGATATGTTAAGCAGACGTTTCTAATATTACATCTGCTTACCTTTTATGAATAAAAAGTAATGTTAAAACCATTCCTTATTATCACATTTTATCGAAATTATGTGTTTAGTAATAATTTCAAGAATATAAATATGTATATTTTTTTCATCGAAGTTTAATTTAAAATTCAATTTTAATTCAAAAAATATTCCTCGTTTACTGTAGCCATTAATTGTCTTTTATTTCAATCTTTTCCATGTTAAGTATATATGCAAAAATATAGAGCATAGATTTTGTTAAACAAGTTTTAGGTCTTCATATATGTTTTAATATTTGTTAGATAATAATGAAATGGACGGAATAAAGAAAGACTGTCAAGTAAGAGTAGAATTCGCATTAAGAATATTTCGTGCAAATTTAAACACTTATAACATTTACCCTGCATATTATTTTTTATTAAAATATTTACAAATATCAATTTTTTAGCACGTAAATGTATTACCTACTACATATTTCACAAGTCCATATTCCAAAAAAAACAATAATTGTATTGTAAGATCTCCCAAGGTGCTGGTTTTCGAAATTCTAGGTCGACCGGAAGTACCCCATAGATGTTCATAAACAGTGAATAAGACTTTGGTAAAAATAAAAAAATACCTTTTAAAGAGCCATTTATTTTCCTTGCGGGAACAAAAGAACTGGAATTTTTATAACAATGTCAGTTGTAGGCCTCATCATCAGACATTAATTTCAACTTTCTGTCTTAAGCTGTTTTTTTTCCGAAAAAGGATTTTGGCAGAGAGATGAACGGGCTGTTGAACAACCTAGTAATCCTCTAAGGGTTTGGTTATTTTTATTTTAATTGACAAAACCCTAAAAATTACATTTTCGTTGGCGTTGATGAAATTAATTTCCAAATCGGATAAATTGAAAATAGAAACGAAACGTTTTTATTTGCGACAAAATTGAAATATTATTTTTCTTTATAATGTCTTCATAAAAATGGGTACAATATACGTACGCATTAAAGTGAATAGAATATAATATTTAAATAATATTATTATTAAATCATCTGCAAGTTACTAAGTCAGCAAAGAATATATTTAAAAAAAATATTAAAAATGAAACTGAATTCTTTGAAATCTGGTTTATATTGTTGTTTCATGATAAAACAAAACAGCTAGCAGGTGTTATTCTACCTATCATAAACCTTCCAACAATATCACATATTACAAGTTGTTATAAAAATTATGTGAATCTCTACTAGCATACACTAGAACTGCTCGTCACACTGAGCGAAAAAGTACACTTAAATACGTATAGAGATGCAAACGCACACACAAACAATTCTGAACCTCCCCTCAAACAATACCTGAAAAGTTGAAATGAAAATGTTTGCCGCTTACCGAAACCATCCTCCGGTAGATTGTCAGAAGATTAATACTATTCCCTGTATAACGATCGACATATTAATACTATTATCTGTCAAAATAGCACATGCGGTAGTTTCGCGCCGCGCCATTGTAGCGTCACTCGACCCGGCCGATGCAAGAAGTATTAAATTGTGCGTGAACGGCGTAATGTAGTAGAATATAAAAGGCACCTTGTGCTTGCCTCTAGGTCTTGCCTTTTATCGCAAACGTTTTATTTTATGAACGCTATCATGCCCTTTTGATAAATTCCAATGATGAAACAAAGCACGCGACATTTGCCGTTGTCACAGTGTTTAGGACAGGCGTCGTTCGATGGGCCGTACGGATTTGTGTTAATAGCTGATCCTTTAAAGTAGGTAAGTATTGTGATATCTATTGTAATATGAAATAAATGTCTTGTAAAATATATTTTCTTTTAGTCAAAATACGAAAATTTATTAAAAATATTTTACACACCCACCAGATAAGTTTATCACCTAACATAAAACTCTCTTCTAAGCTACAATCCAGTAGCATTGCTGTACGATCCAGATCCATCTGACTGTCTGAGCTTTTGTAGAGAATGTATTACTAGACTATCTAAATAAAAAACGTAACAAAACAGTATATATGAAAAACACGTAAGAAAATGATCCTGACTTTGACAACATAAATTCCCGGAGATTTCAGTAATTAAAATTCGTATTTTCAACTACTAATCCAAAACGAAGTACTCAGTAAATCTTTTATTTTATATTGTTGTATCAGCAAAATTCTTTTTAAGTACTAAGAACAAAAATGAAATCTATCTTTTGGAAGAAAAGGCACATCAAATTAATTATGTAAAAATATTCTTCTGCCACATTTTTCCTCAATTTCCTTTCGACTTAATTTAAACTGAAGTAAAAAATTATTTTTATTCAAAAATTTCCCCACCCCTTTTCATGGATAAATTGACATAGTTGAGATTTCCGCTTTTCAGATCGCGTTGCCACTTCAGTCCACTAATCTCTAAATATAGGACATAAATATATTGTAATATTTTGTGCGGAACTTTTCTTTATATACCTTATATCGTGGACACTGATTATGTGTGATATATTTGCAGAAGGGGATTTGTAACGAAATACGTACATAAATAAATACATATTTGTATACTAACGCAGAATCAATTGAATTTGTCTCCACGTGTCAAAACGTTGAGTGACATAACGTGGTGCTATAAATAAACATTTCACTAGAGTTTTAAGGAAAAAATAAGTATTGTTAGTTCATCGAAACTCTTGTATTTTTTTAAATCGTACGCTTTTACGAAAGAAAATTGGAACATGATATAAAGGTAGGCATAGCATTTTTTTAGTACAGTCATATTAGAAATGCTTGTAAATTGCAAAAGTATAATATATGATTTTTATGATGGCATGAATGGCAGAAATATAAATTAATTTAAATTTATACCATTACTTTATCATATAAAGTAAAGATAAAAAGTAATAGAGAAAGGATATAAATTTATATTTTGATATTTATCTTACCTCATTCGGTTTTGATGTTTTTCTCTATATGTTGCCTTCTTCTTAAATCATATATTCCGCGCTGCTCTCCTTGCACTTTTTGGTTCTTCCATTTTTTTCATTTCTTATATGCCAGGTCTTAATGTCTAATTCTATTTCACCAAATTAAGTTTGTGGATACACTGTATCAAAAAAATTAAATAAATATTGTATCGAACTACATCCAATAAAAAGTCTCTGACTATTTGGGTCAACTAAAAACGAGGCAAAATAATAATGCGATAATGATATAGAAATATATAAAAATAAATATTATGTTCGCTTGGAAGAAAAGAGGGGAGCTATATAAACATTTAATTAAACTAGTTCGCTACTCGACAGAATAAATGCCAATAATATGATAAATACTAATACTCTGGATTGTAATCCACCTATTTACTTAGAATTGTGTAAAGCTTGAAATAATAAAAACATAGAAGTACTCATGACCATAATTAATCACTAAGCAATTGCGCTTTATACATACACTATATATATATATATATATATATATATAAATATATATATATAAATATATATATATATATATATATATATACAAATATATATATATATATATATATATATAAATATATATATATATATATATATATATATATATATATATATATATATATATATATATATATATATATATATATATTGCTGTACCAATTTAGGTTTTACCTTATTAGCTTTTTAGCTGTCCTGATATTTATTATTGCTGTATTGAAATATTTCACTCGCTTCATTACAACATAAGCAAGCTAAGAGCTCAATTAATTAAAAGCAAACACGGGAGTAACACCCAATTCTTTAGTAGATAAAAAATGTATTCAATTTCATTAGTAACAATCGAGTAAATATCTAGATTTTTCACTCATGCAACACCTGTTAAAATTAATAATAATTGACTTTCAAACCAAGTCAGGTCTAGATTTTCACAGACGGTCTACTTTCTATTTTTCATATTGACGATCGAAATGCTCTCTATGCATCAATCAAATATCCACAAAAACACATCACTAAATACAACCACACTCCCCACTCGACTTGTCGATAATCATTCCGCTCGTACATTGACAGACACAGCCTAAATAATGAAATGAGCGATCACGACAGCTGTCGCGGTGTTACTTGACAACCCACTTGGCCGTAACTGAAACGTATTACGGGTCCGACTTTCCCAACAGACGTTGATATCGTTAAGAAAACGATGGTAATGATATGGTGCTGAGAAAATGTTACTTTCCATGATGGATAGTCAATTGTGTTGTCCGATGTGAATTTAATGCCGGTGGAAAGACCTAGTATGAGATTTTGACGTAAGAGTGCTTTTCAGTCATTCGATTAAAAGCACATATATTTAAATGTGGCAATATCACTTACATTGAAGAAGCCCTGTCTAGAATGTAATTAATATATATTTATAATAAGAGGCTTATTATCAATCGCTTTACAAAATTATTGACATGTTACATTTACATCATACATATTATTACGTGCTATAAAATGTGTATGGGTTAGTGTGTTTGTAATAAAATTAAACATTCCGGAGGATAGTAAAATATAGACCTTCTTCACTTCTGTCCAATTTATTCTGTCCATAGTGATATGTAACCAGTATTTCCCATCTTGACCATATCATATACCAAATATCCTTCTGTTCTGCCCACACTCCTGTTCCTATTCATTCGGGCCCAAGTATGGTTTCATATTAGTAGCATATTTTTATGTGAAAATGTCAGTTATTTTTTCTCCTTTCAAATTAATTCGTGTCCAATTTTTCTTATTTATGAGATATCTATTTTCATTGCTATTTCAGTTGTTGTTATTAAATGTATTTTTCTTATATTTGACGTTCATAAGATCAACTAGATAGAGTAAAAGTATAAATGTGAGTAAAATGGCCCTTTTTGAAAATAGGGTAAATGTATATTTAACATTTTTTTTTCTGAAACCGGATCTGGACTGTGCTGATGCGATTCGCTTGTCTTGTTCTTTCTCACTGTTGTTATCGCTAAATCATATTTGGCGATAAATTGTTTTATCTAGACAGGCATTAATTTATCTAGACAGGTATCCTTTTTAATGTACTCCAACTTTATATTAAGATTGGTTTCTTCGTCTAAAGCAATTTCTAACTTTGCTTTTGTTTATGTTCATATATGTGGTCAATTTCTGTATATTTCTCTTTAGAAAACTTAATACTTTTCAAGGTTCATACAATTCTATCTGTAAATCTGAAGTAATTAATATTTTTTAAAATTTATTTTAATAATTTCTTTATCAGAGACCAACTCATTGTACATATATTTTCTGATAATTCAATAAGAAACTTTGGTGATGTATTCGGCAAAGTGGACTAGTTTGTCTACCCATGTGTTATCGCAAATAGCTTTAGTTTTTTAGATGCATAAACAAGATATAAGTGCATATTTATAGACTTGTGTGAAAATAGGCGTCGCTAATTTGAAAAAAGGGAATTGTAAATACGCCAATTACTATGTATCACATGCCCCCACCTCTTCTCATAATCACCATGGAAGTTTAAAATTCGTTTCTGTTTCCGCGCGTTGGAGTTATGTATTCTTATCCGGCTCGCAACTAATATGATTAAATTTTGTTGTTGTTCTTACGTTTATCGACCACTCACCATGATATGGAGCTAAAGTAGAAAAGCACATTAGCCGATATGCATACATAACTTTAACGTTTTTAATGAAACTTACATTCTAGAAAATTTGATATTTACGTACGTACTAAAATATTTATTAACTATACACGATACAACAAACTGACTAATGGAAACTCTCATAATTTGCTCAGAGGGTTTTTTCAGTTTTGGACCATTATAATTAAAACTTTCTCTATTTCGTTTAACAAAATTAAATATTTATACGCTGTCTATTAATTGTGAATATATAAATATATATATATATATATATATATATATATATATATATATATATATAATATATATATATATACATATATATATATATATATATATATAAATATATATATATATATATATACACGCGCATATACGGACGCGCGATGGTCCTACTAGGCAATGAAGCTATTCAGGTTAATTAAATGAAAAGAGTGAGTCGAAGATCTAATGAATGAATATGGGAATAAAGTTAAAAATAAGTAAAGTAACAACTTGATAATATAATTTAAACAAGGACTTTCGTTTATAAGGTACCATTGACCTGTAATAATGAAGACAAAATATTTACTTCGTCCCATAAGAGACACCCACATTTAAAATTTTTAAAATGTCTCAATTGCAATTTAATTATAAATGGACCGAGTAAATTAGGATTTGTCAATTTGTTGCATAAATTATTTTAGAAAATATTAACTTGTTAGAAAATAATACATATTTATTCAATGTTGCTGTTTCGTCAATATGGTATTAGGGTTCCTTGTTAAATAATATACACGAATATTAATACATGCTATTGCACGATGGCAACATTGCTTGAGGGAAAATCTTTACAATGATAGACAGCAACGCTATTAAATATGATCGTGGATGTAACATAATTTAAAGCCTTGGTTACATGTTCTTCTTTTCTCATTAATTGCATATTTTATTCACACACCGTATTTCTGTAACGTTTATCATTACTTTTTATTATTTATCATTACATTATTTTTTATTAAGTTTTTTAATCTATCCTATGAAATTAACATAAAATATATCAGTCGTTTGAGACTTGGTTTTCGATCGTTTACGCATACAGTCTTTCGGTAATTTGAGTATTGTACATAAGCTCACTTTTTCCTTTAATTTATATAAAATATGGACGAATCGTTTGATAATAATTGTAACCTAATTCTTTTGGTAAGTTTGGTATTCGGCTGTATAATTTTTATTGTTAAGTAGTTTGTTGTCCGTACATTTAAAAAAGTTTGGAATGGGTGCATCTGTAAATTACCAAAAAAAACCCGCCATTACTAATATATTTCGCATGTTGATGTTTGCCTGAAAACGGTAATTTCTTTTTTTGAATGAAAAAATGCGTATTAAAGCACATTACCAAAAACATTGTTGCGTATAACCTCTAGTATCAAGACATTCGACCCACTTCCATACTACCACTTCTTTCGTAACTCTGCGCGCATAGTCCATGCCCAACTTGTTTTATATCTTAATTCTTGGAAATTTTTAAATCCATTTAAATCTGAATTCAAAATTTGTCATAGTACTTCAATAGTGTTAGTGAAGATCACAGGTGATATACGTTTAACCAAGAAGAGTATACAAGCAAATACAATACGTGTACCTTTGACTTCTACGGTGCATTCAACTTTGGTGACTTTCATATTTTGTCCTGTTTGAAGTGTGAATATATCTCAATATCATTAGAATGGTTTAGCTCATAACTATACGGACGTCGAAAATCTGTGAAGTTTACAGGTGCGTTTTCTGAATGGACTTATTGGCTGGTGAGCATCAAGACAGCGTTTATTTTTCTACTTATTTTTTCAATATTCATTGACAGAATTGTTAGGAAATACATAGAAATACTCTTGAACCAGATGACCAAATATATGTCCATATTTATGTAAACTCTTTCGAAATCGTCATCAATACCCTCAATGAAAGTCACGCCTCATTTAGTAGGCTTATAAAATGGATCTCTTAGTTAGTCTATTTAAGTCTCAATCTACCATAATTGGTATCCAAAAAATTTTAAATTAGTCTATCTGATCTGCCGTATCTAAAATTGAACGTAATACCAATTACATTTAGGTCAACTTTTGGTCTGCTTACTAATCAAAATCTTAGTTGGCAACCTCAAGTAAATGATATTAGTCATTGTAACTTCAAAAAATGCACTCCCACAGGCATCTTCAAAAAGTTCTAGACATTCAAACCAAAGCTCACCACTATTAGACAATTTTATTGCCATTGATTGACAACAGAGATACATTCTATTTATACCTTGATGAGTATCACCTTAAAAAATTACTACGCCTTCAAAATTCACTATGTTTGTTTGTAAAGATATGGTCATATTTCCCAATACAGATCGCAACTTAAATAGGAAGGAATTCGCAATTTGCACAATATGCGCATTATTACTCTTTTTTCCAATATTGTAAACAATTCCACTTATTCCAATTAATTTATGGGCATATTTAATTACTTATCTGTAAATTATATAAGATTACGCTTTGAAAATCAGCTAAGTCTCCTTTTTCTGAAACATATAACCACCTTTTATGAAAAGTTCTTTGCCGCACTCTATAAATGTGTACAAAGGTCGTCTGATAAAGTTCTTTCTCTCATAATCCCTCAGTCCTTCACTTCCTAAGTGCATTTTGTTTCCCTTTCGTTGTTCCGAGTAATGTAAAGACACTTAATCATTTTTTTTCTTCTTATTTTGTTTTTTTTTAATTAATATGGTTTTGTTTATTTATATGTTATGATGTTTTGGTTGTTTGCTTTTAATATCGGTATTAGTTTTTTTATTAATGTCCAATAGCCTTCCGCATTACAAAATGTTCATATCAAATCAATGTGGATGACTAAAATAGATTGCTCATGTAGCAATAAATTCGTAAAATGTAGATATTATGTGTACGTTAAAGTTTAAAATAAATAAAAGTTAAAGAGAAAAAAATATTATTTAATAATTCTTTGTCCGTTTGTATGTTCCTTTGTTTGCGTATCACGCAAAAACAGCTGAAAGAAGTTCGGTGATGTTTTTATCGGTGGATTTTATTGATTTTTTTGGTAATATGAAGGCTATATATTTTACATATTGATAAATTAAAAAGAAGATATAGCAATTTGACGTTTGTATACAAAGTATACTTACTCACGAAAACCCCATTTTATAATTTTCATAATAGGTAACATTACATGTATTAATCTTGCAGTTAACTTAATAATATCCTCTATAAGTTCAAATGCCAAGTTGCGGACACAGATATTAAGGAAACAAATGCGAAAAGAAAAGAAATCAGTCCGCAAGTGACTGTCATCTAATTAGGGAAATTTATTTATTTCATAATGTATGGAAATATAATATTGATAAATATATATATTTTTAAACTTACACAATACGAAATTTATAACCTATCCCGAACAATAAATGATAGTTTTAGCCCAGGAACCAATTTAACCACTTTTCATGAACAACTTTCATAAGACTTCGATAATTTTTGGAGAAATATTTTAAGCACCTACCTAATAGTTTATGACATAGACAATGACAAATTTCAAAACAAATAACTAATATAACAATACTATTAGAAAAAAATGGCAAATGACTAATATAAACAGGTTTTCGACCCTAAGTTTGGCCTTTACTCTTTTTTCTTCTTTCTGAAACTGTTTAGTCCGCACGTCAAAGTTTAGATATCAAAGAAAATCATCTATCTTAATGAAACTAATAAAATCAATGACGATAATGTCAGTCATATATGAATTTTTAACATTAAAGTATTCTTTCACTGTTAGGCTACATATTATGTTTCACTTATAGTATTCCAAACTGTTTTACGTAGATAATTGGAAGCTTTACCATACTTGAGAAGTGAAGCTTATATAACGAATGACGGACTAACTGGTGAATAACAATAACAAATACAAGCAATGGCTACAGGAAACGTCCATAGCCAATCACGCACAGAGAGTCCTCGTTTTGGAAATTTTTAAGTGGATAAACTTACTTCATATCGGCTTAAGGCTGATGTGGGGAACCCACGTAAAGTAAGGGTTGAACGGACAGACGCCCATTCCAAGAATTATTAAGAAGAAGCTGTGATTATCAAAATAACTGGAATGGAGTTTATGTAAGAATTTAATAGTTGACTTTAAGATCAAATTTAACATTTAACTTACGTTTAGTAATTTGGGACTCCGAAGGGGGAGAGCAGATGGAAATTTTATATTGTTACGATTGTTAGTTAGAGTATGAAATTTTTTGTACAATATTCTTTATAGTTTACAAGCTTTTAAAAGTTACACACGTATAATTAAATTTTACATTAGTATAATTTCTCGGAGCAAATTTATGTAGATTGGAGACTAAAAGACGCTAAACAAGGGTATTGAAATAATATCATCTGAAAGGGCATTTAAATATTTACTTAACCATATTTTGTTGGGAGTACTATATTACGTTTTCAATAGGTTTAATAGGAATAATGAATACCGGTATTATAAATCATGAAAAGATACATTATTTGCAAGTTGTAGATATCCTAATAATAAGGCAGAGCACAACGTTCCGGGTCACGAAACCGGCTAGCGTGCATTGTGATAAGGCATTTCAGGATGAAATTTGATATTATATTTATCTTATGTTAGCAAAATATGATTCCACAAAATAACTATAAATATATTCTCATTATGTAGTGACATAATTTATATAGTGACATAATTTCTGGAATATTAGTGTATGTAGTGACATAATTTCTGAAGTATTAGTGTATGTAGTGACATAATTTCTGAAATAGTGATTAAGAGGAAATTTTAGCATAAAAGTTGATCCGAAAAAAGTGAAATTATAAAATGAATGATAGCAAAAATTTTGGTGCCAGCATATATGTGATAAGTTATTTAATTTTTATCATTTGCTTTAATAATTTAAAAATATTAAATGTAAAAGTTTTCGAATTTATACTGGATTTACAACGGATAATTTATAGTAAAATCTAGGTAAGGAAGTTTGAAACTATTAAAGAAAAATTATATTCATTTCACCGTAATATAAAATTGAAAATTGTGCGAGAACCTGTTGATTCTAAACAAGTATAGTTTTATAAATATGTATTTTTATATGTTGTCAAGTATTTCGAGAGAAAGTTAAAATTAAAGATATACATTTTTTAACGTTTCACGATGAACGCAAAATACGCTAAAAGTTAATATCTATAATTACTTCTTTTATCCATTTATAATTATGAAATTTCAATTTTTCACACAAAAGGTGAATTAATTTGATTTTGCAAAAATTCGTGCCAAATATAATACTATAAAAAAATAATTAGAGAAAAATAGAACACGTCGTCCTCTAGTGTCTTTATGAAAAGTCTATCTACAAATAGGATATTTCATGCTTTTAAAAAGACAACACCTCATATTTACGCAGAAGTCCATTAACAAACTTTTCACTTAAGGAAAGCAAGCCTTGTTACACGGAAAATGAATTTCCGTCACTCAAAACGTTTTAAGCTCGGGCGATTACTCGTTACGTCGTGAAACTTCATTCATATTCAAACACGCAATATTATTCTTGAGAGATTGGATAAGTCCATAGACTCAATTAGTAATTTTCTGCTTTTAAAGCGCGGCCAAGGATGTTAATAATTCATTTGGCACTCGGTTGTTCGAAAGTTTAATAAGGTATTGTTATGGATAATATTAATTTATTCCATAATTTTTTATGGATGATTAGCTTTATACATCTTAGCAGAGCGGTAAATAATGAGTGGACGTTTGAAAAATATACTCAGTAAGGTGTTTGATGGCTGAACTATTTTAACGGTAACTTTAATAAACAGCTTGCTTGTCCGCCTGGATTAATAATGTTTCTAATGTTTCTTGATTATTTCTATTTTTTATTTACTATCAGGTACTATTTTAACTATCTATAATTTTTAATGAATACTTTTCTTCTAATTCAAATAGTGAAAATTATTTGATAAAAATAAAATAATTAACTGATAAATTATGAAATCTTGAGAAAATTATAATAATATGAAGAAAGCTAACACAAATATTTGAAAACATGTAAATGCAAGAAGAGTAGCGTACGTTTTAAAGCTTTTAAAGAAAATGCCACTTATTTATAAAAGTTTAACCTCTTTTCGTGATTCCACAGTGAAACAACCTTTTGGAATTTTCTTGGATGTGTTCGTCAGTCCACCTCTCCACACTTCACAATTTGCATATTTTTAGGCTTGTTATTACTTTTAATATGAGAGGCATACATGTAAAGTCAGGTCGAATTTTTTTGCTCCTTCGCCCTGAATATGACATCCTTTATTTTTGAAAGCAATACTCAGGTTCTATTTACGACTTATAATTTTCAGGAGGCGTTTGAAAAAAGTTTATGCTTCCATTTGATGCGCTATACATAACGTTCCCCTTCTAATTAAACTTATCAAAAAATCCTATATTTCTTTGAAATTTGTAAATGAAGTTATTCAGATGATACGACGTAAATAATTTCAGGAGATATCGATGGCTACGGAACCTTAAATTATATATGTTCCCTTTGGTTAACTTCATTTCAATTTGATTAAGGTGTAAAAACTAAGCAGGTAGAAATTACTATAACAAATATTTGGGGGAAGGGGTCATTAAAACACATTTAAAGTTTTGCCAAAAATAAAATGTTGATGTATCTTATAGCATTAAACACTCGATGACCATAGAAGAAAATTTAATGCTGTCATGAAAATAAGCATTGACTCTGATTTGACCTCAAATGTAACTCACGATTAAAAAAATATGTAAAGATATTTAAAACAAATAAAAACAAGGCTGCAATGAAATTTTGTTTAAATAAACATTTTTTCTTTAAATACCACTAACTATTATACTTGACACAATGCTATTACGTAATTAATGGTTTTACCAATTTTGATATAGCGGTTTACATGGCATATGCAAGTTATTTAAAATGTAACTATTAATACAATATTGTAGATATGTTTCATTCATTGTTGTATTATCTGGTATAAATATAAATTGTAAAACTTGTCTCGTTGAAGCTATTTTAATTAAAAATATAATTTATGGTCCTTAATTCTTTTTCCAAATTCACGTTAAAATACACATAAACACATAGTTAATTTATCATTGCCATCGAAATCAATTTCAGGCCGAAAATGGCTTCACTAGCTTTCATATTTAAAATTCTAAAAAAGTCTCATGTTTGGTCCAGATCACGTTTAGAATACTACGAAAAGTTCATCGGCACATATTACCTGATGAATTTGATTTAAACAAATACATTTAATTGTATCTAGCATGAATCATATAGTCAGGCAAAATGTCAGAACATCATAAAATTATAAATCTGCCGTTAGCAGGTATTTTTCAATTTATTTCTTTTTATACTGTTGCATCTCTATATGCTTATTTGCTTAATTTATTTAAATGAGTTATCCGTTTCGTTTCATCTGGTCGAAAAGTAATTTGGTTTTAATTTTATTTACTTCGTATAGTTTTCAGTTAAGTCATTCATTGTATTCCCTAATGCTTAATTATCTACTTTTTGCTTTAGTCAAGTTCAAAACAGCACGATCTCGTAGCATAAAAACAAACTATAATAATTATAACAAGCTATTTATAATAGTTAGGCATATAAATTCTGAATAATTAGGCATACATTACTGTAATAATTAGGCATATAAATTCTGAATTGTTTAATAAATACGTACAATACTTTGGACACATCAGATTTTTATATAGCTATGACAGTTTTATTTGGGTGATATGGGGGAGAATGACAATAATATCCAGTCAGCCCCAACTACCAACTTTACTTGCGCGCTCTAGAAGTTTGTATAAACGAACAACTAGAGGCGACGGCGCCGGACGACGCGACGGCGACGGACTCTTAGCCGTCGCGGTATTATCTGCTAGACAACAGATGAGGCAATGGCGACCGAGCAGTCGCCATTGCCTCATCTGTTGTGGAACAGAGCAAAAACACTTATCGGGAATGCGGTCACAGGGTCCAAATTGCGGCCTACAACATACAAACGAAAGCATTGAATGACTAACAGCACTTTCACGCTTGTTGAGAAACGCTGTAGGATGAATACAGTCTGCGCAAATGTTAAGGAGAAATCTGCCTTAATACAGACAAAATGCAGACAAGACTACAGTGCCTACTTATGTAATATTTGCAAGGAAATCGAATCCCATGCTTGTATGTATGAATCCAGAAACCTACACCATAAAATTCGTCTAATTACAAAAACGAATTACTACCATCAAAAATCTGGGCAATTGTGGACAGCCATTCTGAAAAATGGGAAAGCAACAGGCAGATATAGCATACCAGTCAAAACCATTAGAGCGTTGGGAGAATGCGGTGGGCATATCTTTTATACCACCTGCAATAAGATATGGTTGACAGTTAAAAGGTCAGCGGAATGGGCGCATACAGTTTTGATCAGTCGTGCTAGCAAAATAGTGCTACATATTACCAACGAGCGTCTGAAAGCATACTTGTCAAGAGAAATAGCTCCTAAACAGGCTGGGTTTGTGAAGGGGAACATGAACAGATTCTCACTGTTCGTCAGATCATACAAAAAGCTCGAGATTTCAACAAACCAGCCTATATATGATTTGTTGATTTCTCAAAGGCATTTGATTCTGTGAGAAGGCCAACTTTGTGGAAAACACTACTGGAAATGGGCACACCAAAACATCTCGTACATTTACTTAACTTTAAGAATAAGGAACTGCTTCATTGCGGACAGACAACCTCCTTTCCGATAACTTCCATCCCAAAGCAGAGGTTCGCCACGGGTGTATTACATTGGTATTACATCGCCTCTCCTATTCAACACATACACTGAGCTTGGGACGCGAATCACTCTGGAAGACTGGAATGATGGGTTGTGGTTGGTCGCTACAAAACCGTAAACCTGCGTTACCATAATGACACCACCCTGTTTACGAAAGATACTCGTCAGATGGAGGAATTACTTCTTAAAATAGAACGCGCAAGCCTTATGTTCGGATTGAAGATTAACCGGAGCATGATCAAGATTATGACTGGGGACCGCGCCAATAACAACTTGCCAGAGGTGACACAGATTGGAAAAAGCGATATGGTTCAGTCCTACATATCGTCAGTGCTTTAATCTCAAATAATGAGGGCTGCATAGATGAAGTAAAGAAGCCAATGACCAGTACTCCAATGGATAAGCTGAAGAAATTATGGAGGAATCGCACCTTAACTAAAGCCACTAAGGCCAGACTCATAAGAACATTAGTTTTCCCCATATTTTTACGCGCATCCGATACGTGGACATTACGAGAGCTGGAAAAGCGGAAAATGAATGTACTAGAGATTTGGTGCTGGAGGACAATGCTGGAAGAGTCATGGACAGAATTTCGTACAAAAACATCCATACTTCAAGAACTTGGAATCACATATAGTCAATCAACCCTAGTACAGTCTCGAATATTGAAATTCTTTGGCCATGTCTCGAGGCGAAACAATGACTCCATAGAGCGTTTGGTGATTCAGGAAAGGGTGAAAGGAAATAGACCGCATGACAGATCATCAATGCGATGGGCTGATTAAATAAAATCAGTAGTTGGAGACCCTCCACATAAATACACTAGGATGTCGGCCAATAAGTTAAGATGGTGAGAAAGTGTGAGGAGGGTAACATCAACCACCAATGATGTTGTAGCCTCATCATGACCACGACCGCTCTGTCAAGAGCGACGCGACTGAGAAAAAAAAATAACAATTTAGTTCCTTGTACTTAAAACCTTTCTGTTGTGCCAGGTTGAAATAGTAAATAGTTCATAAAACATATAATAACTAGATATATTTAAAAATGAACTTGTTTGTTGATGTTCATGTTATAAACAATATATTTGTAAATTAATTTAATATGGTTATAATGGTTTAAATATTTATCTATGTTTTGTTTTGGTAACAGAAAACAAGTTATTGGCCTGCGGTAATTAGCAATATACACGAATGAACTTTTTTGTAGGTTTTTGTGTTGCAACAATATTTTCGTCAATTGTTTTAACTTAGATGTACTTATTTAATAACTTTACTGTATTACTGCCGGCATAAATCCGCTCCACTTGAATAAACACTTATTGCTCATTAATTATAAGTTCTAGCAAAAATGTTATATTATAGATATCCACATACGAGTAATAGACTATTTGATGGTGAAAGTTTCACTAAAAGGCCTTTTTTATGCCAAATCCTAGAAAATAAACCAAACTTTCTTCTGTAGCATATCGTTAAGTCATACATTATTTTAATAACTATATCCATTTGGTTGATATTTTACTTGGGCTGTAAGACCTCCCATTATGCCAACTTTCAAGATTGTAGGTTAATTGAAAGTACCTTACCGAATTTTATAGTCAGTGAGTACGGCTATGGCATAAATGAAGATACTTTTTCTACTATATCTTTTACAGACACATATTAAGAAAAAAGTTAGATATCTAAAAATAATTAGAAATTATTGATTTTCGAATTTTTCCATTTACTATAAGATCTCCCATTTTGCCATCGATATACTTTATGACCAGTGAGTGAGTCTGTGGTAAAAGTACAGACCGTATCTTTTTGTTGAGTGAACCAACAATTTTGAAATTTTTATGTCAAAGTAAGGCTACAAACCTTAGTAAACGATATTAATTTAAAATTTATATCTCAAGTCATTTTAAGTAAAAGGACTTTACACACAAATGGACGGACAACCAAATTATTCATAAAAGTTCCGTTTTTTTGGAACATTGAGAGACTAAACACTAAGAAAACTACAAATGTCTACAAAATTATGAAAGCATTACTTTCATACTATTATAAAAAAAATTTAAAAATTGACATCATTTACCGCGTTCCTCGATATCAAAGACAATAATAAATTAGAAAAGAATTTCATATGGAAAGATAAAAAAATAAAATTGTTTTTTATTTCATTATATTTGTCAAAATTTTATCTAAAATTTACGTTTTAACATAATTAAAACAAAAACTCGCTAAATGGCCAGCAAGTGCAAATTATAGCCATGGAGGATTTCATTACGAGTTTGCCATGAATATATTATTTTATTCTATAATCAGTTTTTTTCGCGAATATACTTTTTAGGAGGTATTAATTTTTTACAATAATCAGACACGCAATAACAATGTTGTAAATTTCAAGACATTTAAGCATATTAAACGACCAATAAAACTAAATATTGTCAAAAATTTACAATATTTAGTTTTATTGGTCGTTCGTTTAATAATGAAATATTATGTCAAAATTTTGACCAATACAAGGTCCAATGCAATACGACCACACAAATAAAAACTCGGATTTGTTTTGTATATTTCGCTTATCTTTGCTTATTGTCTGTACTAATATACAAAATTGAAATTCACACTATTCGAAATGAACATAAACCGGTAGTTAAAATTCGTATCCTGGTTGAAAAATCATGAATTTTCCAATTTAATGAAATAAAATCAATGGAAATCAAATTTAATTTCTAGTCGTGCATATCACATTATCGGTCCACTTAACTGATGATACTAACTAGACTACTGAATGCAATATGCATAAGTAAATTTCGAAAATCGAAAATATTTAAATAGGAATTGTAATTTGTAAGATTGATAAAATAGGATTGGATTACTATTTTAGGATTAATTAGAGACGGATAGATTGATAAAATGGCACGGACTGTTTTAAAATTACTTTTCGAGTTCATTGTTTAAATAGACATGCTTTTGAAATAGGAAATGTAAAATTAAAAAAATATAAAAACATAATAAACTTGATTTTCAAAAAGAAAAATGTAGTTGCTTGAGGCAATTTTACCAAGTAATTTTAAGGAAAAATGACCAAAAACAAAAAAAAAAACTGAACCCGTTTGATGAAAAGCAACAGGGCCTATCTTTCCAACAATATACTGTCTTGGATTATTTATTTCTTTACAAGGAGCTTTTAACTAAATGAAATGACGTGGAAATTATTAATTGATGATAAAATTTCTTTAGTTTTGAAAAATATTATATGAGGCGAGCATATTACACCACTTGGAAAATATTATTTTTAACATCACTGAAAATGAAAGAATTGACTAAGACTGGAAATTAGAAAGACAAGTTTACCGTAGCCCTAAATTTATTATGATATTATGAGGTAGATCTCAATATACACCATGAAATTATTTCTTAGGAAGTAGAGCTGTAATTCCATTCTTTTATTTTAAATTTCCAGATTAAACTTTGCGAAACCACAACAGCTAAGTATAAATAGATGTTACTTTAAATTTGCCACAAGCTTCCATAAGAGTTACCGACCAATTCAGATTAAAGCTTTAATAGCTTCGATAACTAAACAAAAAAGGATTTTTTAAGAAATTCAAGTACATTAACTAAGTTTCGATGCGTGAATTTCTATCGTACGATAGCTATATTTAAGTGAATGTTTAAAGTTATGTTTCAATCAGTTTAATACGTATGTAAATAGTGCACCAGTGAAAGCACTGAATTGAATTTGAAACTAAGTTCCCTCTAAGCACTAACATTTTTGTCTGACTAAATTCTTTGCTCTACGTGTATTTATTACGAGATATTCATTTCGTAAGCATTCGTGTTCGAACACAAAAGTTCAAGTGGTTATTAAATATAATCCACATTTTAATAAAATACTAAAATATAACATAATGTGCATTTAATTGTTACTCTATTAGATTCAAACAAAAACATCAATAATTTTTTTGTGAAAAAATAAACTTTATGAATGAATTAAATATGTTAATTATTAAAGGTAAAAAAAGAAGGAGAAAGCCAGAAATATTGATTTATTGAAGAGACAAAGTTTTACGCGGATTTTAAATTGTATCTGTATTTATTTATTATGTTCAAACGAAAAATTGCCCCAAATATAGACCTTAAAACATAATTTGCTAATCTATAGATAATATTATAAATTAAAAATTACATGAAATGAAAACGTTTACAATTTTCCACCTTGGGTAAACCGTAGCATATACATTGGAAATTAAAAAGTTATTTTCTTGAGATATGTGAGAGATATTTTCGATTTAAATTAGATTTGTTTTCAAATATTTTATACTGATGGAAATCATGCACCATGTATTAGCGAAAACTTTAAAATTTTTGCTACTTTGACGAATTTTTATTTTGAAGGTAATGACTTAAACAACAATACAGTTATGTGGTCTTCCATTAAATTCTTTCATTTCTTTTTCTTTATATAAATAATTACAGTACTTTTCTATAAGTTTCGTTCAGTTCACTTACCTTGTGCTGCCATGTGCCCACAACTTTGCTCACGTGGAAACTGCAACATTGAACTGTATATAAGTCGCAAATTCGTCATTTCTCAGAGACAACTGTGAAAGTTTAACACAAATTATATAAATTTATATTTTATTCTTCGGATACGTGTGTAAACAAGAATTGTACCAAGACGGTGGTTTGGTCAGTGGCGTCTATGTAATAGAAAAAGAACATTTTCAACAGATACAGGGGAAAAGTAACACTTAAATGATTATTTACTTCATTTATATCGTAAGAAATAACGACATAAACTAAATACAGTGATAATTGATTAGAAATGGCATAGACTCTCATTAAAATTACATCAGTATTTCTGAGATGTAACATCTATCACTTTTCCGTAAGAATCGGAGATGGACTCGATTAACCCTTTTCCTACTTCACAACGCGTTTAAATCATCTTACGGCATAATATTGCGTAAACGTTTTGACTTTATTTAAAGTCCAAAAACTGCACTCATTTTCCACTGAAGGAAAACGAAGAGTAAACATTACATACATATATATATATATATATATATACATATGTGTATATGTATATATATATATATATATATATATATATATATATATATATATATACATACATATATATACATATATATATATATGTGTGTGTGTGTGTGTGTGTATATTTACACATATATATTGTGTCGGAGGGAAGGTGCACAAAACTTGCATTAAAGTGAAGCAATGCGTGTATCACATTAATAAAGCTACGACACAGTCACAATTTAAAACTAAATCAATCAACCATGTGTTAAGCCACAAATCTGGTTGGATGATTTGTTATCAAGAGTAGCAGTCTTATCAGAACAAAACAGTAAATAATTACTCCTATAATCTGGGTTATCAAAAATTATAATTAAAGTTACTTTTTAATATATGGAAAAAATATAGTTTTCTGCTTTATTTCTGGAAACACTTTCCTGATTATAACTAAAATCAATTATTACCATCTATAGACCTAAACAAATAGCCGGCAATTTGGCCAATTCTAATTCAGTTTCCTTTTGTGGGATATAGGTTTTTCCTTGGATTAATTTAAGGACACAATTGATTTTTGAACCCAAAACTTGAGCTCACTTATCGTTTTGCTAACACTATCAAATAAAAAAGTAACTTGTCTATCGGATGCTATCCTCAGGTTTTTGAGTTTTATATTCGTACGTACGAATATACGATATATATCTAAACAGGTCTGGTTGATATCACAACTCCCTCCTCATTACGATAAATTCAAACATGCGTGGGTGCAAACGCGCATTGCGTGCGTGCAACCGCGTATTGTTGTGAGTGAAAGCACGTAAAGTAATTTAAAAAACGTCATCTGTTTTTCTATTGATTCAATGTTTTCATTAAAAACTTTTATTTCATTTTTCAAATCACACGCATACAAACAGGCATCGACACACGCATATATTTACATCTGCAACGCACGCACGCAAACACGCGAGTTCCCATGTACATGCGTACGCACGCATGCACGTATTTAGATAAGAACGTACGCACATTCATACGTACGTTCAAATGTAGGCACATACCGTACTCGTACACAAGCATGCACTGACGCACGCACGCATGCTTGCACACACGTTCGCACGCATACACGCACGTACGGACTCAGATGTATGAACTTATACACATAGATATATGTATACATTCATGTACGTTCGCTTCCAGACAAATCTGCATACACACACATGTCCATACTTACATAAGGTAAGAGCGTCCAATATGCTCTTTTACCACGTAAAGATGCACGCAGGGTCTTGAACACCTACGGACGCGTGACCATTTATAAATACTAAATCACTCACTACTCTGATCAATTAAACATTTAGATTTACTAATATAGTATTACTATGTTACGAAAGATATGTATCCCATATTTAGGTAAGATTGCATTTTGACTCAGGATTAGCCGCAGTGGTTAAACAAATCTGATCTTTATTTTTGTTTCATGATTCGACAAATTAGCAAGTGGATATTACTGCAATTTATCATAAACCTTTTAAACATATCTCCTTTTATAAAAAATAATGAAGTTTATATGAACCTCTATTAGTATATACCAGAATCACTCATCTTAATGAGTGAAAGAGTACAATTAAATATTTACAGAGCAGAAACCAAAACCGAAAATATGAAACGAAAATATTTATCACGTACCAAAATCATACTCCGGTAGGCCGTCAGACGTTTAATAATATTCATTATATGACAAAAGAACCATTGTTTTTATTATTACATGTCAAAGCAGCATATGCGGCAGTTTTGTGCCGCGTCACTCGACCTGACCGACGTAAGAAGTATTAAATTGTGCATAAACGGCGTAATGCCCAAAAGTAGAAAATAAAAGGCAAGGCGATTGCATTGGGGGCTTACCTTTTATTTCAAATATTTTATTTTATGAATGATTTCACGCTTTTTGACAAATTCCAATGATGAAACAAATCACCGACCTGTTTACCGACGTCGTAAAGAGTTTTGGGCCCCGTCGCGGGTTCGATGGACCATGCGAATTTGTGTGTTGTGGGTCATTGTGTAAGGCAGTTGGGTATATTTATATCTAATATAATATGAAATAAATGTGTCTTAAAATTTAGTATCGTTTAGTGGAAATGCGGTGAGTATCACTGTGGACAAATATAGAGTAATATAGTTTCAATGTATGATCTAAATAATTCCATGTTAAAAAAAGAAAGTTAAATTAACTTTGTGAGTATATAAACGGACTAATTTAGTAGGTTATGAGATTTATGTGTATTAAACTTATAAATTTCATGTATGCTAGAGCAGTAATGAAACACGAAACGTTTGACACGTTTCGTATTTCATCATTGCTCATCATGGTTTAACAGACCTCTTTTTCAATATAATTACACTCACGTGAAGACTGTGCCGCATATTCCATTTAGTTTTTAATCTTCTTTTTAAAAGTCAGTGGTTAACCCTCACCAGCAAGAAGACACAATAATACTGCAGCTGCACTTGTTGTTTCCGGTTGCGGTTGTAACATATAAAATCTTTTTTTTTTCAAGAAAACAGTTGTTTCATTAATTACTCTTAATATAGTTATGGAACATAAATAACGAACTTGCAAAGTTAAAACATCAGTCTTATTTAAAGGAACGTTTGTAATAATTGTGTTGTACTTGTTTAGCGTTCGTTACCTACGAAAGCTAATCAAAAGACACAATGTATATGTAAGTTGCTGTTCATAATCCTTTAAAATAAAATGTTCAATTGTTGGAATTAGAACAAAATCTCATAACCGTTATTTTTAATGGTACTTCTGGTAGGATACTTTTGTTGGTAAACTTTGGTACGTAAAAGGCTAAAAGGTATTAAGGTCAGTATTTTTAAAAAGTTTCATTTTTCATACCCAGAAACTTGTGAAAAAATTGAAATTTTTGAACTCAAAATACTGAGTTAAAAAAAAATTAAGTTAATCGAATTGTAACGTGTCTTACGTAAATGAAATGGTAAAAGTAAAATTTCTGCAATGGTTTAAATTTTGTTTTCTGAAACGTAATTTAAAATATAAGATGTAATAAAATAAGTTGCACGTGCAGTCATTTAAGTAAAATTTTATATGATTTTAATTGTAGTATCGTCTTAGAGTTCTAATTAGGGTCTAGGGATCTTTTAGGTCTTTAAATAAGACTGCCAATATTTGCCGAATGAGACTGCCAATCTAATTTTCATTTGCTTTACATTTAAAAATTAGACAAATATTTATTGCTTTTACGGTATTAAAAAACCATATTGTGAAACGTTTTTCATCCATAGTATTGTTTGTTCTTTCAAAATATTTATCTCTAAATAAATTAAATGATTGTTAGCATTAAGGCGATGTCATATATTGGTAAAATGTTATGAAAGCATATGCAATAAAATAAGTGTAAATCACTATGAAAAGTTATGTACATTTGTGAATAAAATTACTTTGAACAGGCTATAAAAAAAAACGTCTTCACAATTAAATGAAACTACGTGATGTAGTATTATTTCTACTTTCTTTCATTTCTTTACCACGACCTAGGTTTCGTTGTATTACAACATCTTCAGGTGGGATAGTAGCAAAGATTAACTCTTAGGAACAACCAACAGTATTTATATGTTTCAAACATAATAGCGGAAGCCTGGTTTGTGCAGATTTTTCCATTGTTTATGTTAGTGAGTTTATTGCAGGGGCGCAGTGTAGGTTTTATTATATTACCGAGAGTTATACAATATACCAGTATTTTAGTGAAGGTAATAAATTCAATTGTTGTTATTATGTGAGGTTATACAATGTAAACTTTACGGTGTATGTAATAAAATTAAATGGAAGTTATTATCGGTCAAGTGGAAGTTATTAATGGTCAATGGAAGTTATTAATGGGCAATCTCAACACCCTTGGTCCCATAAGTTAGCAGCCTTCCATTTCATGATTATTATATTTTATTTTTATTATACATACTTTTATTTATATGTGTATTAGTGCTGAAACAATTTCCAGGGTATTGTAGTATCAATGTTGTATATTTATATTATATCTAGAAGATATTAAGAATGGGTGATGATATTATATTTAGTTGTTCATTTAATATATTGACCTTGATATATTTCTATAATCACGTAGTTTCATTTAATTGTGAATAATGAATTTCTCCAAAACTAACGCCAAATATATTCAATATTTAAAAAACGACTTCATGTCAAGAAAAAATATCTAGTTTTCGTTTTCTTAGAAAGTCTAAATTAAAATAATCATAAACTAACAAGAATTTTTATTTCAACTTGAATACATCCCTATTTCACGAACAAATCTACACGTTACTCTAACAAACTTATTCGACAAGGTTAGATGATGTTCGAACCGTTATTACTTTTTAAATTTGTTATAAATTGAAACTTGTGAATAGTTTTCCAATTCGAAAAACAATTCATGAAACGATTTTCTGAAAAAATCACCACATATTCGTGTGTAAAAGTTATGTTAAAGCCATTCTTTATTATCACGTTTTATCGAAATTATGTGTTTAGTAATAATTTCTAGTATATACAAATGGATAATTTTTGTATTTAAAATCCAATAATTTATCATTTTCTGTGGCCATTAAATGCATTGCATTTCAGTTTTTCTATGTTAAATGCAGGTGCACAATATATAGTTTAGATTTAGTTAAACAAATTTTAGGTTTTTATATATGTAATATTTGTTATATGATAATGAAATGGATGGAATAAAGAAATACTGTCAAGTAAAAGTAGAACTCGCATTATGAGTATTTCGTGTAAATTTTAACACTTTTAACATCTACCCTGCATATTATTTCTAATTAAACTATTTACAAATATTAATTTTTAGTGTGTAAATGCATTACGTACTACATCTTTTACAGGTCGACCGGAAATTGTAGGTCGACCGGAAGTACCCCATAGGTAAGAACAGTAAGATAAGACTTTGGTAAAAATAAAATATTATCTTTTAAAGAACCATTTATTTTCTTTGCGTGATCAAAGAACAAGAAAATTCTTATAACGATGTCAGTTGTAAGCTTCGATATAAGACATTCATTTTAACTTTACATCTTAAGTTTTTTTTTCAGAAAACGATTTTGGTAGATAAATGAACGGGTGGACGACCCAGTAACATTATAAAAGGGTTTCGTTATTTTCACTTTAATGGACAGTGTCGGCGAAATTAATATCCAAATCAGATTAATCAAAAATGGAAAGTATTAAATAGAATATTATTTAAAGAAAAAACTATTAAATATAATATTATTGTTAAATAATATTATTACTAAATGATCTGCAAAAACAGGAATACATTTGAAATATTTATTTAAAATAAAACTAAGAATAGTCTTATTTATTGTTTGAAAATTGTAATATTTCAGTTTTTCTTTAATTTTTTTATTAGCCTTAGTGGAAAGAATCTATACCTCTATGCTATAAACTTACATTAATTATCTGTGTCGCGAATTAGTTCACATTAAAGTGTTCCATCGTTTTCTTACTCAAGCATATGAAAATATTAATCGTGAAAATATATGAGTTTGGTAAATTTGTGTAGAACAAGAGAGTATTTATTATCATATTTGTTAATTATATTTCTATATCGCATTACTACGTATGTTATCTTGTGAATTTCGTTTTGTAACAATATGTTATAAAACTCGGAATAAAATTTACCTAATTTCTAACTTGAAATACATAACTTAAGATTGTAGTCTAGCGATTTATATTTCTGTATATAATTTGTCAATAAAAGACAGCACATCTGCCTACAAAAGATATGGTACAAGTAAACATTTCTTTTCTATCATTACTATAAAAATATTAAATTTCCATGTAGCATGTCTCATGTATTTCAAATCACCATAATTACAAAAAAACATGCACTTCATAGCTGCATGCTTTCTGATTGAGATTAATAACCAATTGAAATCACGTGTTTGTCTACACGGCGATAAGCATTATTGCTCCTGAGTATTTCTTCCGTTATTAAGAAATGCACATTTAATTTTAAGTACAATTTCTAATTTTACCTAACCAATATTTACCCCAAATGCTTATAGAATTAGTTCTTAGCATGGCATAACAAAAATACATTATAATGTGGTTTGCAAAAGAAAAGTCCATTAATCGGTTGGGAAAAGTAGGATCGTGACAATTATTTAGTACCACATTCTCTATTTTAAACACAACGGAGATTGTTACATATATACATTGTCGTCACCGTGGTGTGTTGGGTTGATCACAAGGCCGTTTGCCTTGACGATGCGACGCACCGCCGCGACCTGGGTTCGATTCCAGGCCGTTCGTCGAACGGGGCTGGACTGGTGTTGTGGTTGGCTATAAGAGATTGCTCTTGTAGCAATAAATCCGCCATATGTATCAATTAGATACATTAAAGTAGATAAATAAAAATAAATAAATATATATATGTATATATACATATATATATATATATATATATATATATATATGCATATATATATATATATATATAAATATATATATGTACATATATATATATATATATATGTATGTATGTATGTTTTAATAGCTTGCAGATGATACACAGATGGAAGACATACTCACCACGTTATAAAACGAGATATCTGGACTAAAGCCATCTAAAAGTTTCCTTATAGTCAAACAGAAAAGTTCCTTGTCTGTCAGTGCTTCTTTTAGGTTTTGTAAGCTTTTAAAAACGTACGTATCTACGTATCTATATATTTTGAACAAAATTTAAATAAAAATTTTGAACACAGTCGCAAAAAATAATTGAAAAGTTGAAACGAAAATGTTTGCCGCTTACGAAAACCATCCTCCGGTAGTTCGTCAGAAGTTTAATACCATCGCTTACATAACGATCCAAATATTATTATTATTATATGTCAAAATAGCATATGCGGCAGTTTCGCGCCTCGCCATTGCGGTGTCGCTCGACCCGGCCGACGCAAGAAGTATTAAATTGTAAAATATAAAAGGCAAACTGCTTGCTTCTAGGTCTTGCCTTTTATTGCAAATATTTTATTTTATGAACGATTTCACGCTTTTTTGATAAATTCCAATGACGAAACAAAGCGGGCGCCGTTTGCCATCGTCACGGTGTTTTGGACAGGCGCTGCGAGTTCGCTGTTTCGTACGGGCTTGTGTTATTAGGTGATCCTCAAAAGTAGGTGAGTATTGTGATATATATTGTAATATGAAATAAATGTCTTGCAATATATATTTTATTTTACCACAAATAACATCGTTGACTAATATAGAGTGATATATAGTTAGTTTCCCAGGAATATGGGATATAAATTTTTCCAGGTTAGGAACATTAAATGAAGTTTATACTTGTTTACATATATATATATATATGTGTGTGTGTTTGTATATATATATATATATATATATATATATATTGTTTACAGCTATAGCATAATGAAACAAGAATCGAGTTACTCAAAAATTTTATAGAGACCTCTTGGTCACATCTCTCAAGTGCAAACTGTGCACTATATATATTCCGACAGGTTTGTACGTAAGGTTTGGTGTATAAAATGCAAAGTCCGTTATGAAATTGAAATTGAAAAGATGTTAAGTCCGGTTTTGTGAAAAAACTTGCATCCTTTGTACCCGGAAACTTTTGAAACAATCTAAAGCTTTTGCGCTCTAAATGATGAAATAACTTAAAATTAAATTTAAAAAAATAGTAAGGTGTCTTCTGTAATTGATATCGTAGAAGTAAAACTTCCACAATCGTTAATTTTTTTTCGAAAGTAAAGTAAGTCGCAAAAGCAGTGATCTTAATAATGTTTTAAATTACTTATTGCAGTATCGTCTTTAGAATAGTAAAAATAGATGGTAGTTTAAATAAAATTACCAGCATTTGTTTTTTGTTTTGTTTTACTTTAAAAACAAACAATAAATCTTCTTTGTTTTAAGTTACAAATAAATCATAATATTAACACTTTTATCCATCAAATCGTTCATTCTTTCATAATTTAACTTAAATAAATTGAATAAAAGATAGTCACATATTGGTAAAAATTTATGAAATAAAATACATGTAGAACATGGTAAAAAAGGCAGAACAAATAAGTACAATTGTGAATAAAATTATTTGACATTAAAACAAAAAAACGACCGCATGAAGAATGAAGGATATTCAATCTTGATTTCCTTAAAAATCTAAAAGAAAATATTCATAAATTTTAAAAATTTGTATTTCAAGTTGTGTAAAACATTATTTAGTTAATAAATCTGATAGCACAAACGTGTTCGTTCAAGGTTAGATGAAAGATGTTCCACCATTAGGCCTTTATATATTTGTTATGAATCGAAGCCCACCTGTTTTCCTATTCGAAAAAAATATTCATGAATTTCTGCAAAATCACAATTTATTTTTATGGTTGTGTTGGATTGTAGCGTGGTTTTGAATAGGTTTGGAATAATGGGATGAGTCGTCCTATTATAAATATTTTTGTGTTATCTGTTATTACGTCTCTCAGGGTCATTTCGAAGAAGTGATTTCGTGATTTCAGTCGTTTATTGATTTGTTACAGGTATTTTAAGAAGAAGTTTTTAAGATTACATGTGCTTACCTTTTATGAATTAAAAGTAATGTTAAAGTCATCCCCTGTTATCAGACATTATTAAAACTTTGTGTTTAATAACATTTTCTCGTATATAAAACTGTATAATTTATTTTTACAGAACTTAAATTTAAAACTCAATAATTCGTCATTTGCCGTGGCCATTAAATATCTTTAATTTTAATCTTTTTCATTCCATGTGTACATGCACAAATGTAGAGTATAGATTTAGTTAGGGAAGTGTTTTACACCTGTTTTAATTTTTGCTCATTAATTATGATATGTACTTAATAAAAAAACCGTCAAACATGATCATGAGGGTTCAGTACACTTTTAAACACTTGTAATATGTACCCTGCAAAGTATTACTGCATAAGCTATTTATTTCGACACGTATAATGAGATTTAGCATTGGTATCTAGCGGAGGACGGTTTGTTAAGAGAATTGATTAAAAATATTATACCCAGCAACCAGATACGTTTATATTATCTAATATAAGACCCTTTTATAAGCTATGATCCAGTAGCACTTCTGTACGATGCAGGTCCATCTGATTGTCTGAGCTTTTGTGGAGAATGTATTACCAGACTATCTAAATAAAAGACGAAACAAAGCCGTACATATGAAAAACACATAAGAAAATGATCCTTACTTTGACAACATAAATCCCCGGAAATTTAAGAAATTAAAATTTGTATTGAAATTTAAACTTCTCAGTAAAAATGAAGTACTCAGTAAATATTTAATTTTATATTGTTGTATCAGCGAAATTCCTTTTAAGTACTACAAACAAAAATGGAATCGATATTTTTGAAGAAAAAACACATCAAATTAATAATGTGAAAATATTGTTCGGCCACTTGCTTCCTTAATTTAAAATGAAGCAAAAAATTATTTTTACTCAAAAATTTTCCTACCCTTTTTCACGACTAAATTGAAATTGCTGAGATTTCCGCTTTTGAGACTGTGCCAATTTAGTCTACTACTCTTCATAATATAGGATATAAAGATATTGTGATCTTTTGTTCGGAAGTATCTCTTTATTTACCTTAAATCGTGGACCCTGAGTATGTGTTATATATTTGTAGAAGCAAATTTGGATCGAAATACGTTTCAAAATAAATACATATTTGTGTACTAAGGGAGGATCCATTTCATTTTTATCCACTGTCAGTAGCAATAAAAGAAAATAATAATATTCATTCTGTGGTTTTGATTATTTACGAAAACATTTAGTGATATAACCTGCAGCTATAAATAAAGACCCAAGTTTTAAGGAAAAGTTAAGTATTAATAATTCAAAGAAACTCCAGTATTTTTTAAAGCTTCGTCATAAGTATGAACCCAAATATATTTATATCACTTTATAATTATAGACCTTTTCATATGATACGTTTTCACGGAAGAAAATTAGAACATGATATTTGAATAAAGATAGGCGTAGTATTTGTTTAAGTGCAGCTAGATTAGAAATACGTGTAAATTACAATAATACAATATATAATCGATGTAAGTAGTGGCAAAAATAGAAATTAATTTAAATTTATAGCATTACTTATATCATATAAAGGAAAAATGAAAAATAATTGGGAAAGGATAATTACTATTCTCCTGGCATTTATCTTGCTTCATTCGGTTTAAATGTTTTCCTATACATGTTGTCTTTTTCTTAAATCACATATTTCCGCGGTGTTCCCGTTGCTTTTTTTTATTTTTTCTTCTTTTTTCTTTTCTTCTATGCCATGTCTTCATATATAAATTAAGCCTAGTATTTTAATAAAATTATGTTACTGGCCACAATGTGTAAAATAAATCGAGTTAGGTGTGGCATCGAAATAAATCCAATTAAAAGTTTCCTGACTATGTGAGTTGTACGACTATTACGACACCTAAAAGTTTTCTGACTATGTAAATTGTCAGACTATTGCGATATTTAAAATATGCGCGCTTGCCCGAAAAGAGGGGTGCTATATAGACATTTAAATAAATTAGCTCGCTACTCGTTTGAACAAAGGCCGATAATATGATAAATAGAAATACACTCTAGATTATAATTCACCCCTTTACTTGGAATTGTGTAAAGCTTGAAATTGTAAAAACATAGAAGTATTCATGGTAATAATTAATCAATAAACAATTGCGTTATATATATATATATATATATATATATATATATATATATATATTTTTACCTTATTAGCTTTTTAACTGTCCTAATATTTATTGTTGCTCTATTGAATACTCGCTTCATTACAATATAAGCAAAACTAAGAGCCCAAAAACATGATAGTAACACCCAATTCTTTAGTAGAAAAAAATGTAACCAACTTCATTAGTAATGATCGAATAAATATTTTGATTTTTCACTTATTCAACAACTGTTAAAGTTAATAAAAACTGACGCTCAAAACCAAGTTAGGTGTAGATTTTCGCAGCCAGTCTACCTTCCGTGTTATACAATAACGATCAAAATGCTCTCTATACAACAACCTAATTTGCATAAAAACCCTTCGTTAAATACAATCATGCTCCATACTCGGCTTATCGATAATGATTCTCGTATATTGACAGACACAGCCTAAATAATTGAATCAGCGATCACTGCAGCTGTTGCGGCGTCACCTGACAAACCACTCGACCGTAGTAGAAACGTATTACGGGTTTCCCAATAGACTTTGATATCGATTAGAAAACGATGGTAATGATATGGCGTTGGGAAAATGTTACCATGATGGTTTGATATCATGTGTAGTTAATTATTTGTCCAATATAAATAAGATGACGATGGGTAGATCTGGGATGAGATTTTGAAGTAAGAGTGCTTTTTTAGGCGTAAAATTAAATGCAAATTTTGTTATGTGCAATATCACTTGTATTGGAGCTATATCTAGAATATAATTAATATGTATTTATAATAGGCCTCTAAGGTATAACCTTAGCAGAATTATTGACATGTTACATTTATATTATAAATATTATTACGTGCTGTAAAAAATGTATATGGGATTGTGGGTTTATAATAAAATTACACATTCCAGCCGTCAGTTCAAGATAGGTCCTCTTCACTTTTATCGAATTTATTCTATCCTTAGTGACATACAACCAGACTCTTGTATTTGCAGCCGTCTTGACCATATCATCTACCAAATATATTTCTGTTCTGTCCAGATTCCTGTTCTTACTCATCCAGCCCGGGTGTGGTTTCAATTATTCGTCGGTAGTCTATTCTGGCTTTACGAGTAGCCCAGTAAAAATAACTGATAGTGGAAATGTCAGTTATTTCCGTCTCCTTTCGAATTAATTTGTGTCCAATTTTTCTTATTTATGAGATATATATTTTCATAGTTATTTCGGTCGTTGTTATTTTATATGTATTTTTCTTATATTTGACGTTCATAAGATAAACCAGATAGAGAATAAGTATAGATATGAGTAAAATAGCCCTTTTTAAATGGAGGTTAATTGTATATTTAAAAATTTCCTTCTGTGCCCAGATCTGGACTGTGCTAACGCCACTTGCTTATCTTGTTCTTCCTTACTACTCGTATTTTTATCGCCAAATAACATTTGACGATAAATGATTTTATTTGGACAGACATTAATTTATCAAGTCAAGTATTCTTTTTTACGCACTCCAACTTTATATTATGTTTCGTTTCTCAGTTTAACCCATATGTCATGACTTTGGTTTTGTTGGTGTTCATAGATATGTTTAATTTCTGGCTTGATCTCTTCAGGGAACTTATAATTTTTCAAGTTTCTTACAATTTTATCTGCAAATATGAGGTAATTCATGTTTTTTTAAATTTATTTTAATGTTTTCTATATCTTAGACAAACTCATTGTGCATATATTTTCTGATAAAACAGTAAAACACTTTATTGATATATTCGGTCAGGTTGACTAGTTTATCTAGCCATGTGCATTATTGCAAATAACCTTAGTTTTTTGAATACACAGAACATAAACAAGATTTAAGTGTATATTTATCGAGCTGTGTGAAAATGATCGTCGCTAGTTTGATAAAAGGGAATTTTAAATACGCCAATTACTATGTATGGCATGTCCCCACCTCTTCTCGTAATCACCATGGAGGTGTTAAATTCGTTTCTGCTTTCGCGCGTTGGTGTTACTCATTGTTATCCGGCTCCCAACTAATATGCTAAAATATTATTTTTGTTTTTACATTTACGGACTGTTCACTATGATTTCGAGCTAAAGTAGAAAAACAAATTAGCCGGTATATATATATATATATATATATATATATATATATATATATATATATATATATATTACATAAATTTAATGAAACTTACATTCTACAAAACTCTGATGTTTATTAATTTTCTAACTACATGCAATATAACAAACGGACTAATGGCGACATGGCAGTTTGCAATGTAATTAAAACTTTCCCTATTTTATTTAAAAAAAATTTTATCTTTTTTTCGGTATTAATTGTCGATATGTCTTTACCTTTATAATCTACAAGGAATATCGTATTCAATTTCTTCAAGGGAAATTAAAAAACAAACCGCGCCATGGTGCTGATTATTCAGGTTAATTAAAAGAAAAGAGGTGCATCGCGAATGATCTAAAGAGTGAATATAGCAGCACAGTTAAAAATAAATAAAATGACAACTTAATAGCGTAGTTTGATACAGTGTCAAATAATAATGTGTTCCCATGGTTATAATTTCAAAAATTAAAATGAATAATGGAAGATGAAGCAAGCATGAATAAAGAATGGGATTTAATTAAATACAAGATTAAACGGTTCTCACTTTCGAAGAGGAACCAGGTTCTCAAAATAAGTCATTTTCCGTAATGATCAAAATAATTTATTTTATTTGCTAAAATGTTGTCGTGTGGATTTAAACTTTTAGGAATTTCAGAGCAGTGAAATTAATGAAGACTTTTTAAGTTTAATAAATAACGGGATCGACGCCTTAAATTTCAAATATAGGTGCTTTCATTTATAAGGTGCCGTTGTTTTATAACAATGAAGACAGAATATTAGCTTTGTTCCACAGGAACGCAAAAATTTAAAATTTCTAGAATGTCTTAAATGCAATTTAATTATTAACGGACCAAAGAAATCAAGATTTGTCAGTTTGTTGGATGAATTAATATTTAATTTCTTAGAAAGTAATACATATTTATTAAATACTTACTGTTTTCATCAATATAGTACCAAGGTGCTTTGTTAAATCGTATACGCGAATATTAATACACATTTTAATTGCGGCTTTCATTAAACTAATGGCAACATTGCTTGAAGGAAAATCTTTGCACTGATAGAAACGCTATTAAATATAATTATGCAAAAAGATGATTTAAAACTTTGGTTATATATTTTTCTTTTTTCTTTAATCGCATATGTTATTCAAACGCCGTATACCTTTAAATTTTATCATTAATAATGCTCTTCTGAAAAAGCTTCTTAATCTACCCTAGGAAATTAATGTAAATTATATCAGTCTTTTGAGACTCGGTTGTTAGTCGTCTATGCATACAGTATTGTGATAATGTATGTATTTTATTTAAAGCTCACTTTTTTCTTCAATTTATTTAAAAAATGAACAAATCTTTTTTTGTTAATATTTTTAACCTATTTTGTCAAGTGTAGTATTCGGCTATATAATTTTTATGATTAAGTACTTTACTGCCTATACATTTGAAAAAGTTTGGAATTGGTGCATCTGTAGATTGAAGATATCACTGAAAAAGTGATTTAGATTAATATAATAAAACCTCTGTTATTACTAATATATTTAAGATCTCTGACAACTGTCACTTTCTCTTATGAAAAAAGATATATTTAACGCCATTACCAAAAACATTGTTACCTCTAGTGTGATGACTTTCGACTCATTTCCGTACTACCGCTTCTTTCGAAAGTCTTTGGGCGCATAGTCCATACCCAACTTGTTTGGTATTATAACGCTTCTAAATTTTTAAATCCATTTTAATCTGAATTCAAAATTGGTCATATTATTTCAACAGCGGTAGTGAAAACCACAGATGATATACTTTTAACCATGAATAGCACACAACTGACAAAGTTTCTTTCTCCACTTTTTTATTAATATTCATTGACGGGATTGTTGGGAGTATACATAGTAATTATTATCTTTAACCCGATGATAAATATATGTTAATACTTATGTAAACTCATCCGCAACCATCATCGATACCCTCAATGAAAACCACGCTTCAATCTTTTAGTGGGCTTATAAAATGGATCTGTTTAAGTTAATCCAATTAAGTCTCAAACTGTCATAACTGGTAGCCAAAAATTCTTAAATTAGTCTATCAGATCGTTCCTATCTAACATTTAATGATATACCAATTACATTTAGATCTGCTTGGTGATTAAAATCTTAGCTGGTAACGTCAAATAAATGATGTTAGTCATTGTAACTTCAACAAAATGCACTCCCACGGGCATCTTCAAAATTTTTCTAGACGTTCATACCAAAGCTCACCACTGTAAGACACTTTTGTTTTCATTGATTGACCACAGAGATATATGCTACCCTTAGTGAGTATCGCCTTAAAAATATAGAACGCCTTCAAAATTTATGAAACCGCTATGTTTATGCTTGCAAAATATATGATCATATTTATCAATTCAGATTGCAACTTAAATAGAAGGAAGTTCGCAATCGGCGCAGTTTGCGCATTCTTACACTTATTCACAATATTTAAACAATCCTTCTTATGCAAATTATCTTAGAAATAGATCTAAAAATCACCTAAGTCTCCTTTTTCATAAATATACAATCACCTTTTTTGGTATACAACCTTGATTTAAGACTTTGAAAGTGACTGGAGCTCGCCCTCTATAAATGTGTTCAAAGATCGTCTTAAAAAGTTCTTTCTCTCAAAATCCCTCATTCCTTCATTTCCTAAGTCATTTTGTTCCCCTTTCATTATTTCGAATAAAATAAAGAAGTATAATTAATCATTTTTTTTCTCTTTATTTCGTTTTTTGTATTTAATTTGGTTTTGCTTATTAATTTGGTTTCATATATTATATTTTTATTGTTTGCTGCTAATATCGGTTTTAATTTTTTAATAATCTTCCACATTACAAAATGTTTATTTTAAATCAACGTGAATGACTAGAAGAGATCGCTCATTTAGAAATAAATTTGCAAAATGTATATAGTATGTGTACCTTAAAGTTTGAAATACATAAAAGTTATAGGGCACAAAAATATTGTTTTGTAATACTTTGTCCGTTTGTCTGTTCCTTTGTTTGCATATCACGCAAGAACAGCTAAAAGGAGTTCGATGAAATTTTTATCGGTGAATTCTATTGATTTTTTTGGTAATATATTTTATATATTGATCAATTAAAAAGAAGAAATTTGTCGTTTGAATACAAAGTGTACTTACTTACAAAAATCATATTCTATAATTTTCATAATAGATAGCGTTACCTGTGTTAATCTTGCAGTTAACTTAATTATATTCTATATAGGTTCAAATGCCAAGTGGCGTGCACAGATATTAAGTCTTCAAATTCGAAACAAAAAGAAATCAATCTGCTAGTGACTGTCATTTAATTAGCGCGAATTTATTTATTTTCTAATGTACTGAAATATCATATTGAAAAATTTATATATTTTTAAACTTACGTTATACAAAATTTTTAATTTATACCGAACAATAAATAATGTTTTTTGCCCAGGAACCAATTTAATCACATTTTATGAAAAACTTTCTCAAAACTTCGATAATTTTTTGGAGAAACATGCAAACATTGACATACTTCAAAATAAACAACTAACATTACAATACTAAATATTGGAAACTCTACATAGAAATGACAAATGACTAATCAAAAAAGATGTTCAACCGTAAGTTCGGCCTTTACTCTCTTTTCTTCTTTCTGAAAGTTATTTGTCTGCACGTCAAAATATACATATCACGGGAAATGATCCATCTTAAAAAAACTAATAAATTTTGTGACAATTATGTGAGTTACATATGAATTTTTAACATTAAAGTTTTTTCAATGTTATACTAAATAATCAATTCACTCGTAGTATTCCGATCTAATTTAAATAGATAATTGGAAGCTTTAGAATACTTAGAAGCGAAGCTTATATAACGAATGATTGATGAATTAATAAATAAGTATATACAAGCAGTCGATACTGGAAACGCCCATAGCCACTCACGCACGGAGAGTCTTCGTTTTGCGAATCTTTAAGTGGATAAACGTGCTTCATATCGGCTTAAGGCTAATGTGGAGAACCCACGTAAAGTAAGGGTTGAATGAAAAGATGCCCATTCCAAGAATTATTAATAAGAAGCTGTGATTATTAAAATAACTAAAATGGAGATTTTGTAAGAACGTGATAGTTGGCTTTAAGATCAAATTTACTTTTAATTCACGTTGAGTTATTTAGGGCTCCGATCAAGGAGAGCAGATGGAAGTTTTATCTTGTTACGATTGTTAGAGTATGAAATTTATTGCATAATATTCTTCATAGTTTTTCAGATTTTAGAAATTACACACGTGTAATGAAATTTTACATTAGCGTTATTACATACAATATGCATGGAAACAGCTAGATATAATATACATTGGAGACTAAAATACGCTAAACAAGGATACTGCAATAATATCATATGAAAGTGCGTTTAAATATTAATCTAATCATATTTTGTTGAGAGTACTATAATACTTTTTCAATATGTTTACCTGATACGAAATAATCGACACCGTTATTATAAGTCCTGAAAAGATACATTCTATGTAAGTTGTAGATATCCTATCAATAAGTCAGAGCACAACGTTCCGGGTCACGAATCCGAAAACCTTACATGATGATAAGGCATTTCAGAATGAAATTAGATATCCGATTTATCTTAGTCGTCAGCAAAATATGGTTCCAAATGAATAAGCATAAATATATCCTCATTGTGTCAATATTAAGGGGAACGAATTTTACCATAAAAGTTGATCCGAAAAAAATTAAAAGTACAAAATATATAAAAGCTAAAATTTGGTGCTAGCATATGTGATAAGTTATTCAATTTTTATCGTTTGCTTTAATAATTTTAGAACATAAAACGTAAATATTTTTGAAATTATGCTGGAGTTACAAGGGATAATTTATGATAAAATCTAAACAGAGAAGTCTGAAATTATTAAAGAAATATACTGTTTAATATAAATAAAAAATTGTATGATAATTTGTTTATTTTAAACCAGTGTTGATTTATAAATATGTATTTTTATATGTTGTTAAGTATTTTGGGAAAAACTATAACTACTTCTTTGATCCATTTACATTTGTTTTTTTTATTATACAAAAGTGAATTAATCTGCTATTTTTACTTAAATGTTTGCAACATTTGTGTTAAATATAATATAATGAAACAATAATAACAGAAACGTCCTCCTCTAGTGTCTTTATAAAAGTCTATCCACAAATAGGATATTTCATGCTTTTAAGAAGATAACCCCTCCAAAAATATAATATATACCTCGCATTCACGCTGAAGTTCACTAACAAACTTTTCACTTAAGGAAACAAGGCATTTTACACGGAAAATGAATTTGCGTCACTCAAAACGTTTCCAGCTCGGGCGATTACTCGTTACGTCGTGTAAACTTCATTCATATTCAAACACGCAATATTATCTTTGAGAGATTGGATAACTCTATAGACTTAATCAGTAATTTTCTGCTTTTAAAATGTGGCGTGGGGACGTAAGGAAAGTTAATAATTCATTTGGTACTCGTTCCTTCGAAAGTTTGTTAAGGTAACGTTATAGCTAATATTAATTTATTCCATAATCTTTTATGGGTTATGAGCTTTATACGTCTTAGTAGAGCGGTAAATAATGAGTGGACGTTTGTAAAATAAACTAAGTAAGGTGTTTGATGGTTGAATTTTTTTTAACTTTAATGTTATTAAACCACTTGCTTGCCCGCAAGTTAAAATCTGGCTTGACTATTTAAATTTTTTTATTCGTAATCAGTATCAGATACTATTTTAATTGTCTTTGTAATTTTTAATAAAATTTTTTCTTCTAATTTAAACGACCAAAATTATTTCATAAAAATAAAATAATCAACTGGTAAATTATGAAATCTTGGGATAATAATAACAATATGAAGAAAGCTAACATAAATATTTGAAAACATGTAAATGCAAAAAGAGTGGCGAATGTTTTAAAGCAATTATATAAAAGGCCATTTATTTATAAAAGTTTAACCACTTTTCAGGATTCTATAGTAAAACAACCCTTTATTTTCTTGCATGCGTTTGTCCGCCCATCTGTTCACACTTCATAGTTTCGATATTTTGAGTATGAATATTACTTTTAGTATACCTCCCATACATGTAAAGTGAGGTCGAATTTTTTAATATTTTCTTTACGATAATTTTCGAAGAAAATTTATCCTTCCACTTCATGTGCAATATATTCCTTTCTCCTTCTAATTCAACTTAACAAAAAATCCTATATTTCTTTTGAACTTGTAAATGAAGTTATTCAGATTATATTACGTTAATAATTTCAGGAGATATCGACGGTTACGGAACCTTATATTGTACACTTTCCCTTTGGTTATGTTCATTTAAATTGGGTTAAGATGTACAAAATATGCAGGTAGAAATTATTATGATAAACATTTGGAGTGAGGGAAGGTCATTAAAACACATTTAACGTGTTGCCAAAAATAAAATGTTCTCGTATCTTATAGCATGTATGAATTCGTGACCATAGAAAAAAATTTAATGCTTTCCTCAAAATAAGTATTGACTCTGATTGCACCTCAAATGTGACTTACGATTAAAAAAATATGTAAAAACATTTAAAAGAAGTAAAAACGGGGCTGCAATGAAATATTATTTAAATAGACATTTTTCTCTGAATCCCACTAACTATCATACTTTATAAAATATTACCACGTAATTAATAGTTCTACCATTAAGAGTTTTATAGTGGTTTCTATTGCATATGCAAGTTATTTCAAATATAGCGATTAATACAATATTGTAGAGATGTTTAATTCAATTTTATATTATCTAGTGTACATTTACACTAGATAATATAAAAATATAATATTATAAAACTTGTCTTGCTGAAGCTACTTTAATTAAAATACCTGACCAATTTGATTTAAACAAACATATTTGATTAGATCTAATATCAATCATATAATGACATTTTGAATGTCAGAACATCATAAAATTATAAATTTGCAGTGTTTTTCAATTCATCTTCAGTTCAATTCATTCTTTTTTATACTGTTGCTTCTCTGTACTCTTATTTATTTATTTTATAAAAATTAGCTGTCCAATTCATTTTCTCTGGCAGAAATTTGTTTGGTTTTAATTTTATTTACGTTATACATTTTTCAATTAAGTTTTTAATTGTATTCTCAGCTGTATAATTGTTTACTTTTTGCTTTAGTCGAGTTCACAACAGCACGATCTCGTAGCATATAACAAGCAAACATTAATAATTATAACAAGCAATTGATAATAATTAGGCATATAAATTCTGAAATTGCTTGGAAATTTCTCTATCTTACAATAACTACACACATAACTTCCTACAGATCAGATTTTTGTTTACCTATAACAGTTTAGTATCTTGTACTTACAACTTTTCTGTTGCGCCAAGTTGAAACAATAAACAGTTCATACCATAAACAGTTCATAGTTCAACATAGGATAATTAGCAGTATTCACAAACTTGTTTGTAGATCTTCATATTATCAAAAATATTTTCTTTATTCATTTAATACGTTTATAATGATTATGTATTTAACTACGATTTGTTTTAACAACAGAAAACAGGTATATAAGGAATCTGCGGCAATTAGCAATATACACGGATCAACTTTCTTGAAGGTGTTTATATTGCAACAATATTTTCGTCAGTTATTTTTACGTAGATACATTTATTTAAAAATATAACTAAAATACTGCCTGCATACATTCATAACACTCCCTTTGTGTAAACTCGTATTACTCATTAATCATACATTCCAGTAAAAGTGTTTTATTATAGATATCCATATAGGAGTAATAGACTACATGATGGTGACAATTTCGCGTCTGTAGCAATTCGTACATTGTTTTAATAACTATATATCCACTTTGTTGATATTTTACTTGGACTATAAGACCTCTCATTATAAAAACTTTCAAGATTAAGGCTAACTGAAAGTACCTTACACAATTTCATGATGAAGTGAGGCTATCGTATAAATGAAGATATTTTATCTACTATATCTTTTACAGACACATTAAGATAGAAGTTAGATATCTAAAAATAATCAGAAATGATTGATTTCTGGATTTGTTTCATTTACTATAAGATCTCCCATTACGCCGACGCTAGGCTTTATGATCAGTGAGTGACTCTATGATAAAAGTAAAGAAAAAATACATTTCAATGAACCATATCTTTTGTTTTAATAGCAATTTCAGGCTACAAGCCTTAGTATATAATTTAAAATCGATCTCAAGCTATTTTGAGTAAAAGGGCTTTAACAGACAGATGGACGGACAAGCAAATTACCCATAATGGTAACTTTTTTTTCACCTTAAGAGATTAAACCCTAAAGAAACTACAGATACCTACAAAATTATGAAATCAATACGTTCACACTATCGTTCACATAATTTGGCATCGACATACGCATGTATTTATGTATGCAAGCATGCACACGCGCAAACACGCGGGCTCCCATATACGTATGCACGCACGCAAGTATTTACATAAGAACGCGCTCACGTTCGTACTTACGATCAAATGAACGCACATATGTGTGTTCGCACACACGCATGCATGGTTGCATGCACGTGTGCACGCACACACGCACGTACGGACGCAGCTATATACACTTATACATATACATGTACGTACGCTTCCAGACAAGCCTGCATACATACATGCATACACGCACTCCTGAACCATTGACTAAATAACATAAACGACATAAATCCTAAACCACTGACTATTCTGATGAGTTAAAGATTTAGATTTTATTAATATAGCAGTACTATGTTACGAAAAATACATATCCCATAATTAGATAAGATTGGGTTTTGACTCAGGATTAGGCGCAGTGGTTAAACAAATCTGAATTATATTTGTTTTTTGCTTCAGCAAATTAGCAAGTTGGTGTTATGGCAATTTATCATAAACCGTTAACAAATACCTCCTGTTACAAATAATTATGAAGATTATATGAATCTATATTAGCGTGTACCAGAATCACTCATCTTACTGAGTGAAAAAGTACAATTAGATATTTACAGAATTGCAACCGCATCCAGAAAGGGCCTTGAACACTGTTGAAAACAAAAACTGAAAAAATGAAACGAAAATATTTATCACATACGAAAATCATACTCCGGTAGGCCGTCAGAACTTTAGGAATACTCATTATATGACAATAGAACTATTATCATTATTATTACATGTCAAAACAGCATGCGGCAGTTTTGTGCCTCTTCACTGCAGCGTCGCTCGACCTGACCGGCGCAAGAAGTATTAAATTGTTCGTGACCGGCGTAATGTAGTAGAAAATAAAAGGCAAAGCGCTTACCTTGAGGGCTTACCTTTTATTGCATACATTTTATTTTATGAATAATTTCACGCTTTTTTGACAAATTCTAATGGCGAACAAAGCATGTGATATTTACCGACGTCGCAGAGGTTTGGGCATGCGTCGCGGGTTCGATAGACCATACGAATTTGTGTGTTAATATGTGATTGTGTAAGACAGATCGGCATATTTATATCTATTATAATATGATATTAATGTCTCGTAAAATTTAGTTTTATTTAGTGAAAAGTATCATTGTGAACAAATATAGAATAATATAGTTTCAATATTTAACAAAAATAATATCATGTTAAAAAGAGAAATTTAAATTAAGTTTGTGAATTTGTATATAAACGGAATAATTTAATAGGGTGTGAGGATATTTATGCGTGTTAAACTTCTAAATTTCATATATATTACAATTGAATGCTAGAGCAGTAATGAAGTACAAAACGTGTCACCCAACAAGATTCGACACACCTCTTTTTCAATATTATCACTCTCAAGTGAAGACTGTGCCGCATATTTCATTTAGTTTTTAATCTTCTTTTGAAGGTCACAGGTAAACCTTCACTAGCAAGTAGACACAATAACACTGCAACTGCACTTGTTGTTTCCGGTTGCGGTTATAACATATAAAACATTATTTTTTAGAAGGAAATAGTTTGATTAATTATTCCTAACATAGTTGAGGAACATAAATAACTAACTTGCATAGATAAAATATCAGTCTTATTTAAAGGAACTCTTGTTAGAATTGTGTGTTACTTGTCTACCGTTCGTTACAGATGAAAGCTTAATAGAAGACGTCATAGGTGTGAAATTTGCTGTTCATAGTCCTTTAAAAGAAAATGTCCAATTTTTGAAATTAGAAGAAGTAGAAAATCACATAATCTTTATTTTTAATGATACTTCTGATAGTTTTGTTCGTAAAGTTTGGTACGTAAAAGACTAGGTCTGATCGAAAATAAAAATCAAAAAGGTGTTATGTTCGGTCTTTTTGAAAAACTTTCAATCTTTATTCTCAGAATCTTGTGAAAAAATTCAAAACTTCAAACTCAAAATGCTGAGTACAAAAAATATTAAGTTAAAAGAATAGTAGTAACGTGTCGTCCGTAAGCGACATGGAAGTAAAATTGCGAAGTAAAATTTCTACAATCGTTTAAATTTTTTTGTGAAAAGTAATTTAAAATAAAAGAGGTAATAAAATAAATTGCGATTTCAGTCAAGTTTTAAGCGATTCTAATTGTAGTATCATTTTAGAATTTTAATTATGGATGGTTTTTAAAAGTAAGACTGCCAATCTATAAACTTTTCGCTTGTTTTACTTTTAAAAATAAAGTCAATGTTCATTGTTTTTAAGGTACGAATAGACCATTATATGAAAAGTTTTTCGTACCTGGTGTTTTTCGTTCTTTCAAAATATTTATCTCTGAATAAATTGTCTATACATATAGGTAGCACAATGTTTATGTCATATACTGGTAAAATGTTATGAAATCATATGCAATAAAATACGAATAAATCATTATAAAAAAGTTACATACATTTCTGAATACAATAATTTTGAACAGCACTTAAAAGGAAAAAAGATCTCATATCAAAAAAAAATATTTAATCTTCATTTCCTTAAAAAGTCTAAATTAAAATAATAATAAATTCAAAAGAATTTTTATTTCAACTTGAATACATCGCATTTCTCGAATAAATCTACATGTTACTCTGGCAAACTTATTCGACAAGGTTAGATGAAAGATGTTCGACCCGTTATTATTTTTTAAATTTGTTACAAATTGAAACTCGCTTATTTTCCAATTCGAAAAACAATTATTTCAAATAATTTTCTGTAAAATCACAACATATTCGTGTGGCTGAGTTTGATTACAACGTGGTTTCGAATACGTTTGAAATAAAGAGATGAATGGTCCTTTTACATTTATTTCAGTCTAATGCCCCCCTGTTTTATTATGTATTTCTTTTTTAGGGTTATTTAGAAGAGGTGACTTTATTTGTTTATTGACTTACTGCAGATATGTTAGGCAGACGTTTTTAAGATTACATCTACTTACCTTTTATGAATTAAAAGTAATGTTCATAAAACGTGATAATATTCCTTATTATCACGTTTTATCGAAATTATGTGTTTAGTTATAGTTTTTAGTATATACATATATATATATATATATATATATATATATATATATATATATATATATATATATATATATGTAAATATGAATAATTTTTTTAAAAGAGTTCAATTTAAAATACAATAATTCGTCATTTGCTGTGGCCATTAAATGTTTTTTATTTCAGTCGTTTCCATGTTAAGTGTATGTGCAAAAATATGGAGTATAGATTTAGTTAAAAAAGTTTTAGGTCTTTATAAATGTTTAAATATTTATTAATTAATAATGAAATGTACGGAATAAAGAAAGACTGTCTTGCAAAAGTAGAACTTGCATTAAGAGTATTTCATGTAAATTTAAATACTTACAACAATTATACCCTGGATATTATTCCTAATTAAACTATTTACAAATTTTAATTTTTAGTACGTAAATGTACTACATTTATCACACGCCTACTACATTTATCACAGGTCCATATTCCAAAAAAATCAATAATTGTGTTGTAAGATCTCTCAAGGTGCTGACCTTCCAAATTCTAGGTCGACGGGAAGTAACCCATAGGTGTTCCCGAACAGTGAATAAGACTTTGGTAAAAATTTAAAAAAATACGTTTTAAGGAGCCATTTATTTTATTTGCGTAAACAAAAGAACTGGAAATTTTTATAACAATGTCAACTGTTGGTCTACTCATAAGATTCTTTTTGATGGACAGGACCCTAAAAATGACATATTTGCTGGCGTTGATGAAACTAATTTCCAAATCGAATAAGTCGAAAATATATACGAAACTTTTATCTTCATAAAAATTGGGTACAATATACATAGACGTATTTAATAGAATATTATTGTTAAATAATATTGTTACTAAATAATCTGCAAGTTACTAAATCAGAATAAGAATATATTAAAAATATTTATCGAAAGTAAAACTGAGAATTCTATTATTTATTGTTTGAAAATTATCCTATTTCAGTTTTCCTATAATTTTTTCTCTTAATCATCTATACCATTATGCTATAAACTTATATTATTTATCATTAAAGTGTCCCACCGTTTTTTTTTACTCAGACATAAAAGTTTGAATGGTAAATATATGTGACTTTGGTAAATTTATATGGAACAAGAGCTTATTTATTATTATATTTATTATCTGTCATGTTCATGAACTTTGTTCTATGAAAATATGTTGCAAAATTTGGAAAAAACTTTACCTAATTTCTAACTAGAAATAAATAAACAGCTCAAGACGACTATCGACTTATATCTATGTGTATAATTTTCCAATAAAAGACACGAATAGCACATCTGCACACACAGAGGATATGGTACATGTAAATATTTCTTGTGACACCTCTTTTCTATCATTGAAACCATCATTACTACACAAGAACTGATCTTTCCATGTAGCATATATCGTTTATTTCAAATCATTATAATTATAAAAGAACATGTACTCCATAGTTGCATGCTTTCTGATTGAGTTTAATAACCTAATTAAATCGCATGTTTGTCTACACGCAATAAAGATTATTGCTTCCTTGTGTCTTTTCCGTCATTATGAAATACACATTTATATACATTTATATTAATTTTAGATACAATTTCTAATTTGACCTAATGAATACTTACATCAAAGGCCTAATTTAAAAATGTTTATAAAGGGAAAGAGGTATTATTATGTAACACATGTGGTATTACATGGTCTTAAAAGAACTCATTCGATCCTATTCTCCATTTTAAATACAACTTAACTGCAATTGTTCTGTAACTGGAGAGCATAATGATGTCGGTAATTCCAAATTATATATATATATATATATATATATATATATATATATATATAAGATACATACCAAACCACAATATTGGCCATGATATCGGTTTGAAAACATGCTTGGTTGCTACGGGAACCCTTTCTTTGTTTGATATATTCGAACGTACACACGCTAAAGTACACATTGTTGTGAACGGAGGCAATTAAAAAACCTGTTCGTCTTCTGCGGATTGAATTCGGCTAAAAAGTTCTAATAATTTGTTTAACACACACCCATGCCATTAGGCATGCGTAAGTATCGACGTATGTAAACACGCACACAGGCACACAAGCTCGCACACACGCATGGCACCCATGCACTCATATACGCTCGTTCACTTATGTACGTGCGCGTTCACGTGCAGCCATACATGTATGTACTCACGTACGTACTCTTACCGATACGCCTACACACACGCACGCACTTATACTCGCATACTACGAGTATGCGTACGCACGCACGCTTTCGCGTACATACATGCACACGCACGCTCTAAAACCGACCCGCAAACACGCATGCATGCAAGTATGCAGGCAGGCATTCACAAACTCATGTGTCATACACGTATGCTTTGATCAATTTTGAGGTTAAAGATTTACAAATATTATTATGTTACGAAATAGATATATTTCATATTTAGGTAAGCTTGCATTGGTACTCAGGATTAGGTGCAGGGTTAAAAGAAATCTGGTTTATATTGTTCATTCATGATACAAAAAACCTTTTAATAATATTATCTATTTCAAGTTAATACAACAATTATGTGAATCTCTATTAGTATACACCAGAACTGCTCGTCCCACTGAGCGAAAAAGTACATTGAATTATATACAGAGATGCAAACGTACACACAAACAAATTTGAACCCCGTCGCAAACAATAACCGAAAAGGTGAAACGAAAATGTTTGACTCTTACCAAAACCATCCTCCGGTAGGTCGTCAGAAGTTTAGTGCCATTTCCTGTATGACGATCGAAATATTATTATTATCAAACGTCAAAATAGCATATGCGGCAGTTTCGCGCCGCGCCATCGCAACGTCGTTCGACCCGGCCGACGCAAGAAATATTAAATTGTGCGTGAACGGCGTAATGTGGTAGAATATAAAAGGCATGGTGCTCGCCTCTAGGTCTTGCCTTTTATTGCAAACCATTTATTTTATAAACCACTTCACGCTTTTTTGATAAATTCCAATGATGAAACAAAGCACGCGACGTTTGCCGTCGTCACAGGGTTTTGGACAAGCGCCGCGAATTACATGGACCTTGCGGGTTTCTATGTTAATAGGAGATCCAGAACAGTAGGTGAGTATTGTGATATCTATTTTAATATGAAATAAACGTCTTGTAAAATATATTTCCTTTTGGTGAAAATACGAAAATTCTACAAATGTAGAGTGATATATAATTAGCTTCCCGGATATATGTGATCTAAATATTTCCATGTTACAAAAAGAAAATTAAGTAATGTTTATAAGTGTCGTCTGCACTTAGACTAATTTAGTAGGGTATAAAGAGATTAATGTGAAATACACTTTGATGTGTATTCGATTTATATGTTACAGAATAATTAAATAAGAAAAGTGTCACTCAAAAATATTCGACGGACCTCTTTTTTACATCTCTCAAGTGAAGACTGTGCACTCTATTTCATTTTGTTTTTAATCGTTTTCTGAAGGTTAACCATTCAAGTGAATTCAATAATGCTAGAAGCGTACATGTACTTTCAAGGATATAATCGGTGTCGGGGATCGAAGTTGTAATATGCAAAATACAATATTTTTCCAAAAAAAAAACAGATTTTTAATTTTTTAATTTTATTATCATATTCCAAAATTATTTAATTAATATTAACATAATTTTGGAACATAAAAATAATAAACCAGTAAAGTTATGTGGCGTAAAAATCCTGTATTTATGGCGCTAGTTAAAAACGAACGCTTAATATAATTTCAATATATTGGGACAAACGAGCGCTTAATATCGTCTCAATATAGTTTCAATATATTTCCAATATCAATATATTTGTGACGCGCTTGTTACAAACGAGCGCTTCATAAAACAAACAATGTGTAAGAGATTTACTGTCCATAGATATTAAAATAAAAATGTTCAATGGTTGTAATTGGTTTACTTCATTTTTCAGCGATACTTCCGACAGGTTTGTCCGTAAGGTTTGGTATAAAAAACGCTAAGTCCGTTAAAAAATTTAAATCGAAAAGATGTTAAGTCCAGTTTTCTTGAAAAAACTTTCATTCTTCGTACCCGGAAACTTATGAAACAATATAACACTTTTGCACTCAAAATGCCGAATTAAAGTAAAATTAAATAAAAAAAAAATAGTAAAGTAAAATTAAAACTTCTACAATCGTTAATTTTCTTTGTGAAATGCAATAAAATAAAGATGAAAAAAAAATGTAAGATGTAGTAAAGTATGTCGCAAATGCAATGATCTCAATAATGTTTTAGGTCACTTATTGCAGTATCGTCTTTATAGTAGTAAAAATAGATGGTTGTTTAAATAAAATTGCCAGTATTTGTTTTTTGCTTTGTGTTACTTTAAAAAAACAATAAATCTTCCTTGTTTTAAGGCACAAATAAATCATAATATTAACACCTTTACCCATCATATTGTTCATTCTTTCAAAATATTTATCTCACATAAATTGAATTATAAATAGCATGGAGATAGCGTCACATATTGATAATATGTTATGAAATAATAAGCAATCATATACATGTAAAACACTGTAAAAAGTGGTATGTATAATTCTGAATTAAATGCCTTGACATTAAAGCCTTGACATAAATGCCTTGACATTATCCTTCATTGGTCATGAGGCCATTAGAAAAAATGACCTCATGACCAATGGAGGATATTCAATCTTGATTTCCTTAAAAATCTAAAAGAAAGTGTTCAAAAACTTGTATTTCAATTTGTTTAAAACATTATTTAATTAATAAATCTGGCACAAAGGTGTTCGACATTATAAATCTCGCAGCACAAACGTATTCGACAAGGTTACATGAAGGACGTTTTTACGCCTTTTTAAATTTGTTAAAAATCGAAACGCACGAATTTTCCCAATATTCATATATTCATGGATTATAGCATTGTTTTGAGATAAATTTTCCTATTATAAATATTTTAGTTTCATATTTTATCACGTCTTTATCTTTCAGAGTAATTTCGAAGTGGTGATTTCAGTGGTTTATTTATTTGCTACAGGTATTTTAAAAGACTCTTTTAAAATTACATGTGTTTACTTTTATGAATTAAAAGTATTGTTAAAGTTATTCCCTATTATCAGGCATCATTAAAACTTTGTGTTTGATAACATTTTATAGTGTATTAAATATCCTTTATTTAGATCTCTTCCGTTGTGTACATGCACAAATATAGTTTAGTTAGACAAGATGTTTTAATTTTTCTGTTTAATTTTTGCTTAATAATTATGAATTTTGTCTGTTTTAATTTTTGCTCAATAATTATGAAATGTACTGAATAAAAAAACTATCAACCATGAGTGGAACTCGCGTTAGGAGGGTTCAGTACACTTTTAAGCTCTTGTAATATGTACCCTGACAAAGTATTTCTGATAAAGCCATTTACAAATATAAATTTTTCAGGAAGTAAGTATATTACATACTGCATCTTCCACAGGTTCACATTTCAAGAAATCAATAATTCCACTTTGAATTAGAAATCTTTGATTTTTGAACTTTCCCTCTAGTATTGTCAGATCTCTTTTTAGACTCAAGATTGTAGGTCGAACGAAAGTTAGCTAGTAAGATTACGGTGAAAATAAAATAAATAGCAAAGAAGTGTATCTTTTTGTTGCTCAAACAAAAAGCTTGTAATTTGAGAAGAAAAGTAAAATTATTGCTATCAGTAAAATATATTAACTTCAACTTGCTATTTCAAGAGGTTTCTGAGAAAAGGTGCTTTGACTGACAGAGTAAGGATTTCGTTTTTTTTTAACTTTGAAGGACAAAACTCCGAAAATCACTTTTTTTTTCTATGAACGGAATAAATTTTTAAATTGGATAAATAGAAAATGTAAACGGAATGCTCGTATTGCTGATATATTCAAACTGGAGGACTATATGATTGCCTTTGCAATATTCCTTTTTATTAAATATTAATCCAATATTAGAAAAAAATTAGAAAATAAATTTCAGCTATTCCGTTTTTAAAAGTATTTAATAATGTAGGAAATATACAACGTATAGTAATGTTTAAAACTTTTAACATTTGGCACAACTAACTGACATACATACATTTGATAGAATTTCATGGTAGTAGTGAGAGTTTGTGAATGAATGAACTTTATTTTTCATTAGTCATTGATTCATATATTATTTGGTGAGCAGGTTGCCACTTTTTATTTTATTTAAAAGAATATTTTTGCTGGGAAATACATATAAATAACGCTCGCTAAACATTTTATGTAAGATGCGAAAGTACAGCTGTAAATTTGAAAATAAATTTTAATAGAACATATTTTTTGGTTGCGCAGCATCTAGGTATCACCACAAACATTTAATTTGTACTCTTGACATAAAGAATTCAATTAAATTTGTTTCAGTTTTTATATTTTCCATTAAGTTAATAATTCTTCAATATGTGGTAATATATTTGATGCGTATGAAATGTTTTGATCTTCTAATAAAAGACCGTAACTTAAAATAATAAATCAGAACTCTGATAGTTACAATTAAATATTTTAATAAGAATATACAAACCTTAACAAATAACTTAGTGTTAAATTCAATGTTTCTAACATCTAATTGTTAATATAGTACAAATTTGAAAAAACATTGAATAAGTTAATATAGTACAAATTTGAAAAGCTGATGGTAAAATTTTTTGTTTGTCTGACTCCGAAATGCAAACAGAGGAGTATTGAGCTATTGTTTGATTAAACAGCAAGGCATGCCCATTGAAATTGAATAGCAACGTATTGTTTTTTAATTTCTTTATTTGGGCATTATTCGTAGCAAAAGTTCACAAACTTGTTATGTATGGAATATTATAGGCATACTTGTTATACTATATACTTACTTCGCTCATAGTATATAGATAAATCGATAACTTTCAATTAGACGTATGGAAGAACATTGAGATGTTTAATTTTTTTATTCAGATTTTCTAGAAATTTTATTACATGTTTTTTCACATCTTTTACTAGTAACCCCAATTCCAATATGTTGTTTAAACTATTTCCAGTTGCTATCATAGTCGTGTAAATACTATATATCTACATGTATATATATATATATATATGTACACACACACACGCATATATATATATATATATATATGTGTGTGTGTGTGTGTGTGTGTGCGTATCTACGTGAGCGTGTGTGTCCATGAGTAAAAAGTAGCAAACTTTATCGTAGAAGCGCGATGAACATAAAGTTCCCTCCAATTTGAATATATTTAAATACAGGTTGATATCATTTTTTTAAACTTGGCTCAAAAAGTACCGAAATTATCGAACGAATTCATTATTGACTCATTACCATTTTATTAATATTTGTATAATTGATAAAAAAGACAGCAAAATTATCAATCTAATAACTTATTCAGATTAAATATATTTAAAGAAACAAATTTTTTTCTCTTAATTCAGTGGAAACAAAGTTTAAATAAAGTATGAATTCGATTTGAGCCTTTGACGATTTTGTTCCATTCAGTAACTTCATACTAAAATTACTTTCTACGGCCTAGTTTTTTGTTTTAGTTAATCAAATTACTCGAGAATTCTTTTTTAGTATCTTATTTAAAATTCTGAATGGAAGAAAACTAGAATTGTAAATTTTTAAAATTAAATTAATGTTTGAAAACAGTACTGTTTTTAATTTAAATATGGAAATATGGAAATAAGAATCTATACTTTTATGACATAAATGTACATAATATATCTGTGTCGCGAATTTACTTAACCATAAGTGTCCCATTGTTTTATTATCCATATGAAGGTATTAATCGTGACAATATGTGACAATGATACAATTAAGTATGAAAAGAGCGTGTTGTTTTATTAGAATTGATTAATTTTTTATATTTGTACATTTTATTATGCACCTGTTTCGTTACTGAATTTTATTCTATAACAACCGATTGAGAAAAAAAACTGTAAATACATTTGTAACTTGAATTAAATAAAAGGCTTAAAATAGTGGCCTAGCGACTACCATTCTATGTACAATTATTCAATAAAAACACATAAAACACGTATAAACACATAACATAAGTCTTTTTTATCATTCGTATCATCACTATTACCAAGAAATATTGATGATTTGAGACGTGTCACATCAAATGTTTTCATGCAGCCTATCTTATGTATTTCAAATTATCATCATTACGAAAGAACGTATATTCTCATAGGTGCATGCTTTCTGTTTGGTTTTGATAACCTATTGAAATCGCATGTGCGTCTAAATGGCTATAAAGACTTTTGATTATACGTATATTTTCCCTTATCAAATGTACATTTAATTTAAGATATAGTTTACAATTTTTAAAAACGAATATTTAAATCAAAGCTTGATTTAAACAGGTTTAGAAGGGAAAAACTTGATAGGACATAAAAATATGAAATATTTTGATCCTAATATGATCTGTATATTCCAACAATGTACTTCGTATATCATTGTAATTTATCGTAAAATTAACAGAATGGAATTAATTCTTAGTAGGACATAACGAAAATAAATGATCATGAGGTTTTCAAAATAAATGAAAGACCGTTAATCACTTAGACCAAAAATCTAATCCACATGCTATAATCTACGTGCCCTGAATCTACTATTCGGGGCATGTAGATTGGAGCAATTATTTAGTACTCACGTATTACGTTGAGGTAAAAAATGTCGATTACCCCGATTTCGTTCTTTATTTAAAACGCAACTTCAATTATTTTTATAACTGAGGAATATAATAATTATTCTTTTGTTTTTTGGACTGTTTATTACCAAACATGAAAGTTTAATTTTTTAAAAATATTTTTATTTAATTGAAGCATAGTTTTTAAGTTATTTTCATATAACCAACATATATTACAAATCTCGAACTCTGTGGTTTATTGTTTTCTTTTGTCCAGGTCTTTTTGCTTAATAGAAAAGCGGCAGAACTTCTGATATATTGTCAAGGCTACCTTAAAAAATTTAATTACGAGCAAATCAGATTATAACCCATTACCTTTGATGGCAAAAACTGTAATAAATTTCATTATGTTTTGTGTTTTATACCATTCTATATTACTACGAAATATAATATACCATATTTAAAGAAGATGTTCCATTCTAATGAATGGAAAAAATTCTAAATGTAATCTAGCATAAATCACATTTACTTTAAGTTTTCTCGGACCATAATCGCAGTAAAATTGAAAAAATTCTGCTAAATTCAAAATGTGTCCGAAATAAATCTAAAGCTGACCAAGTTGTTTGAATCTCACTTAAAGAAAACTAATTTAATGCAAACCAATGCAAAGCCAAAATAAAGAACATAAAAAATAAACAAAATAAATAAGCACCCACACATAACACACAAATCGAATGAAAACGTTTGTAACCTGAATCTAAGTTAAGTCAATCTAAATTTTATATGCATTTAAGTAGGTTAACAGCTCAACCCGTGTATAATCCAATTTGAATAATTACAGCTAAAACCAAACCAATCTCAAGCCAATTCTGATTGCACTCATTCTAAACGCAAGTGCAATACAGTTAAATCCAAACCGAATACAATAAAAAAAATTAGTCTAAATAATTGAAGTTTCCCTTCTCCTGGCTTAATATCTAATTTTCGATTCATATATATCGCTCTTAAAAAAATCACTTCAAAAGTCACAAATTTTAAGTTCTCAGAAATCACCGTACATGTCTGATACAAATTAAATATATTTATCTTTTATTCCCGGAATATGTTTAAAGGAAAAAGCTTATTAGGTTGGTAGTTTAATCATTAGCGTCTAAAAAATTTTAAAATAAATTTTTAAGAGACCTAAGTGAACAATAAAACGTGAATGATTATTTATGCAGTTCATATCCTAGGAAATATATCCACACCTTTTCAATATTAAATACATTACCAAAAAAAAATAATGACATGTTTATTAGAATTAGCTAAGATGCTTATTATTCGAGTGTTTGTGAGAGGTAACATCTACAACTTTTCGCACGTTACAACGTTGAAGTATCGTAACGGCCCCATTATCATGAAAATCTTCACTGCGTCGAAAATTATATTGTTCCATTTTGACGCTATGCAAGACTACAGAACACAACATATCAATATGAAACAATTTATTTCAAATACATTCCAAAATGTCGAACTTCCACTTTAGCACATATTAAATTCAGTACGGATATTGGGATACAATAGTGGTTCACAGAAGTCTCTGTGCGCGTCACTAATTAAAAAGTAACTAATTATTTATTTGTTTATTATTATACTAAGAAACAACACTTTTAATGTATCTGAGTAGCAGGCCACTGGACCTGAGCTTCTTAGGATGAAGCTATGAATAAATGAGGCAATGCGTGAATCACATTAATAAAAATATGACACATTTACAATTTAACACTATATAAATTAACCTCGTGTTATGTCCCAAATGTGGTTAGATGATGTCGTATTAAGAATAGCAGATTTATCAGTATAATGACAGAACTTAATGACTGCTATAATATGAGCTGTCAATCATTATGAATAAAGTTAGTTTCTAGTCTATGTATTCGGTTTTAATTAATATTCTAAAAACAATACATGAATTTAGACAAATAGCCTGCAATTGATCTATTTTTATTTTCAAGTATTTTTGTTTAATGTGGGTTTATCAGTGGTTTAATTTAAGAGCAGAACGAATTTCAAAATCTGGAAATCGAGTATCCTTATCGTTTTTCTCATTCCGCAAAGCGCTATCAAATCAGAAGTTCTTTGCCTATCAGATATTTCCTCTAGTTTCATAAGCTTTTACAAACTTCTATTAGATCCAATCACATTTTATCCAATAAACATATTATCCAATCACATTTTCTTTGAAAACACGCCTGGTTACCATCGCAACACTTTCCGCGTTTTGATAAATTAGAATATGAGCACATGCAAAGGCACAAATTATCGTAAATGAAGGTACATAGGGTACCTAAGAAAAGTTATTGATTTTTACTATTCAACTCATACGCACACATTTAGGTGCCATTACAACATAATAATCATAATCAATTTGTAATAATTAGTGTAATAATATTATATAATACATTTTTTTTTCTCATTAAGTCATCATAATATGTACGTACGTATGCTAGAATTTGCATAAAAACACGACGCACATTCGTAAGCACGTTCGAATGCATGCAAATATGCGAGCTCGCACACACGCATGCACTCGTGCACGCATGCTAGCTCGCACGCACGCATGTATATGCGTGTATACGTACCTACATGCGTGAAGCAGGCATATCTTTATTTATTTATTTATTTATTACCTATGGGGAAAAAACAGATACAAGTCATAGTGAGATACAAAATGAGAGTTTTTCAAGAATTAGGTGAACTTTTATCCTAAAGTTCTCACATCAGAATAAGATTCTACGAAATTTTATAACATATTAAATTTAATTATAAATCAAGCAATATTGGTAAACAAACAAACAATAAATACTGAAATTATTGAAATCAGCCTTTAATATAAAGTTCACTATAGTAGTTATGGGTAATAGAATTAAAAGTAATGACAATCCCATTTATAATAATATCGATTTAAATAGAAAGAAAAGAAACATCATATCGATTTGAATAAAAAGTAAATGTAGTGTCAATGCTTTCAAAGGACTAATTATTGTATATTATCCGTTTAACTGACTGTCTGTATTGAAGTAATAAGCTAGCGAATATGTCCAAAGAATGAAATATTCCGTCGCGATCATCATAAAACCTGCGTAGTAGTACGCGAGCACCGGCATTTGTGCAAGCGGTAGGTAGATAGAAAAGTGTGGAGCTACGGGTCGCTCTCCCTGGCACACGAAACTGCAACTGATTCACTATATGGGCGCAATCGTAACGACTATGGCAAATATTATATAGTACAACTGCTCCGAGTTCGATACGCCTTTCGTGGAGAGTACGGTATTTGAATGCGTACAATAGTCTGTTCTGGGCGTATTGAAGCGATATTGCAAGGTACGTATAAATCGTTTCTGCACTCTTTCGATCATAACAGAGTACGGAACATAGTATGAATTCCAGACTGCTAGAGCATATTGAAATTGAAATCGCACAAGACTTGTGTGGAGCATTCGATACGTTCTCATTTGTTTAAAAGGTTTTGTAGTTCGTAAGACAAAGCATAGCAAAGCATAAGCTCGCGAAGTGATCTGCTTAACGTGAATATCAAAATGTAACTTTTGTTCAAACATTACGCCAAGATCACGTATGCAATTAACAGATTCCAAAAAATTGTTGTCATAGGTGTGAAAATGGCTTGTCTTGTTTTTTAAATCTATGTAGATGGAGTCAATCTGTGTCTTGCAATCTATAGATTTAAGGAGATATTGCGTATACAATAACGGGTTCGTTAACGTTGATTGGTTCCGTACGAATCAATGCTGCTCTCAACAATATGCCGATGCAATGTCGGATAAATCCTATTGTGAGCCACTTTTTCAAACTGTTGACACAGTACTAATGTTTTATGCACGAACGCTTCTAAATACGCCTGCATACATGTACGCACTCCTACTAGCATACTCGCACGCTCTTACTCACGTATATAAGCATATAGTCGTAAACACACGTGCCCGTATCCACGAACTCATGTTTTCTGCACGCATGCACATTTATAAATTCTAAATCACTGACTACTCTGATCAGTTTGAGCTTTAAATTTACTAATATAATATAATGATGTTACGAAACGCATATATCCACTATTTAGATAAGCTTGCTTGTGACTCAGGATAATGCGAAGCAGTTAAATAAATCTGGTTCATACTGTTGTTTTACGATATAGTAAGTCAGATAGCAGATGTTATTATAACTTATTACCAAGTTTTCAGCAATATCTCCTATTAGAAATAATTATAAAGATTATATGAATATATACTAGTATGCATCAGACTCACTCACCTGACTAAGCGAAAAAGTATATTTAAATATTTGTGGAGTTGGATATAAACTTACATAAGTAAAAAATCATAAATAATTTGATTCGAACAAAAATCGCCGGCAATCTAATTTTCTTGCATTAAACCATGTCCAGCATTGAAATGTGAAATTTATAACCTTTTCTCTGTCGTTTGAGAAAAACGAAATTTAACGATAGGTATCGATAACGTGATCGTGAAATAAGAGGCGCTTGTTCATGATCACACTGGCGTATTGGAAACATGCGCGAAACTAGAACCAGCCAATGTATACTCATATAGATTCGGAATTCTGGATCCAGGTAAGGATCCAGAATCCCGAATCTATATGAGTATACATTGGCTGGTTCTATGAAGCTGCTTGCTTATTTCATGATGAAGCTTGTTGCTTATATTTCATTTTAAAAGAGTCGACGTTGTTCTAAAGCGGTTAAAAGCAGTAACATAGCAACGTCGCCTATATTTCAAAGCCATTCACAGCAGCTTTAATGTAACTGACATTTTGCAGTATTGACCTCAACTGGTTGGTCAGTTATCATTAAAAAAAGTAGAAGACTCAGGGCTAGTATACTAGGGCGTTACTACTTTACGCATTTAGTCCATCTCAGTAGACTTTGAAAAATAATAAAAGGTTTGTAATAGTGGAAAGGCTTAAGATTTAAAAATCAGAAATCCATGTTGAAGTTCCATGAGCTGGGAGAGAATTTATATAAAATAAGTTTGTTTCAAAATTTATTTAATATGTATACAACTCTATATATACGTGTATGTATGTATATATATATATATATATATATATATAAACATATATATATATATATATATATATATATATATATATGTGCGTGTGTATACACACACATATGTAATATATGCATTTATTAGCCCTGGGCTTATTTATTTTAGGCTGACAATTTTTCTTGTAGACCACTGCAATGCACAATTTTTGTATCAATCAGAAATTATTCTAGAATAGAAACTAATTTTGATTATGATATACTAAAAGTGGGGTAAAGATTTTACCAGGTTCCTTTACTAAATATAAATCACAAGTTTTTTAGGGTTCCGCACCTTAAAACAACCCTTTTTCCCAAGAACGCGTGGAGGTATCAAATTAAAATTAATACTGAATGCTACTAGGTCTACGGTCTCATGGAGCTGTTAAAATCAAGCTTTTAAGTCAAACAATAAAAAAAAACTGAAATTACAGCCATTTTATGCCTCCAAATAAACCAAAATCTATAGGGTACTTCCCGTTGATCCAGAATCATGAAGTTTTACAAAAACAAAGTCTCACAGCAGAAGTAAAGAAAAAATCCAAAATTTCTCAATTTGTAAATATTTTGATTAAATATGCGCCTGTGAAAGATATAAATATATAGCAGGCAATATGTTTCTAGATAGGCAAATTGCGTTTTAAAAAATTAAATTATAGATTTTCTCAGGAAAGCGCGGCGATATCAAGCTGAAATAAATACATAGGTCTACGGTTTTTCGGAATTATAAAAAATCAAGCTTCTAAATAAACGCAATAAAAAAATATGCCCGTCTATGCTGCATATTTTGACACGCAAAAATAAATCAAAACCTATAAGGTAATTCCTATTGACCTAAAATCATGAATTTTGATGCATTGAAATGAAATGCAAGGTCTCGGACACAAATATAGGAAAGAAATTTAAAATCGTTGTTTTATAGTTATAACACATAAAAAATATTTCTTCAAAATTTACGCCTGTGAAATATATAGTAGGCAATATATTTTCGTTTCGAAAATTGAATTATCAATTTTCTCACGAACGCGTAGAGGTATTAAGTTGAAATCAATTACATAAGGTCTACGGTTTTAAAATTAAGGCAATCAAAAAATACGGTCATTTATGCCAAATGCTTTGATATTCGTGGATAAATTAAAATCAATAGGGTACTCCTCATTTACCTAGAAACATGAAAGTTGGCGAAAAGAAGGGTCTCATAGTACAAATAAATGAAAAAAATAGTTAAATGTAGTTATATAACACAAACAAATCGGTATCTAGCGAACGAAGGATTATTATGTAAATTTATTAAAAATATTTTACCCATCCAATAGATATATTCATCCTAAAAAACATAAGATCTTTTATAATCTATAATCCAGTAGCCCCGCTATACGATCCAGGTCCATCTGACTGTCTGAGCTTTTGGATAGAATGTATTACCAGACTATCTAAATAAAAAACGAAACAAAAAATATCCATGAAAAACACATAAGAAAATGATCTTTACTTTGACAACATACATTCTCAGAGATTCTTATAAAAAATTCAGTACTCTTGTAAATCTTTCATTTTATATCGTAATATCAGAGAAATTCTTTTTAAGTGCTACGAAATAAAATGGAATCGATATTTTATGAGAAAAGGCACATCAAATTAATAATGTAAAAATATTCTTCGGCCACTTTCTTAATTTCCCTTCGACTTAATTTAAATTGAAGCAAAAAATTATTTTTACTCAAAAATTTCTTTCCCCTTTTTCATGAATAAATTTACATTGCTGAGATTTCCGCTTTTCAGATCTCGTCGCCACTTCAGTCCACTACTCTTTATAATATAGGAATAAAGATATTGTGACCTTTTGTGCGGAAGTATCTCTTACCTTATATCGTGGACACTGATAATGTGTGATATAGTGTGATGTAGAAGTGGATTTGGAACGAAATACGTATCTAAATAAATAAATATTTCACTGCTAACGCAGAATCGGTTTATATTTTCTCGACTGTCATTAACAGTAAAAAAAAACAATGTTCATTCTGTGGTATTGTTTATTTCGTAAGATATAACGTGCTATAAATAAAGACGCCACCAAATTTTACGGAAAATATAAATAAATATTTATAGTTCATAATACTCTCGTATTTTTTTAAAGCTTTATCATACCTGTGATATGACTGACATATAACCGAAACAACAGAAATATAACGCTTTCACGGAAGAAAATTAGAATGTGATAATTTAATAAATGTACGCGCGATATATGTTTAAGTACAGTCAGATTAGAAATGCGTGTAAACTGCAAAATATAATATATGATTGATGTTCCATTGCTTTTATCTTTTCTTTATATAATTATATCATATAAAGAAAAGATAAAAAGTAATAGGGAAAGGATACATACTACTATTTTGACAATTATCTTGGCTCATTCGGTTTTAATGTTTTCCTCTACTTGTTGCCTTTTTCTTAAATCACATATTTCTGCGCTGTTCCCGTTGCATTTTTTCTTCTTTTTTCTTTTCTTCTATACCAAGTCTTCATGTCTAAAACTAGACTACTATTTGATCAAATTTCGTTACTAACCACAATGTGTTAAAAAAATAAACTTAAATATGGTATCGAACTAAATCCAATAAAAAGTATGTGACTATTTACGACAAATAAAAAGGAGACAAAATAATAATGCGATAATGATATAGAAATATTTATGATATATATATATATAAACATTCAACGCTATTCGATAGAATAAATGCTAATAATATGAAAAATAGTAACAAACACTTGATTATAAACCACCTCTTTACTAGGAATTGTGTAAAGCTTGCAATCGTACAAACATAGAAGTACTCATGGCAATAATTAATCAATAAGCAATTGCGCTTTATATATATATATATATATATATATATATATATATATATATATATATATACATAATACATATATATATATATATATATATATATATAAATATATATATATATATATATATATATGTGTGTGTGTGTGTGTGTGTGTGTGTGTGGCTGTACAAATTTTTGTTTTACCTTATTAGTTTTTTAATTGTCCTAATATGCTGAGATTTTGATGTAAGAGTTTTTTTAGGCCTTCGATTGAATGCATATTTTTCTGTAGTAATATCGCTTGCATTGAAACTCTGTCAATAATGTAATAAATATATATTTAAAAAAGCTCCTTAGGGAAAATTATTATCATGTTACATTTATATTATAAATATTATTATGTACTATAAAAATGTGTATGGGTTAGTGGGTTGGTAATACAATGAAAACATTCCGGACGCCAGTTGGATATAGACCTTCTTCACTGTTGTCCAATTTATTCTGTCCTTAGTGATATACAACCAGTATTTGCATATGTCTTGGCCTTTTCATTTACTAAATATCCCCCTGTTCTGCACACACTCCTGTTCCTGTTCATCCCGGCTCAGGTAAGTTCAATTATCCGTCGGTAGTCTAATATTCTGGCTTTACGAGTAGCCTATTTTTATGCAAAAATGTCGGTTATTTTTGTCTCAACTTTTCTTATTTATGAGATATCTATTTTTATAGCTATTTCGGTTGTTATTTTATATGTATTTTTCTTACATTTGACGTTCATAAGATAAACTAGATATTGAGTAAATTATATTATCTAGACAGATATTAATTTATCTAGACAAGTATCCTTTTTTTACGTACTCCAACTTTATTTTAAGGTTGGTTTCTTTGTCATTTGTCATAACTTTGGTTTTGTTGATGTTCATAAATGTTGTTAATTACTGACTATTTCTCATCAGAGAAGTTATTATTTTTGGAGTTTCTTATAATTGTATATGAGGTAATCCGTATTTTTTAAAAATTGATTTTAATGTTTTCTTTATCTGAGACAAACTCATTGTACGTATATTTTCCCGTAAAAAAATTAGTAGATGTAGAAACTAGTTAGATAGACGATCCATATGTATTAATGCAAATAGCCTTTTTTTTAGATGCACAGAACATAAACCAGATATAGGTGTATGTTTATCGAATTGTATAAAAATACGAGTCACTAGTTTGAAAAAAGGGAATTGCGAATACACCAATTACTATGTATCACATGCCCCCACCTCTTCTCGTAATCACCATGGAGATGTTCAATTCATTTCTGTTTCCGCGCGTTCGAGTTATATATTCTTATTAGGCTCGCAACTAATATGCTTAAATTTTATTTTTGTTTTTACGTTTATCGACCGCTCACCATAATATCGAGGTAAAGTGGAAAAACAAATTAGCCGATATATATAAATTTAACTTTTTTAACGAAAGTTCAAACAGTTGATATTTACACACGTACTAAAATATTTATTAATTTATTAACTACACACAATACAACATACTGACTAATGGAAACATGAGAATTTGCTAACAGGGTTTTTTTTTGGTTTAAGAGCATTATAATTAAAACTGTCGCTTTTTTTAATTTTAGAAAATATTTGCTCCTTCTTCAATTTTTTTTTAATGGAAATTACAGAACAAAACGCTCTATGGTCTTGCTAAACAATGAACTTGATGTTGGTTGGTGAGATGGCAAATTGGCTAGTCATATTCTGTGACTCCATTCCAGCTTTACAGGCAATTAATAGCAGTCAGTCTGCACTCACTCAAGCAATAATGAAAGATGAAGTAAACATGAATAACGAATTTAATTAAATGCAACACTAAACGGGTCTCACTTTACAAGAGGAACCAGATTCTCAAAACAAGTGATTGTCCGTAATGATCAAAATAATTTTAATTTTAGTTGCTAAAATTGTGTCGTGTGAATTTAGGCCTTCAGAAATTGTAGGGAAGTGAAGTTAATGGGGACTTTATAAGTTTAATAAATAACTGTATCGATACTTTTAATTTAAGATACACAGGTGCTTTCATTTATTACGCACTATTGATCTATAATAATGAAGAAAAAATATTTGCTTTGTTCCATAGGAGATCCTCACATTTAACATTTCTAGAATGTTTTATTTGCAATTTATTTTTTAATGGACCCAGGAAATTAGGATTTGCTAGTTGGTTGAATAAATTAATTAAAAAAATTTGACTTATTAGAAAATAATACATACATATTAAAAAATTGCTGTTTCGTCAATACGGTATTAAGGTTTTTTGTTAAATAATATAAACGAATATTAATGCGCGTTTCAATTACGTCTTTCATTAAACAATGGCAACATTGCTTGAGGGAAAATCTTTGTACTGATAGAAAGAAACGCTATTAAATATAATCGTGGATATAATATGATTTAAAGCCCTACTTACGTATTTTTCTTTTTTCATTAATTGTATATATTATTCCAACACCGTATACCTTTAACTTTTAGCATTAAAAATTTTATGAAATTTATGAAATTATTGTAAAATATATCAGTCGTCTGAGACTTAGTTGTTGGTCGTCTACGCATACAGTATTGTGATAATTTATGTATTCTACACAAGTTCAGTTTTTCCTTCAATTTATTTAAAGTATGATCGAAATTTTTTTTTTAATTTTTACCTGACTATTTTGGTAAGTTTAGTACTCAGCTTTATAATTTTAATTGTTAAGTAATTTATTGTCTATACATTTAAAAAAATTTTATAATATGTGCATCTATACATTGAAGACATTATCAAAAAAGTTATTTGGAGGAACATAATACAACCTCTGTTATTAATAATATAATTAACATTTTTGATAACTATTTAGCACCATTACCAAAAACATTGTTGCTTATAGCTTCTAGTGTGAAGACTTTCGACCCACTTCCGTACTACTACTTCTTTCCAAAGTTTTTGAGCGCATCGTGCATACCCAACTTGTTTGATATGTTAACGCCTGTAAATTTTCAAATCCATTTCAATCTGGGTTCATAATTATTCATAGTACTTTAACAGCGTTAGTGAATCACAGATGATATAAGTTTAACCATGAATAGTATATAGCTCTTAATATATGTACTTTTTGACTTCTTCAATGTATTCAACTCTGGTGACTTTCATATTTTGACCTGTCTGAAGTCTGAATATAACTCAATACTCATTAGAATGGATTAACTAATAGTTATACGGACGTCCACAATCTGTGCAGTCTACAGGTGCTTTCCCTGAATGGACAGATTTATTGGCTGGTTAGTATCAAGAAGGAGTTTTCCTCCACTTCTTTTTTAATATTAATTAACGGGATTGTTGGGAATATACACAGTAATTCATCATTTTTATTAAGCATTTTTAACCCGACGACAAAAACATGTTCACACTTATGTAAACTCTTTCACAACCGTCATCAATACCCTCAATCCAATTCACGCTTTAATCTCTCAATGAGCTTATAATAATAATTTTAAATCTGTTATTTAATCCAATCAAGTCCCAAGCTATCTTAATTCATAGCCTAAAATGTTTAAATTAGTGTATCAGATCTGCAGTATCTATTACATTTAGGTCAATTTTTAACGATTTGGGTCTGCTTGCTGATCAAAATTTTAACTAGCAACCTCAAGTAAATGATGTTAGTCATTGTAACTTTAACAAAGTGCATTGCCACAGGTATTTTCAAAATTTACTAGACATTAAAAACAAAGCTCATCACTGTCAAATACTTTTATTGCCATTGATGGCGACAGATATACGACAGATATACGACAGATATATATGCTACTCACACTTTGCTGGGTATACCTTAAAAAACACACTTTGGGTTTGCCTTAAAAAATTAGAACGCCTTCAAAATTTGTGAATCCTCTATGTTTTGGTTGCAAAAGATATGATCATATTTATTAATTTAGAACGCTATTTAAATAGAACGAATTTAACAATTGGCTCAATCTCAACTATTACACTTATTTACAATATTTTAAACAATCCTGCTTGTCCCAATTATCTTAGAAGCAGATTTAATTACTTGTCTGTACATTGTATAAGGCTACGCTTTGGAAGCCAGCCAAGTCTCCCTTTTCTCAAACATTCAATCACGTTTCATAAAAATGTCTTCCCTGTCCATTTCTAAGACTTTAGAATCGGCTGGAGCCAGGTACCAGGAACTCACATTCTATACATGTGTCAAGGATCGCCTGAAAATTTCTTTCTCTCATAATCCTTTAGTCCTACATTTCTTAATTCCATTTTGCCCCCTTTCATTGTTCCGAACAATGTCAAAAAGTTTAATTAATCACTTTTTTTCTCTTTGTTTTGTTTTTGTATTTAATATGGTTTTGCTTATTTATATGTTAAGATATTTTATATTGATTGCTGTTAATATCGGTAATCATTTTGTTTTTTTTTTATTAATGTCCAATGGTCTTCCACATTACAAACTGTTCATACTTAATCGATGTGATTGACTAGAAAAGATTGCTCATGTAAAAATAAGTTCGTAAAATATTTATATTATGTGTACCTTATAGTTTAAAATAAATAATTAAAAGTTAAGACCAGCTGAAAGGTGTTCAATGAAGTTTTTACCGGTGGATTTTATTGATTTTTTTTGTACCATATAGGCTATGTATTCTATGTATTGACTTATTAAAAATAAGATATAGCAATTTGAAATCACATTTTATAATTATCATATTAGGCAGCATTACGTGTTTTTAAGAAGAAATCTTGTAGTTAACTTAATAATATTCTCTGTAGAGTCAAAGGCGAAGTTGTGGGCACAGATATTTAGCCATGAAATGCGAAACGAAAAATAATCAGTCCACTAGAGACTGTCTTGTAATTAGCACGAATTTATTTAATCATAATGTATTGAAATGTAAAATATACATATATACATATATATATATATATATATATATATATATATATATATATGTGTGTGTGTGTATTTTTAAACTTACATAATACGAAATTTGTAACTCATACTGAACAATGAATATGATTTAAGCCCCGGAATCAATTTATTTCCATTTCACGAAAAGCTTTTCAAAACTTAAAAATTTTTATGGAAATACGTTTTAATTACCTGCCTGATAATTTATGACACAGACACTGACAAACTTCAAAATAAATTATTATTACAACAATACTAAATGTTATAAACTCTAGAAAGAAATGGCAAATGACTAATCAAAAAAGGCTTTCGACCGTAAGTTCAGCCTTTATTCAATTTTCTTCTTTTGGAAGCTATTTTGTCTGCACTTCAAATATACAAATCACGAGATATCATCTATCTTAATGAAAAAATAAAATCAATGACGACAATATCAGGTATACGTGAATTTTTAACATTAAAATTCTCCTTCGCTGTTACACTAAATAATCGATTCACTCGTAGCATTTCGATTTGTTTTACGTAGATAATTGGAAACTTTACAATACTTGAGAAGTGAAGCTTATATAACGATTGACGATAAAAACTGGTAAATAATATACAAGCAATCGATGCAGGAAACGCCCTTAGCCAATCACGCGCGGAGAATCCTCCTTTTGTGAATTTTTAAGAGGATAAACGTACTTCCTATCAACCTAAGGCTGATGAGAGCTATCCACGTAAAGTAAGAGTTAAATGAAAAGACGTCCACTCCAAGAATTATTAAAAAGTTGCGATTATTAAAATAATTGGAATGAAAATTGTGTAAGAATGTAATAGTTAGCATAAAGATTAAATTTAACTTGCAATTTACGTTTAGTCATTTGGCATTCCGATAGGGGAGAGGAGATGGAAATTTTATCTTTTTACGATTGTAAGTAGAGTATGAAATTTCTTGCATAATATTTTTTATTGTTTATCAGCTTTTAGAAGTAACACACGTGTAATTAAATTTTACATTAACGGGATTATATATAATATATGTGTATAATTTCCCGAAGCAAATTTATAAATATTGGAGACTAAAAGACGCTTAAAAAGAATACAGCAATATTATCATATGAAAGGGCATTTAAATATAACGTAACTTTATTTTGGCGAGAGTACTATAATACGTTTTCATTATGTTTACTTGATACGAAATAAACGATACAGGTATGAAAAGTCATGAAAAGACACATTCTGGGTAAGTTTTAGATATTCTAACAATAGAGGCAGAGCTGGCCACCCAAAACTTTCCGTATTCAAATCAGGATGAAATTTGATATCCGATTTATTTTAAGTCAGCAAAACATGATTCCAATGAATAAGTATAAATATATCGTCATTGTATCAATATAAGAGGAAATCGAATTTTAGCATAAAAATTGATCGGAAGAAAAGTGTGAAAGTATAAAATATATGAAAGCAAGAATGTTGGTGTTAGAAGATACGTGATATTATTCAGTTTTTATCATTTGTTTTAATAATTTCAAAACTTAAAACATAAGGTTTTCGAAATTATACTTAAAACATAACGGATGATTTGTGATAAAAACTAGAGAAAAAATTCTGAAATAATTAAAAAGAAATTATTTTATTTCACCGGAATATAACGTTGAAATTGAATAATAACTTGTTGATTCTAAACTGAAATAAAAGGTTTAGAAATATATACTTCCATATGTTTTCAAAGATTTCGAAAAAAAGTGAAAATTGAAGATATACGTTTTTTATTATTTTATGAAAAACGCAGAGTAGACTAAAAGTCATGTATTATAATTACTTATTTTATTTATTTAAATTTGTTTACTTTCTGATTTTATTATACTAAATGTACCTTAATCTGATTTTCGAAGATTTGTACCAAATATAATTTCATGAAACAATAATTCCGGCAAAAGTAGAACACGTCCACCTCTTGTGTCTTTATAAAAAGTCTATCTACAAATAGAAATTTTCACGCTTTTAAAAAGACAAACCTTATGCATGCACGCACGCACACACACATGCACGCACACGCACGCACTCGCTAATGCACGCGTGCTCACACTCATGCACGCACGCATGCACATATGTGTATGGTATTGTGCTTCGAGTATTAAATAATTTACACGCACGCACGCACTCACGCACGCACACACGCACGCAAGCACGCACGCACGCACGCCAGATGTCAGGTAAATTCCAACGAAATATCTGTGATAAAGGGGTTATTACACATACGAAACAATAAATTTTATTATCTTAGGCCTAAAAATTTTTTTGTTAATTTTTACTACTGCGCATGAAAAAAAAATTATCAGTTATCGTTAATATTTTTGCTTTTTGATTACTAAAGTTCTTTAAGAGAACATTCGTCTTCCTGATTAAAAGGTTATTCGTTCATTATTATTGGCGATATAAAAAATGAACGCTGAAACATGTACATTTTTACAATTACAAAACATGAAAAGTGATTTTTGAAAAATGCTAGTGTAAAAATTTTTTTGGCCAACTTGTAAAACTTTATTTCAAAAACATCGAAAATATACACAGATTTAGAATTGTTTAGCTATCTCTTTCCCACTCGTATGATGTTCTTGGTCTTCATTTGATTTGGATATTGTTTGACCGGCTGCATTGCAAAATGCCTGAACCTGAAATGACTTATACTGCTCGTGAATATGCAGAAATGTATTTCATTTACGGGCTTTCTGATGTTAATGCTCGGCAAGACGCTCGTACGTATAACGAGTGCTACTCTAATCCCGGACGCTATCCTGATGACAGGGTCGGCCTTCGTGTAAATAACGCATATTTAGAGACACAAATTCTTGGCAAATTCCTGAAGGAAGACCTAAAAATGTTGATGAGCGTCAAGTGCTGGCCGAAGCGAAAAAGCCCCACTACTAGTATTCGGCGGATTTCTCAACGTACTGGCGTGGCATAAAGTGAGTTGTACCCACACCATGTACAACGAATGCAAGCACTGCTACTTGCTGATTATCAATGGCGAATAGATTTCTGTCGGAAAATGCTGCGTTGATACAGGCAAGATACGCTTTTTTAATTGAATCTTATGGCGCGATGAATCTTGTTTCAAAATATTGGGAGAATTTAATATACACAATTTACACCGATCGAGAATCCCCGCATAGTATTCCACATCATTTCAACATCAATTCGGAGTCAATTTGTTGTCTGGAATCCTGGATGGCAAAATCGATCCATTTGAACTCCCACAGAGGCTTAAAGGAGTTCGTTACCTACGGTTTTTAGGAAACGACCTTGGAAATCTGTTGAATGAAATACCACAAGATGTACGTGACAGGATGTGTATAATACGATGGTGCACCGGCCCGCTTTTCGTGACAAGTAACTGAATATTTAGATGCAATTTACCCAAATCGACGGATAGGACGTGGCGGAATAATTGTATGGCCACTACGTTCGCCAAACCTCAAGCCATTGAACTATTTTATATGGGGATATTTCAAGGAGGCAGTCTATGAGGCTATTGACTATAATGAACAACAATTAAGACAAAATTACACCATGTGTCTGATGTGGTGAAAAACAACGAAAGGACAAAAAAAGGAATTTTAAGAAGAAATTTTGTAAGAAGATTCTGGTTATGCATAAAATCTAGGATAATAAATTTTGAGCATTTACTGTTAAAAAAACGTAATAAATGCGGTATCATCATAACTACTACACTTTATTTTACCAAAACTGAAAAAATGATCAAAGGTATGGTTTAGGAATAAAAAACATATCATAAAATGATTCAGTACCAGAAAATGATACCTTTTTGGAATCTGAGGGAATTATAAATATTTTGAAAATAAAGTTTTACAAGACTACTATATATTTTCTTTACACTAGCATTGTTCAAAAATATTTTTTTATGTTTTGTGATTTAAAAAATGCACTTGTTTCAGCGTTTAATTTTTATTTGCCAATAATAATAAATGAATAACGTTTTAATTAGGAAGACGAATATTCTTTTAAAGATCTTGGACAATAAAAAGCAGTAATAGTAATAATACCTATTAAAACTTTTTTTTTCATGCGCAGTAACAAAAAACAAAAAAAAATTTAAACAATCAGATCTCAAGAACTGTTTGGCTCAGGATTATAAAATTTATTGATTCGTACATGAAATAACCCTCTATATAACCGACATTTCGTTGGTCTTCTCCTTACGGGACATCTTTATATCTCAGCTTCGCGCTGAAATTCATTAACGAACTTTTCACTTAAAGAAACACAAGCCATGTTACACGGAAAATGAATTTCCCCCACTCAAAACATTTATAGCTCAGGTAAATTCTCGTTTCGTCGTGTAAATTTCATTCATATTCAAACACGCAATATTATCCTTGCTATTGGATAACGCGACTAAATTGGTAATTTTCTGATTTTAAAGTGCGGTATAGGAACATAAGGAAAGTTAATAATTTATTTGACACTCGGTTGTTTGAAAGTTTGTTAAAGTATCGTTATAATATTAATATTAATAATATTAATTTATTCAGTAATTTTGTATGGGTCATTAGCTGTATACATCTTAGTAGAGCGATGAATAATGAGTGGACGTTTGAAAAATAAACTAAGTAAGGTGTTTGATGGTTGAATTTTTTTAACGATAACATTATTAAACAACTTGCTTATCTGTATGAATTAATAAGTTTCAAATGTTGCTTGATTATTTAATTTTTTTTTATTTACTCTCCGGTATTATATTAAATGTTTAAGTAATTTTTAATAAATGCTTTTCTTCTAATTTAGACAGCCCAAAATTATTTGATAAAAATAAAATATTTCACTGATAAATTATTAAATTTTGAGATAATAATAATACTATGAAGAAAAATAAAATATGATGTTTAATATTGTTATTAATATTATTTAATTTCAAATAATTATAAAATAATTATTTGAAAACATGTAAATTCAAAACGAGTGGCGTATGTTTTACAGCAATTAAAGAGAACTTCTATAATTTTAGTCTCATGTGCATGACATTGTACACATGTACACTTTATACGAAATATCAGTTAATGTAAGCGAAATGTTAATTTTTAATATGCCTCCCATACATGTAAAGTGGTGTCGAATTTTTTGTCACTTCGCTCTGAATATGACATCATTAATTTTTTAAAGCAAAACTGAGGTTTTATTTATGATTTATAACTTTTTAAGAGGCGTTTGGAAAACTGTTCATGCTTCCGTTTGATGTGCAATATATACCGTCTCCATTCTAAATCAACTTATCAAAAAATCCTACATTGCTTTAGAACTTGTAAATGAAGTTGTTTAGATTAATTTACGTAAATAATTTCGGGAGATATTTACGGCTACGGAACCTTATTTTTTACATGTTCCCTTTGGTTATTTTAATTTAAACTGGATTAAGATGTACAGAATATGCAGGTAGAAACTATTATAGTAAACATTTGTAGGAAGGGGGGGGGGGTCATCAAATTCATTTAAGTTGTTGCCAAAAACAAAATTTTCACTTATCTCATAGCATCTCGTAATGAACATAGAAAGAAAATTCAATGCTGTCATCAAAATAAGTAATGACCCTGATTTGACATCAAATGTGACTCGCGATTAAAAAAAATATTTCAAACAAGTAAAACTGAGCCCAAAATGAAACATTATTTAAATAGAATTTTTTTCTCTAAATCCCACTTACTATTATACTTGACAGATTGTAATTAATAGTTTTATCAAATTTTTATATAGTGGTTTCTACGGCATATGCAAGTTATTTAAAATATTAAAACCAGTTAATACAATATTGTAGAAATAATTAGTTCATTTTTATACCATCTGGTATAAATGTAAACTATAAAACATGTCTCGCTGAACCTAGTTTAATTAAAAATAGAATTTGCGGTGCTAGATTCTTTTATAAAATTCACATAAACACGTAATTAATTCATCTTTGCCATCAAAATAAAATTTATGCCGAATATGGCTTCAGTAGCTTTCATATTTAAAATTCCAAAAAAGTCTCATGTTTGATCCAGATGACGTTCAGGGCCCACGAAAAGCTCATCGGCGCCTATTATCTGACGAATTTGATTTAAACAAATACATTTGATTGTATCTAACATAACTCATATAATCATTCAAAACGTCAGAACATCATAAAATTATAAACCTTTAGTCAGCGATATTTTTCATCTCATTCCTTTTTACACTGTTGAATCTTTTTATGCTTATTTGCTTAATTTATTTAAACTAACTGTCCATTCCGCTTGCCCTGACCGTACAATTATTTGGTTTTAATTTTATTTGAGCTATATTGTTTTCAGTTAAGTGATAAATTATATTCTTAGCTGTTCAATTATTTACTTTTTGCTTTAGTTGAGTTTTGAACAGCACGAACTCGTAGCATAAAAACAAGCAAACTATATTTATTATAACAAGCTCGTTACAATAATTAGGCACGTAAATTTTGAAATTATCCGTAAATTACACTACTTTACAATAAATACACATATTATTTCGTACAAATCACATTTGTATATACCGTTAACAGTTTAGTTTCTTGTAGTAAAAACCTTTCTGTTATGCCAATTTGGAACAGAATTAGCAATATACATGAATGAACACAATTAGCAATATACACGAATGAACTTGTTTGTGGATATTCATGTTTTCAACAATGTGTTCCATATTAATTTAATATGTTTATAATGGTTTAAATATTTAACTATGATTTGTTTTAATAACAGAAAACAGATAATTATAAGAAATATGCTATAATTAGCAATATATTCGAATTAATTTTCTTGTAATTTTTTATGCGGCAACAATATTTTCGTAATTTTTTTTTCATAGATATAATTAATTAAAAACTTAACTAAAATACCATACACAAAATGATGTATAGTGTTTTATTTATATGTTTACTAACTAAACTAACATAAACTGTTATACTATACACAATGATGAAAGCGGATGTGTGCCGTAAAATACGATACGCATCCACTTCCTTTGAATAAAGTTTTATTACTCATTAATTATACATTCTAGCAAAAATGTTGTTGTAGATATCCCATATAAGAGTCTAACAGGCTTTATTTATGTCAAATCTTAAAAACAAACAAGCTTTCCTTTGTAGCGTATTGCTAATTCATATAACTGTATCTCGATTTAGATCGTTGACATATTAATTGAGCTATGAGATCTCCCATTATGCTATCTTTCAAGGTTATAGGTTAATTAAAAGTGCCTTACAAATAATGAAGAAATATGGTTTACTATATCATTTAGAGACACATATTAAAAAAAAGTTAGATTTCCACGCATTACAAATTATTGATATTTGTATTTTTTCCTTCACATCGAGATTACCTATTATGCCGACGATAGGTTTTATGACCAGTGAGTGAGCCTATGACAAAAATACGTTTTAATGGGCCTTATCTTTTGTCGAGTTAGAAAAAAATCTTGAAATGTTTATATCAATATAAAGCTACAAGCCTTAGTATACGATGTTAATTAATATTAATATCTTAAGATGTTTTGAGTAAAAGGGTTGTTTCGCAAATCATCGTTCCTTATATCATTTAGTATAATGTCTTCTAATAAGTAGCAATAACTAATATTAAAATTAAAGTTAATGTTACTATGTTTCATCAATTAAGTCTTAAGCTGTAAGTGAAGAGAGAGAATTTTTTTTATATTTATTTTTAAATAAGTGAAGAGTTTAATTTGTCAAAATTAGAATCCAAATACCAAAAATTTAACTTGTTCCAATGTGGCTCTATCATACTTTTAAAAATATGTGTCATTAGCCTTTATATACTATGTCGATATATTTAGTGAAGGGAAGTGAAGGTTAACAGTTAAGCAAATAAAAATTTCAATGAAATAAAATCATTGGAAATTAAACATAAAGTTATAATTGAGTGAATCACTTTATCGGTCGACATAACTGACGATACTAATTAGACCGATAATGTAATATACACATGTAAATTTTGATAATAATAAACATTTTATAATATACACATGTAAATTTAAAATATTTAAATGACGACAGTATCTTGTAATTTGACGTATATCGTGGACTCTATTTAAATTAGCTTTTGAGTTCATTGTTTTGCGATCTTGAAATTAGAAATGAGGGATTTATTGAAATATAAAAACTTAATACGCTTTATATTCAAAAGGGAAACATTTTTGCTTGAAACAATTTTAGCAAGTAATTTGAAGGAACAATGATTAAAAACAATCTGATTATCTGAAGACGTTTGTTAAACGCAACAGAATGTACATTTTCAATAACATACTCTCGTGGCGTCTCTATTTCATCTTTCTTTAGAAAGATCTTTCAACAAAACGGAATTACATGGAAATTACTTAGCTCCCTTTGTGCCTCATAAGACCCCAATAAGTAGTGCTACAAATTATTTAGCAAGTAAGGAAAGAGCAAACCAATTCAGCTTACAATTTTGCAAAATAACATACGAGATAAAGATATCACACGAGACGCGAAATATTACTGTTAACATCGTTGAAATTCACAATTAAATGAAACTACGTGATGTAGTATTATGCCTACTTTCTTTAATTTCTTTACCACGACCTAGGTTTCGTTGAATTACAACATCTTCAGGTGGGATATTTAGCAACGATTAACTCTTAGGAACAACCAACATTTATATGTTTCAAAAACAATAGCGGAAGCCTGGTTTGTGCGGATTTTTCCATTGCTTATGTTAGTGAGTTTATTGCAGGGACGCAGTGTAGTTTTTATTATATTACCGAGAGTTATACAATATACCAGTATTTTAGTGAGGGTAATCAATTCAATTGTTGTTATTATGTGAGGTTATACAATGCAAACTTTACGGTGTATGTAATAAAATTAAATGGAAGTTATTATCGGTAATATATTCATACAAAAGCAAGGGTATTTTCAAGTAATGACAAGGTAATACACTAATTCTACATATCTCCGGTTTTGTGTATTCACATATTTATTTATTTATTTCTTTTAATTTTTTTTATTATATATACTTATATTTATATGTGTATTAGTGCTGAAACAATTTCCAGGGTACTGTAGAATCAATGTTGTATATTTATATTATATTTAGAAGATATTAAGAATGGGTGATTATATTATATTTAGTTGTTCGTTTAATATATTAACCTTGGTATCATTCTTATATCTGCTTATTTCTAATGTTTCTAGGATATTAAGTTTATTACCTTTTGTATGTATTTTTAATATATAGGGGGCATTATCAGTATGGGAGTGATGGTTATTTTCAATGAGATGTTTAGAAAAGTGAGATGTGTCTGGTTTATTATTTCGCCAGCTGACAATGTGTTCTTTATATCTTGTATTAAAATCTCTTCCTGTTTGACCTACGTATACACTATTGCAGTCGTTACATTTAAGTTTATATCTCTTTTTATATTTATCTATTTTTTCTTTATTATTAATAAGGGTTTTACCCAAGTTATTTAAAGTAATATACGTACGTGTTATATTATTTATATTTTTATTATTAGTTAAGAGTTTTTGTAATTTGAGTGATACATTACCTACGTATGCGATAGATTTATAGTAAACATTATTATTATTTGGTACGACCGGGTATATTTCTTGTATTAGTATTTTTCTTAATTTATCATAGCACAGTTTTGTAACAATGGATGGGTCATAATAATTAATTATTGCGATTTGTTTTATAGTTTTTATTTTTTTGCGTAGATCAGGTTTTTCTAAAGGGATGGTTAAAGCTCTGTGAATCATGGAAAAACTCTGTGAATCTTTAACTTTATTCTCTTGATAAAAGTCAAAGATTTAAACATTACGACTGCTTATCAAAATGGTTAGCGAAATACAGGATTTAAAAAAGTTAATTTTGATAACTGAAAATGACATTCATTCACATTTATATACTTTATAATTTTTGATCAGATTTTCCAAACTACTTAATTGATTTTGACCACAATTAATAGGTACTATCTATGCACCATACTGGAATGATATAAAATCTATTCGGTTTTGATTCCAGCAAGGTTTTGTCAAACTTTAAGTTTCAGTTTCAAGAATGTATAGAGCGAGAATTATAAGGTTTTCTGGTAATTTTTCTATTATTAACTAATAATAATTTTTCCTTTGACGTACAGCCATTGCTCGTTTCCTGTTTTGTTTTATGTATTATGTACGACATGAAGGCTAAAACTTTATTAAAATGTATGATACGTAACTTTATACTTGATAGATTAAAACGGTCCTTAAAATTAATTCAACTAACCTTTTAAATATCCGCACCGTTCTTATTTTCGACAAATGCTCGGCGCGACACCTATGCCCAAAAATATGGGGAACAATTATCCTAGTTGATTAATGCGTATTGGTGGAGTGGTGGGTTAAAATATATTGCGAAGCGGAAGTCCAAATTACAGGGTTAACCAATCACTTCGGCGTTTCAGATCGAAGCTTTTAATATAAACTTCGTTTATTTGCAATAATTAACTCTGTACTGCGACCCACGTTTAACTTTCGTGTTAAGTATTAATTTAGAGAAGGAAATTAATATTGCATACTGATATTTCAGTTATACATATCTATTGTAAATATAATAGCTACTACCAATATAATGTAATGTATGTATGATAGTAACTATAGTTAGATACTCTAATTTTAGAATACTTCCTTGAAATATTTTTTAAAATTTATCTGTTACTATTTAAACATACTACAGGAGCATACTTAAAACATCTATTTAAAATTTTAATTTTTCAATAAAACTTATTCGTAGACCAGTTTTTGATTTCATTTCGTATGGTTCTAAAACCAAATCCGAACTCTAGTTTTAGTCTGATACGTGTTTAAAAGATTCAGATTAAATTCTGCAATATAAGAGCAACTAAGTTTAAATAGACGTAATCTAAAATCTGTCATAAACTTCGATCCGATTACCAACCAATACAAATTAAAGTTTCGATAGCTTCTAATACTACATAACATTTTTTTGGGAACTCAAAATTGTACAAGTATGTCAACTATGATCGGCTCCATGAAGTCTTATCCTGTAATAGCTAGGTCAAACTTAATGATTTAAGTTATGTTTTAAATGGTTTAAAACATAAATATTGCACCAATAAAAGCTATAAATTGGATTTGAAATGTAGGTCTCCCTAAGCACTAACAATTTTTCCTGAATAAATTCTTGGCCAAGTGTATATTTATTACAAGATATTCATTTCGTGAACATTCATTTTCGACCTTAAAAGTTGAAATGGTAATTAAACATGGTTGATATTTTAATAAAATACTAAAATATGAGGTAATTATGAATTTTGTATTACTCTATTTTATTTTAGCCCATATATGAATCAAATTTATATGAAAAAGTAAACAATTTAAATGAATCAATATATAAATTATAGAAAAAACAAGCAAACAATATTGTTTTATTGAAGAGATAAAATTTTACAGAGATTCTGTATAACACCAGCTCAAAATATAGACCCTAAAATATAATTTAGGAATATATATATTATATTAATGATTAACAAGTACACGAAACGTAAAAATTCATTTTTTATTTGCCAGTTTGCAAATCCAAAATAAACAAACAATAAAACAAAAAAAAAACCAAAATAAAGGAAAATAAAACACAAAAATTGAATGCCCACCTTCATAACCTGGTATAATTTAAACCAAAACAAACATAAAATGAGCTTAAATTACTTCAAAACTGAACCGGTTTGTAGTCAAATCTATAAAATTTATAAATAAACTAAATTGAAATGTATTTACGCTCAGCTTAAACACGAGTGCGATACAGTTAAACCGAAATAAAATACAATAAAGCAAATTTAGTTAAAATAATCAAATTTAACCTTCTTCAACATCTAAATCGATCATGAAAACTGAAAAAGGAAAATCACTATACCTACGGTCTTGTATTTATCCCATTTTGGCTTACTAACCAATTTTTGATTGACGTATATCGGACGTAAAGAAATTTCACTTCAATGAATCGAAAGTCGCAAATTTTTCAGTGCTCATGTATAACTGTACAATGACATAGATTTATTTTAAATTCCTCGAATATATGTAAAAGTACGAAACTTACTAGATCGGTGGTTGACAATGCGCTCTAATTAAATGAAAAATAAAATTTTAAAGCGACATAAGAAAAAAAAAACACGTGAATCATTATTTGCGCCATTCATATCGTAGGGAATATTGACACGTTTTTTTCAGTTTATTTACACACAAAAAATAATGACATATTTACTAGAAAAATAGTGACATATTTAGTAGAAAAGTCAGAGTTGATTAATCTTTTCTCTGTTGCACAATGCGTTGAAACAATCTTACGACATAAAATTGCGTGAATATTTTGACGCTATTTAAAATCGAAAAACGGCGCTCAATTTCCGTGAAAAATAAACACTGTTAATAATAATTTTAAATTTTCAATAAATAATGACTAATAAATATTCCCAAAAACATTAAAGTATTAAAGTATCGTAACGGCTCCGTTAGCAATATGGAAATCTTCTAATCGCCAAACATTACATTGTTCCATTTTAACACTTTGCGAGATTGCATAACAAAATATATCGATATGAAATAAATTCTTTCAGTTACATGCCTATAATTAAGCTACGCTTACGTTATTACTCACGAAAAGTTATTTACTTGATATAAGCATGAGCGCAGCTCAAAGTTTAGCATCTTCGCCCCGTGTGACAATTCCGAGTAACCCATGCGATCGCGAGCTGGTTAAACGGAGCGCCGTTCCAAATGTGCACGATTCCTCATACAAATCTTTTGTTTGACTTGCCAGACTGTGTTGAACTTTCTCTTTTGCATACATTGAATTTAGTACGGATGTTTTAATACAGTTTCGGTTCATAGGAGTCGCTGTATGCTTTACCCATTAAAAATTAACCGCCTATATTGAAAATGATCTCTAGTGATATGCTATTAAAAAAGTGTGTAAAAGGAAGTTATTATAATGTTTGTTGTTTATTACTATATTAATAAGAACACTTTTATTCTTTCTGAGTGGCAGGTCACTGTACCTGAGCTTCTGGCCACAAACCGCCTTTGTTTCTGATATATGCTTTACTTGTGTCATTTTATAGGGTTTCGCAGTGACGGGAATGTGGTTATAATTTTATAGTTTTCTTCAAAGTGTTTGTCATTACTTTACTATTTTAGAACTACGCGTATAAAATGCTAGTAGATACTTTAGATAGAGTTCTCAATTAATATGTAGCGAATTATTAAAGAAATTGTCTATATACGACAATATCTACAAACATTGAAGAACTTTATTTGAGCCAAGCAGTCAACTCTCGACTCGGAATTGTCACACGGGTTGATGATGCTAAACTTTGAGCTACGCTCATGCTTTTATCAAGTAAATAACTTGTCATTTCCTCAAGCGCGTACAGCGTAACGTAATTATTGGCATATAATTGAAAGAAATTATTTCATATTGATATATTTTGTTTTGCAATCTCTCAAAGTGTTAAAATGGAACAATGTAATGTTTGGCGTTGAGAAGATTTCCATATTGCTAACGGGGCCATTGCCATATTTTAATGTTTTAGGGAATATTTATTAGTCAGTATTTATTAAACACAAAATGATTATTAACAGTGTTTATTTTTCAGGGAAATTGAGCGCTGTTTTTCGATTTTAAATAAAGTCAAGATATTTACGCAATTTTATGTGCTAAGATTGTTTCAGCGCTTTGTGCAATAGAAAAAAAATTAATCAACTGTGACTTTTCTGCTAAATATGTCACTATTTTTCTAGTGAATATGTCATATTTTTATTGTATAAATAAATTGGAAAAAACGTGTCAATATTCCTTAAAATATGAATGGCGTTAATAATGATTCACGTGTTATTTTCTCCTTACAAAATTTTATTTTCCCATTATTTAGAACGCATTGATCAACGACCGATCTAGTAAGCTTCTTGCTTTTACACATAATCGAGGAACAAAAAATAAATCTTTGTCATTGGTATGAGATTTGTACAGTTATACTTGAGCACTGAAAAAATAGCGACTTTCGGTTCATTGAAGTGAAATTTCTTAACGCGCGATATACTTAAATCAAAAATTGGTTATTAAGCCAAAAAGTGAAAAATACAAGACCGTAGGTATAGTGATTTTCCTTTTTCATTCTTATTGATCGACTTAGATGTTGACGAAAGTTAAATTCTATTATTTTGACTAAATTTGCTTTATTGTTTTTATTTCGGTTTAACTGTATCGCACTCGCATTTAAGCTGAGTGCAAATAGATTTGAATTTAGTTTGGTTTGATTTAGTCTGGATTTATTTAAATAGGATTACATACCAGTTCAGTTTTTAAGCTCATTTTATATTTTTTATATTTGTTTGGTTTAAATTATACCAAGTTATGAAAGTGGGCATCCAATTATTAACGTGCTTGCATAGATAGATTCACAAAGGAGTTTGTGAATATATATATATATATATATATATATATATATATATATCTGTATGTATATATATATATATATATATCTGTATGTATATATATATATATATATTTATATATATATACACACGTTCATGTGCATGTTCAAATACACATACATACGGCCGTTCGCACACACGCATGTGCTAACGTACGCGGTACGGTAGCACGAATGTACGCACGTACGCACGTAATGACGCAGGCATACATTTATTCACTCAAGCACTTACGCTTGTAAGTACGCCTTCATACAAGTTATAGCATAGTCATTTGCTTTCATCCATGTATAAATGCACGCACGCACACTTGCAGGCACGCATGCAGGCATATAAGTACTTACACAAGATTCTTGCACGCATGTACATTTATAAATCCCAAACAACTGACTACCCTGGTTAGTTTGCAGTGTAGATTTACAGACATAATATTACTATGTCACGAAACACATATAACCCGTATTTAAATGAGATTGCGTTGTGACTCAGGATTAGGTGTAAGGCTTAAAGAAATCTTATTTATATTGTTCTTTTATGACGCAGCAAATCAGAAAATACCTATTATTACAACTTATCACAGGTCTCAGAATAATACCTCATATAAAAATAATAATATAAGATAAATAATATAAAGATTATATGAACCTAATTTGGTATACATTAGAAACAGTCATCTGACTGAGCGAACCAGTACTTTTAAATATGTATAGAACTGCAAATGAATGCATAAAAGATCTTGGACTCCGTCGCAAACAGAAACTAAAAAGCTGAAAGCAATATATTTGTCACAATAATTTAAAATCATCCTCCGGTAGATTGTCAGAAGATACTATTTCCTATATAAAGATTGAAATATTATTATTATAATTATTATTTTATGTCAAAGCAGAACATACGGCAATTTTGCGCCGCACCACTCCAAACTCGGCTGCTGCAAGAAATATTAAATTGTGCGTGAAAGGCGCAATGTGGTAGAAAATAAAAGGCAAAATGCTTGCCTCGAGGGTATACCTTTTATTGCAAACATTTTATTTTATGAACTTTTTCACGCTTTTTTGATAAAATTCAATGATGAAACAAAGCACACGTTGTTTGCTGTCGTCGCAAAGCGTGCGTCGCGGATTCGGTGAACCATACGAATCTGTTTGTTAGTGGGCGATTGTGTAAGGCAGATGGGTACATTCATATCTATTATAATATGAAATAAATGTCTCGTAATATTTAATTTCATTTAGCGAAAATGTGATGAGTATAACTGGGGCAAATTAATAGTTATATAGTTTCAATATATAATCTAAATAATTCTGTGTTAAAAAATTAAAGTTAAATTAACTTTATAAGTCTATATATAAACAGACTAATTTAGTAGTGTGTGAGGAGTTTGATGTATTTGCGCTGTGACTCAGGATTAGGCGCATAGATTAAAGAAAAATGGTTTATGTATTTGTTTAATGATACAACAAATTAGTAAGCAGGTGATATTATAACTTATCATAAATCTTTTAATAATATTACCTACTATAAGTTATTATAAAAATTCAGTGTAGAACTAGTAGAGGTACTAGTATACATAAAAATGACTTGTCTCTCTGACCGGAAAAGTATATTTAAATATGTACAGAGAGGCAAACGCACACATAAAAACCTTGAACTCCATGGAAAACCAACACTGAAAAACTAAAACGAAAATATTTTCCGTTTACTAAAACCATCCTCCGCTATATCGTCAGAAGTGCGAGTATAAGGATCGAAATATTATTATTATTTTAACATGTCAAAACAACGTGTGCGGCAGTTTTGCGCCGCACTACTCCAACGTCGCTCGACGCGGCCGGCGCAAGAAGTATTAAATTGTGCGTGAACGGCGTAATGTAGTAGAAAATAAAAGGCAAAACGTATGCCACGAGGACTTGCCTTTTATTGCAAACGTTTTATTTTATGAAAAATTTCACGTTTTTTTGACAAATTTCAATGGTGAAAAAAACACACGATGTTCGGGGTCTTCGCAAACAGTTTTGGGTACGCGCCGCGGGGGTTTGCATGTTGGTGAACGATTGTGTAAGGCAAGTAAGTTTTTTACATCTATTGTAATATAAAATAAATGTTTGGTAAAGTTTAGTTTCTTTTTGTGAAAATGTAAAAAGTATCATTGCAGACTAACATAGATTTATATCACATGTAAACTCATACTTTATTGTGAGCGGAAGTAAAGCAATATAATTTGAAAAAGTCTTTAATTTATCGATTGATTTAGTTTTTCGATTATAAACTTTTATTAAATTTGTCAACACATGCGCACACAATTAGGCACCGACGCACGAAAGAATCTACGAATGAAAACATGCACGCAGCAAAAACGCGAGTTCGCACATACGCACGCACTTATACATGTATGTGCACTCGCACGTACGCACACACTCACGTATACACGCAGGCATTTATGTGAACATGAACGCTTTCAGACACATCTTCATACATGCATTCACTCATACTCGCATACTTGTCGTTCGCACGCACGCTTTTATGCACGCATGCACACTCTTAAATACGTCCGCAAGCAAACATACATGCAAGCGTGTAGGAATGCATGCACGACTGCACGTACTCATCCATGTTTCATGCCCGAATGCACAGTTATAAATCCTAAATCACTGATTACACCGATCAGTTTGATGTATAGATTTACTAATATAATATTATTATGTTACGAAACACATATATTTCATATTTAGATAAGCTTGCGTTGTGGTTCAGGATTAGGTGCAGTGGTTAAAGCAATCTTGTTTATATTATTGTTCCATAATACAATAATCAGCAATAATGTAATTATAACTTTTTTATACACCTTTCAAAAATATCTCTTATTGCAAATAAATATAAAAATTACATGAATCTATATTAGAATACATCGGAATCACTCATCAAAATGAGCGAAAAAATATGTTAAATGTGTATGGCGATGCGAGCGTTTGCATGAAAGACTTTGAAGACCGTCGCAAAAAATAACTGAAATGATGAAACGAAAATATTTGCCCCACACCAAAACCATCCATCCTCCAGTATATCGTCAGAAGTTTAGTGCCATTCCCTATATGACGATCGAAATATTATTATTATTATATGTCAAAATAACATATGCGGCAGTTTTCCGCCGCGCCACTGCAGAGTCGCTCGACCCGCCGACGTAAGAAGTATTAAATTGTGCGTGAACGACGTTGTGTAGTAGAAAACAAAAAGAGAAGGCCCATGCCTCGAGGGCTTACCTTTTATTGGAAACATTTTATTTTATGAACGATTTCACACTTTTTTTCACAAATCCCAACGATGAAACAAAGCACGCGATGTTTGCCGCCGTCGCCAATGGTTTTAGGCACGCGCCGCCGTCTCGATGGGCCATACGGGTTTGTGTGTTAGTGGGTGATTGTGTAAGGCAGGTGGCTATTTTTATATCTATTTTAATAGGAAATAAACGCATCATATAATTTAGTTTTATTAGTGAAAATGTAAAGAATATCATTGCAGACTTACATAGAGTCATATAGAATCAGCTTCTCGCGAATTTATGATATGAATAATTCCATGTTACGAAAAGAAAATTAAATCAACTTTATTAGTATGTTTACAACCATATTCATTTAGTAGATTGTAGGGGATTGATATGTGTCACACTTATAAGTTTGATGTATACTATACTTAATGAAATAAGAAACGTGTCACTCAACAAGATTCGACAGAGCTCTTTGTCACTACTCTCACTCTCATGCGAAGCCGGTATTGCACATATCATTTAGTTTTTAATCTTCTTGTGACGGGTGTTATTTTGACTTTCACCAGAAATTATACACAGTGATACTAAAACTGCACTTGTAGTTTTGGGTTGCGGGTATAATGTATAGAAATAATATTTTTCCAAGAAAACGAATTTTTAATACGGTTTAAATATAGTTTTGGAACATAAATAATCGACTTCTAAATTTACAACATCAGTCTTATTTAAAGGAACATATGATAAAATGCTGCCTACCTTTTTGGATCTCACTGAAAATGAACACTTCATAAAATACCCAACGTGTATGAGATTAATGTTTATAGCCCATTAAAAAAAGTGTTAAATTTTTGGAATCGGATGAAATTGAAAAATCGCGTAATTTTTATTTTTCAGTGATATTTCCGGCAGGTTTGTTCGTAAGGTTTGAATTGTAAAATATTAAGTTCAGTCAAAAATCTAGATCAAAAATATATGAAATCTGGACTTTAATTCAAAACTTTTAATCTTGTCATACCGAAATTTATGAAAAGAACTCTAAATGTTAAGTACAAACAAAATTAAGTTAAAAAATAGTTCGTAAACGACATCATAGAAATAAAAATCGTTTAATTTTTTTGTGAAAAAATTTAAAACAGTACATGTAATAAAATAAGTTGCACATGAAATTACCGCAATCACAATTTAAGTGACAATTATTGTGGTATCGTGTTTTTGATTGTAATTATAAACAGTGTTTTAAAAAAATTTAAAAAAAGTTTTAAAAATGTCCAAATATTGGATTTGCAATTTTTTCTTTATTTCACTTCTAAAAATACAGTAAATCTTCCTTGTTTTTAAGTACTGATAAACCATAATGTTAACAGTTTTTCAATAATAATATTATTCATTCTTTCAAAATCTTTATCCCTAACTAAATTTAATTATAGGATGCATAAGAATAGCGTTATATATGAATAAAATTATATGAAATAATAAGCAATAAAATACACGTCTATCACTTTTAAAACAAATGTGTCCATTTCTGAATAAAATGCTATGAAATAGGCCATTTAAATAAAAAAACCGACGTCATGTCAACGTTGGATATTCTGTTCCTTAAAAAGTTGTATCTAGTCGTAACTAATACAAGTTTTTATTTCAACTTGTGTACATCGCCATTTACTGAACAAATCTAGGAGCACGTTACTCTGACAAATGTGTTCGTCAAGGTTAGGTGAAAGATATTCGACCCTTAAGGCCTTTATAAATTTGTTACAAATCGAAGCGCACCTATTGTCCAATTTGAAGAAAATATTCATGAAAGGGTTTTCTGCAAAATCACATGTTCATGGAATTATACTCAAACTCAGCCAGAGTTTGAGTATAACGTGGTGTCGAGTACGTTTCAAATAATGAGATGAATCGTCATATTATATATAATTCAATGTTCTGTTTTATTACATCACTTTCTTTCAGGGTTATTTGGAGTGGGTGATTTTATTCGTTTATTGATTTACTATGTTAGACAGGCGTTATTAAGATTACATTTTTTTACCTTTTATGAATTAAAAATAATGTTAAAGCCATTCCCTATTTTTATATATTTTTTAAATTTTATGTTTGATAATATTTTCTAGTATAAAAAATTGTATTAATTTTTTTCACTTGAGTCAAATTTAAAACCCAATAATTCGTCACTTGCTCAGGTCATTAAATACATTTATATCAATCTTTTTCATCCTATCTGTATGCGCATAAATATAGAGTATAGATTAAGTTAGAAAATAATTAGATCTTCATATTTGTTTTAATATTTACTCAATAATTATGAAAGGCGCAGAATAAAAAAAGAGTGCCAAGCAAGAGTAAAATTCCCATTACGAGGGTTTCGTACGGATTTAGGCCTTTATATATACTGGATATTATTTCTAATTAAACTCTTTACGAATATTCATTTTTCAGAATATAAGTGTATTGCCTAGTACATCTATCTCAGGTGCATATTCTAAAAAAAAATAATGGCACTTAAAATTAGAAATAATTAATTTTCGGATTTTTTCCACTTGTGTTGTAAGATCTTCCATTATGCGGCAATTCCAGAATATAGGTCCACCAGAAGTACCCTATAGGTTTTAATGAAAAGTAAGTAGGGCTTTGGGAAAAATAGCAAAAGTACGTTTTAAAGCGCCGTATTTTTTGTTGCGTTAAAAAAGAACTTTAAATGTTTACAACAATGTAAGTTATATACCTCAGTATAAGACATTAACTTCAACTTCTATCTCAAGTCCTTTCTCATAGAAAAGGTTTTGGCAGAGAGATGGTCGGACGGACAGACAACTCGGTTACATTCGTTATTTTCATTTTGATAGAATCCTAGTCACATTTTTGGTGGTGTTGATTTATTCCTAAATCCGATAAATCAAAAATAGACACAGAACTTTTCTATTGGCGCCGAAATTGTTTTTTTTCATAAATACGTTTTAAACAGATTATTAGTAATAACTAAGTAATATTTTTACTAAATGATCTGCAAGTTACTAAGTCAGAATAATAAGATCTACAAAATCTTTATTTGAAGTGAAGAAATTTGACAAATTTATAATTATCTTTTCAATGTAACCTTTGATTAAATACGTATGTAATATGAGAAAAAAATCGAGAAACAAATTTCGGCGATTCAGTTTTCAAAAATATTACCGAACGTAGGAAATATAAAATTTTACTAAAGAAATTTTAAAATATGGCAAAACTAACTGACATATATATCTGGTAGCATTTAGTGGTAGCATTAATTCCAGTGAATGCTGGAACTTAATTTTCATTAGTCGTTGATGCGTACATTAAATTAATAAAAAATTATATAAAATTACACGTACATATAATTAAAAAAAACTTGATAGATAAATCACAACTCTGGTAGATACAACTAATTATTCGAATAAGAAATAAATATTTCTGACATAGAATTGCATTCAATAAGTTAGTACGAAGTTGAAAAGCCGTTGGCAAAAAGCTTCTTGTCTGACTCCGTAATACAAATAAAGCAGTATTGAGTTATTGTTCGTTGAATAACAAGCCATGTTTATTGAAACTGAAAAGCAAAGTATTCAAGTTAAAATATTGTATCTTAAGACTTTTACGACTCTTATCTAAAGATGTAGTTATTGAAATTGCGAAGAAATATGAAAGCTTTCTTTTTCACTTATCCATTTAAATGGGCTTTTATAGCCTGCTCAGTCCGGATATTTATGGAGCTTTCTTTAAGACGATAAATATCGCTTATTTTTTTACGACATATATGTACTTATTTTTCATGGGCATTGTGCAATTTTCAATTATTTTGACGAAATTTTTTTTTGGAAATTTGTGTATTTAGGCACTGTATCGTAATAACAGTTTACATACTTGTTATATTAAGAATACTTCGTTCAATGTATATAGATACCTCGATGACTTTTGAACTACATATATAGAAGAACTTTAAGATGTTTAACTATTAATTTAGTTACTGATTATTGGATTAATTTTTCTCACACATTTTTTTCTGTGTTCCTTCTCATATTTCACTAGTCAACACTATTTGAATATTAAAAACTTAGTTTTAAAAGATATTAAGTATAAATTAAGATATTTCTAATTTGCTATCATAGTCTCAAATATTTTTTTCTAATTCTGCATATTCCGATAGGATGGTGTAAATTTTATATAGAAGTGTGTTTGTGTGTGTTTGTATGTGTATGTATATGTACGTGCGCGCGCGCGTATTTATATGTGTGTGCGCGTATGTGTATATTTAACCATGAGTAAAAATAACAACCTTGATATTTACCTACAGATGTTTGTTATTTTGTGAACAAAAAGTATCTAAATTAACGTGTATTTTCACAGATCCCTTAACTATTAAATCTGATCATAAGTATATAAAACTTGATGAACTTTTCCCACGATCGTTTCATTAAAATTTTATTAGGAATTATATAAATGACAAAAAGGAACAAAGTTATAAATTTATTAACTTGTTTCAACCAAATGTGTTCAAAGATACAATTTTTTCACTTTACGCTGTCAAAACAAAATTTAAATTTGATTTGAACCATTCACGATTTTGTTTCATTGGGAAACTTTATTCAAAGGAACTAAAATTATATTCAGACGACTGATTTTTTGTTTTAAATAATCTTCTTGCTCAAGAAATCTTATATAATATCTGTTCATTATTTTTATACAAAATTCTGAAATTAACAAAATTTAAACTAAGAATTTTCCTATTTAATTATTGTTTGGAAAAATCATTTTTGTTCTGTATTAACCATGGAGGTAAGAATTTATTACTCCTGTGGTATAAACTTACATTATTTATGTAAGTCCCGTTATTTATCTATCATAAAATGTTCCAATGTTTATTATCCACGCCTTATGATAGTATTGATAATGAGGATATGTGACTATGACAAATTTATGTAGAATAAGAACGTCTTTATTATTACAATATATTTGTTAACTATATTTGTATTTCTAGTTATACACCTGTTATGTTCCTGAAATTCATTCAAAAACATGTTTTATAATTAGAACAAAATTATTACTAAATTTGTAATTTGAATTAAATAAACGGCTTGAAGTTGTGGTCAAACGACATACATTTACGTGTAGAATTTTTCAATGAAAGAAACGATTCCCTGTAACATGTCTCTTTTATCATTAAAATCATTATTATTACAAAAAATAATGATGATTTCAATGATAAAAGAGACATGTCACATGAGATCTTTTCATTTAGCATTTCTTACGTATTTCAAATCATCATCATTACCAAAGAACATGAACTATCTTTGAAACTGTCACTCTGATCGGATCGGATTATTATCCAGTAGCTTCGCTGGTGATCATTATATTTTGTGTTTTATACCTATTTATGATACTACAAAATCTAACATAATATTTAAAGAAAAGATCGTTACATGGAAAATAATTGTACTGAAAATTAAGAAATCTTAATGAATACAAATCGCATTTACGACGAGTATTTTTGGATTATGTTAACAATAAAACTAGCGTAAATCATATTAAATTCAAAATGTATCCTAAATAAATGTACACCAATCCAAGTGAGATTGAATCCTACTTAAATAGTACAAACATAAATGCAAAATAATACAAATCAAAAATAAAGGAACGCTAAACACAAAAACCCAAAACAAAGAAACGGAAAACACAAAAATCGAATTCGAACTTTTTATAATCTGGTCCTATATAAATCAATCCAAATTTAAAATGAGCTCAAGTAGTTTAACAGCTTAACTCGTGAATAATTCAATTTAAATAAATCCAAATAGAATTAAATGAATCTTAATACAACACTAATTGCACTCAATTAAAATGCAAGTATAATAAAGTAAAATCCAAATCAAATGCCAAAATAATCGAAGTTAACTTTCTTTAACAGCTAAATCGATCATATGTATTAAAAAAAGAAAATTACTGTAGCCACGGTCTCGTACTTTTCACATTATGGCTCAATAGCCAATTCTTGATTAATACATATCGCGCGTAAAGAAATTTTACTACAGTGAATCGAAAGTCGCAAATTTTTAAAACCATGTATATCTAACAAAAAGTACATAGATTTATCTTTTAATACTCGGACATGTGTAAGGGTAAGGAGCTTACTAGAACGATGTTTTGATCATTATTATGCCTCTAAATAATAGAAAAAGGAAATTTTGAAGAGACGGAAGGGAAAAATAACACGTGAATGATTATTTATACCGTAAGAAATATCAGCAAACCTTTACAATGCATTTCCTTACAAAAAAACGATGACCTATTTATGGCAGGGACGCTCATTAAAATTATACGAGTATTTCTGAAATGGAGTATCTATCACTTTTTACAAAAAGGCTTAATCAAATCCAACTCAATCAGAGTTGGATTTGATTAAGCCTTTTTATATTTCGCAATGCGTTTAGACAACATTGTGACAAGATATTGCTTAAATGTTTTGACTTTATTTAAAGTCGATAAACACCGTTCACTTTGCACAGAAATCGTATGAATACTACATACTATTATCAAAAATTGTATGCTTTTAGCATATACTGACTACTTAATATTGAAAAAAGCGTTAAAGTATCGTTACGACCCCGTTCTTCTTTTTGAATCTACAGGTTAGAACAAGCCAGGGCCGTTCCGACGAGCTTTTCTTATTGGAATCTATCACATGCTTTATGTTTCCAGTTGGTAACCTTTAATATTTTTAGTGTTTTTCAACATAATCTATCCATCTGAATGCAGGTCTACCTTGTTTCCTAATACCTCCCCGGCTTGCTGAGAGTTAGTAGCTTGGTCCAGTTATTATCTTCTGATCTAAATAAGTGTCCAAGATTCGGTTTGATTTAATGAGGAACAAATTCTGGTTATTTATATTGGTTATAAATTTTGTGAATTTAAAGAATTTGTCAAATCTTATTTTCTTGGAAAACATGGAGAATTTTACATAGTATTTTTTTTTTTTAATTTGAAGTCTGTTTTCGATATACTAGCTCAATGTCCAGCTTTTGCTGCCATAGAGTGCTACTGGTTGAATTAGCGTTTCATACATATTAATTTTTATTCTGTTGCTAATGGGTTGAGATCTTAATTAGTTACTTAAGCCATAATAGAATGTATTTAATTATCCCGTTAGCAGTATGAAAATCTTTTCTACTTTGAACGTTATATTGTTCCATTCTGACACTATATAAGACTATGCAACACGTCATATCAATATGAAATAATTCATTTCAAATAAATGCCAATATTTATGCCACGTTTTTCGTACTCGAAAGAATGAAAAGTTGTTTATTTGATAAAAGCAAGAACAGGGCGCAGATTTTAGTACCATCGCTCCGTGTAATCTGGTAATGCCAAGCGACCGGGGCGACCAAGTGCTGGTTACATGGAGTAACGCTACAAACTTTTATTTGACATGCCGGACTGTGTCGAACGTTATATTTCGCACTCATTAAATTCAGTACGGATGTTGTAATACAACGTCGAGTATGTTTTAATAGGAGTCGCTGTATGCTTTATTCATTAAACGTCTATCTCTATGTTAAAGTTGTTTCGAAAGAAATGCTAGCAAAGTGTATAAAAGAAAGTGATTATTATATCTTTTATTTATTAGCGTATTATTAAATCACATTTATATTCAGTTCAGTGGTACCTACCACACCTGGCCTCTTTGGTACGAATCACTTTTATTTCTGATGAAAATTTTAATTTTTTAAGGAATTTTTTTTTTCAAGAGCTACTCACGTTTGGATTCCAAAATGTGACTTGTGGATAGTTAATTTATTGAAATAATTAAATAAATTGTTCCGTATTTTTTTAAATTTCAACCATAAAACTAGGTATTAAAATGGAGGAAGTTTTTAACAAATTCTAACATGAAAACGCGGAAATTTAGGACATTGGATATTCATAAATGATATGATTGGTTTAATATATTAGCTATTCATAACTACATGTTTCAGTGTTAACTACCCAAATTGTAAGGTCCAATTATAAATCAATATTCATAATTGGAAATGGATTGGGTTTTTTTACATCATACGAATTTAGGTATTAAAGTTAAAATTACATTGATAATTCAAACTGACCTACTTTTTAGACTAAACAACACTTTCATCAAAATGAAGCAATGCGAGAATTACATTAATAAACTATGACGATCATAATATAATACTTAATCAATCAACCTCGTACTATATCGTAAATGTGGTTGGATATTTTCGTATCGAAAGTTACAAGCTTATAAAAATGACTCCTGTAATCTGAATTAACAAATATTATAATTAAAATAACTTTCTTACATGTAGAAAAAAATTTGATGTCTTTCTGATTTTCCATTTAGTTTAGGTTAGATCAATTTATAAGCTTTTACATATGTACATATGTATGCTATGTAAATATGATATACATCTATATATATATATATATATATATATATACATCTTTTACATATGTATGCTATGTATATAGGATATGTATGTACTGTACATAAATACTCATAAACTCCGATGTGATTCGTACATATTCAATCACATTTAAAAAAAAAGGTCTGATTTCTGACGCAAACCCATTCCTCGTTTTGATAAACTGAAATGTGCGCACATGCAAGACACATATTGTTTTGATCGGTAGCATGCAATTTAATTAAAGAAAGTCATTGGTTTGTCTAATGATTCAATTGTTTTAATAAAAACTTTTATTCAATTTTTCAACACTTTGCACACAATTAGACATCCACATATGCAAGCATGCACGCACGGAAACACAAAAGTTCCCATGCACGTACGCTTGCATACGGACATCTACATAAGAAAAGACGCACGTTCGTATAAATAAGTGCACGCACATACGCATGCTCGTACACACGCATGAATTCATGATTGTCATGCACTCGTATATACGCACGCACATATGCATGTACACATGATAAAGTGTACTTAAATATATATAGAGATTCAAAAGCATACACGAAAGACTTAGAATTCTGTCGCGAAGAAAAACTGAAACGAAAATATTGGCGAAAGTTATCCTCCGGTAGATCGTGAGAAATTTAGTACTATTCCCTATATAACGATCGAATTATTATTACTACATGTCAAAACAGCATATGTGGCAGTTCGTGCCGCGCCACTGCAGCATCGCTCGTTCCGGCCGAAGTAAGAAGTATTACATTGTGCGTGAATGGCGTAATGTAGTAGAAAATAAAAGGCAAGGCGCTTACCTCAATGCTTTGCTCTTTTTATTGCAAACAGCTTATTTTATGAACAATTTCATGCTTTTCTTTTGACACATTCCAATGGTGAAACAAAGCACGCGATATTTGCCGCCGCCATAGAGTTTTGGGCACACTCTGTGGGTTCGGTGGGCCGTATGGGTTATTGTGTTATTTATTACGTAAGGATAGATAACCACCTGGGTACCTTTGTATCTATTACAATATGAAATAAATATCTCGTAAAGTTTAGTTTGTGCTAGTAAAAATGTGAAGATTATCAGTCCATTTATGTAGAGTTACATAAAGTCAGCCAGAGAATGTATGATCTAAATAATTACTTGTTACAAAAAGGAGATTAAGTCAACATTATAAGTCTGTCTGCTTCCAAAGTTATTTAGTATGGAGACTGATGTTACAAGTATAATAGCACTTGTAAGTTTACTTATATGCTACAGTAGTAATAAAGTAAGAAACATGTCAGTCTAAAAATTCAGCAGACTTCTTAGTCACTACTCTCAAGTGAAGATTGTGCTACATATTTAATATTTTTTTAAAGTATATTGATTGACCTTTACCGGAAAATGAACACAATAACACTGGAATTACACTTGTAGTTTGAGTTAATGGGTCTAATTATAACAAATATTATTTTGGCAAGAAAACATATTTTTAATAATTAGTCTTAAAATAATCTTATTTTCAAACATAAATAATGAACTTTTAAAGTTACATCAGTCTTATTCAAAGGGGCTTTTGATCGTTGCGTACTATTTTGGCGTTTTTCGTACACAACGTTTACGAAATTTACTATTTATACGCCTTTAAAAAAGACTCCATTAGCTCAAGATGTGTCATTAACTGGATAAATACATCTGTATATAGTAAATGGAGTAGAAACTTCAATGAAATATCTTGTATTTTTTCTTGAATTAAATCTGTTGTAATAATTTTACTATGGTCAATATAATATTTGTACTACACGTACATATTATTACGAAATATTATTATGTATATATATATATATATACATACACACAAACGTATACACATATTTGAAATGTTTGTTTGTACATATTTACATATGTAGATTTAAATACCAAATTTTCTTTGCAATTACTGAAATAAGCAGCAAGTAAATAATTTGAAAATTACTGATTGTAATTAATTCGGTGTTTAATCATACAAATCATTTATTCGAATAAACTTGTTTTCCTTCAAATTTTAATTGCACGAAAAATATTTCAATATATATTTTAATGGAAAATATTATTACGTTTAATAGGATCGATTCGACAGCGGAGATGGATTTCTGCTAATTGAAAAACACGCAGTATTGATTTTTTAACTGTTTTCTGTTTTACTATAAAAAATGAGGTAGCGTAGCTTCGCTCGTCGGATAGGCCGATTCCCTATTTTTATTACTTGCCTTTTAGGGTATCTTTTTAGAACTTTCGACAACCTCACTAAAATCAAATCCATGCTCATTTGTTTTGTAGCTTTTCAGATACCCATGTAAATTATGACCCGAACTTTTGGTTAATTTTACGGTAATATCACAATTGCGATATAGTTTCTCGTTTAGTTTGTTTTGGGGTATATTTTAGCAAAAAATATTCTGGAGTATTATCGTAGGACATGTTGATTTCCCCGTCTAAGGTTTATAAATCGCATCTGTGTATTAATTAAGAAAAAAAAATTGATAACATTTTTGGTTAATTATCGCTATTTCGAAATTACAATTGGTAGACTAAATTGACCAAATGATAAATTTGATTGAGATATCAATCAGTAAAATTAACTGTATGGCTATATGGTTTTAACATAAAATTATGTGAGAAAATCGGCTTTGAAACTAGTCCATAAATGTACAACGTGGCATGAATGCATGCCTGCACATGATAAAATAAATAACGTGTAATAATTATTTACAAAAAAATTGAGTAAAATAAAATTAGCATTTATAAGAAGTAGTTGAGAAAAAAGGGTTATGTAGTAAGTAAACATAGGTTTATTATAGTACTTGTTAAGGTTCAGTACGAAAAGGGAAACTAGTGAAAGAGGTACCACAGTTAGATAAAACATTTTATTTAGAATATTTAAATTATTGTTGTATTAGAAATTTGCGATTGACTTTTAAAAAACCTCTTCAATGATATAGCCTTTGTTAGGACCTATGGAAAAAAGATGTTTCAACTTCAAAATTGACAAATGAGGTTGTAGTCAAACAACTAAAATAAAATAAAATATTTTTAAAATGATACGACTGTAGTATTTCTATAGAATTTTTAACAAATATTAATATTTTCCCAGGTAAGCTTTTCAACATTGCCTTTCATAGGGGCAAAAAATTGATTTCTGTACTTCTGTAATTCAGTTTCAATGGAAAGTTTTGTATAGGCTATTTGTATTTAGCGTTGGTTTAGAGAATACTAATTTTCTGTTAATGACGTTGAATTTGTGATTTAATTAATCAAGCGAAGTCATTAAATTAAGCTGATGTGAACTGAGACAGTTAATTTTTACTTTGTCTGTTTATAGGCCACTTTGTGACTTACATTATCTTTTCTTATTCGTCGATTTAATACAATAATGCATTAAACCGTAGAAGTGAACGGTATTATTTGTTAGCCATCTTATAATAACAAGTGCATTATAGAGATAAGAAAAATGTTAAAAATGATTTATCTTAATCTTTCTTTACTTACCGTAAATTATATATTCTTTTCGCTATACATAACTGCCAACTGTTTATCGCAAATTACATATTAAAATTATAAGAAAACAAACAGTATTTGTGGATAAACTGAAATTGCCCTTCATTAAAAATAAATTGATTGAAGAACATATAATAGAAAAAATTGCTTAACGGCGAAGAGACAAAATTATTCAAATAAGATAATCAAAAATGTATCAAAGATATTAATAAAAGAAATGAAGAAAAGAAAGAAAATATTGACAAAAGTATAACCGAAACGAATAGAAACGCCAATTTTTCATGTTATCATCAAAATTCTATAATTGCTAATCAATTAAAAAATCGCAATATTAAACAAAACACGATAGAAATTAAGAGAAAATAATGATTTCAAATAAGTCTTTAATTTACTTTACGTTAAAGTCTAAAATTACACTTAAAATGTTAATTGAATACAATTTGTGAAACCATGATGCAACATCACTCCGCTACCGCTAAATACATTGAAATCTTTTCACTAAATTCTCCAAACTTCTAGCATAAAGCTTTTACGCATCATGCACCAACTACCAACGTTCCTTAGACATTACAGGCATTGTAATGTGGCAGCAGACAGCCGTCGCTCTCTTCATATGCGGTCATCGGCTGCATATTGCTCTTTAAATATATGCGTAATGCCAATTTAAAGGGTAGCAAGAAGCTTTTGGGAGGGCTTTTGTGAATGTAAATTAAATTGAGCTTTCGTGTCACATTATGTACTTCTGTCGGAAGCGTTAAAAACCAAGAGCAAAGCTAGTTAACGACGTATATATGCTAATTAACGACGACGAAAATTTGTTCTTACCAGTTGCATTGCCAGTTAGATAATTATATTGACGAAACAAATATTTACAAGTATTTAGAAAATATTTTGAAGGGCTATGGAAGATCGATCGGTCGATATTCTAAAAATGTTAGACAAAGTTGCGGAAATTAGTAACATATTATAGAGAAAAATACAACTCAGAAATTCTATGAAATTATGGGAATATACTGATAGCCACCATTCATATTCTCGAAGTCCGAATAATTTTAGTCGTCTAATAAATAAAAGTAAGTTATTGTGCCATTTGTTTAATAAATTTTCACGAATATTGAGATCTGAGTGATACCGGTGTAATGTCAATGAAAATAATATTTTATGGAATAAATTATTGAAATAATTAAATTTGATAATAGTTTAATCCATACATTTAATAGAATTATGAAAGAGTGGATTTTGTACAAGAAAAATATTTTTAAAAAAGTGATTGATTTAGCATATGGAATGGTAGTAAAAGCCAAATAATCTCTTTTCAGAATTTTTCTCAGTCTGAATGTTAATTTGTACGTATATCACGCAAAATCTACTGGACTGGTTTTAATGAAATTTGGTGTGGTAATAGTTAATACCTAGGATCAATATATGAGAGGGAAAAAAAAGGAAAAAAAAAAAAAATATATATATATATATATATATATATATATATATATATATTATTTTGACCACAATCATTATGTCCAATTTATATTTATTTCGGGAATATCTATGAAATATTTAATTAGTAAAACGGAAATATTTAAGTCAGTACTCAGCAAAATGAAAGGATCACCGAACATTGTGAACAATTTTGGGCAATTTTTTTTTGATAAATTTTGGGTTATTAGCCGAAGCTCTTTGGAACAAAGTCTCATTCTTTATGGTTAGTTAAGGAGTTAGTTTTTCAATTAAATTAAAAAAATAAACAAATCGTAAAAGTTATTTCAATACTGACATATAGCTCCACAAATATACCTGCAAATATTATTTTTGATTACGTTTTATCAAGATAATAGATACAATATTTTTTCACTCTACTTTTAAAAATCTCGATAAACACCCAGTTACGAATTGGGATAAATATTTTGGATATTTCATCTGATCTGAAAAAATTAACATTTACTTTTTATTTCTTAAAACCTCATGTACAGCTTATAGTATTACCCAAAGCGCTGGGCATGTAGAAGAACATATGACAAATATCCAATATAATGAAAAAAAATACACAGTAATTTGCATAAATATCTACCAATCAGTCTGAACTCCCATGACTCCATTTCTGAAGCGGTAAATGGAGCAGAGAAAAATATTTGGATCGGGTGCATCTCACAATACTGCGTGGAACACTGTGTGTACACGAAAGACAGGTGAACACTATAGAATATTCGTGCGTGCTCTAGGCAGGTAAAATAACCAATGACATCATCCTCCCATATAGCAGCCGGGAGAATAAAGGGCCATTAAATTCAAGATTGAGAGGTTATCAACAACAGTTTGTTTAAAAACATGCGTGATCAAAAGCAATTCTCCTGAAAGTTGTGAAAAATTATATCCGGCTATTCTTGTTATGAAATCTAAGGGAAATAAGTAAGGATAATACCCAAACATTTTATAATACAAAAACTTATTAAACTTTCCTAATATTCTCTCCAGCATGAGAATATATATAGCTTCATACGGAGACCAGATTCATTCGCTTGAATTATACTGCATTCGCTTGAATTACACTACGAACTACATTCGCTTGTATTATACTACGGACTAGAGAGTTAAAAATTATAACAGTACATAAAGTATCTTGTAAATCGTTGGAAATTTGTATGACAAATCCTTGAGACCTTGAAAACTTTCTGATAAATTTCCACGATATAACCGATAATTGTTCATAATTATATCGAGATTCTGCAGAGGTTGAACTTATTAGAGTGTAGCTTCGCCCAGTTCTAAGCTACGCACAAAGGTATGACACGTATATTTTCTTACATCAAAATGTAACTTGTTGCTCAGACTCCAATGAAATAATGAGTCAATATCATGTTGGAATAGCTCACCGTCGAATTGGCTAGTGACACTTAAGAAGCATTTTAAATCATCGGTAAAGAGAAGGGAACGAGCATTGCTGACGATCGAAGGTAAGTCTTTTATCAAAATCAGGAACAAAAATAGTAAGTCCATTTCACTTCCTAAATTACTACCTTAACTGACTCCAGATTGAGTAACGAAAGGCCTAGGCTTGAAATTTCCAAATCGGACGTATTATATACGAGCCCGAAAATAATTGTCGAAAAATATTCCTAGAGCGGTAGACATTCCCGACTTCAATGATTTCTTTAATCAAATATTATTGTTGACTCAGTCAAATGCTTTTTCAAATGCCCTTTTGATATTACTTTCAGAATCTATCGCATCTATGCGAACCGCACCATATTTTATGAAAATATTACCAATGTTTGTTTTACTATAGTTTTCTGATATAAGACTTAAAAGTCCATCATAATCATTTTAAATCCGTGATGTATTTTGATATTTGATACTAAATGAATAGAAAAAATGTCTTAAATACAAATACTGAATAAAAATATATTCAGAAAGCGTGAACGACGAAAAATACTTAAAACAAACGAAAGGTACTTAAAACCAGATTTCGTAGGAAATGTAGGTACCAGAAATAGCTTAAAAATACGTTTATTGTTTAGACCATCTGCAGAATGACTAGGATACAAATTTACGATCAAATTAATTCACAATTAAATGAGACTACGTGATGTAGTATTATTTCTACTTTCTTTAGTTTCTTTACCACGACCTAGGTTTCGTTGTATTACAACATCTTCAGGTGGGATATTAGCTATCTTTGCTAATATAAAAATAATACTAGATCACGTAGTTTCATTTAATTGTGAATAATGAATTTCTACAAAATTAATGCCAAATATATTCAATATCAACTTAATTGTTACATTATAAGTAAAATTATAATCGGACTGACTATTTTTCCACGGTTATATGCAATTTGCTCACGGCGTGTGGATAAAGACGTTATGAAAATTTAGTTAACCCTAAAAGTATATTTTAAGTAGGAAACATTTTCTTTGCTAAAATTTTCTACCCATTATGCTACCTTTTTTGTATGGGTTTTATTTATTCGAAAAGCATATATTACGTCAAGGTATGTATTGATTCTAAAAAAACTGTTAAAATTTATTATATCGCCGACATTTTGTGCGAAAGATGACAAATTTGGAAGACACAAAATAATCGCGATGGCTGGCTTATTGAATATTATTGAATTTCCTTACAAAGGAGGTATATCGTAAATAATTTTTGAACTCACAACCATAGACAGAGTGGGTTGCTCTTTACAAAAAAAGTAATTTCCTGTTTAGCAAAAAACATGAAATTAATTTTTAAAAACTTATAGATTTAGAGATATTTGGAATTTTTATTTTTACAGATATAGGCCCAGGTTAATTTTTTTCATGTGATAGCCACAGACAAATGAACTTTCCTGGTCATCTTCAGACTAATTTAAAAAAAGAGGAATTTCTCACATCGATCGCATTTTTTGTGCACGTTACCTCAAATCTCTGGCATTTATCAACCAATTTTGATGATGTCTTTTATTTGGAAAGGTATCGTCCCAGTCGGTTTCCAAGAAAATTTTGTTTTTGAAAAATATGATCATGGAAATTTGATACACTACAGAATTTATCAATATTGAATAGCCCAAGTGCCGTGATGTAGTTTAGATGATATGGGTATAATAATAATCTAATAACAGTCTCTAAAATTATAGTGAAACTTAGGGCGACATAAATCTGTCTTCTAGCAAAATTAGGTGAAGTATTGCAACCACAATGTGGTGACAGAAACTTTTCAGTGAGGAGGAGTACACTCATCGAACTTGGACTAGTTAAAGTTGCCTGAAAGTACGTAAAGAAAGTAACAAATTAAATGGAATATGCACAGTATACAGGTACAAATAAAGTCATGAAACCACTATTTTGTTTTCATTAACTCATATCCCTGGCGTTGATCAATCAATTTGGATGATCTTTTTTATTCGGATAATATAACCTCTAGTGGGGTATAAAAATTTGGTTAGAATTTGACCATGGAAGTCAAAGATACATCATAGAATTCCTCAACAATTGATCTATCTACCTACGATTTCGATCGAGTGTAAATAATATAGTTCTGTGGATAATTTAATAATAAAATCTCTAAGGTTTTGACATAAGGGTGACATAAACCTGCCCCTTAGCAAAATGAGGATACAATGATGGTGCCGGAACTCTTTTCTGATGAAAATTAAACTCATGGAGTTTGAAATGTATTTACTTGTCCTGACGTAAGCAAGAAGGTAACAAAGTAAATAGGTAGGTACACACAAGTACATACAAAGCCACGAAACGATTAAGATATTAACAGGTAGGTAGGTACGTACGTAAGTACAGGTTTAAACAAATGCACGGCGTAACTAAATATTAGTAGATAAGTAGGAGCTGATTAAGAATATACAAATGTGCAACGGACAAACTAAAATATTAGAAAGCAAGTAAATTCATATATACAGATTTGCACAAAGGCATGAAGTAACTAGGCTTCTGGTAGGCATGTATGTCGTATATAAAGGTATATACAGGCTTTTGTGTAATGTAGATATATGTACGAATATATTCATTAAATGCCGGAAACATTAGTTCTGACAACAGTAAATGAGACATTGTTGACGTAGTTTGTGAAATTCAAGATAACATAGGACATTATGGGGGTTAAAAGTGGCAAAATAAAACATGGAAGAAAAAAAATTAATTGACTTTCTGCTGATGGATGCTGTGAAAATAATTACTACAACTATATACATAACTTGTGCAGGTGCCAATATTAGAAACTTAATTTAACGAGAAACTGCCTTCCAAGTGCTAAAAGAAATTCTGAGCTACAGAACAAGTGTACGTTGCATATGATACGGACGTAGTCGAGACTTTAAAATCTTATATACCGAGATATTTTACATTTTAGCACGTCACAAAACAATGGCGTAAATACCAATTTAAAACTAACCTATGCATTGATAGCCTAAATGGAGAAATGATCTTTTTCTTCGGGTTACTATCGACTTTCAATGCACTGAGTTATCTAGAGTTCTTACGGAATGATCTTCAGTTTCTTCATGAAAACGTGTTACAAATAGTAAATGTGGCTACATTTTAATAGTAATTCGCACAATATGGTACTAGAATGCGAAAGTACTTGAAACTCTTAGAGGAAGGTGGACCAGTTACATAGATTCCATTGTGTGACCATCGTAGTCGCCGGATTTCAAACATCTGGAATTTTTTTATTGTACAAAAGAAAAAGTTAACACACGACTGATTACCAGCTTCCGTCAGCTACATAAACGCGTCTATAGTTTGAAACTTTTTCTTTTCGTTTGTTTTATTTTATTTTTTTTTTAATTTAAGCGCTCTTATTTCCATGCCAGGAGAATTAAATAATGTTATAATGTAAATGACTACGCTACTTTAATTAACATATTTTTAATTTAAAAGGCAAAGTTTTTAATATTTTTGAAATTCAACAAATGTTGAAACTTGTGACGGAAATTGATTAAAACACAAATTTTAAATCTAAAAATAATGCTTCAAAATTGTTTCAGCGTAGCTATGGCACTTAGAAATAAAATTAAGTTGACTAAAAAAAGTGTAAATATCTTGAAAATCGTGTGACTTTTTTAAACATACAATTCACTTTTCTGATTCTCTCTATATTTGGTTAAAAATGTATTCATTATTAATAGAATGACCTCTAAATACGTGATGGTAATTAATTGTTATGGTAAGATTTATTTTTCGAATTAGCCTCAAAAATATAAAATAAAAATAATCAATAAGATTTTTAGAATCGGGCCTTTGTAACAGGGAGAAAAATTATTTTTAAATAAGAAAATACTTTATAATCTCGATAGAAGAAAATTCCTTACAATTAGATTTGAATATTTCATTATAATGTACAGAATTTTCATGAAAAATAAAATAAAAATACGTTTGAATTCCCCGTCTAATTGATTTTTCTTTCTGCGAAATAGTATTGGTATCGCTCAATATTCATAGCCGAATAAGGGGTTTGCCACGACGAATCTGAATGCTGCGAGATGCTTAACATTACGCATGGGGTGTTAGCATTGAAATATTTATTCTTGTCAACATGGTTAGTATCCTATAAAACAAAATGGTCGATTGTAATCGTCTCATTTTGTGCTTTAGAATGAATAGAAACAGTCTTTTTTTCTAAAAAATCAACAATAAAACAATCACAACCCATACGTCATTCAACATACGTCTATATACGTCAGATATACCATATAAAAAGGTATTACTGAAAGAACTTACTATAGTGAGATAGACAATTAATATACTACCTTGAAATGGTGCAAAGAATTGCAATGAAATATCGAGCCGATTCCAATTTTTGATTTCCATGTTACGTTTTCAAAGATGTATTCTATAATATTAGGTCTTTTCCTATGACGTTATCAGTTTTAGTTTGTATAAATTTACACTATAAAGAACTCAGTACATCAAGATGCATTAATAAATAAAACTTCAGTACTTGTTTAAATCTACCGCAAGTTCGAAAATAAAAATGATTATTTTTTGGAAAAATGTATGAGTTTAGAAATCCGTCGGTATGTATGTAACTTTCCTGTTAAGAAGTTAAACTAAGAAAATTATCTGGTTATTTAATGCCTAACACCTGTCATTTCGTTGCAAGTTGGTATTTCAGCAACTTTGGTCGTGATTTTATCAATAGAAAATATTTTAGGTAGTGATATCTTTTAGGAGTAATTTTATAGGTATGAAGGTGATAATTGAAGCCTGGTGTATTAGTATACTGTAGCTAATCATTAGCGTGTAATACTTGAGATAAATACGTCTCATCGATATCGTTGTGGTTCCCATGAAACTGTAATCTTGACCAAATATCAGAATGACGTATGACTATATAAGCATAAAGTGGCGCTCTTTTCCAAGGTTACTCACCTCATTCTGTTGACAATTAACGTATTTGCACGTTATATATATATATATATATATATATATATATATATATCTACACATCATATATCTTATTTTGCTAAATTTATTTTATGGATTAATAATTTTTTTTAAATAAATTAAAAATTCCTCCTGAAAAAGTACCTGGAGAGAGTGGCAAATGTCCATATTATTTTGGGCCCACGTGTTACAAGGCTAAAATGGTACTTTTATATAGAAGAAATGAAAAAATAGGCGTTTCAAAAGTTTTTTGTAAATCGTCAACCAAACAGAAGATAAATTTTGTATTTTTTTGTGAAAATATAGGTTGTTTTTCGTAACATATTGCAAATGCTATTTCTACAGCTATTCGTTGAATTAGCAAGATAAAACAAAATTGTAGTTTGTGTCTCACTGCATCTTCCGTCCATAGGTGCACCATATTAATCCATTACACTCATAGGCTCAACACACAAAAGTCACATACACCTAGATAAGAGCGCCAAAGCCATTCATTTTGACAACAACATATTCAATGTCAGTTAACAGTTTTTTTTTATTTAATTCAGTTAGGCAATGGCTACATATTGAAGAAAGCAAGCGGCATGGATTATTTTTTGTAATTATTTTTACAAAGTTATTATGTATTTCATTAGTTATAGTTTATTATTTTTATTTTACTTTAAAAATGTAATAAATGCGCATTTCTGAAGATAGCCTTTCTTTTTTTCTATTATGGATACATATTGCATTTTGTTTTCTGCTCTCTTTTGATTGTATATTACTGAATTGTTTGGCTTTCACATTCGAATATATATAAGTTTTATTAATTGTTACATTTTATTTTCATAACGGCAGGCATGTTTTCTCCGGTTTCCTTTAGCTTTCAATTAACGCAATGAGATTTTTTTTCTAATTGAATCACCTTTTCCAGCACCTTGAAGATCTTGAGTAGTTGAATGTTATGTAATGGAATGTAAGACATTAGCTCGTATATTATGGAAAAAAAACTTCAAATCATTTCCATTTATACCAAATAAAGCGACAAAATAAATAATTAACAGTTTTTAAAAAGTAGTGTTCGTATTTTGTCGATTTAATTTGAGATATTTTAATTAAGTTCTGAAGCCTATCACTGCGTAAAATTTTTGGTTGTAAGATTCCCTAAAACATTTCAAGAAGAAATACGAAATATTTGAAATCGGAATTTGTAACACGCTGATAATATAAATAGAATTTTAAACTTGAAATTTACCATGAAAATAACTAATAAACAATATGAAACCTTAAAATACCATCACACTGAAATTTTTTTTTCATTATTTTATTTTACTTAACTTTTAAGTTTATGTATTTCTTTATAGTTTATGTATTCTTTTTTCTGTAAATGACACAACGATCTAATAAACACTTTCTAGTAATGTTAATATGGTGGACAGCTAAAAATAATTATATTTATGATTAAATAATTTAAAAAGTAAATAAATGGATTTTTTTCTATCCAAATAATGAAATCACAAACGTGTTGATTATGTAGTGGTTTATTTTCGTCCTTTAAGTAAGACAAATTGAACAAATTTGGCTGAAAAAAGTTTTTGAAGCATTTATAATGTTTTTTTAGAAGAATATTTGAAAAATTGCACATGATTACAAAGTCTCACGTATATCATTTCGAAATTATTTAAATTATCCATAGTACTTTATATGGTGTTCGAATAATACGATGTACAAAGATTGACGGACGACATATATAAATTTTGCACAGTTCACATTATTAAAACATGATATAGGTGAGACCTAACACACACTATATATATATATATATATATATATATATATATATATATATATACATGAACACATACATACAGTGCAAAACTCAAATAAGTTAAATTTTCGACCATTTCAAAATTGACAAAATTGTCCACACATTAATTGAAACATTAACGAGAAAAATTTTCCATATTCATGAAGATATTAGCATGATTTATACTTATTTATGATTTACAGCAATTATTAATCCAAACTTTAAAATTGTAATAAATGTTTAACTCTCTATTAAATCAATATTAAATACTTAAAAATTAAAACATAGTCTATGTGTTTTATTTAAGAAATGGTACATTAATTCAAAAAATTATTAAACATTTTTCTCATTAAACAAAATTAATTTTTAGATCATTAATTCGACAGAAGCTCAATTGATTCGTTTTCATTATATGCAAATTGCTTCCTCGTGGAGCTGAGCTAAAGGCGTGTAAAAAGAAATTAAGTTTAGAATTATTGATTACCAAGAAAAGTACGTCTTTATAATACATTTTTTATTTATTTTTCACAATATGGAAAACCTTTTGGACATATTTTTGTGAATGGAAAAACACTTCTATTTTACTCGAAATATGAATTCGGACATAATATAATACTGGTACACCCGCGGAAAACAGAAAGCAGGCAAACATGTTATCTAGGTTTAAAGTTTTACACGTTTTAAATACGTATATATATGGTACTGAGTGATATAATTGGAACCTAAAACATCAATTGAAATGAAATAAACTTACGTACATTTTGTAATAAAAACTGAAAAAAAGTAAAAAATAAAATATACTTATCTACTCTGTCTCTTCCTTTATCTTTAATCATGTTATAATTTTATAACGTTAAGATTTACGTCAATAACTATATTAAATAATCTTGCTTCAAAATATCTCCTTCTTCAAATCTCCTGTAAATGCGGAAAAGTGAAGCAAGCTTAGAATTGCAAAGAAAGCTGGACTCCTTTTTTATCCTTTTTTTCATATTGCCGAAACCAGTCATACACAATTATTTGTTTCGACTGAGACTAATATATTGGACTAGCTTAAATATGATGAGACGATGAGGCTGAAAACTGGGATCGATGATGGGAAAAATGTTAACAAAAATAAAAGTCTGAATTTTTTCAGACGATACAGTGGAATTACGCTGACGATGCAGTTGTATTAAGCTGGAATTTTCTACAGACGATGCAGTGGAATTATGCGAACCGTGTATTCGTATTTGATGGGAGCATGTGCTCGGCTGTAAAGCACTATTGAACATTTGCTTGCGTTGAGCCATAAGCCGCTTACTGCACTCCACTCAACCACGGCTCTGAAATCATGCTGCAACCGTTCACCATCTGCTGCATCCTTAACGACAGTAAACATTTTCTTGCGCAACAACGTGCAGTTTTCACCACACGACCAATGCCATTTACTAGAATCGTAAAAAGTAGAGGCTCGAGATGCGAACCCAGGTTCATTACCAATCGTTTAAAGTATATATATATATATATATATATATATATATATATATATATATATAAATATATATATATATATAAATATATATAAATATATATATATATATATATATATATGTATATATATATATATATATGTATGTATGTATGTATATTTTCCGAATACATTTGAATATATTCAAATGTGGTAAATATTGGTAGCTTTTTATTTATTTTTTTAAATGTCAATTTTAAAATGAGTAACTTTTACTTTAAGAACTCCCTACGGCAACCAATTACTTAATAATATGAAAAACATATGATTTATGTGACCAATTATGAACGCAATAAACACTCGTGTGTTTTTTCCATTTATCACATTTATTTTTTATATTGAACCTCAAATTTTTTACTTTGACACAACATTCCCCATGATTTGTGTGCTGAAAAATTTAGTCCTAACGGAAAATTATTTTAGTGGGTTTTCTATCAAATCATTCATTGTTTACTTCTTGCAAAAAAATACTGAATATACTATTTCCCCCTTTAATTTCCTATTTTCATACTCACGACTTAAGATTATTGTAATTATTTTAATCTCTTTAATGAAAGTTGAGGCAAAACATACCTTGAAACACCTGCCGCTTATCTAAGTCACTTTCAAAGCTTTTAATACCGACTGCGTGATTTGAATTGGGCTCGAGATGTTTGTGTATTTTCTCGCAAAATACAAACTACATCTGATTCCTGTTTGCAAAAACAGTTCACATTGAGTTTGAGTTGGAAACTAAGAAAAGACCATTTCTCATTTAGAATCTAAAAGCTATAAACATCTTCAACCGCCGCAGTAATATTGCCAACGACCAGTCTTGCTTCGTCAGTGGTATATTAAACTGCCTATTATGTGGCAGCTAATGCCAATCTGGATTTATTTTATCAAGAAGAGAAAAATTAATTTGAAATACTTAGCGGTTGGCTTCGCGATTAAGGTTATATTGTATATTTCAAGAAAACGGCATTAAAGTAGTCTCATGCCTTAATTGCTGCGTGACTTTTTTGTGAGTCATTTATAGTTCAGTAAATTCCGCATATTATTTCAAATGGATTTGTAAAGAAAATATGATGTTTATTTTACGAGCTTAATTTTTATCTATAAACGGTACTATATTAGAGCACATTTACCATTGTTTCTTGGAGTAAAGAAGGAACATCAAAATGTTTTACTATTTCATCAAATACATATGAATAGTTTCGTGTTCTTCATTTCAGACTATTATTAAATTTATACGAATTTACTACTAAATACTTAATTCAAATTAATCATACATGTTTTCTGATCCAACTTGTTTATACAATGTGAGTCAATTTATTATAATTTCTGATTAGTCACTATTAAGATCATAATTTATTACAAAATAGTTAAGTTCGTAACTGGCTTTGCATTCGTTCATATGATTTACATAGATAGTATTATCGACGTTCTTTTTTCTCTGACTATATACAGATATAAACCGTGACTATATGTCCATTTTATTGATATGGTTATATTTAAAAAAAAATTATGTGTTTAGTACGAATAGAATTCGAACCAGGGAGATCTTAAAATAAGGAGGTTTATACAAAGGAGTGAACAGTTGAGGCGTAGGAGGAGTACATCTATTAAACTATTTGTAAATAAATTCCAAATAATAGTAATCTTAGTGTTTGGCATTTCTTTTAAAAGCATAAGACAAATGACCTTTATATATATATATATATATATATATATACACACACACACATATATATATATATATATATATATATATATATATTTGATTCAAACTCGCATCTACTAACAAGCAAATATTTTATTTTTTAAAATTATTTTATTCTTTTATGACTTCTTCAAAAATAGCACTTCTTGCATTATTACTAAAGTTCATCGCGGGATATTTCCAGTATATACTTATCTTGTTCCCCTTCTACCCTACCGCTTAACTTGAGATATCCCTTCCGTATATTATTCCGTGACTATAAAATGTAACACATTAAGTTATACGTTTGTAAATTTGACAGACTGAATTCGATATTATGTAGCATTAGCCAAAATGAAAGTCGGAAAAACATAAGTTGTAAAAAATATTTAAACATGGAATGAAAACTCTTGAGTTGTCTGAAACCCAATGGACGCTTCACAATTTGATTTAAGCCTCAAAATGTATGTACAAGTGAAACTAGATACTTGTAATTTTTAGGACTGAAACCTTAGTATGTAAAAATATATTTTTAATACTATAGTTATAAATATTGAAAAATATATTGGATTTTAGCAACCCTCTATGGACACCGTACCATCTATTTATTAATACATAAAGAGAAAACTTTGTACCCCTTTTTTAGCATATTACGCACACGGAGGAGTGTGCGATTTGGCACAGTTAAAGGCTATGTGTTTTTTTTTCTACTATTACTAACATTAAGTTTTAAATTTTATAGACATTGCAGAGCATTAAAGCAAACAACTTACGCGAATGACGTATTTGTACACGCTCTCAGCTGATGCAATAGAACAAAACTTAAAAAAAAAATATGCAATGATTAGAGAGTTCGAATGTATACCGTTTGACAAGAGAACCTTATTGAGGTTCTCTTGTCAAAGGAATATATTAAAATATTGAATTTTAAAAAATTAACCCATGTGCAAAATGTAAAAAAATTAACCCCCGTATCCAAACAAGGACGCTTTAAAATCTACCCCCAACATTTTTATTCATTATGATTAGCCGATTTCGAAGACTAACTCAATTTTGCGATTTAGTTAATCTGTAATGTGAATAGTGCATCTGTATTGTTATAGCAGATAAATTGTACATAATCACTTACTGTTATAGTTTTTATAGTTGAAGTTTAGTAAATTGGTGAATCGTTGTAGCTACGAACTACTATTTGAAAAGATTTTTATGTTTTAAAACATGTAGTTTACTTCATGTTAAATACAAAATAGAAAAAATATAGGGTTCTGTGCGATGTGAAAAGACTATTTATGTTTGCTTCCCCAATTGGGGAGAGTGGGCACATATATAATAAATAACACATTTTCTTTGCCGATTTGTGTTATAGCAAAACCATGTTGAGAAAGACGTTTGCAGCTAGTGAGGGTTATAAAGTGATCCAGGAGGCCTGAAAAGCTATAGTGAGAGAAGGGCTATCTGATTTATATGTAGAAATAGTGGCTCTTCCTCCGGAACCAAGTGCTCTCACCGATGAAGAAGAAGATAATGAAGGTAATATCGGAACTAATGAAATGCATAGAAAATTTCTAGGGAATGTTGAGGTTTTTTTTAACAGGGATAAAGAGATATGGGATAGTAGCGATCAAGAATCGAAGGTTCTTCATTGCTGCTAATAAACCGTTTGTGCGTTATGGGTATAAAAATTGGATGCTTGCCAGTGCTGACGACCAATGCTACATCTTTGACATTTACTGTGGCAAACTCCAAACAAATTGAGAGTATCAGCAGTTAACCATTAGGTACAAAGGTCGTAAAAAGCTTGCTGAGAAAGCTCGATTAAAATCCTAAAGACCACATTGCATCCTTTGATATTTTTTTTGAGTTATACCCTGTTTCGGTATTTACGAGAATCTGGAAATGCTCTCTAATATCAACCAAGGAGAGGTAGTAAAAATCTTCTTCTACCTCGTTCTGACTTTAAATACTGGTTTCATGAGGCTAACCAAATGTTGTTTGTTCGCTGTTTAGAAAATAGCGTTTGTACAATGGTAATCAATGGTGATACCGTGCTCCTATTAGATACACTAAAGCGATGAAGCTCAGTGAAAAAGAATAAAATGGATATTGGCATACCGCAAGCATCTGTAACTTACAATAACGGGGAAGGTTGGGGTCAACCAAGCTGATCAGTCTATTTCCTTGTATCGTATTTCTATCCGTGAAAAAAGTGGTGATGGATACTGTTTTCTTTAATGCTTGATTTAGCAATTAGCAATGCCTGGCCTTTGCACTTGCTTCATAATAATATGAAGATGAACTAATTTCAGTTTTGATGTAGCATTGCACGCCATTACTTACAACAAAATGTTGATCAACGTTCACGTCCATCAGCCTCTCTGATACAGAGTTTACAGTATGATAGCACAGATGATTTTTCACAAAAGCTAACAAAACAACTGTGATCCTCTGTTCGTCACAGTAAAGCACGGTGGAAGTGTGAAAAGTGCATGAAAAGACTGTGTATTGAGAATCCATGTTTCAGAATTTTTCATATCGAACAACCCCATTGTATTAATTTGAGGACAGTAACTTTTTTTAATATGTAATAAAAAAATAAAAATGTTATTTAAACTCCTTACTTCCCACCTAGTAATTCAGTTAATTTAATTTTTGAATGCGGTGATGAATTATGGTGGAATTTAAAAGTTTTAATTAAATAAACCACTAGTTTAATTAAACAACGACGAGAGAAAGAAAAAAATAATTTCAGTCTCATTTCAAATTATAGTCAATGAATGTAATTTTTCTTGTTATATCTAGCATCGGTACACATTTTTGTTCAGTTTCTTTTAATAAATATTTAGTTATTTAGTCGGAATAAGTGCAGATTAATGCTATAAATTGATTAAAACCAGGGAAACTTAATGATCGGGCCTTGTCTTTTGCTTTCCTCTTAGTACATTTCTTATTAGGTTATTATATATGATAATATATATGAAAATTTTTATCAAAATACTTCAAAAATTTCCCTTTGTGAAAGTTACAAGTTATGAGGAAATAGACAAATATAGCCATTTACATGACTATAATGAAAATGGGTGGAGAAGGAAGATTATAATGATGTTAATATAAAATATATTGCAATTAAATAAATCAGTTTATATAGGAGTTAAATAGTTTTAAAATCTGCAACTAATTTTGAAATAAAATAAAATCACCTGTCTGAAACTAAACATATAAGCAAATGAATATATTATCAACATTTTGAATATTACTTATCTGACAAATTAGTCAACTTAATTCTTATCGCTACTGTATGGATAATCATTGGTACTAAAATAAAATTAATCACAGTACTTATTTTATGAGGTATATAATTATTTTACGCTAACGGAATATTTAAATTGATATCTCGATTAAATCTTAAATATTATCCTCTTTTCCTACATGCTTTGATATAAGACTCACGAAGAGTTGATATCACAATATTTGTGATTAGAGAGGCTATATCATACACACGAATAAGCGGATGAATTAATTTGCCTAAACTGTGATTCATTGAAAAAATAGAAGAATTTGGAAACAATTGTAATGCAGAAAATCAGGTTATTACTATTCTAAAATGGTTAGTTTAAGAGCTATCAATTTTATTACATATAAAATGACGTATTTATACTGGTAAGTATTTTTGAAAGTTTTTCTTTAAAATCAGTATAGAAAATTTTTGGAAACTGAAACAGATTCTTAAAGAATATTTGTAAAATAGTTTTAGTTAATGTGAGAAACAATGGAATACACTTTGATGAATGGGTGAAACTCTTTTTAATTTATTGTTTAATCCTAAATGAGATATAACACCTAATTACTAACACTAATTCCTTTCAATTTAATTTAAAAGAAAGCATATTTTGAATTATCTTAAGAAACATTACTTAATAGAAGTAGAAAAAGGCACCTTTCTTTTAAAAAAAAAATTTGATCGCGTGTTACTCAGTACAAGTGACAAAAGAGAAATTTCTTTGGCAATCTGAACCTTGATTTGGAAGCCTATTGTAAGGGTAAGGGGTACAGCGGTTGAGAGGGAGAGAAAAAGAGAGAGATAGAGAGAGAGAGAGAGAGAGAAAGAGAATATTATAAAAGACTTGATGAAAAAAATTTGAAACCAGAAATATATAAAATAATCACATATAGCATGCAAAACAGCTGATGGAAGCAGTTAATGAAATTTTTATTTGTTTTTGTGCAAAATTTTGACAGTTTAATTTTGACACAGATAACGTACAAAACAGCTGCAAGCCTGTAGTAGGCGCCATTTTTGTTTCTACGCATGCATGTACTTTTTGTCTTGTAGTATCGCATTCATCTATCTCTCTTGGCAGTTGACCAAATACCTATCTTCCGCCCTTCTTGTGATACATTCTGATATCACAAAAACTTCGCAAAAAAACCGTTGAAAGAAAAATGTGTCGTTCATATTTTATTCTTATCGTGCTTAAAAAAATCACTTCAAAGAAATGGTATATTATGTTTTCTGTCGAAATTTATAGTGTAATTAAAATAAATTGTTGATATCAATTTTTGAGTGAATACATTTTCAGCAAGATTATAAAAACAATATAAACCAAATCAAAATTAAACAAGAAACCTGTCTAATATAATACGTGGGAAATCGATTTTATTTTTTTCTTATTTTATTTTTATTTTGATTCCGTACCTAAAAAGGAAAAACGTAATTATAGTATCACAAAGTGTCTGCCCGTATGTTCGTCGTAGCCGTTTTCCTCAGAAACCACTTAAGCTAAAAACGTAAAATTTGGCATAGAAATAAAACATATTAACTCTTATATATAGCAATAACTAACACTCAAAAATATTTGTTTGGAAAGGGCTAGTTATAAGGATCTCGAAAATATTTTTTTCGATAGGCATTATATCTTCAGAAATATAGGATCTGAAAAATATGCAAGAATAATATGTTCCACGTCTTATTTTCGTCTCATCCAATAAAACTTTTTCCCTTAAATAAAAAAAATGGGTTTGTAGAAAAAAAATAGGGTTTTAGAAGCCTTCCTTTCTTTTTTTCATAAGAGGTTGTAGGAAAACCAGAGCGACGATTCTAGATGTCGGAATTTTTTTAAATATTTCCCATATTTTGACTTCTATGAAAGGTAGAGTAGGCGATACATTTAAATTTTTCTTTTTTCTCAAAATTCGTTTGACGTAGAAATTTTAATAAAATATAATAGAAACTTGATCTAGTCATATATTTCATTAACCAACATATTTTACATCACCAACATTTTATAATATTCGTATAACAATAGAAGAGGATGTAAATAAAGATTACAGATACATTTTTGAGATGTAATTCATCATACTTGAAATTTTTGTTGATGTTTCTTAATGTGCAAATCTTCACGAGCCGTATTATTAAATTAAATATGTTAAAAGGATAATGCTAATTTTTATGTGCTTTTGTGGTGTCATTTTATATTTTACATTGTAGCATAATGATACTTATTTACCTTGTAGCATTTTTATTTTTTCCTTGTTATTTATTTTACACTTATGAGATATAGGTTGGTTAATTTGTGAGTCACAAGAGTAAAAATTTAAAACATAAATATAACGTAGAGTTAAGCTTCTAAAAGGAAGGGTGCGTCTATTTGTAATGTGTAGATATAATAGGCAATTTTGTTAATAATTTATTAGTCTTTTAACATTGAACTAAAATTGTCAAACAAGTGTAGATTATTTAGTCATTTTGAATATTATCTAAACTAATATTTAATATAGCAAATACCAAGGAAAAAAAATATCTAACGACATTTCGAATGAAATAAAACAACTGAATTTCTTTTGTTGCTTATGTTTATATCGGCAGCATTTATTGCCACATCTCTTTCAATTTTTTTGTGTTCATGTTCAAGTGCTGAAAAAGTAGGGACTTCCGTATGAACGCGCACATATATCATGGGGTCTTGTGCGTGTTCATGCATGTGTCGGGGACTAACAGCAAATATTGCTGGAATTATGAATATTTTGCTAATGTCACCGATGTTTCCATCATCTACCAGGTATCGGTGACACAATTGACGGCATTGCAGAATATAATTTATTCCATTTTGAAGTTTTATTATTCGGTATGAATAAGTTGTATGCAGTTGTTTACCTGTAAAAAAGAATAAAATGGAAGAAGCCATAAAAAAATGTTAATATGATTTACGAATGCGTGAAGTGTGCTTTTTTTATGTGACATAATGTGTGGTAATATGAAAGTGATATCCGTCCACGCCTTCATAGAAAATATGGGATACCGATAAAATCAATGTGTTTCAGCCACACATACAATTGTGTTATTCCGTCGCTGAAGAATGAAATTTCGTATATCACGTTCTTCCCCAATCATAACAATTGTTACTTCTTTGATGGTAGGTACGTAGTTTATTGTATTTAGTATTCTGTCCGACTCGTGTTTTGTCGGTTCTTGTATGGATTGCGTAATTATCCACCGGCAAGTTATCAATTGATGTTTCGAACAATTTTATGAGGGCATTGTGTTGGTGAAAAAAAACTTTCTAAAGTGGACATAATATCACATTTGGCGTCTGCAATGGCATCGCATCGCTGAACAACTTGCACGTGATCGTCATCCATAAAGTAAATTTGTAAAACTTTCAGATCAGCGTCGGGGACTAATAGAAATGATCCAAGGCGATGATATATTTGCCCTTTGAACATTGGCGTATATTAGACTTGGAATATTTTATTAGCTCCAAAGGATATCATTCAAAACGCCGCATGTTATTTGTGAACATAATGTAAAAAGTGCTTTGAATCCGCTGAGTTGCCCGAAAGCAATGAACACTGAAGTTTAGTTGGTCGAAGCAAAGTTGGAATTTTAATTTTGCCATGTGAGTAGCACAGTTTTGGTGTTTCATTGTTGAACTTTGGTGCACCATAACGCCTACACACCTTATCCATTTCACCGGTTTTTACATTTGGATGCAGACTATAGCCGTAATTGACATTGCACTGGAATGCATCAAAATTCAAATCAATATGCACTTTTTGCCGCGCTCGAATAACTAGTAAACGTTCTGCTTCGATTCTTATTGTTCGTACCCCTTCTTATTTTAATGCAGGCGATCGGAGTAGCTCGTAAATGATCAGCCAAATTTCTTACTGCACATCGCTCTTTTGATTCTGATGCATGCGATAAAGCAACTCGTAAACAATCTGCCTCGTTGTTTGTGTGTCGTTCCTTGGTTATTTAACAAGTTTGTAATTACTTTTTATTTCGTGCTCCGCTAACAGAACTACCAATAGATGATCGTTTGGGAAGCCTGATTATTTTAATCGGGAAAACAAGTATACAAAATTTCAACTCAATGGAATGAAATATTTATTTTGCTAACATATTAAAATGATTATGTAGGTCATTTATATTTATAACATTGTTAATTAATTTAGAATATAGTTTGTTTTGTTTTATAAAAATAAAGAAAAAGTGACAATGTCATTAATTTACAATTTGTGTAAACGTTTTTTTAATGAAAAAGTTTAGTATAAAGTTGCAACTCAATCGGATGAACGATGAGTTAAAAGTTTGTACTAAACTTCTACCTGGCGACTCGTTCGCGTGAACTTTTTTTTAGAAACCTTCCCCGTGCACAGTCAAAGTTTCATAGCAATTGGACGAAACTTTTGTGAGTAAAGCATAAAAAATGCAAAATCAGGGTCCAGTGATGGAGCCAGAAAACGGTGAGAGTAAGTGACGTATCTCTTAAGCAAAAAGACAAATCAAAGGTGGTCACAGCAGGTAATCCATCTTTTTAGAAAAAAGATTCATCATTAATAAAAGACGAACGATGATAATGCATAGAAGATGAACTCACAAAAGTTAATTTTAAAATATAAGATTACACAAACTTCAGGTAAATTAAAATATTATCGCTTCTATTGGTAAAATATTTTATTTGTTTTTTTTCAAATGAAGCAGGTTTGTACGAAGTAATTATTTTCACAGCTGAGGAGAAAAGCAGCATTTTTCGATTTTCCGATTTTTTCATGTAGTTTTACATATCATCTTCATTTCATTATCACAACTTCGCCAAGTAAAATTGCTTATTTACCATCAAACATGGGTGATGACAAATAACCAAGTTTCCGTATTTTAGAAATATCCCATATAATAAAAATTTGTAAAACCGCCAAACTATTAATTGAGAATTACAACTCTCTATTTCGGATATAAATGATTTAGATTGAAATATTGCGTTTTACTTAGAAATTTCACCATTGTTATAGACGATAATACAGAATTAAATGCATTTGTGTAGTAATCTGTCATTTTAAACCATTTGTTGCATTTTTGTTCACCATTGAACATAGCTATGCTTAAAACATAAAAATTGTGAAATTCGAAATATATGTAAACGGAAACTGGTTCAAACTAATATACTATATATGTACGAGTATACATGTAATAATGAAGAAAACGCATTGCTCGTCTGGACGAAAAGTTATATCTAATTTTATCATTATCCTCACTAATGGTATTGCATCAGAAAAGATTACATGTTTTCCAGAGCCATGAATTACTGTATCTTTAAAAATATTATATTACCATTAGCTAATATGTCCAAGCTATCTGGGTCTTGCTGTCTCTCCTTAGTCCGGGGCACATAGTTAAGATTAAATATAATTTATATTGTACTGCAGAATTCATATTAATATGGTAGTAGGTTGATTAATTATAATTGTCATATTTCAATATAAAATATATTTGGAGAAGAATTCCGGACATTAAACATATTTTATTTTTCCTGTTAACTATTTTATTTTACATTATTTTAGTTCTCTTTAGTAAAAATGTAACAAATTATCCTCTTTTTAATTTTGTTCGTAACTATTTCTTAGAGATGCAGTAGTATATGGTGGTTAATCATTACCGGTATGTAGTACTATGAGTAGACACCGTTTAGTTATTACAGGTAGTCACAGTAAAAAAAATTAAATTGTGATAGTTTTTCTATAATGAGATATATAAATAATAATCTTTTCATTATTGATGAATGACATATTATTGAAATCAAATATTTCTCACTTTCACATTGAGAGTTACTACATTTCAAAGAAAATTAGTTTAAGAAATTGCTAATTCCATCTCTTTTGGGGAAAATTATATTTAATAATATGCATTGGTTGCCGTATTATAAACGCATGACATTCAAAATTTTAAAAATATATAGATTATTGCTACTAAAACTACTTAATCTTTCCAATGAAAAATATTACTACATATAACTAAAGATATTACTACATATAACTACATATAATGAAAGATATTACTACATATAACTACATATTACAACATATAACTAAAGTATCTACAGATTATGATAGTGTTGCACATAGATTAAGTTGAACTTATAGACAAGAGATTAAATGATAATAATTAAAAACGATATTATAGACAAGATTTTTTGACTTCTCTGTTTTTGCTTTTAAAATTAAATCGAATTGGAATATGAATTTTTTACTAACCGTAATATTTTCTGTTTTCTTTCTTTAAACACTTTGATATAGTTCAAGTTTCCATTTTTTTCAGGTCAGTGTACGGTTTATGCTTAATTACAACCTGACACTTGAATACGAGTTTTTATGTTTATATGAAATGTAAGATCTATTAAAAAATATATAGAAGATTTATTTATAAAATAAATTATCTGTGAAGGGATTTCGAATTTGAGAATCTATATTCTTCCTAGATAGAAAAAAATAAAGAAAATGGTCCCCCTTAATATTGTGGCAGGCTTCTTATAATAGGAGTTTTATTCCAATTTACACCACCAACAGGAACCGAAACCACCAAAGAATCAAAGCAAGTGTAAGGCACGTAACAAATATCTTCACTCGTCATATTTTGAATGCGATAACTTTTACTCAAACTTTTAATAATAAAAGGAATATTTCATTGTCAAAATTAAATTAATATCCGAAATGCCTTCAATCAAGTACACAATTAGTGGTAAAATATAAAAAAAAAATTAATTAGGAAAGACAGTCATTTATACTAATATTAGTAGTAACTATTTGCGTCATTTAAAAAGTTTTGTTATGATGGTTGTCGTAATATACATCTCGACCCTAGATCTATTATATATATTCATTACTTGTATTCATTTATGATAAGAAAGATTGCTAAAATTAACAAGAGTAAAATATATTTCGTATCACACTATAAAATCATAGTTCCAGTTCTCACTTACGAGATTCGTACCAAAGAAATTTGGGATTTGTTCAAATGAATATTATTTGCAAGGAAATTTCGAAGAGACCGGAAACAATAGATTAGTATAAAAGTATGATGGATATAGGTATTATTATTTGTCATACGCCATATATGTATATAAAGATATGTATATATATATATATATATATATATATATATATATAAATATATACATATATATATATATATATATATATATATATTTATATATATATATATATATATTATATATATATATATATATATATATATATATATATATATACGATCAATGCACAATGTTTAAAAATAATGTTTATTATTAAGTATATTTTAGAGTGAGACCCAAGAATACTTACAATATCACCATGTACTATGATATTGAACTTCGTTTGGAATAGGTCTTTGATAGTTACTATAAATTCCAATTATCATAATAAATTTGTTTCTTAGGTAAGACTTTAGACATTCAACTAATCATAATATGTTTTTTAGTTTAGACATTTGACAACAATATCAAATTATGTTATCAAGTTGTTACTTTATTTATTTTTAACTTTGTCGCCATATTCACTCATTAAGTCATTCGAGATGCATCTCTTTTCGTTTAATTAACCTAAATAGCTTCGTTGTTTAGTAGGGCCATCGCGCGTTTTATTCTTTAATTTCCATTGAAAAAATTGAATTTGAAATTCCTTGTAGATTATGGAGATACAGATATATCAACAATTAATAGAAAGGGCAATTATTTTCCAAAACAAAATATCGAAAGTTTTGAATTATAATGTTCTAAAACCAAAAAAAACCTACTAGAAAATTCTCATGATTCCATTAGTCAGTTTGTTGTATCGTAGGTATATATATATATATATATATATATATATATATACCTACATGATCTTACAGGCCCAACAGATTAGTCGAAAAAACGACATAAACCTCGAAAAGAGCGAAAGAGAAGATTTTTATTCCTCATTAACAATTTTTGATATATTACAAATATCATAAATTAGCTTAATGAAGACACTACTACTTTTGCTTTGCATTATTGTTACAAACTTTATTTTACTTTTTGGTTTTTCCTAATTGTCAACCGCAGAGTGGTTTGTTTTTTTTATATTTAAAAAAATTAACCTTTTTTAAGAGCTATATTTCACTTTCTAACGCCAGTCTCATCTTCGCTTGTTTTCTTTTAGAATTGTTATTTATATATAAATTTTACGATAAATATCCTCATTTTTGTAAAGTATAATGGAAATAAATAAAGATTTTGTATAATGGAATTAGCAAATTTCCGGAATAATTTTACACTGAAGAATGTAAAATTATTCCGGTCACGTTGCATTATTCAAGTGAACAGGTGTAATCAGTAAATTACTTTACATATACGTGTAAAATACATACCAAGTAATATGTGTACTTATAAAGTGTAAAATTATCTTAATATTCATAAATAATTTAAAAAACATGTTATTCATCTTAAATATTTATTTTTTTTAATCGACTTCCAAAAAGGAGGAGGGTATCAAGTCCACATTTGTTACTATTTATGTTACTTCAAATCCCCTGCATTTATCAACCAATTTGTTTGATTTTTTTATTTAGAAGCGTATACTTCCACTACGCTCCACGGAAATTAGATTAAAATCTGACCATGAAAATAGAAGAAATAACATAAAATTCCCTGACATTGAATTGCACAAGGGTCATGACATATATTTTTATATATTATCTGGATATATATATATATGATCTGATAATGGATATAGATATATGATCTATATGTTATATAACCATAAAATTCCCCAAAATTTAACAGCGTAGGTGACGTGATCGAGTTTCAATGGTATATTTTTATATGCCCAACGGATTTGAAATAAACTTTTTATTTGAAATGGCATACTTTTTTCTGATCTCATGAACATTTGGTTAGAATCGATCATAGAAATAGAAGATATACCCTAAAAGTCCTAAATATTGAAGAGTACAAGTGCTGTGATCGATTTCCGATTATGTATAATCTGACTGTGGAAATGGAGGACATACCATAAATGTCCCAACAAATAAACAGAGCAAGTGCCATTATAGAGTTTGGAAGCTAGAGGTTCCACCAATTTGGATAATTTTTTTATTTGGAAGAGTGTACTTTCGATATGTCTCATGAAAATTCAGTTAGGATCTGACTACAGAAATTAAAGATATACCATAAAATTGATCATAACATATTTCTTTGAGCGCAAGTACAGGGAAATCCCTTCATGATACCTCAAAATATCAAATTCGTCTTGCTATAGAGTAAATAAATGTTCTGCAGTGTGAACGTAACATTTTACGATTTCCAGTAAAAAGTTTTACTCAAACCACAAATTATTTTTTATTGATGTTTTGTTTTGCCTAAAAGTATCTACTGATAAAATTCGCTTTCAAAATTAAGATACGTAGAATCTCTAGGACTATTAGCCCTACAAATGCTATTGAAAGAATTTTAATACTCCATAAAATTCCCATGCTTCATATCAAAGAACACTAATACCGAAGCTCAATTGAATTACCCCAGGAAACTTTAATAAAAAGTTATAATTAATATGTAAAAGCAAAAGAAAAACTGACAGAAAAAAACAAATCGCCTGGCAAATTTGAGTACTATCCGTTACTATCAATACAAGAACTGTAAAAGCAATAGATACAATTATACAGGGACTGGGCTAAGAAGGAGATGGATAACAAAAAACAGTGATAGCGAAAAAATAAATGGGTTAACATGTTACTTTTAAATTCGTCAATATGATAAAAATTAACGCGACTTTGAATATCCGTTTACGCCAAGAGAGCAATGGTTTGCGCTGTGTAAAGGTTTGATATTATCAAATTTAAAGTTATTTGCAAATATTTAACCAAAAATGAAGAAATCGATAGCTTTAGCATAGCTAGTAACGGTATTGATATGCCTGTGTTGTATCGTTTACTTTACGCCATTACGTCTCTATAGTATATTAAGGAATTTATTACAAAATTTCCATCTACATCCAGAAGGATTGGTAGTGGTGAGGCCATGTTATACTTCTCTATTCCAAGACTGTCTTCATTTCACTTAATCTCATATACACTTCTTTTTTTTAATAATTTTTTTTGTAACATTTTTTTAGGTTTTCCATAATTTGATTTAGCCATATTTTTTGGGTCATCCATGTTTTCTTTTTTCGCTTACTTTTACGTATAATTTTTTTAGCCTCTCTCTGTCGTATAGCTAACTGTTGAATAAAGAATTTCATATTTTTTATTTTCACAAAGAAACTTATAATTTAAAAGTTCTATTACATAAAAGATCTATTAGCAACTTCTTTTATCGATTATACTAAGGTTCACTTTTATTTATAATATTTGCCAACCATTATAAATTTATTAAAAATGCATAAATAATATTAACATAATAATAGTAAATTTAATTAGTAATTTAAAGGCAAGCGGTATAACGGGACCACTAAAAAAATCCATTAAAGTAACGTTTTTAAATACCTGAATAAGAAACACATTGAAGTGTACAAATGTTAGAGAATAGTTTAATATAAACAAAATTAGGTAATTTTAATTGTTTTTGACTGTGAAGTCTCTGTACTTTTTTATACTGATTGCCTTTTTATTTTTCCAACATTTTGCTTAAACTCATTTTAAAAAGTAGTAGGAGAAAAATAGAACCTTGTGTACATTGGTAATGCAGCCAACCGCATCAATCTATATATTGTTCGTAATATTTCTTTAAAATTAGGATTTACACACACACACACACACACAAACACACACACACACACACACACACACCCACATACACACACACACATATATATATATATATACATTTGTTACCAGTCTTATAGATTCTAGCCTTCGAGACCGATAAATTTATTCTATTTATTCTTGTGAAAGAAAACAGTTTTCTATGTTTGAGTTCCGGCATCAGTCAGCTACATGATATAGCTGACTCAAAAAAGTTACTACCGAAACATTTCAACTTGATCGAATGGAGAACTTGAATTTAGCTTACGAATATAACCACGGCGGGTTTTACGACCAGCCGTCAAACTGAAAGTAGTAGAACTGGAGCGTGTAGGAAATTTAGGTCGGAATATTCAATTTAATGTCTAATGGAATAGTCGCCATAAAATAGGTAGACAGTCATTTCTACTTTTATATTTTGCGAATGGTCAACTGCGAGGAAAGCTCTCTTTTTAATTCTTTACCGGAGGTTCTTAAAATAAAGATATAAAAATGTATTTAAAAGAAGTAAATTCTGCATATGTTGATGTCTCTTTCTTAATAATTTTTTTTCGGTTTGTTTATTTACTTTGCAGTTAATGATTTTTTTAAGTCATAAGTACCTGAAGATATCGTAATGCAATTGTCTTTCAAGCTAAACTAAGAAGCTAAGCATTTCATTTAATTTATATTTAAAAGGCAAAATTCAAAACATTAATTTTTTTCTCTGAATGTTTGCTTAAATCTTTGAAATGACTTTGCTTAAAAATAATTAAAAACTCATAACCTCTGCTAATTTGATATACTAAAGAGTGTAAAATTAGTCTTCAGTTTGTTTAATACCCATTTTAACCAGTTGAATAGAAGTTAAGACATCAAATTTTGAAAGAAACATTCTCTTTACGTGGTATACGCTTAATAAAGTCCTTTGACACAAAATATTTCTATATTTTACAAACTCTTTGTTCCAGTAGACGACCGTGTATTTTCGTTCATCTTTTAAAATCTCTTATTTGCATGAAATTTTTAATCATCAAGCTTGCATATCAAATCATAGAGTTACTGAAGCTTCATATACTTCGATTTAGATGATAATAGTGTGTAGGTTAACTCCAAAAACTGTATTCTAGTTGCATATGAAATGATCAAGTTTCAACGGCTATCCTTGCAGAATTTGGTGAAATGGTAATATCTTTGCTGTTACTAAAAAAAATAATGTAAATTTTTATACTAGGTGTTTACAAAAAAATAGCTAAATTATGTATTTGCATTGTGCAATTCCATTTAGTGGAATTTTATAACATTTTTTCATCTTAAGACCTGTGTTGCTTTTAATATGCCGCGTTAGCAGCTATTTTTCTATATTAATACGTCCCTTTGATACGATTTCACATAGTAGGTAGGTATTCATTTTTCTATATATTTATACCTTTAGAGTATCTGTTTTAAGAACATGTTTACAGCTTTTTTAAGTTTTCTTCCAGTTAGTTTATGTATATACCTTCTTAACTATTTTGATATTAATATTTTACCCTCATTCTGAAAATATCCACAAATTTCGTTATATTTTTACAATAGCTAAAACATTTAAGAAATTAATGTCTTTCATTATGAAAACGTTTTCTCACGAAGTTATGAATAAAGAGTTTAATTAAGTGAATTAATAAAATCTTTAAAAGAAATTCTTTTACAAAATCGTTAGTATTTGACTTGGGTAAAAAATAGCCAAGTGCTAGTTTGGCCCAAGTATCAAGGGTTACATGCCTCGTTTGAAGTAAAATGACCTTATTTATATTAAGTCATCAATAATATGGACACCGTAGCACAATAAATATCTGATTTACCTAATATATTTAAGCTATATATAATATATTTAAGGCACATATGTATTATGAATATGTAAAAAATAATAATATTTAAAATCAACATTATAGTTTTCCTACAACCATTGCGTGGGCTTCTAAACCCCCGTGTTTTCATAATTCTAGGTTCACAGTTTTGGAAAGAATGAGATGACACGATTACATATTTTTCAGTATATCTCTAAAGAATTACTATTAAAAATTATGAAAAGAAAGATTTGAGACCCTTGTATTTAGCTCTTTCAAACAATACCCCGAACTAAACCTGAAATATTTTTGTCCGAGTACTTACTTCATATTTCGAAATTTTACTATATAAATATTTTTGAACATCAACTATTTTCTACGTTAAGCGGTTTTTGGAAAAAAACGCCTGTCGTAGATCAACAGATGGACAGGTAGGGTGAGGGATTTTATAAGGAAAGGTCCGGCTTTTCCTTTTGAGTTGCGGAACCATAAAAAGCCAAAAAGTACTTATACGTAGATGCTGCAGATAAAATATGCCATTAATGAGTATTTAATTTTAAACGTTTTTAGCAATAGCCATAGAAAAACATTTCTTGGAATTTGTATTTTCTTGTAAGTTATAATAATAACAGAGATTAACTAATAATATAGACGTAGCAGACATTTTTTAGCTATATAAATGTTTGCATTCTCAGCAAATAAACTATTAGCTTCGTAAGTATGTAAATTACTTTATGATTCTTCAGATTATGGGCAAAGTAAGTACAAATAGACGATCATAATAACTATAAACCCTAGAACCCCTTTTCTATGTTTAATTACATCAATATAAAATCATACAAGACAAAAATTATTTCTATAGTTTGGAAAGGATTGAAATATTTAAAGCACTTCATACCAGTAGTTATGAAGTTGTTCATAACTACTGGTATAAAAATTAAGCATTTCTTTTAACTTTTTTTGAATAAATGAAATAATAAATTTTATTTTCATATTAAAATAACATCAGTGGTTAAATTTAAATCAAAATTACACAAACGCCATATTTTCTCTAACCTTAATAAAATTTAAATATATGTAACCTACGACTTTTGATACTTTCGAAAGGCGACACTGCAACAGATTTATTTTTCGCTTGAATCGTGACACCAAAATGTTGATAGAATAATTGATATACAACTATATGCTATGCAATTTACCTCTATTTATTAGATATAATATAATCATGAACGATATTATCAATAATTGTACATTTTTGTGACTCCTTATACCACCGTATTTTAAATATTTCCAAATCGAATCGAATTTGGTCAGTTTTAAACTTGATATTTTTAACTTGTATTTTTTTCAAATTAACATTTATGTCAACCTAATTTTGTTTACATTCCAAACACATGCAAAGATTTTATATTTTCACATAGTCTATTTCATTTTATGTTTTATTATTTCCAAGTACAATATTTGGTATTAAACTAAATGAAATATAACCAAAACATTTAAAAAAAATTATTTGCCTCTCTGGCTCAAAGAAGACCCCTATACAAACCTAGGGTATTTTACTTGAAAACTTTGTAAGACTTTCCCTATGGTAAATTTACTCAAACTTAATTGTCACATCGTTAGTTCGATAAAAGTTCAGTTGATTGGTTTCCTTTGTCTGCAACATTCCCACTCGCATTTTGTGGGTTTGGCAAATGAAAATTGAATAAAGTTGAGAGGTATCGGTTATTAACGAACTAGGTGCAAAGTAAAAATATTTTTAAATAGCTCAAATTCAGTTAAAGAAGAGGATTTTCTTAATTTAAGTGGTCTAAAAATATATGGTTATATTTACAAATATACTGGTTTAACCTTTTGGGATTTCTACTTCTTTATTTGATATATTTCTGTCACTCGAAATAAAACATAAAACATCAATTATTTTTAATTCATGTTGATTAAATTGAATTTTTAACAAAAGTATTTTTTTTCAATTATGTCGTTCAAATTATCTAGGTCAAATGTTTTGAGAACGAAATACATTAATAGAGTATTAATTGTTGTTCATTTAAAAAAAAAATGTTATATATATTTGGCGTTAATTTTGTATTTCATTATTCTCAATTAAACTTTCTCAATTAAATTACTACGTGAACATAAAGAAAGTAGAAATAATACATTTCTACTTTTTTTATGTTCTTTACCACGACCTAGGTTTCGTTATATTACATCTTCAGGTGGGCTATTAGCAAAGCTAAAGTAAAAAAAATGTAACATTTTAGCTGCTCCGTATCGCTAGTGTCAGGTTTTTTATTTTTGGAAGCAAATATTCTTTAATGTCGTTGTCATTAATTTATTGTTAGTCTCTTTTTTGCTTAACTATCTCTGTCACTCTTCAATATTGACTGAAAATTGTTTTATTGTGATAATGTATAGTTGAGGAAGAAAAGATACTGATTTTATGGATGACAAAGAAATTAAAGAATATTGCTAACAAATATAAAAACGAATTACAATACGTTATCTCGAAATACACATATGTAATAGTACACTCGTCTTTCTCTCTATCAATTTTTAATTGGACATTTACGAACAATTAACGTTTTTTCGCGTTTACTTTTAATAATCATGTTTTGAGTATTGTCACAGAATATTTTATCAAACATTAAAAATAGCGCCCTAGAAGAATTTTACATAAAGAAAATAATACAATTACTTGCGTATTTTGTGCCCCCAAAACACGAAAATTACTAATCCTTAATTTAAATTATTTTCTTTCGTTTTTGTAATATCCGGTATATTACAAAAACAAAAGAAAATAATTAGATCTTAAAATCAAACTTTCCATAAGTTTCAAGTATTCCAACCAAAATGTCATTTGTATCTTTAAAAAACTGTCATATAATTAAAATTTGAATGCACCAACAATTTATAAAAGATTTTTAAATTTATTTAACGTATAGGTACTTTAAAAACTCATTATGTTTTCGTGGTACGATTATGATTATTTCTACCTGGTAACAGTTACTGGTTGATTTCTATGAAAAGTAATTAAAATTATTTAGTTCAATAGAGAGTATATTTATTATTGACATATATAGAGATTTATAAACCATATTCTATGACATCAATTACACATTTTCTCATACAGATTTTTTTTATGATTTTCTTTGTAGATGTTTATAAACCAAGATTCAAGATTTATATTATAGAATACATAGAAAAAAAAATATGTTTTCCATTTTAGCTCATCGTTTACTACGATTATTACTTTTCTGTACAATTTTATTCTTGACTCGAGATTACCGAATATAAATTTAATGAAAAATATTTTATTTTGCAGATGAATCTTAGAAGTAGTTTTTTATCTACTAAAATTAAGAGAATTAGTAAAGATCTTCGTAAGTACTCTACGAACAAACTCTACGAAAAAATTGCAGACCCAGATGCTTTTTTTAAGATTTCACCCTAATAATGATAAAATTAAAACGATTCAAATAAATATTTGGACACGTATTTAAACGCACATCGTCTTTACATTTTTACTTTATTCTACAAGAAATTGTTTGAGGAAAATTGCCTGAAGAAGTAAGCTTTTATTTTTAAGAAAAGAATCGGACAACTATTTACCCACGTTAAACTAGAAAAAAAGCAATAAAAAATATACGTTAAAATTTTAAGCGCATGTAAAATTTTAACACCACGCTCCGCGCATTTGGCAAGTTTTCAAAACGTACGTTTTTTATTATTTGCAAATGTGCAAAATTACATAATCATAAAAACTCAGGTATCGTGGTTGATTTTCGTCAAAATGACATTATAACCGATAACATTAGATAAATACGGAATTTTTTTTTATGTGATATTCCATGTATAATAAGTTATATACTGTTAACACAATATTTGCATGCCATTATTAGTTTAAATTTTAATATCAATTGATGTTTTACACTTTCACTACGTTTCCAAACTTTTCCTTTACAATACAAACATGAAAGTTATTTTATTTACAATAGAAATATGAAAACTATATCCAATTAGTTTATTGTCTGCTACTGTTTCGATATAACGGTGGCTTTTCTAGCAAACCCTTTCTTGGAGAAGCCCATCTTAATTAAGTTTATGTTAAGAGAAGTGATGGTATGTTATAGAAAACAGGTGTATTTTTGAAACAGGTGTGTATTGCTTTGTATGGATGAAGTTTTAAATAAATCAGTAGAAATGACCCCCTCCCCCTCCCACTATTCCCCACTCTCCTATTTCCCCTATGAGCTAATATTTCAAATTTCGCTCATGCCTTCGCATCGAGGAGATTTGAAATGTATCCCCATATATTCTGCAACAATCTTTTGTCAACCGATTATACTAAGATTAAACTTTTTTTTCGATTATACTAGGATTCAACTTTATTCGTAATATTTGCCAGCCGTAAAAAGTTTACTAATAGTTTCTAAACAATATCACCAAATAAATAATTAATAACTTGAATTAGTAATGTAAAGGCAAGCAGTCTAATGGGCCAAGTAAAAAAGTGGACAAATTCCATGAAAATAACTTTTCCCAACACCTGAATAAGGAAGTGCACTGATTAAAGTATACAAATATTACTAAAATAATTTAACATCAAAGAATTGGTAATTTTATTTATTTTTGACTGCAAAGTCTCCAGTAATTATATCAATTATCTCAACGTAATACTTATAATATTTGTTCAAAATTAAGACGTGCAAATTATACTATCACTAATTTTTATAAACAACGGGAAAGAGTGATGAAATTTTAACAACATAAATTTATCATGTATAAATATGTACACATTTATGGTATATATATATATATATATATATATATATATATATATATCCTAGCCTTAAAGACACATAAATGAAATCCATTTTTTCTCGCGAAATAAAGCAATTTTCCAGGTTGGAGTTTCGGTGTTAGTCAGCTACATGATATAGCTGACTCAGAAAAGCTACTACAAAAACATTTCAACGTGATCGAATGGAGAACTCTACATCAGCTTACGAATATAACCACGGCGGGTTTTACGACCAACCGTCCAACTAGAAGTAGTAAAGGACGGGAGCGTATAGAAAATTCAGGTCGGAATATTCAATTTAACATCCATCATTTGACAAATTGAACAGAAATAATTCGGGAGACGCCGAAACGGTAACATAATAATTGCTGCAAAACTATATATTATGCAATTTATTCCTCAACTTATCAATGAATTTACATTATTCATTAGATACAATATAAATGAATGATGCACAACTCGTTTGTTCTTATCATTATATTTATATTTCTGTGACTCCAGATACCATCATGTTTTAAATATTTTCCAATAACATTCACTGAAGTGAGTTAAGCTTCATTTTTTAACCAATATTTTTCTAATTGACATCTTATTTCAGTCTAGTTTTGCTTGCATTCTAAATACAAGTAATTTTTTTTAATATTTTCACGTATTCTGTTTAATTTAATGACATTATTTCCTATGTCTCTACTAGCATCTACTATTTGACTAAATAAAATACAACAAAAATCTATTAAGACAGCTTATTTTTTCCCCTTACACTATAATAATACTTACATATAACTTTAGGATACCTGTGAACTTTATTAGAGATTTTCCCTATGATAAATTTACTGAAACTTAATTGTCAGGTCGTTAGTTCGATAAAAGTTCAGTTGATTGGTTTTCCTTGTTCGCAGCCTGCTCACTTACATTATGTAGGTTTAGCAAATGAAAATTTAATTAAGTTGAAAAGTATTGGCTATTCACGTACTAGGTGTAACGTAAAAATATTTTTAAATAGGTTAAAATCATTTAGAGGACCGGACTTTTATTTTAATTGAAATGGTCTTGAAAAGCAAGAGTATATGATTATATTAACATATATCTTAGCTTAAAACTCTGGGATTTCCATTGTTTTACTTGGTATATTTCTGTCACTCGATGTATAACCTAATACATTAGTTATTGTCGTTTTATATCAATTAAATTAAATTTTGAATGAAATAAATTTTTCATTGAAATTATGTTTTTCGATTTACCTACGTCAATGTTTTCTAGAACAAAGTAAGTTAATGCAATTATTTATTTTAAAAAAAATATAGATATTACAAGATTTGTTTCAGAAAGTATAACATTTTATTCTTATTGGCAACGTTATTTAAACTCGTTATGATTAACTGATTATCGATCTCTTTTTTTGGTCAACTATCCTTTATCACATGAAAACACTTCTCAATACTAATTGGAAAGTGTTTTAAAATGGATATTTATATGTAAAAATTTTGTAATAATTGGTTGACCGCTACGAGATTAAAAATGAATTGTTTCTTCCAAAAATAAAATCAAATGTCAACAAATTATCTCAAAATACAAACATGTAATTGTAGGCTCATCTTTCTCCTTATCAATAGTTTTCAATTTTATGTATATATATATAAGATACATTTTTTGCGTTTACTTTTAATAAACGTATTGCTATTATTGTCCCAAAATATGGTATCAATTATTAAAAATAATGCCAAAGATGATTTCTATATAAACAAAAACACAATCATCTGTGTATTTATCGCACTCGAAAATCATTCATTCCTAATTTAAGTTATTTTCTTTAGTTTCTGTCATGGACCTAATTAGTCCTTAAACTCAAACTTTCTAGATATTACAAGTAAGATATGGTTTGAAAATTTTCACACAAATTTTATTCGCTACCTTAAAAAATTAGCATGTAATTATGGCTTGAATGTTCGTACAATTTATAAAAAATTCTTGACATTATTTAAGGTACATTTCGTTCATTACGTTTTTGCGTTACGATTATAATTATTTCCACTTGGTAATTATTAATAGTTGTTCAATACGAGGAAAATTTAATTTACTTATTTGAATAGAGCGCAAATCTATTATTGACGAATGTCAAATTAGCTATAAACCATATTCCATGACATAATTATATATTTTTATAGATATATTTTTCATGATTTTCGTGATATATTTTTCATGATTTCGTAGATGTTTATGAACCGTATTTCACCACCTATATTATAGAATACTTAGAAAATTAATATGTTTACCATTTTAACCCATTATTTCCTACAACTACCATTTTTCCATAAAATTATGTTCTAGACTTGGGCTTACCGACTAAAAATTCTATAAAAAATATGGTACTTTGCAGAAGGTTTATACAAGTCATTTTGTTTAGTCTATTGAAATCAGGGGAAATAGTAAAGACTTTGGTACATACTCTATAAACAAACAAATAAAATATACGGCTGGACAGTTTTTTAGTTTCTCAATAGTAATCATAATTTGAAGACAATTCGAAGAAAAATTTTAACACGAATTCAAAGGCATATCGTTTTTATATCCTATTTTTAAAAGAATGATTTGAAAAACTTTTTATTTAGTCACGTAGAACTAATAAAAAAGAAGCAATAAAAATGGGATTAAGTTTTTAAAATGTAAAATTAAATAATAACACGCTCCTTGTACTTGAAAATTTTGCATAACGTATTCTTTTTATTATTGTAAATATGAATAATTATATTACCATAAAAATTCAGTTGGATATCACTTATTAGCTATCTTTAAAATAACATTATAGGTAATATGGCAGTTTGAAAGTTTTTTTTTAAATAATAATCCATTTACAATACATTATATTCAATTAGCACAATATTTACGTAACTTTAAAACTTCCGTTGCTGGTGTGCGACTTTACAATACAAATATGATTAGTTTAATTGGATATTGGCTGTAATTGACTCGATATAAAGGTGGCTCGTCTAGCAATATCTTTCTCTGAAAAGCCCATGTTAGTTAAGTTTATATAAAGAATAATGACAGCTTATTATAGAAAATTGGGTATCTTTTGTAACTTTGTATGTATGATATTTTAAATTTAGGAGTTGAAATTATTTTTTTCCTCCCTCCTCCCTTTAGAATTGAACTTCTATTTTTGAAAACTTGTTTATAGTTGCCTTCAGCCATAAACTTTTAAAAGCAAACTAAAAAATACAATCTGTAAAATTGTTTTCTTTTATCTCAAAAGGTGATACAACAACTTATCGGTGATTTTCCACTATATTTTATTTTTGTTGTATTTCTTTATCTTAATTGTTAAGTACGTTAAACATGCAATCATAATAGTAAACATGCAATCGTAATTGAAATACGATAAAAAAAAATATTTTTAGTTGAAATATTTTTATTAATAACAATTGAAATATAGCACTAATTGTTTTCTTTTTTTAACTTAGGGCTTTCTTTCATTTATGCTAATATCTATTTTTCAATTTGAAAGTAGTTTGTAGTTATAATAATTAAATTCTAGTATTTAGAGCGCCTAATTTTCTTCGATACCACTTTTTGGTTTCAATTGGTTTATTGCTGAAAAATATTTTGAAAAACGCTAGTAACATTTTTATATCTTGACTTTAATCAGTTACAACTATTAACCAAGATATTTTGCATTGAAATTATTTTAAATATTTATAGCATTGCACATTAAATTAAATTCAAACTAAAAGATTCACAGAGCATTCTACAATGTGTAGGGAACCAAGAAAACCCAGGTCAACCAAGGAAACCCCAAATATGTTACCGATGTAACTTTATTGATGCGTTATGAGGCATAGGCGGGATTCATACAAGTGCGACTAAATTATTTTTCATCGTAGAAGTATACCGGCGTCTCTGTTGATGGAAATTAAAAGACAAATATAACTTAATCGACACTATAAACAAAATTTGTCAGTTATTTTCACAATTTTTTTATTATTTATGTACTGGAAGGAAATAAAATGAAGGAAATGTGAAAACTTTTATTTTTTCTATATTCTTATTATATTGACGGTTAGTAATTGTTACAACACTTATCAAGGATCCTTTTTAGAATCAGCTTTTTGAGTTACCCCTTTACCATGAACATGGTCTTGAAATATGGGAATGAAGATCTAAAAAAATATTTAATTAATACACTTCATTTGTAAAATAGAAATATTATTTACTGAAATAGTGAAAACAAATAATTTGTAGGAATAATTAATAAAAACATCATAAAATGAGACGCAATTTGATAAAAAGCAACATGATGTTTTTTACTAATGTACTATTATTTTTACGCTTGGCATCTTTGCTTTATTTTTTTTAAAACGCTCTTTTCATTAAACGACATCAAGTGAAAATTGTTTTTTCTTTTGTCTTATATGACTCCAGTAATATGACATTGTGAACATTTGTACAACGTTCACAATGTCATGAAAAAGCAATTCAATTCAGCTTTGGTTTTTCAAAAATATTATTTATTTATTTATCTATTTTAATGTATCTAATTGATACATATGACGAACTTATTGTTACGAGAGCAATCTCTTACACCAACCATAACACTAGTCCAACCCCATTCGACGAACGGCCGGGAATCGAACCCGGGTCCTTGCGGTGCACCGCTTCGTCAAGGGCCGTATGTCTTGTAATCAACCCAACACCCTATGGAGATGACGACGAGAGGAATATAAATCTATTAACGTCACGGGAATTGAAATATTTATTCGACATTAAAAAATACGCGTCACAATTTTCATTGAAAAAAAGTCTTCGTGAAGCAGTACGAAATAAACTACACCCCTACGGCTGACACATTTTACCTTTAAAAGCTAAAATAAGTACTACTTACTCTAATCCTGAATACTAATGTGTCAGAATTTGAGAGTACTTACCACTTTGTAAAGATCAATTTAAGGAATAATATTTTTTTCCAAACGGCGTGGCGTCAAGGAACCAAACATTGTGGGAGAAAGATTTAATCCTTTACAGCATGAGGAAATTTAAAAAAAATCTAGATTGAAATTTAAACTGTGAGTATATCAACCATAGTTAAATGTTGTTATAAGATAAATATTATAATTATAGATTGACGGGATTTGTAGATATCTAAAATTATTAGCCTCGACCGCGCAGGCTCAAAACCTGGTCACCGGCCGTTTTGCCGCTTTCGATAAAATAATGCATATTTTTGAAATTTATTATTTGATTGTAAAGACTTTACGATATACATAAGAAATGCAGTTATAATACGGTCAAAGAACTTGTACCAAGCTTACCTATTTATAAGTTTAAAAATATCGAAATAAGTTTTTTTATAAAAGAATATATTTATAAAAATTATACGTTTTTATTACCATAACAAAGGATGAGAATAATTAATGTAAATGTAATTTAAAATTAAAAATAAAAAACAAATATCCACAACAAAATTTAACCACCGATCTGTTGAGGCATCTCAAATTCATCCGCAAAATATATTTGAAAGCACGAAACGGAAGAAATTTTAGAGAATTTTATTTTTAAAACTACTAGAAATATGTTTTACACGCTAGTAAGATAACTTCAACAGAAATACTCATTGCATGATGGAGATCAAATATTAAGAAAAGAAAAAAATAATGAATATAAAAATTTTAAAAGCAATATTGATAGGAACATAGGAAATATTTGAAAATGAATGAGTGATTTTTGTTATTCATTTTTCTCTATAAAGTATTAACTTATTTATTAATCACTGTTGTACTGCACAGTGAAAATAATCAAACTAAAATACGCTCTTTTAAGCGCAGTGTACACACATTGAACTTTCCACGTAGTTAATTTAACTTTACTTTTTTTCCATTCAAGATAGATATACAAAGCATTAAATGTTGCAAAACACGTTACCCTTATGGCTACATGTATACTGCTATTACAGCATGTCGGTGATGCAAAATCTCAAGATTTTACACACCCAAAAATCGGCCAACGCGCATATAATACAGTCGGGTATATACAATATGTTGGTGTATACATGAATACGTGTGTACATAGACCGCTGCGCAGCAGTCTAGTGCTAAAGTAGTAAAAGTTATATACACACATATACTAACACACATGCATAATAATACTATATATTCAATAGATAGAATATTTTTCATAATACTAAACATCGCATATCCGTCACTTGAAAATCCTTTCGACAAGGAGTAATTTATATTATTTGATAAGCGCTTTTAGGGTGTGTTCTAAGAAAGGTATAATTTCGGGACACGTACTTACAACATAGTATCAATCAATCTATGAAGAACAATTACTCCACTATATTTGAACGATGGCTCTAGAGCAGTCAGAGCATTATAAAATTGTATTACGAGCTGTCCCACAATGTATATTAAGAGAGAGAGATTTGGTTCAAATGTAAGGTAAATTACTAATTTCGTTCACACGTCTGGAGTGTTCGAAACAAAATACGATTAGAGAGCACATCTATACTATTATGTAATACTATTATGTATTATGTAACAGAGTGAATTCTGTACGTTAAAATATTATTAAAAAAGTGATTAATTTAGCTCATAGAATTTTAATAGATACCTGAAACCATTTTCAGGACTTTCTTCTGTCTGTACCTGGGTACTGATGTTTATAAATAAATAAATTACGCTCAAACTCACCCATGGTACGAAATAGTAAAAATAACTGTATTATCATATAGTATCATAAAAAAAATTATATATATATATATATATATATATATTGACATTGATGAAAAATAAAATTGTAAAAAATAAATATCGTAAATAATCGAAATTACACGTACGTCATTGGTGCAATACAACTAAACAGGCGCAGACCAATAGTGACGCCAAACGTAAACACTGCGCTGCTGAAGGAAATGTACAGAAAATGTGTATTTTATATTAGTAATCTTGATTTTTTTTCTATGCATCTCTTTGTTCAGCATACAATATTGGAAACAATATGTTATTTAGTTTATAGTGATATAATTGTTTTTTTCATACCTGACATTTTATACAAATGAAACATATAATGTTTACCACTATTTCCATGCGTTGACATTTAATTTTTTTAATATTTCCAATAGGTTATTTTTTTCACATCTCAAATTGCCTAAGTAACTCGCGATTTTATGAAAGTAATTGGATTATTTTATAGCATGGTGTTTGGTTACAATGGCCTCTTCCCTTTTGCGCTTTTAATTGTTGTATATTGTGGACGGATTTGAAATAGCTCAACAGATCGGTGTTTTTTCTAAGTATAATTTTTTTATTTTTCTTTACTCATAGCTTGTCTATTTTTACTGTGATAAAAACACTTATATTTTATGAATGATTTTCCTTTACGAACCTTCTTTTGATAAAAACACATAGGGATTTTTAGTTTTTCAATGTGTTTAAACATATAAATACGTAAATATAATACAAATGCTTCGACTATTTTATAACCACATTTATTCTGTATATCGTAAAATAATTACAATCAAATAATATATTTCAAAATTATGCACTATTTTACCGGGAGCGGCAAAACGGCCGGTCGTCGCGTTTCGTTGCTCGAGGCTAATAATATTAAGCGCCTATCGTTAAATCCTGTCATTCTATAAATATAGTATTTATCGTATAATAACTATGGTTGGTGTTCACACAGTTTGAATTCCAAACTATATTTAAAAAAATACTCCTTATGCCGCTAAGGATTAAATCCGCTTCCCACAATGTTAGGTTCCTTGACGAAACGATTTGGAAAAAGTTATTATTCATTAAATTGGTCTCTACTATGTGATAAGTGCTCTCAAATTCAAGATAATGAGAGAGGCATAGAGAGAGCAAGATAATTAAGTAAAGGGGAGATAATGACGAAAGATGAATATACTCTATCAATATAATTTTCGTCTTTTTATAATATCACTCTTTTCCATTCTGAATAATAATATGTAGAGATTTATTCTTCACGAATATAGCTCCCAGGCACCTTTTTTTCTATATCTTTTTTTTCGACTCCATCTACGTACATTAGAATTCTCTTTAATATTTCTGTCCAAATATGCATCACGATTTTTGATTTTCGGTAGGCTTTGTGATTTTTTTATTATACTTCATTACAAAAAGAAAGTTGCAGCATGTTATTCATCATGCATAGAACCATGATGAGTAACACGCTGCAATTTTTTTCATACGTTCCAAAAAATCTCTAACATTCTTCTCTCAGCGGGCATCATTCGGCGCATCACTGCATCTCTCTTTTCCTCTCTTTCATAAATACTAAGTAATCTCACTACTCTGAATATTCGATTACAAATTATTTCCATTTCCGTTCTTGTACTTCATGTTGTTTCGGGGTAACAATACCCGGCTTATATAATTTACCTGCAATGTATCCTGTAACATGTCCTCCAAATAAAGTTATTTACCTAGGCGGTAACTAAATTTTTGTGGACATGTTACAGGAAAATTATATTATTAAAAAATATAGAAAAATAAGAAGTCATGCTAAATAACATGCGCGCAATCGGGACCAGAATAAGTCATTACTGGATACTAGCTTATTTTAAAATAAAGCTTATTGCTCCGATTTCATTTTTAGGTGGAAACAACGTCTCTCTGAAGTGATCAAGAATCGTAACGATTACTCATGTTCAGAAAAACTTCAAATGGTTAGTTAGGGAACAGGTGATATTTTGAGTAATGGCCACTAATGGTTGGACATTTATCATTAAGAACTATTGCTCAGAGCCGGAGGATGGGACTTAGGGTTAAGAGGCTAGGCCGTGCCAACGTTATGTTCTTAGTTTGTCTTAGTAATAGTAGAGACGTCGACAAATAATAAGATGTACATAATAGTACAACACCTAGAGAGAAATTCACGTCGACGTCGACGGAGCGTGAGTTGGGTCTAAATTTGCATGAAAATACATCTATGCAAGATCATCTCAAAAATTTTAGCAAAGACGGATCGCGCCGTTAATGGTATACAGTTGATTATTTTGGGTGTAAATTATCCCATATAGACCGACGTCGGCGGTCTTCTATAAGGCAGAATTTATACTATAATCTACATGAAAATTCTTTATTATCATACAACTAAGAGTGAGGCGAGAATGTGATCCTACGCCTTGGTTAAATGCGAATCCTAATTTTTTTTCAGCTTAAGCTCTATTCATTATACATCTTTTGAATAGGTATAAAGCGAATTAGCAAAATTTAAGTAAATTGTCCCTAATGCAGTAAGTAAATAGGAAAATTGTCCTATTGCAGATACCAATGCGGAGCGCGAAGATATCAGCCGTAGGACAATTTGTTAAGAAAACTAAATTTCAGAGTTTTCAAAGACCGTAATAAGTCCTTTATTTTATTTTGACTTATCAGCAAATTTAATTTCAAGCTTTGAGCACCAAATTAGGATCGATGTGTTAAAATAAATATAAATCAATAATGTAAAAATATTCTTCGGCCACTTCCTTTTATAATTTATCTCCAATTTAATTCAAAATGAATTAAAAAAATCTTTTTATTATATAAGTGAAATTGGAACAAAATATGTTCATTAGTAAATACATGTTTATACATTACGATGGGCTAGATCGTTTTCTCCATTACCGGTAAGAGTAAAAAAACAATATCAGTTTTGTGTTCTTTATTTAGTAAAACATTAAGTAACATTACTGTAACGAATAAATACATGGTTTTAATCACCATAGTTTTAACTAAAGGATAAATATTGATATTCTACAGAAACTAGAGTCTTTTGTAGCTTTGATCGTATGTGTTGATTCATTTCTCTAAAACTGTTATCTTTATTTTTATAGATGTTTTATATGACAATTAGAACGTAGTACTAACTGACTATAGAAGAAAATTATAACATAGTACTAACTAGAATGCACTTATTTTAATCAAAGCAAGTACGGTATTTCTTCTAGTACATCAGTTTCGAAATGTATTGACAACGAAAGTACACATTACCATTACTTATCTATATATATAATAAACTCGTAAATAAAAAGGATAAGTTTATTGGACATTTTACGTAAAACTAAGTTATACCTACTATACTTAGGCCAAAAAAAAAGTTTTTAGAACTTTTGTCGGATTGTCTATTTCTCTATACACGATAATCTCTGTAATGGCTGAACCGATTTGGACACTTTTTTCAGTGAATTAGTTAGATTAACTTGGGCTAAAATTTAGGATTCGTTTCATTTCAATCGGTTCACAAATAAAAAAGATATATCAATGCTGTGCTGGTTAATATAAGAACCGGCACAACGATTTGGCTGCCAATGCCATCTATTACAGTTTTTAATAAAATTTATTTTCATATAGTTCTGACTGAAGAAAAAGGGGGAAAACACAAAAAAATTTCTAATGACTTTCCTAACCACGAATTCCACGCAAACGAAGTCGCGGGTACAGGTAGTATAGAATATTAAGTAGAGAAAAGGTGAAAAGGAAAATGTGTATACTACTACCCTGTCATTTATCTTGCTTGATTACATTTTCATATGATTTTTTCTCACGTTGTCGCACTTATTTTATTTCCGATGACCTTTTCCTTTCTTCCTGTTAAACCATATTTAGAGATTAATCAAGCCTTGTTTCTCCACATAATCTTACGGAATAAATACATAAAAAAATTATATACTGTATCAAGCCAAATTAAGTTAAAAGTTATTTTTAATTCAATTAAATTTTTATGATAAGGTTTTTTAACTTTACGTAATAAAAGAGCACGATAGTTAAGTGATCATAACATAAAATTAACGTGACTTTTGGTTTGTTCTATTCCGTAAATAAACACGTTAGTCTAGCAGTATTTCCAATATTTACGCTCGATAGCTATCTCTATTAGTGATTTAATTGACGCAAACGATTAAATAATCGTTCTCCAATCCTTAAAACAATGGTATAAAAGCAAATAAAGTAAAACTCCCAATTCTGTACCATGTTAACCTATATGTATTTCGAATTTAGATTCGGGAAACCTAGTAACCTTTAGGATATATGCCACACACTCTTGATTACAATCCACCATGTAAATAAAATTGTATAAATCCCGAAACCGAATACGCGACGAAAGGACTTTTGTTAATATTTAAACACACTACGTCAAACACTAAAGTAACCAGTATATATTTGAAAAATAATTTAACTATACGAATTATTTTTAAACATATCGTACCAAGTAGCAAATTCGACGGGATGTTATTGAATACATACAATTTCTTCACTGCTTAATGAAAAGAGATAAAAAATACTTGCAGAAAATATTTATGTGCCGCTCTTTCGTTCCTGAAATTAAACACAAAGTATATTTTGTAACTAAACGCAAAAATATACAAGAATAAATATTAAATTAAAATATTTGCCATAGCGTTTTGAAATAATGACAATATCAGTACCAGTTATTAATTAACTTTTTCATAGTTTTAATTTTGTTTCATGGAATATTTCACTCAATTAATTTCAATAAAATCAAAGTTACGAACCCAGTTAATTGAAAATAAATATAAAGAATGTATCTCAATTATTCATGAGACAAAAATGTAGATAAATCTAGAAGCAAATATCAAGTAAATCTTTAAATTTTTTCCCTGTTCATTGAAATTGATAAAAAATCACCCTCCAAACCAGATCGAATGTAAATTTTAGCAGTAACCTCAATACCTTCCATTTTATAAATTAATGGTAAAAATTCTCTCTCTACATCACTCCAATATCCACAAAAAACCCTCAGTAAGCACAATCGCGCTCCCCATTCAACTTGTCGATAATAATTCTGCCCGTACACTGACAGACACAGACTAAATAATTGAATGAGCGATGACGGCAGCTGTCGCGGCGTCACCTGACAACCCACTCGACTGTAATTGAAACGTATTGCGCATCCAACTCTCCCACCCGAGGTTAATACCGTTAAGAAGCCGATGGTAATGACGTGGTACTCGGAAAATATTACCTTTTATGATGGATTGATATAATGTGCGGTTAATTGTTTTGTCCCACGTCAGTTCACCCGCAACGGAGAGACCCACAGTTTTGACGTAAAGGTATTTAATTTTTATTAGGCATGTGATCGAATGCATCATTTTTATGTAGTAATACTGATGAACTGACTAGAGTATAACTATATTATAATAATAATTACAATTTTATTCCCTAATTGAATTATAAAGACGTCTTTAAATTACTACAATTATATGCGCTAACTGAAGATTGGTGTATTTACCATAAATATGGCCCAATGTTCTAGTACTCTAAGTAAATAGATTAAGGGCTATTCTTTAATATAGGCCTCTTCAGGTTTTTTCAATTTTGTTCTATACGTAACGTTGTCCTAACCGCGCGTTCTGTCTTCGTCCTTGTTTCCGTTAGTGGTAGTTCTGTTCTAGTCTTAATTATGCGTCAGTGTTATAACATTCAGATTACTTAATCCGTATACTTTCATATGAATTTTATAGAATGTTGCCAGTCACTATTTATCTTCTTTTGAATTAACACGTAAATTTTTCTTATCGTTGAGCTTTATTATTCACGTTATTTACGCTGTTTGGACTGTTATTATTTGGTGTCCTTATTTTCTTATGTCTTATATAATTTATTAAACAATCGAAAATTGATTCCTCCTTCAAAATAACTTTCCGAGTCCAGAATTCTTTCCACGCTAAAGAGTTCTTTAATCTAGATCTTCCTCATGATTTTCACAGCTAAATGATATGTAAAAGTTTTCTTCTACATGCTGCAACTGCTTTAAGGTAGATTTTGTCTCCAAAACCGTTTGGCAAAACTTTAGTTTTGCTGACGTCCATAGTTGTGCTTAATTCTTGTCTCTCTTTAGGAAATTTCCCATTTTTTTTAAGTTTCTTGCTATTTTGTGTACGTTATACGTTAATATGATAATATTATCTGCTACTCTGAAGTAAACTACTTATTTCTGAAATAAACTACTTTAAGAAATAAGTAGTTTTTAATTTATTTTAATTTTTTCTTTAAATAATTTTGATCATATGGGGTTTTATTGGTCTTTATGAATGGATATTCTTTCAAATGACGGTAGTTTTACATGGATACCCTGATTAACAGAGATATGAATATTAAGCAAGATTTTACTTTGGTCAAGTGAAGTCAACCGAATAAAAGTATTAGGTCTAATGCTGGGATGTAAATTTTTATTTCAAAAAGGTTTAGTTATATAGAACTAATTAAGTGTGTTAATTATAAAGCAACTACTAAAACTGTGTTTTAAAAAAAAATCTGATAAAAAAAGTTTGTTAGAAAAACCATTGTAGGCAGTTTATATTTAACTTCATTTAAATATTAGGATTTCTTTTCAATATTGTTGGAAGGAGACAGTAAAAACTAAGTTTAGTTTAAAAATAGTTTTAAAGTAGTCATAATGTCTGACACACAGACCTAACATTACGCAAAAAAACAGACGAAAGTTAAACAGGCATAGTAAAAATATTAGCCTGCAAACATATTCAAACTGCAAATAGCACCGAATGCACGGAAGATAAACAAACAGCATAAAATGTATGATCAATTTTATTCTTAATTATGTTAAATTCTATACATGAAATGTAAAACTCATATGTTTGTGTAAGTGTTTGGCACCAATTACTATTTGGAATCGAGTTTAAATATCTTTAGAATTAAACTGTTTTTTACGACGAAAGTTAGAAATGAGTACTCGTATTTTGATTATTTCTTATTTTTTAGTGCACTTCTTATTCGATCTTTAATTAAAGTCAGTTAGTTTTATCGTAAAGAGGTCTTTGCTGTAAAAATAATTTGTGTTGTTCACTTATAAATTACTTCTTCCCATTCCATAATCTCATTTTTCGGTGCATTACTATTTCCATCATAGCAAAACGTAAAGATAATATCGAAGGTTAACTGAGTAATGAACGAAACGTACCAACAAGGTAACTGCGATATATAAGTATACCAGTCTACCAGGCACTGTAATCTGACCTAATTTATAGGTATAAAATGTAATTCATATTATACAGAAGTATTGTATTTAAAAATAAATATATTTCAAACTTTTGTAATACGAAATTTGTAGCTTACACCGTATAATAAATTATGGTCTTAACTCCAGCGCAAATTTAATAACATTTCATATTAAGCTTTTTCAAAACTTTGCCGAACTTTTCAGAGAAATGTCTTAAGTACTCGATAATTTATAATACGAGTATAAACAAACTTTAAAATAAATGACTGAAAGACGATTTCGTAATACAATAATACCGTAGTAAGGATGAAAACTTTACTAAGAAATGGTAACTTTCTAACTGAAAAAGATTATCGACAGTTAGGTCGACCGTTACTCTCTTCTCTTTGTCTGTAAATATTGTAGGCACTCATGGTATATTATTTTCTTCATATTTTCTTAACTCTATCAATAAAATTATTGACCTCAGTATCGGTTATTCGGTATTAAGATATTCCTTTAATGGTAAGCAAAAAAAATGCAATTACCCTTTGACATTCCGATCTGTTCTTTGTAAATAATGGGAAGCTTAAAAGTCAAAGCTTCCTTAACGAACGGCGGAAAAATTAGTAAATAACTAGATAAAAGCAATTGATATACGGAACCCCCATAGTCATTCATGCGAGGAGCTTCCTAGTTATACGAATATCTAAGCGGGTAAACGTATTTCATGTAAGCTTAAGCCTGATTTGGGGAACCTGCGTAAAGTAAGGTTTAAACGGAAAAACGTCCATACCAAGTATTATTAAGAAGAAAAAAAAAAGAAAATTTTGCAATACATTTCATATTCTAACAACCGTACCAAAATTTAATTTCCAACTGCGCTCCTTTTTTACTAACTTTTTTCCAGTTATGTATAGTGAGGCTTATCGTTCTGAAAGGCTAATTAGAAGGGTGTCATAAATATATTTTTTATAATTTCAAATAATATAATTTCAGAGAAGTACTGAAAAACATGCAAAAAATATTATCCCTCCCTATTTCCGAAACTATTCAAATTTATATTGGGAAAATAGGATCTTAAGAAGCCTATGAAAAGGTTGTTTTTGCATAATAACAACCTTTTCATATATAATAAATTAATGTTATTATATAATATTATAAATAATTGCAATTATGATGCACTTTGATTCACGCCTATTTAAGAATAGTAGGCGACATATTTATGAAAGGTTAAAAAATAATATTTGTAAATAGTTTAATAGAAATGCTATTTTCTTTCAACGTTTATCGCCTAAATGTGTACGGAATCCTTGTAGTACTAGTTCTACTCGTAGTGATCAGTACAATTTTGGAAACTCATATTTTATGTGTTCCAAATATTAAAGCATATGACAAAAATTACAAAAGTTACTTGATATGTGCTAGCACAGAAATTCATGCTTTCTTTTATTTCGTACATTCACTTATTCACATTTTTCATTCAGATCACACTTTATACTAAAATCCATTTTTTGTATTATTGTACTCCTGTACTTATTGCTTAGAGCAATTTTCTGTAGAAAATGAATTGCTTAAACCAGATAACATAATATCGCATTGAATATTCACGCTAAAATGCCTTATTATCACGGGAGAATGCCTCTTTTGGGATCCGGAACTTACTGTTATTAGAATATCTAAAACTTAACCAAAATATGGCTTTTATAACTCGTCATACGGAGTCAATTATTTCCTGTCAGGTGAACTTATAAAACAAATACGATAAAACCTTTGACAAAATATGATAAAATCGACTAATGTTTAAATAAGATAATGGTATTACATTATTATTACTCATCGTGTAACCACTAATGCATGTACACTTGTGAACTAAAATTAAACGTAAGTGAAAAACCTTACGATACTTAAATAAATTTCATTACGTGTACCGAAAAAGCTGCATGAAGAAAGTTAAAAATTCATTTGGCACTCGCTCCTTCCATAGTTTGGTAAGGTCGTATCGTTGTAGTTAATACTAATTTACTCCTTAGATTTTATGGGTAATTGTTTTTATACTTCTTACCATAGCGGTAAATAATGAGCAGACTTTTGAAAAAGCTATTTAACGAACAAAATGTTTTTAAAGCTCACATTCAACAAGTCACCAGCTCGCTTGGACGTGTAAGTTAAAATATTGGTATGTAAGTCACAAACTATGACATTACGCTTTATTATAATTTTTTTTATCATTTTTAATAAAGAAAAAAAGAAGGTTTATAGAGTTCTATACCTCAAAAGAAAAAAAAACTCTTAAAACTAACTTCCTTGTCCGTCTCTATGCCACAGTTGTATTATCAGAAATTGTTTGACCTCGAAATTTGAATTTGGCATATAATAAACTCATAAAAACTCACACATATTTCGATAGTTAAATCTCAAATTTATCCATTTGTAAATATGAAGGGGGGGGACAAATTAAAATGTTTGAATTTTTAAATTCCATTTATAATGTGTATTGTTTGAAAGGGCTAGTTATAAGGATTTCAAAATAAAAATTGAAAAATTATTCATATTTGGCTGTAATATGTCTTGAGAGATATAATGGAAATGTGTACAAAAAATTCTCCCTCCCTTATTTCTAAAATTTTGTAATCTAAAATTATAAAAATTGGGTTTTCAGAAATCTACGCAAATGATGTAAGAAAACTAGAGCAATAATTCTAGATGTCACAATTTTTTAAATACGGACCATGTTTTACGCCCGTGAAATATACGGCAGGGAATATATTCGCGTTTGCTAAATATTAATATTTTTAAATAGTTTAATATACTTTGTACATTTAAATATTTATAAGCACCTTATTGTGTACGAACTCACATTGAGTTCTTCGTAGGTTTTTTTCGTAATTGCCTATGTTTGTTTCACAGTTTTTTCCATAATTGCCTGTAAGTTATGTTAAGGACGTATTTGCCAAATTCCGCCAGTTGAAAACAGATTGATAGGAGTCATAAAACCACTAATGCATGCCTAGCGATGCCGCTTGTTTATATAAACCAAATTTATAGCCCAGGCGCATTATCTTGATTGCTTACATAATAAATTAAATGAAAATAAGGATTTTATATTATTACGTAATCAGCTTTATTAATTTTGTGTTATTAAAATTACATGGATACAACAATAACAGACATTAGTATTTTTGGAGCTTTAATACGGATGTCACCTATTGACCAGGTCAATTCACCAGACTAGGTTGTGTACAATGATTTTTCTTCCACATGAGGTTCTATTGAGACGGCAATTGTTATTAATGGACGGCATTTATTATCTAAAATTTAAAAAAAAAACAAAAGAGTAGGATAGTCGCAAGGTAAATATGTTTGGACTCATAAAAGACATACATGAACGCGTGAACCAAGATATGAGATTAATAATTATAAAAATTACCAAAAATACTAATTACCGGAGTGACTGCATTTCCCATAACTCTTCTCTTTCCAGTCTAACACATGTGTCATGTCAGGTTCAACTCTTAGACGAGTAGAACTTGCATAAATCCCTCATAATGATCCCTGATGAAGCACAATGACCTTGATATATTTTTATATTACTTTTTTATTTTTACTTACTTTATACAAACACTTTAAAAATATCTGATTAAAACCATTCTTTTTCGACATTTCTTCTGTAGAGTTCTTTGGACATAAATTATTTTTCTTCTACATAATTCATGTCACTCTGCCTTGTACAATCACCGCACACGCGTGGAGTACTAGTGAAAATAAAAGAATTTAATTGTATTCAATGATATTATTCCGATTCTTATATTGTTATAATAAAACAAAATGACTCGAAAGTGCATCTTTTGTTGTAAATGAAAGGAAGATAAGAGCTGTGAACTGTTTACATAATGAACTGTTTACATATTCGGTATAACGGTGGTCACGGCATCCATCTAGTCTTGTAACATTTTAGTATCGTATTTGTTATAAAACAAGTATTGTAATGTTAAAATGTAAATATGTTAACTACAGGCATGGAGAGTTTTCATTGTGTTATCCTTTGATGAGTATAGTGAATGAACATGATAGGTGCGGCGAAAGTGAAAGAGGTGAATGACGGAATAAATGTATGTGTCTCATAGAAAACTTTAGCCAGTGTATGTGATTGCGTAAAAATACAGAAAAAAATAGAACCGCTATGTAGATCGGTCGGAAATTTAAACAACATAAGGTGGCGATACGTCTATTCAATCATAATACATTTTTGAAAATATTTGAAAAATTCTAAACATTAGTAATGAAATGTTTATTATATGTAATTACAAAAACTATAGCCCTTGAAATTACGTATGTTTGCACCATGTTTTATGTTATTCAGTGATCTTTGAGGGCGTATAATATAAAATAGACAATGTTTAATCCGTTATGTGTTCTACACGCACGACCAATTAAACGTTGTATTAAGTTGCGCAATAGCTGCAAGATCACAATCTACGTTTATAAATATTTAACTATTAGATAATTAGAGATCAAATATTGATTATATATTATTACAAAACAATTTAAGTTTTAAATTGACTTAAGCTTTATTCGTTCACAGTTCTTTTTATTCCTGGACCCAAGACTTCCTGTAAGGTAAGAATTCTCCATTTCTCGCATAATTTACGCCGTTTTCTTTTTAATCTCATGTCCATATAATATCGACATTATTTTGGATTTTGCCATTATATTTTAAATAAACTTAAAAATATTTAAAGTAAATAATTAAGAAATAAATTTGTTTTCCTGTTTAACGTTAAGAGGAAAAAATAATTCCTCACGTGATTTACTTTGCATCCTACATTTTTTTTTAGTTTTATATAAACGATACTTATTCAGTTCTAAATTTTGCCACCATTTTTAAAATAAACTTTAATGTATTTGTAGCAGCTAATCAGGAAACAATATTGTTGTTCTCTTCAACGTTAACACGAATATTTTTTGCCTGTGATATTTTCCTGTGTCCTCATTTTTTTTTAATTTCGTTTTAACACAATTTAGGCAAGCTTTCGACTATTTCCGTCATGTGTTAAATAAAACAAAAAGCTAGACATGACTATTATAAGGCTGTCAGTACAAATTCATTGGAAGTTATACCGCCACTGAAATTCCACTTGCTCTGTCATTTCCTAAAACAGGAAACTTATTTTATGCATTACCATACTAAAACCCCTTCCCATGAACATTTTTGAATCGTCAATCTCTTAATATAAAAGTCCACCCGCCAGCAGAAAATTCTCCACGTTCTCTAAAATAAGCGCTATATTTTACTGTATTTGTATTCAGTTGAAGCAGTGGAGGTATAATATTAGCTTTAATATGTCGAATTTTGTTATTTCAAGGCATACGCTATTTTATATGACTCCTGTACATATGATATGTAATTGTAAGTCCATTTTTGACATTCTCTAGTAGAAATAGAAAAGCGGGTATACAACTCAAATTTCACTAAAAAGTTCATACATACAGTAATTCAAAACAGAATCCAACTCAGTATAAACAATTTGAAATACATTTTATTATAACACATTGAATTACAATGTAAACAAAATATAAACAATTCTTGACGTGAATATCTACGAGTATAGTAACCATAGTTAGGATTATATTCTATATTGATACATAAAACACACTCAACCACATCAATTTGTACATAATGAATTCAAAAATATATTAAAATTAAAAAAAACAATTGTAATACAGTATTATAAATAAGTAATTTCACCAACGACATGTGACTCAGAAACAAGCCAGATGAATTAAAAGAAAATTGAGATACGACACGCTTGTAACAATAATTAAATTAATACTAATAATAAACATTAACACAAGGTGAAAGACAATTATTTCGTACATAAGATAATAAAAAGTAAATGTAAATTGTCATATGAGATATACATAGTAATGTAAACTATATTGTCAGTAAAACTGATAATGAATATAATGACAATAATATTTGAAACATTAAATGTCAACTAATAAAAGTACATTATTATATTATGATACTAATAAAAAATATCAAATTGGTCATATGTAAAATTTACAAAAATAGTAATAATACCAATGTAATAATGGAATTAAAGATAAAAGTATTTGTTAATAATAAGTGTGTAATATTTATTTATCAGCTAATACTTTGTTCCTTACTCCGGTCTGGAAATTAATGCCTTCCAAACTTTACAAGCAATTTATTAAACTATTAATAATTTTTGGTATACATAATATTTTCATATACATAAACTCTAGGCATATTCATAATAATATTCATGCTTCGAAACACCTCTTTACACGGATCTCTAGATTAAACGTGCTAAATATCGAATTACGCGTTCCTGAAGAATACTCTGTTTGAATATATTCTTAATATATCCAAAGATCAAGTCATAAATCATAATCCTGAGAAAATAGGCGAACACTATTGCGCTGTACACCTTACACAATTCCGCTATCTTCTTTATGGCGGATATGGTGGTATTTAATTTTTGAGCTAGTTCTCAGGTATGAAAGCCTAGATTTAAATTTAAATGCAGTTAGACCTAATAATATAGGTTTTATTTGTCTCATTTATGGATATATTATATATTTATGCATATAATATATATTTATGGATATATTATATCTTTCAGCAGGTCTTTGATGAAGACGTTTCCATATTTTTTAATCCATCCCAGGGCCAAATGAATAAAATTTGCCTAATTCATATTTACTAATAAATTATTGTCTTCGAAGTCACTCATATAACTTGCTGTGGAATTGTTTCTTTTTATTCGAGTGGTTTCATATTTGAATTTCATTATATGAACCCTTTGTTATTTGAACACTTCACTATTTGAACCCTTCTTGAAGAACAGCATTAATTGGCCAATTTCGTGAGATTCGGGTATTAGCTAGTGTACATACAAGTATTGAAAACCAATTTTGAAAGCTTTACTAATACTTCGCTTAATTCTTTTATTAGCTTGGGGTAGAAATATTATAGATCAACTGATGATTTCGGTTTCAATTTTAAAGTATTACAATTATTTCATCTATGTTAAATGGTTCAATTATTTATTCTTTCAAATTTTTGTTAGTATGCAGAGTAATCCAAGACATGGCTGTTTCTTTAGAAGCAGGTAAATGTCTAAAAAAATGTCAGATTAAGAGAAAAATTTCAGATTAAGAGAAAAATTTTCCTTATAACCAACATCTTCCCTAGTGATAATCAATGAACATTCAAAATGTTTAAGCTATGAGTTTCAACACAACTTCGTTCAAAATCTTTTTCGACGTATATATTTACATTAACTGACTTGTTCCTAGATTTTAAATCACGTTTAGTCAAAATGAGTCACCCCTCCCCGCCCCGGCCCCATCTCTGTCCTCTTAAATACAATAGATGGTTACTACTAACAATGTTATGAATCCAGCAATTATTATAAACCATGACTTCATGACATCTATGTAAAACACATCAAGGGAACTGGCCTCTGAACACATATTTATTTGCTGTTCTTACTGTGCTTTATCATAAATCTGAATATTTGCTACGGTACTCATCATACAGCTATGGTAATATCTTGGTTTTTGTCATTCCTTTGAAACTTCGGCTATTCGAGTTACTAAGTATATGGGAATTCACAAAAAAGTATCTTCTTTGTGAGACACTAAACTAACCTCACGCTTTTTTTATTTCCTACATAGCTTAAATTGCATAAATTATTATTTGTTGAATCATTTCAATCAAACAATGCATTCATATATAACTGAGTTACACATTTATTATTAAGAAGTTCCTTTCTTTTCAACATGTTTATTTAAATTATATTTAAATCTAGGAATTCCATGTCCGTGGTGCCTGCTATAATAATATATATCCTGCAATTATTTTTTTTATAAATTTGTTAGGTCAGTTTCTCAGTACCTGAGGTATTATGACTAATACATAGTTTTACCTTTATAAATAAAGTTATGCCTTTAGCAAAGTAGCAATCTTTAATACAAGAGAAGGAAAATCAGCACTTTTAGTTTAACACAGCAGTTATACCTTCCAAATAATTAAAATCTTTTTCCTTTCAATTTTCTAGAAAAAATTAACAATAAGAAAGATTCAATTTTAATAAATTTTAGTGTGGTTACTCAGTTAAAAAGATAATTTTGGGTCACAGAGATCAATTAAATGGTATTATTTAAAAATTGTATAGTGTATATAATAAAATATTACTTTAAATATTTTCAAGATAAAACTAACTTTAAAATTCATTCTATATTGATTGATATGTTGATACAACCGAGTATATATATATATACATATATATATATATATATATATATATATATATATATATATATATATATACTACGTATCTATAAATGTAATAAATTGTTTAACTTCTTAATAAATTTATTTATGAGCGCAACTCCTACTACAAATGTTCCACACACAAGACATTTATAAACATTTAAGGGAGTTGTTTAATTAAATAATGTACAAATGTACATTTTTCAAAACGCATATATTCTCACTATCACATCTTTCACGGATGTAAAAGGCAAAGTAATTACACAAATATAATTAAAATGAGAAATAATATATTTTTGGCTTTTTATATTTACTGTGCTATAAGACCTCCCATTATTATTAGACTTTCAAGATTATAGGCCGACTGGTAGTACGCTATAAGTTCTGATGATCAATCCATAAGACTATTATATAAACAAAAGTTACCCTAAAATGGTTCGTATTGATGAAGGAATTCTGAAAATATAACCTATCATTTGAACACATATGCATATCTAATGCATGTACTCATTAGAAATGCGTCTAAATTATGGTTAGTTAGGGGTCACGTTGACCACTTGTCATGATTTCGTTTGTTTACAGTGAGAATTAGTTTGAAATATGACCCAATAAAATATGGTAGTACCTACTAACGAACCCCGAGGATGTCGTAAATAACTCTTAAACGGAAAAGGATACAATGTCTGATTGAGAAATTTGATTGCGAGTTTAAACTAATTTGATACATCTTTGTAGAGATCATTGGACATATAGCGACAAGTCTTTTGGTCACAAATTGTGACCACGATCATAATGTATGAATTTGGAATTGGCAACAGGAACTATATTCATCATGTTTGCAATCGTTTTAACTTTCTTGCAAGTTTTTTAAAACCAAAAGACGAAAGATACTCCTTAAGAGTAAAGAGTAAATTCAGCGAGTTCGGGCTCGCTTGATTTGTCTTAATGGGTCCTTTGATCACGGGTAGCGACTACACGTAGGTCCGATAATGAAGCTGGAAAGTGGCGTCGTGACTTGCTGAGTACTAACGAGTAAACTCGTTAGCACTCAGTTGTTCACTTATTCAGGAATCGCTGTTAATAATTTGGACTCATTTCACTTACATTTGAAAGTAAAAAAATATATTTATAAATAGATAATAAGACAGGAACGACTCGATCTATCTGTGGGTAGGTATGTAGATCAGTATGTAAAAATTTAAACAAAGGCATAAACAAATAAAATATAAAGCATGTAGGCAAAATATATAAATTTATAAAAATACATGAAGTACTAAATATGTAATACTATATGTAGGTATATTTGAATGTGTTCGTGTTCATTAAATGTCCCAAATAACTGTTTCCATTCTGACGGAAAGATATTATTTTAAATTCTTCGTGAGTCCGTAATAATCTGACTGGCAAAGGGTATCATAAGCACAAAACATGAAAAATTAAACTGTTTAACTAAATACTTGAATAAGTAAACATGGAATTAAAAAAGCACTGAAAAGCAGAGTGAGAAATAAACGAGAACATAGTTGAAACTTTGAGGCATAATATTATTGACAAATACAAATAAATTTACTAAGTACTGCTAATGAACTTACCAAGTACTGCGATGTTTGGAGTCGGTACCCAATTGAATATTCCACATACGTGTCTGTGTATTAGTATAAGTGTTCGTTAGTGAGAATGCAGGAGACGTCGACTCGTCACTAACCTTTGAAAGATTCCCTGAGAGAAAATGTTTATTACATATTGACGATGTATATAATCTAAGAGAAATTTGAGATTAAACAAAATTAAAAATACGGCTTTGCACCAATATTAACTAAGAAACAATGTTTAAAAATAAATATTTTGGACAAGAGAGAAAAGATGTCCCACAACTCTGTATAACTTCATGTTTTAAATAAGCTTACAATAAGCATAAAGTAATTAACAAAAAATAAACTTCCACGAGCTTTCTATTGGTATATATATATATATATATATATATATATATATATATATATATACCAATAAAAAGCATGCAGTGCCCCCGACTTATATTTTAATAGTTAGTGATTAAAAAATGTACGACAACTGACATCTTGCAAGCCACACTTTTTTAAATTAAACTTAATTTTGATTGTTTCTTAAATATAAAACAAATTGTCTTAGATCATAAAAAGTAATTTAGGTTTTTTTATCATAATTTTAAATTTTTCAAATTATTTCATTGTCATCCGTTCTTGATACCTCCTGCTCGTCTAGAAGTGGGTGAAAATTTAATATAAAGATCCATTATATTCCTACATATATACATACGTACATATAAGTGAAGCTAATGGACGCATATCAACAATAAACCTTGTCTAATTTTAACTACATAAATAGTACCATATTCTCAAAAATACCCATGTAACTACGACCAATGTTTTGTGCATATCTCTCGGAGCCATTTTACTTTGCTTTTTAAGGTAGATTTTCTTTAATAATCCACTTTATAGCATAATTCATGCTAACCCTAATGACAACAGGCGTTCATGTATGAAATTGGCTTTAATATGAATATTTTTTAATTACAACTTTTTTACAATATCAAAGTTATTGTAAATAAAAGATGAATCATTTAAAAAAAAAACATAGCAAATAAGAAATAATCACATAAAATAACATGTGGGCCAAAAAAATACTTTTTGACCTTAAAAGTTATGGTCATTGATGATTTCGTCAAAATTAAGAATACTGCACTTTCTGGTATTACTAGTTTTCTGGATATGGTTTAAGCAAAAAAATTTTAAATCTGTAATGTGTCAATAATAAATATATTTTCTTCATCTTCTTTCACTTGTCACATTGCACACTTTTTGGATAAATTATTTTCCACAAGTACGTGGACGTAGACGTGGACGTGTGCGTCTCATTATCGACTATTGTTTAAATTAAAAAAAATATGTGTATATACATATATATGTAGATATATATATACATATATATATATATATATATATATATATATATATATATAAATATATGTATGGATATATATATATATATATATATATATATATATATATATATATATATATATAACAAAATTACTAATATCCCAATTTATAAAAGCCGTAATTAGTTGAAAACACTACAAACAGCTACTTAAGTCTACTTTTTCTGTAATATTTTAGTTTCATTACTTTAACAATTTGTTAGATATTTCGCTTCAATATAAAAACATGAAGTTATTGCATTGTTGTGTTTAAGAAAAGCATTTGAATATAACTAAATTATAACTTTGTAGCAATTTAATTTCGAATTTCATTATTTGAAAAATTGTCATTATTAAAATTAGAATCTTCTCATTCTTGTAATATTTTTATAATATCACCCTATGCTACTGTGGGAGATATGATAATATTGATATTTACACGAAAATAAATATGGCAAAAATAATAAAACCTAAGGTATATTGTTGAGTCAATGACGGAGACACAAGTAAATGAGCCATGGTGTACACATTATAATCCGCTTATTCTTCTAAGCCGTTTTCTATCCTTCGGACATAGGACTCTCCAATGCGTATGTCACTGGTGGTAATGTCTATAATTTATGTCATAGATCAGTGACGAGTTGTTATGGGCAGCAGCGCCAATATTGCGGAAATTTATTAACGCAAGGTGATCACCAACATGCCTGCCCGTCATAGCGATTATTGGTATTACACATTATAATGTGGTACATTGGCTTTCGTGGGCTTCACTGACATACGTGGGTTTCCTGATGTTGCTATAGCTTTAATTATGATGGCGAGAGAGAGCGAAAGAGAGTGAATTAAGTAGAGGGAAAATAATGACGAAATATTAATATATTCTGTCAATGTAATTTTTTTGTTTTTATAGTATCTCTCTATTCCATTCAGAATAATAATATATAAAGAGCATGCACCCTTTTTTTCTCATGCTCTTTATTTATACTCCATCTACGTACATCAGACTTCTCTTAAATATTTCTGTCCAAATATTCATCATGATTTTTGTTACTCATCATGCACCGTGATTTTGTATTATACTCCTTTTTAAAATGTTCATCCACTATGCTGCAATTTTTTCATTCGTTTCAAATCGTCCCTTACATTCTCCTCTCATCGGGCATCATTCGGCGCTTTCTTTTAAGTTGGATTTCTGCATGTCTCTTTTCTTCTCTTTCATAATATTCTCTGTAATCTCACTACTCTGAATACTCAATTACAAGTTATCTCTACTTTCGTTCGCTATATTGTTTTGGTGTAATTATAGCCGAGTTACATAATTTGCCTATAATATTTCCTGTGACATATCGTCCAAATAAAGTTATTTCCCTAGGTGGTAATTAACTTTTTGTGGGCGACATATTATAGGACATGTTACAGGAAAATTATGTTATTATGGTATACATATTATAAGCAAATTAACACATCGTGACATTGATTCTTTCTTCGTAAATTGTAAAAAATTCGTTCATAAATCCAAGTATCCTAAATGGTGTGTTACGGGTAATTATCCTGTAATCGAAAAATAAGAGGTTATTATCCACAGCCATGCAAAATAACATTCGCGCAATCAGGACCAGAACAAGTCATTGTTGGATACTAGCTTATTTTAAAATTGAGCTTGTTGCTCTGATTCCATTTTAAGGTGGAAACAACCTCTCATTGAAGCAATCAACAATCGTATCGATTACTCATAGTCAGAAGAATTTCAAATTGTTAGGAAACAGCTGATATTTTGCCGTATTTGCCAGTAATATTTGGACTTTTATCATTAAGACCTATTGCTTAGAGCCGGAGGATGAGACTTAGGGCTAAGAGGCTAGGCCGTGCCTACGTTATGTCCTTAGTCTATCTCAGTAGAAACGTCGATAAATAATGAAAGGTTCATAATAGTAGAACGCCTAGAGAGAAATTCACGTCGACGTCGACAGTGCGTGAGTTGGGTCTAAATTTGCATGAAAATATATCTATGTAAGATCAGCTCAGAAATTTTAGCAAAGGTGGATCGCGCCGTTACGGGTATACAGCTGATTATTTTGGACGTCGACTGTCCTCCATATAACTAAGAATCAAAACCAATCTTCCAAGAAAAGTCAATATAACTAAGAATGAGACGAAAATTGTATCGTAAGGCGAATGTCAATACCAATTCTTTTTTCAACTGAAGATCTAGTCGAACATCATTTAATATGTTTTCAATAGGTATAAAGCAAGTTAGCAAAACTTAAGCAAATTTTCCTTTGTACAGTAAGTAGAGTCCTACTCTTGATACCAATACGAAGTGCGTAGGTATCAACCGTAGGACAATTTGTTAAGAAAACCGAATTTTATAGTTTTCAAATACCAAAATTAGTATTTGCAGCTTCCGATAAAAAACTTAATTCCCAATAAGTCTTCCATTTTAAATTGACTTATCAGCAAATTTTATTTCAAGGGACAGAGGAAGGGATGGGACAAAATTAGGATCGATATGTTAAAATGAACATTAAATCAATAATGTAAAATTATTCCACGGCTCTTTCCTTTCAATATCTTAAACTTAATTCAAAATGATTAAAAAAAGCTATTTATAAGTTAACTAAAATTTTCCAACCCTTTTTCATGAATAAATTGACATTGTTGAGATTTTCGCTTTTCGAATCGCGTAGCCATTTCCGCCCACTTCTCCTTGTTACTATGGACTATAAAAATATTGGGAACTTTTATACGGGAATATATTTTTATTTAAGGTATACTGTACGAAGTGAAGATTTGTGATATGTTTATTCAAATGAAATTGGAACGAAACATATAGATTAATAAATACATGTTTGTACATTAAGATGGGCTGAATTGTTCTCTCCATTACCGGTAAGAGTAAAGAAAAATAATACCAAATTTGTGTTCTGTATTTAGTAAAACATTGAATAACATAACTGATACAAATAAATACATTGTTTCCATCACCATAGTTAATAGATACTAAAAAATTGATTTTGGCATTCTACAGATTATTTATATGACAATTAGGACGTAGTACTAACGTACTGTATAGATATTTTATATGACAATTAGGACGTAGTACTAACGTACTGTATAGATATTTTATATGACAATTAGGACGTAGTACTAACGTACTCTATACGAAAATTATAGCGTAGTATTAACTAGTACTAACTTATTTTAATCAAAACAAGGATGGTATTTCTTGAGGTACATCAGTTTCGAAAAGTATTAAAAACAAAAATATACATAATTCAATTCCATTAATTTATACTATTGCTCATTTATGCATATAATAAAATCCTAAGTAAAAAGGGTATATACATAGGATATTTTTAACTAAAACTAAGTCATACCTACTAAAGACACGCTACTAAGGGCAAAACAACAGTTTTTAGAACTTTTGTCGGTTTGTCTGTTTCATTGTTTACGCTAATCTCTGCGACGGCTGAATCGTTTTGGATACGGTTTTTAGTGATGAAGTTATATTAACTTGGGCTAATATTTAGGTTTAGTTTCATTTCAATCGGTTCACAAATAAAAAAAGATATATCAATCTTTAATTTACATTCGTTATGCGGGTTAATATTATAACTGGAACTGATTTGGCTACCAACGCCATCTATTGGCATTTTCATTAAAATTTATGTTCATAGAGTCCTGTTGAAAAAAGAAAAAAAAACACGAAAAAATTCCTAATTACTTTTCTAACTAGGAATTCAATACGATCTAAGTCGAGACACAGGTAGTATAGAATATTGGTAGAGAAAAGGTAATAAGGAAAATGTATATACTACTACCCTGCCATTTACCTTGCTTGATTACATTTTCAAATGATATTTTTTTCACATTGCCATACATATCTCAGCTTCATTGATCTTTTTATTTTTTCCTATTAAACCAAGTTTTGGAATGCAAGTCAAGCCTTGTATTTCCCCACATAATCTTACGGAAAAATATACAAAAAAATTACATAAACTATCAAGCTAAATTAAGTTAAAATATATTTTTAATTCAATTAAACTTGGGTATTTTTTTTTAGTTAGTTTCTTTATTAGATTTTTCAACTTTACGTAATTAATAAAAACGCACGATAGTTGAGTGATCATTACATAGAAAACACGTGATTAATGGTTTGTTCTATTCCGTAAATAAACACGTTAGTCCAGCAGTATTTATAATATTTACGCTCGATAGGTATCTCTCATTAGTGATTTAAATGACGCAGACGATTAAATATTCTGCTATGCCTTTAAATTCTCCAATCATTAAGACAGTGGTATAAAAGCAAATAAAGTAAAACTCCCAATTCTGTACTAGGTTAACCTATATGCATTTTGAATTGAAATTCGGGAAACCTAGTAACTTCTAGGATATATCCAACACACCCTTGATTACAATCCACTATGTACTTAAAATTGTATAAATCTCGAAATCGAATACGCGACGAAACGACTTTTGTTAATAACTAAACTACCAGTATATATTTGAATAATAATGAACTATACAAATTATTTTTAAACATATCGTACCAAGTAGCAACTTCGACGGGATGTTATTCAATATATACAATTTCTTCAGTGCTCAATGAAAACAGATAAAAAATACTTGTAGAAAATATATATGTACCGCTATTCCGTTCTTGAAATTAAACACAAAGTATATTTTGTAACTAAACGCAAAAATATACAAGAATAAATATTAAAATAAAATATTTGCCACCGCGTTATAAAATGACGACAATATCAGTACCAGTAATTAATTAAAATTTTCACGGTCTTAATTTTGTTTCATGGAATATTTCACTCAATTAATTTCAATAAAATCAAAGTTACGAGCCCAGTTAATTGAAAATAAATATAAAGAATGTATCTCAATTATTCATGAGACAAAAATGTAGATAAATCCAGAAGCAAATGTCAAGTAAATCTTTCAACTTTTTCCCTGTGCACAAAGTTATTAAAATTGATAAAAAATCACCCTCCGAATCAGATCGAATGTAAATTTTAGAAGTAAACCTACCTTCCATTTTATACATTAATGATAAAAATTATCTCTGCATATCAACCCAATATCTACAAAAAACCCTTGGTAAGCACAATCACGTTCCCCACTCAACTTGTCGATACTCAGTCCACCCGTACACTGACAGACACAGACTAAATAATTGAATGAGCCATCACGGCAGCTGTCTGTGCGTCACTTGACAACCCACTCGACTGTAATTGAAACGTATTGCGGATCCGACCCTAACACCCGAGGTTGATATCGTTAAGAAGGCGATGGTAATGACGTAGTACTCGGAAAATATTACCTTCTATGATGAATTGATATAATGCGCGGTTAATTGTGTTATCCCACGCCAGTTCAACCGCGACGTAGAGACCCACGGTTTTGACGTAAAGGTATTTTATTTTTTTAGTAGGCATGTGATCGAATGCATCATTTTCATGTAGTAATATTACTTAAGAACTGTTCTATACCGATGCACTGACTAGTGTATAACTAATTTAGCGTTAATTTTGTAGAAATTCATTATTCACAATTAAATGAAACTACGTGATGTGGTATTATTTCTACTTTCTTCAAGTTCTTTACCACGACCTAGGAATCTTTGCTAGTAGCCCACTTGAAGATGTAATACAACGAAACCTAGGTCGTGGTAAAGAACATAAAGAAAGTAGAAATAATACTACATCACGTAGTTTCATTTAATTCTGTATATTATTAAAATACTTACAACCTTTATTCCTCAATTGGATTATAAAGACATCTTTAAATTACTATAAACATACGCACTAACTGAAGATTGGTGTATTTACCATAAATATGGTATAGTGTTCTCATATTCCAAGTAAATATATTAAGGCCCTTCTTAAACATAAGTCCTAATCGCGCGTTCCATCTACATCCTTGTTTCAGCTAGTGGTAGCTCTGTTCTGATCTCACTTATCCGTCAGCGTTCTAACATTCAGAATACATGATCATTATATTTTCATATAAATTTTATACAATGTTTCAAGTCACTATTTATCTTCTTTCGAATTAACATGGAATGAATTTTTCTTATCGTTGAGATGTTAGTTCACGTTATTCATGCTGTTTGGACTGTTATTATTTGGTTTCCTCACTTTCTTAAATCTAATATTCTTAAGTTAAACAGGATGGAATTTAAATATAAACTCAAGTAAAAATTACGCATCCCAGATCAAGCATTGATGCCTTTTTCAAAATTTGTTTCCGAGTACGAGATTTGTTTACGAGAATTCGTTCCACGCTTGTGGTTACTTCGATCGAGATCTTCCTCATGATTCTCATAGCTAAATTATATTTGTTTATCTAGGTTAAAGTTTTTCTCTGCATGCTGCAACTGATTTAAGATCGATTTTGTATCTGAAACCGTTTGCCAAAACTTTAGTTTTGTTGACTTTCATCTTCTTACTTCCCATTTTTCTTCAAGTTTCTTGCTATTCTGTGTATGTTATTGGTTAATATTATGCGTTATCTGCCACTCTGAAATAACTCATAGTTTTAAATTTATTTTAATTTTTTCTCTAAATAATTTCGGTTATATCTCACATTATTGGTATCTACAAATGGATATTCTCGCAAATGGTGCTAGTTTTACATGGATGTCCTGACTCAAAGGGATAGAAATATTTATATATTTGGGCAAGATTTTAGCTTGATCAAGTGGAGTCAATTGAATAAAATTGTTAGGTCTAAAGCTCCGAGGTACATTTATATTTCAAAAAGGTTTAGTTATATGGAATTAATTATAGAGCAAATACTATTCCTGTGTTTCCAAAAAAAAACCAGGTAACAAAAATGTTTGTTAGAAAAGTCATTGTAGATGGGTAGTTTATTTTTAATTTCATCTCTGTATTAAGATTTCTTTTAAATAATGTCATAAGAACAAAGACACATAGTAATAATATTATATTACGTTATGAAATATTCAGTTTAATTTAAAAATAATTTTAAAGTAGTTATGATGTCTGGTATAGACCAAATATCATACAAGAAACCGTTGCTCGATGTAAGTTAAATAGGCATAGTAAAAATACTAGCCCGTAAACATAGTTATACATACGCTAACTGCAAATAGCTCCGAAAGCACAAAAGATGAAAAAACAGCATAAAATATGTCATAAATGTTATTAATAATTATGTTGAATTTTATTTGTGAAATGTAGAATTCCAGATGAGTTATGGGTATGTATTTGGTAACAATTACTATTTGGCATCCGTTTTAAAAATATTTAGCAGAAAACTACATTGTACGGCAAAAGTTAGAATGAAATAATAATATTTATATTATTTCATATGTTTCAATGCACTTCTTACTCGGTTTTTAATTCAATTCATTTAATTTTATTATAATAAAGTTTTTTTGCCATAAAATTAATACGTGTTTTTCACTTATAAGTTACTTATTTACATTCCATAATTTCATTTTTCGATACATCCCTATTTCCATCATTGCAACGAAAAGATAATGTCGCAGGTTAACTGAGTAATGAACGAAACGTACCAACAAGGTAACAGCGATATATGAGTACACTAATCTAGAAGTTACTGTAATCTGACCTAATTTATAGGTATAAAATGTAATTCATATTATACAGAAGTATTGTATTTAAAAATAAATATTTTAGAAACTTTTGTTACACGAAATTTGTAGCTTACACCGACAATAAATGATGATCTTAACTCTAGCGCAAATTTAAAAAATATTTCATATTAAGCTTTTTCAAAACTTTGCCGAAGTTTTCAGAGAAATATCTTAAGTACTCGATAATGTATAATGTAAGTATAGACAAACTTTGAAATAAATGATTGAAAGATGATTTCGTAATACACTGTAGCAAGGATAAAAACTTTACTAAGAAATCGTAACTGAGTTAGTCAGTTAAGTTAGTTATAACAGATTATCGACAGTTAGGTCGACCGTTACTCTCTTCTCTTTGTCTATAAATATTTCTTTTGGCAAGTCAAAATATATATATTATAGGCATTCATGATATATTATTTTCTTTATATTATCCTAACTCTATCGATAAAATTATTGACCTCAGTGTCAGTTATTCGACATTAAAATATTCCTTTAATGGTAAGCAAAAAAATACAATTACCCTTTGACATTCCGGTCTGTTCTTTGTAAATAATGGGAAGCTTTACAATACTTAATGAGTCAAAGCTTCTGTAACGAACGGCGAAAAAATTGGTAAATAACTAGATACAAGCAATTGATACACGAAGCGCCCATAGTCAATCACGCGAGGAGATTTCTAGTTATGCGAATATCTAAGCTGGTAAGCATATTTCATATCGGCTTAAGCCTGTTTTGGGGAACCCACGTAAAGTAAGGGCTGAACGGAAAAACATCCATTCCAAGTAGTATTAAGACAAAAAAAGAAAATTTTGCCACATTTTTCATATTCTAATAAAATATTCTAACAACCGTAACAAAATTTAATTTCCATTTGCGCTCATTTTTTATTAACTTTTTTCCATCTATGTATAGTCAGGCTTATCGTTCGAAAAGGCTAATTGGAAGGATCTCATAAATATATTTTTCATAATTTCTAATAATATATTTTCAGAGTTATTCTGAGAAACGTGCAAAAAAGATATTCCCTCACCCTATTTCCGAAACTACTCAATCTAGTATTGGGCAAAATAGGATTTTTAGTAGCCTATGCAAAGGTTGTCGGAAAATAATTGCAATGATGATGCACTGTGATTCACACCTACTTAAGAATAATAGGTGATATGTTTATGCGTCGGGAAAAAATAATATTTGTAAATAGTTTAATAGAAATGTTATTTTCTTTCAACATATATCGCCTAAATGTATACGGAATCCTTGTAGTACTAGTTCTACTCGTGGTGATCAGATTTATTTTCACTACAATTTCGGAAACTCACGTTTTATGTCTTCTAAATATTACAGCATACGATAAAAATTACAGAAGTTATCTGATGTCTGCTAGCACAGAAATTAATGCTTTCTTTTATTTTTTACATTCACATTTTTCATTCAAATCAAACTTTATGCTAAAATCCATTTTCCTCTGCCACTTATATCATAAAAAAAATATCGCTTAGAGTAATTTTCTGCAGAAAATTAATAACGTAAATCAGATAACTTTATTTTGAATATTTATGCTAAAATGCTTTATTATCAAGCGGGAATGGCGCTTTCGGAATACAGAACTTACTGCTGTTGTTGAATGTGAAAACTTACACAAAATGTGACTTTTATTACTCGTCATACGGAGTCGATTATCTCGTGTCAATTAAACTTATGGTACAAATATGATAGGACTCTTAACAAAATATGGTAAAATCGACTAATATTTAAATACGATAAGCTATTAAATTATTATTTCTCATCTTGTAATCATAATGCATTAGTATATACACTTGTGAATGAAAATTATTCGTAAGTAAAAACCTACCCAACTACTAAAATAAATTTCATCATGTGTACTGAAAAAGCTGAATGAAGAAAGTTAATAATTCATTTGGCAGTCGCTCCTTTGACAGTTTGTTAAGGTACCGTTGTATTTAATATTAATTTACTTGATAAATTTTATATGCAACTAGTTTTATACATGTTAGCATGGTGGCAAATTATGACTAGACTTTTGAAAAATAAATTTAATAGCTATTAACAGTCAAAATGTTTTTAACGCTCACATTTAACAAGTTACCAGACCGCTTTGACATGCAAGTTACAATTTTGATAAGTAAGTCCCAAACTAATGTCAGATAATACTTTGTTATAATTTTCTTTATCAATTTTAATAAAGAAAGAAAAAAAGGTTTACAGAATTTCACACCTCGAAAGAAAAAAAAAACTCTTTAAACTAACTTGCTTGTCCGTCGACATGCCACGGCGGTATTTATCAGAAATTGTTTGACGTCGAAATTTGAACTTGGCATATAAAAAACCCATAATATCTCACACATATTTCGATAGCTAATACTCAAATTTATCAGGGACAGGACAAATTAAAATATTCGAATTGTTTAATTCTATTTATAGTGCGTATCGTTTGAAAGGGCTAGTTATTAGGGTTCAAAAATAAAAATTGAAAAATCATTCATAATTGCCTGTAATATGTCTTGAGAGATGTATACAAAAATGGATATAATGGAATTGTATAAAAAAATCTCCATTCCTTATTTCCAAAGTTTCGTAATCTAAAGTTATAAAATTATGGTTTTCAGAAACTTACGCACAGGATGTTAAAAAACTATCGCGATAATTCTAGATGTCACAATTTTTTAAATACGGACCATGTTTTACGCCTGTGAAAGATATGGCAAGCAATATATTCGTGTTGAGAAATATTAATATTTTTAAATAGTTTAATATACTTTTAAATACTTTGTACCTTTAAATATTTATAACCGCCTTATTTTGTACGGAACCTTTTTAATGTGAGTTCCTCATAGGTTTTTATCATAATAGCCTATGTTTCTTTCACAGGTTTTTTTTTCATAATTACCTGTAAGTTATGTTAAAGACGTATTTACCAAATTCCGCCAGTCGAAAATAGATTGTTAGGAGTCATAAAATCATTAATGCGATGATAAACCAAATTTATACCCAATGCGTATTATCTTGATTGCTTACATAATAAATAAAATTAAAATAAAGATTTTATGTTTATTACGTAACCAGCTTTATTAATTTTGTGTTATTAAATTTACATGGATACACCAATAACTGACCTTAGTATTTTTCGAGTTTTATTTCGTATGTCACCTGTTGACCAGGCCAACTAACCAGAGTAGATTGTGTACAATGGTTTATCTTTCACGTGGGGTTCTATTGTGGAGGTAATAGTTGTTAATGGACAGCATTCAATAACTAAAATTTAAAAAAAAACGAAAGAGTAGGATAATCGCAAGGTAAATATTTTTAAACTCAAAAAAGGCCTACACGAATGCGTCAAGCAAAATATGAGATTAATAATTATAAAAAATTACCAAAAATACTAATTACTGGAGTTGCTACATTTCCCGTGACTCTTCTCTTTCCAGTCTAATACATGTGTCATGTGAGGTTCAATTCTTACACTACTCGTGGATTGGATAATACAATCATAGTGCAACTGGAATATCGAAATAAAAAAAATAAATAAAACTGCTCAATGTTGACTACATTTCATCTTTATTACAACTATATGAAGTTAATTAATAATAAAACACCGTCTTAACTAATATTCAGAATTCTTATTAATTTAATGGAATTATGTTAGGCTTCAAGACATAATGAATCACAATACTGAAAACTCTTAATACTGAAAGTGATCCTCTAATTTCTCTTTTTTTTATTTGCTGGACAGATTTTAAACTAATAAAATAAATGTTTGTACGAAATAGATTTTGAAATTAAAAATTGGCGAAATAGTTATTTACGGTGCTGCAAAATTATTTATTTATGAATAATTTATTTGAAATTTCACTAGAAAAAAACGTACAAACACAACTAAGAACCAAATAGTTTTATTGTGCGCTTGGTATAATAATTCGTATAGTACATAAATAATTAGACTTCATGTGTGAGAGAACTATATTTTTCGATATTACTGTAAGAGAAGGATGTCAGGATTGGCCAATCCAAAAACAATTATTGCAAAAATTTTTTATTAAACTACGTCGGCAAAAATATATCATACTTTTGTCTCTATGCGTAATTCATATTTTATCTGAACTGAGTTGGCCTTGTTAGTTTATAACTTTTTGACTTATTAATATATATCTATTACCATTTTATTTTTAAGGGTGGGATATCGTCATGACGATATTATAAATGTTCCTTGTTCCACTACAGTCACTGACAGCTGTGTTCACTTTTCTAATCGTCCCTACTTTTTGGAAAACAGCGACAGCCTTATTTGCTTTCATGATATATAATATACATCTCTAAGTACAGTATTAATGTTAATCACAAAGTGGAAGGTTGGAACTTCATATCAAATTAAATTAGTAACTAGTTCAACACCGAGGCTTTCTAAAATTCACTTATTCCGCTAGTTGAATAAACCAAAAAATTAGCGTAATAAAGGATAATGTTTTTAGGTGAGCGGTTTTTCGTAATATTATTTCCTAATATTAATATTATATACGCCTCCTGCCATTGCGGGATGCCTATTTCGAATACTTTCGATTTTTTGCTACACGCAATATTTAAGTTATTTAAGAATATTGACATAAAAAATAACCTGTAATTTGGAAATATTATTACACCCAGAGGCAATATTCTTATATCAAAAAATAAAAGGTAATATTATTATACCGAAAAACAACAATATTTTTTTGGTTTTCTAAACTAAATGGTCACGAAATCCAAATCTAGCTAATTTTTCTGATATGTTTATCTATCTTTTCCGAGTAAACATAGATATTCAACTATCATGATAAAAGAAGCAATAAATATATTCAACGTCTTTAATGCTTTTTGCCATTGACTCTAAATAAAATTACATACAATTTACAAATAATTACAATCAACGTCTGGAAATACATAACAAAATTTTATTTTCCTTCTCTGCCATCCTAACTCCTATTTGTGTTTTCACTTATACTTGTTGTCCTGATAAAGTAAGAAAATATACTGTTAAGACGAATGAAGGACAAAGTTGCAGTACTTAGAATACATTGAAACATAACTGATGCCACTCTGCCTTGTACAATCGCCGCATAAGGGTGGAGTACTAGAGACTTCTCATAAGACGGGCGTTGTCTTTTTCTCGCATGATTTACGCCATTTTTTTTATGTCTATACAATGTCGACATCTTTTCGCATTTTCTCATTATATTTTTAATAAACTTAGAAATATTAAAGTAAATAATCAAGAAATAAAACTGTTGTGGTGCTTAATGTTAAGAGGAAAAAAATTTCCTCGCGTGGGTTACTCTACATCCTTCTTTTTTTTAGTTTTATATAAACACAATATCTATTCAGTCTTAAATTTTGCTACTTTATTTAAAATAGGCCTTAATTTATTTATAACAAATATTCAAGAAATAATATCGTTTTTATCTCCTCGACCTTAACGCGAATGATTTTTTCCTGTAATATTTTCCTTTATCCTCATTTTTTTAACTTTCATTTTAACACAATGTAGACAAGCTTTCGAATATTTCCATTGTACTTTAAATAAAGATAAAAATATTTAGAATGAGTAACTAATCATTCATGAACGTTTTGAGCTTAATAAATCAATAAACGTAAAATTTGTTTAGTGAGTCTATTCATTTTGCCTATTATGTCAACGTCTTACCGTATTTCCTACATATTCCTAAAAAGATTTGCAAAAAATCAACCATAAGTTGATCGTAGATTAATAAAAAGCTAATCGTCACTTTTATAAGGCTATCACTACAAATTCATCGAAATAAAAAAAAAATAGATCTATAAAAAATTTACCTATGAAAATTTTTTCATCGTCTATCTCTTTATATAAAAGTCCATCCGCCAGCAGCAAATTCTCCACGTTTTCTAAAATAAGCGCTACATTTTACTGTATTTATATTCGGCTGAAGCAGGATAGGCATGGCAAAAAGTAAAGCTAAACTTTTTCCAATTTTCTTATTTCAAGACATAGTTATTGTATATGACTCATATACATAGAATAATTAATTAAACATTACTAGAGAGAACATTGAACTTGACGTTATTTTTTTTACTCTACTCGAAATACAAAAAAAACTAGGCATTAAATTTATTACTGAATAATAGTTCAATTTAGTTCAATCTGAAAAAAAAAATTCTCATTATTCATAATTATTTATCTTTTTCGTACACAAGATACTTCAATAACAAGATATTCAGCGCTGGTCGGGGGAATAACCCGCGAACAGCTGCGAAGATATCTAGATGCCCGGGTGGATGGAGCGAGACAAATATTAAATGTGTTAAAAAAAGTTATGTGTAATATTTTTTTGCACTCAATTAGAAAAAGGGTGTGTCTTATGTTTAATTTCAACGACAATCTATTCTTTTATAGTCAACGAATAGCGTCTTTCTTTTTCCGACATATATATGTACACATATATATATATATATATATATATATATATGTATGTATATATGTATCTATATATGTATATATATATATATATATATATATATATATGTATATATAAACATTTAATTATTTACATTAATCAATTATAAACATTTCAACAACAATCAATTAAATCATTTACAAATCTATATTTTTCACAACGCATATATTTTGACTTCCACGTCTTTCACGGTAGTAAAAGACAAAGTAATTATACAAATATAATTCCTCACGGAATGAGAAATAACTTATTTTTGGACTTTTATATTTGCTTATGCTATAAGAACTCCTGTTATCATTCGACTTTCAAGATTACAGGCCGACTGGTACTACGCTATAAGTTCTGATGATCAATCTGTAAGACTATTATATGAATAAAAAGTTACCCTAAAAGGTTTCGTATTGGGGAAGAAATTCTGAAAATATAACCCATCAAATCGACACGCATGCATTTCTAATGCATGTACGCATCTCCAAATTACGGTTAGCTAGGCGACACATTTTTGTCGGAAATGGATACAACATCTCGTTGAGAAATTTTATTGCAAGTCTAAACTAACTTGATACATCTTTGTAGAGATTATTAGTCATACAGCGATAAGTCTTTTGGTCACAAATTGTGACCACGATCATAATGTAAGAATCGGGAATCGGCAAAAGGAATTCCTCAATGGTCAGAACTATATTCATCATATTTGCAATCGTTTTAATTTTCTTGACAAATTTTTTGACCATAAACAGTGGCCAGGGTTTAACTGTGGAACCATAAAACAAAAGATACTACTTAAGAGTAAAGAGTAAATTCAGCAAGTTTGAGATCGCTTGATTTGCCTTTGATCACGGGTAGCAACTAGGCCCGATAATAAAGCTGGAAAATGGCGGCGTGAATTGCTGAGTACTGACGAGTAAACCCAGTAATTCACTCGCTCAGGAATTGCTGTTAATAATATGGACACGTTTCACTTACATTCAAAAGTAAAAAAAATAAATTTCTGAATAGATAATAACACAGGTACTAATCGATATATCTGTAGGTATGATTGACATAGGCATGAACAAATAAAATATAAAGTATGTAGGCAAAATATACGAATACATGAGGTACTAAGTAATATATTGCTATATGTAGGTATATTTGAATGTATTCTTGTTCACTAAATATCGCAAATACCTGTTTTCATTCCAAGAAAAGAGATATCATTTAAATTTTTTCTTGAGTCCGTAATAATCTGGTAGAAAAACATATCATAAGCACAAAAAATAAAAAATTAAAACTGTTTAACTAAATACTTGTATAAGGAAACATTGAGTAAGAAAAGCACTGAACGAGAACTTTGTGGCATAATATTATTGACATATACAAATAATTTTGCCAAGTACTGCTAGTGTTAGCGATGTTTGGAGTCGGTGCCCAATTGAATGTTCCACATACGTGTCTGTATGTTAGTATGTGTTCGTCAGTGAGAATGCGGGAGACGTCGTCACTAACCTTTGAAAATGTCTGTTACATATTGTCGACTTATTTAATCAATGTGAAATATGAGATTAAAAAAAATTAAAAATACGGTTTTGCTGCAATAGGAACTAAGAAATAAACCTTTAAAAATAAATATTTTGTTCAAGCGCGAATAGATGTCCCTCAACTCTGTATAACTTCATGTTTTAAATAAGCTTACAATAAGCATACAGTTATTGACAAAAAAATAAACTTCTATGTAATAAAAAACACGCAGTGCCCCCGACTTGGATTTTAATAGTTAGCGATTAAAAAATTTACGACAACTGACGTCATGCACCACACACTTTTTACATTAAAGTTAATTTTAATTTTTTTTAAATATACAAGAAATTTTCTTAGATTAAAAAAAAGTTTTTTAGGTTTTTCACTATAATTTTAAATTTTTTAAATTATTTTATTGTCATCGGTTCTCGATACCTGCTGCTCGTCTAGAAGTGGGTGAAAATTTAATATAAAAATTCCATTATATTCCTACATATATACATATATACATATAAGTGAAGCTAATGGACGCATGTCAACAATATTCGTTGTCTAATTTTACCTACATAAATAGTACTATTTTCTCAAACATACTCTTGTAACTACGAACAATATTTTATATATATTTCTAGGAGACATTTTATTTTGCTTTTGAAAGTAGATTTTCTTTAATAATCCACTTTATAGCATAATTCACGCTAACCCTAATGACAACATACTTTCATGTTTGAAATTGGCTTTAATGTAAATATTTTTTAAATACAACTTTTTTAGAATATCTAAGTTATTGTAAATAACATTAAAATGATTTAGTAGTACTTTTTAAAAATTATAACGAAAAAATGATTCACTTTAAAAAAACATTAAAAATAAGAAGTATGTAAATAAGAATAATATGTAGACCACGAAAATACTTTTTGACCTTAAAAGTTACGATGATTTGATCAAAATTAAGAATAATGTACTTTCTGGTGTGACTAGTTTTCTGGATATGGTTTAAGCAAAAAAATTTAAATTCGGTAACGTGTCTATTGTAATTTTTATTAAGTGAATACTCCTTTAGCCCTTTAGAATATTATTTATTATTCGTCTTCTTTCACTTGTCTTCTTTCACTGCATTGCACTCTTTTCTGGACACATTATTTTCCACAAGTATATGCTGTACCTTCTGTATGTGTGTCTGTTATTATTGACTAGTGTATCAGTCCCCAGTTACGCCATAGAAGTAATTACAATTCGTGTAATTTTAAAGTAATCAGCTTAACTAATGTGGCTTTTTGAAGTTTTGGTCTAAAATCCACCTGTAAATAGGCCAAATTTTTTCATTTTTATTCATACTTTTATCAACTATTATTATTTTCCGGAATATCTAAAATATCTGTAGTTTATAGACATGTTTTTTATTAAATACTAAATTTGGTTGAAGTGGATAGTGCAATGCGGTATTAATAAATATTGAAATTATTATATATCTATATCTGTTTATACTACAGAATCTAAATCTGTTAAACTACATAAGAATGAAGTTAATAATAAATTACTTAAAATTTCCATAATAATATATTTTTGAAACGTTTTCTTTTTTCATAATTTGAGACACAACCGCTCGACATTGGCGAGGTCGCTTTTATGAGCGCGATTGCCATATCGTGTTGTGTTGCTAAGCTACTTACCCCACGTATCCACCCCGCACCGCTGCACTGCTGAACTACATATGAACTGTGATGATAACCGTAGTTAAATTACTAATATTTTATATATATTTCAAAATTACTAATATTTTATAAATGCCGTAATTAGTTAAAAACAGCTGCTTAAGTCTACTTTTTCTGAAATATTTTAGTTTCACTATTTTATCAATTTGTTAGATTTTTTGCTTCAATAAAAGACATGAAGTTATTGCATTGTTGTTGTGTCAACAATACTCGTTGAAAAGAATTTAAATATAACTAAATTATAACTTTGTTACAATGTAATTTCGATTTTCATTATTTGGAAAATGTTATTGTCACCATTGGAATATTCCTATTCTTGTATTATTTTTTTAAATGTTACCCTACCCTGCTTTGAGAGATTTATGATAGTATTAATATTGATACGAGAATGAATATACCTGAATATACCAAGAATAATGACGTAAGGGAAATTGTTGAGACAATGACGGTGAAAAAGTAAATAGACCATGATGTTCAAATTATAATCTGCTTCTTCTTCTTAGCCGTTTTCTATCCTTCGGATATAGGACTCTCCAGTGCCCACGTTACTGGTTGTAATGTCTATAATTTATGTCACAGATCAGTGATGGGTTGTTATGGGCAGCTGTGCCCATGTTGCGGAAATCTACTGATGCAAGATCATCACCAACATGCCTGCCCATCACGGCGATTATTGGTATTACACATTATAGTGTAGTACATTAGCTTTCGTGAGCTTCGTTGACATACGTCGGCTTCCTAATGTTGCTATAACTTTAATTATGATGGTGAGCGAGGCAGAGAGAGAGAGCGAAAGAATTAAGTAAAGGGGAGATAATGACGAAAGATGAATAAACTCTATCAATATAATTTTCTTCTTCTTATAATATCTCTCTTTTCCATTCTGAATAATAATTTGTAAACAGATTCATTTTTCACGAATATAGCTCCCAGACACTTTTTTTTCTTTACCTCTTTATTAAACTCCATCTACGTATATCAGAATTCTCTTTAATATTTCTGTCCAAATATTCATCACGATTTTTGATTTTCATTATTCATCGTAATTTTTTATCACACTTAATTATATAAAAAAATGGCAGCATGTTATTCATCATGGATAGAAACATGTTGAATAACACGGTGTAATTTTTTTAAATTGTTCCAAACAATCTCTCACATTCTCCTTTCAGCGGGCATCATTCGGCGCTTTCTCTTAAGTTGGATCTCTGCATCTCTCTGTTCCTCTCTTTCATAATATATTCAGTAATCTCACTACTTTGAATACTCGATTAAAAATTATCTCTACTTCCGTTCTTATACTTCACTATGTTGTTTCGGCTTAAAAATAACCGGTTTATATAATTTGCCTGCAATAGGTCCTGTAACATATCCTCCAAATAAAGCTATTTACCTAGGTGGTAACTAAATTTTTGTGGACATGTTACAGGAAAATTATATTATTGTGATATACATGTTATAAGCACATTATTACATCGTGGCATTGATTCTTTCTTCGTAAATTGTAAAAAAACTCGGTTAAAAAACCGATTATCCTAAATGGCGTCTTACGCGTAATTGCCAACGTCTCCCTGAAACAACGTCTCCCTGGAGCAATCAACAATCGTAACGATTACTCATATTCAGAAGAACTTCAAATTGTTAAGGAACAGCTGACATTTTGAGTGTTGGCCACTAATGGTTGAACATTTATCATTGAGAACTATTGCTCAGAGCCGGAGGATGGAACTTAGGGTTAAGAGGCTAGGCCGTGCCGACTTTATGTTCTTAGTCTGTCTTAGTAGTAGTAGAGAGATCGACAAGTAATAAGAGGGTCATAATAGTACAACGCCTAGAGAGAAATTCATGTCGACGTCGATGGTGCGTGAGTTGGGTCTAAATTTGCATGAAAATACATCTATGCAAGATCATCTCAGAAATTTTAGCAAAGGCGGATCGCGCCGCTAAGGGTATACAGTTGATTATTTTGGATATGATTGTGAATTATCCCATAGACCGACGTCGGTAGTCTTAAATAAGTTAGAATTTATACTATAATCCACATGAAAATTTTTTATTATCATATAACTAAGACTGTGGCGAGAATGTCATCATACGCCTTGACTAAATGTGAATCCTAATTTTTTTTTCCGCTGAAGCTCTATTCATTTTACGTCTTTATCGTATTAGGTATAAAGCGAGTTAGAAAAACTTAAGTAAATTGTCCCTAGTGCAGTAAGTAAATAGGAAAATTGTCCTACTGCAGATAGGCAGTGGAGCGCGTAGGTATCAACCGTAGGACAAGTTGTTAAGAAAACCAAATTTAAAAGTTTTCAAATACCGAAATTGGTATGTGCAGCTTCCCATAAAAAATTAATATTCCCAATAAGACCTTCATTTCATATTGATTTATCAGCAAATTTTATTTCAAGCTTTGAGCACCAAATAAAGATCGATATGTTAAAATAAATATTAAAAATATTCCTTGATCACTTCCTTTTATAATTTATATCCAACTTAATTCAAAATAAATTTTAAAAAATCTTTTCACAAGTTAACTAAAATTTTCCAACCCTTTTTCATGAATAAATTAAAATTGTTGACATTTCCGCTTTTGAAATCGCGTTGCCATTTTCCCCCACTTCTTTTCGTTACTGTGGACTATAAAGATATTTGAAACTCTTATGCAAGAATATCTTGTTACGTAATATATATCGGAAGAAGTGAAGATGTGTGATATATTTACGTAAGTGAAATTGGAACGAAATACGTACATTAGTAAATGCATGTTTGTAGATTACAATGGGCTAGATCGTTCTCTCCATTACCGGTAAGAGTAAAAAAAACAATATCAATTTTGTGTTTTTCATTTAGTAAAACATTGAGTAACATAACTGTTACGAATAAATACATTGTTCGAACCACCATAGTTTTAACTAAAAGATAAATATTTATATTCTACAGAAACCAGCGTCTTTTGAAGCTTTGATCGTAGGTGTTGATTTATTTCTCTAAAACTGTCCTCCTTATAGTTATAGAAGTTTTATATGACAAATAGAACGTAGTACTAACTTAGTATAGAATAAAATTATGACATAGTACTAACTAGAACGAGCTTATTTTGACCAAAGCAAGTATGGTATTTCTTCCAGTGCATCAGTTTCGAAATATGTTAACAACGAAAATACACATTACCATTATTTATCTATACATATAATAAACTCGTAAATAAAAAGGGTAAGTACATTGGATATTTTAATTAAAACTAAGTTATACCTACTATACTAAACGTAAAACAACAATTTTTAGAACTTTTGTCGAATATTCTATTTGTCTGTAAACGCTAATCTTTGCAATGGCTGAACCGATTTGGATACTGTTTCCAGTCATTTCTGGTTTAACTTGGACTAACATTATTTCCTTTAGATTCATTTCAATCGGTTCACAAGTAAAAAAGATATATCGATCCTTCATTTACGTTCATTGTGCTGGTTAATATAAGAACAAGGCAAAACGATTTGGCTGCCAAAATGCATAAAATTTATGTTCAAAGACACTGAAGAAATAGAGAAAAAACACAAAAAAATTCTTATGATTTTTCTAACCACGATTTCCACCCGAACGAAGTAGTGGGAACAGGTAGTATAGAATAAGTAGATAAAAGGTAATAAGGAAAATGTGCATACTACTACCCTGCCATTTGTCTTTCTTCCCCACATAACCATACGGAATAAATATACAAAAAATGGTATACAGTATCAAACTAAATTTAGTTGAAATAGATTTTTAATTCTACTAAACTTTCATGACAAGTTTTTTTAACTTTACGTAATAAATAAAAGAGTTTGTTCTACCCCGTAAATAAACACTTTAGTCCAGCATTATTTCCAATATTTACGCTTGATAGTTCTTTGTGATCAGTAATTTAAATAACGCAAACGATTAAATAATCTGTTACGCATTTAAATTCTCCAATCTTTAAAACAATGGTATAAAAGCAAATAAAGTAAAACTCCCAATTCTGTACTATGTGAAGCTATATGCATTTTGAATTGAGATTCGGGAAACCTAGTAATTTCTAGGATATATGCAACACGCTCCTGATTACAATCCACGGTGTACTTAAAATTGTATAAATCTCGAAATCGAATACGCGACGAAAGGACTTTTGTTAATAACTAAACACACTACGTCAAACACTAAAGTAACCAGTATATATTTGAAAAATTATTTATACTATACAAATTATTTTATTACTATACAAATTATTTTTTAACATATCGTACCAAGTAGCAAATTAGACGGGGTGTTATTGAATACATACAATTTCTTCATTGCTTAATGAAAAGAGATAAAAAATACTTGCAGAAAATATTTCTGTGCCGCTATTTCGTTCCTGAAATTAAACGCAAAGTATATTTTGTAACTAAACGCAAAAATATACAAGAATAAATATTAAAATAAAATATTTACCACTGCGTTATAAAATAACAACAATATCAGAACCAGTAATTAACTTTTTCATAGTCTTAATTTTCTTTCATGGAATATTTCACTCAATTAATTTCAATAAAAGCAAAATTACGAGCCCAGTTAATTGAAAATAAACATAAAGAATGTATTTCAATTATTCATGAGACAAAAACGTTAATAAGTCTAGAAGCAAATGTCAAGTAAATCTTTCAATTTTTTCACTGTGCACAAAGTTATTGAAATTGATAAAAAATCACCCTCCGAATCAGATCGAATGTAAATTTTAGCAGTAAGCGTACCTTCTATTTTATAAATTAATGATAAAAATTCTCTCTGCATAACATCCAATATCCACAAAAAATCCTCGGTAAGCACAATCACGCTCCCCACTCAACTTGTCGATACTCATTACTCATTCGGACCGTACACTGACAGACACAGACTAAATAATTGAATGAGCGATCACGGCAGCTGTCTCTGCATCACCTGACAACCCACTCGACTGTAATTGAAACGTAATGCGGGTCCAACTCTCCCACCCGAGGTTGATATCGTTAAGAAGGCGATGGCGATGATGTGGTACTCGGAAAATATTATCTTCTGTGATGGATTGATATAATGCTCGGTTAATTGTGTTGTCCCACGTCAGTTCAACCACAGCAGAGAGGCTCACGGTGAGATTTTGACGTAATGGTATTTAATTTTTTATTAGGAATGTGATCGAATACATCATTTTTTTGTATTAATATTACTTAGGAACTTTTCTATACTGACACACTGACTTGTGTTTAAATATATTATTTTAATAAGTACAATCTTTATTCCTTAATTGAATTACAAAGCCGTCTTTAAATTACTATTATTATATCCACTAAGTGTAGATTGGTGTATTTATCATAAATATGGTTTTGTGTTTTTATACTCCAAGTAAATATATTAAGGACTCTTCTTTAACATAAGCCTCCTCAAGTTTTACCCATTTTGTTCTATACGTAACGATGCCCTAACCGTTCTGTCCACATCCTTGTTTCAATTAGCTGTGATTATTATGGTTTCAATTATCCATCAGCGTTCTAACATTCAAGCTACATGATCAGTTTATTTTCATATAAATTTTGTACAATATTGGAAGATGTCATTTGCTTTTGTCTTCTTTCGAATTAACATGTGATGAATTTTTCTTATCGTACTAAATATCGTTTAGCTGTGAGAATCATGAGGACGATCTAAATTGAAGAAACTCCTAGCGTGGAACGAATTCTGGACTCGGAAAGAAATTTTGAAAAAGGCATCAATGCTCGATCTGAGTTGCATTACTTTTACTTGCATTTATACTTAAATTCTATCTTGTTTAACTTAATGATATAAGTATATGAAAATAAGGACACCAAATAATAACAGTCCAAACAGCGTGAATAATGTGAACTAATAATCGGAGATTTCTATAGATATATTGTCTTCTTTCGAATTAACATGTGATGAATTTTTCTTATCGTTGAGATGTTAGTTCACGTTATTCACACTGTTTGGACTGTTATTATTTGGTGTCCTTATTTTCTTATATCATTAAATTAAACAAGGTAGAATTTAAGTATAAATGCAAGTAAAAATGACGTTTCTCAGATTGAGCATTGATGCCTCTTTCAGAATTTATTTCCGAGTCCAGAATTCCTTCCATGCTAAGCAGTTCTTCAATCTAGATCTTCCTCATGATTCTCACAGCTAAACGATATTTGTTGATCTAGGTTAAAGTTTTCCTCTGCATATTGCAATCGCATTAAGATCGATTTGGTCTCTGAAACCGTTTGGCAAAACTTTAGTTTTGTTGACGGTCATAGTTGTGCTTAATACTTGTTTTTCTCTGTTTTTTGAACTTCCTATTTTTCTTTAACTTTCTTCCTATTCTGTGTACGTTATACGTTAATATTATTACGTTATCTGCCACTCTGAAATAACTCATAGTTTTTAATTTATTTTAATTTTTTCTATAAATAATTTCGGTTATATGGGGTTTTATTGGCCTCTACAAATGGATATTCTCTCCAATGGCGCTAATTTTACATGGATATCCTGACTCACAGGGATAGAAATGTTTATACATTTGGGCAAGATTTGAGCTTGATGAAATGGAGTCTATTGAATAAAATTGATAGATCTAATGCCTCGATGTACATTTTTATTTCAAAAAGGTATAGTTAAATAGAATTAATTAGGTCTATTGATTATAAAGCAACTACTATCCTGTGTTTCCAAAAAAAATCTGGTAACAAAAATGTTTGCTAGAAAAATTATTGTATATGGGTACTTAAGTTTTCATTTCGTCTCAGTATTAGGATTTCTTTTAAATGTTGTCGTAAGGACATAGATGCATAATAATAACATTATATTGCATTACATAATATTCAATTCAATTCAAAAATAGTTTTTAAGTAGTCATGATTTCTGGTATAGACCAAATATCATACAAAAAACAGTTTAACTTACATCTAGTAAGTTAAATAGGAATAGTGAAAATACTAGCCCGTAAACGTAGCTACATATACGCTAACTGCAAATAGCACAGGAATGCACAAAAGATGAACAAACGGCATAAAATATTTCATAAATTTTATTCATAATTATGTTAAATTTTATTCATGAAATGTAGAACTCATATATTTGTATGTTTGGCATCAATTACTATTTGGCATCGATTTTAAAAATCTTTAGCAGAAAAATACATTGTACGGCGAAAGTCATTTTTGTTATTTCATATTTTTCAGTGCACTTTTTACTCGATCTTCAATTCAAGTCGGTTAATTTTATTGTAACAAAGGTTTTTTGCTATAAAATTAATACGTGTTGTTCACTTATAAATTACTTTTTCTCTTTCCATAATCTCATTTTTCGATCCATCTCTATTTCCGTCATTGCAAAACGTAAAGATAATGTCGCAGGTTAACTGAGTAATGAACGAAACGTACCAACAAGGTAACTGCGATATGTAAGTATACTAATCTAGCAGTTACTGTAATCTGACCTAATTTATAGGTATAAAATGTAAGTCATATTATACAGAAGTATTGTATTTAAAAATATTTATGTTTGGAACTTTTGTAATACGAAATTTGTAGCTTACACCGCACAATAAATGATGGTCTAAACTCTAGCACAAATTTAATAATATTTCATATTAAACTTTTTCAAAACTTTGCCGAAGTTATTAGAGAAATGTCTTAAGTACTCGATAATTTATAATGTAAGTATAGACAAACTTTGAAACAAATGACTGAAAGATGGTTTTGTTATATAATAACAGTGTAGCAAGGATGAAAACTTTACTAAGAAATGGTAACTTACTAACTAAAGATTATCGACAGTTAGATCGATCGTTACTCTCTTCTCTTTGTCTGTAGTTATTTTTGTTGGCAAGTCAATACATATATATATATATATATATATATATATATATATATATATGTATATATATGTATTTATATATGTATATATATGTATATATATATATATATATATATATATATATATATATGTATATATATATATATATATATATATATATATATATATATAAATATTTTATAGGCACTCATGATGTTTTATTTTCTTTATATTATCTTAACTGCATCAACACAATTATTGACCTCAGTATCGGTTATTCGGCATTAAAATATTCTTGTAATGGTAAGCAAAAAATACAATTACCCTTTGACATTCCGATCTGTTCTTTGTAAATAATGGGAAGCTTTACAATAATAAAAACTATAACAATAAAAACTAGTAAATAATTAGATACAAGCAATTGATACACGAAACACCCATAGTCAGTCACGCGAGGAGCTTTCTAGTTATACAAATATCTAAGCAGATAAGCGTAAATCGACTTAAGCCTGATTTGGTCAACCCACGTAAAGTAAGGGTTAAACGATAAAATGTCCATTCCAAGTATTATTAAGACGAAGAAAAAAAAATAAACTTTGCAATATATTTAATATTCTGACAATTGTAACAAGATTTAATTTCCATCTGTATTCCTTTTTTACTGTTTTCCATCTATGTATAGTGAGGCGTATCGTTTGAAAATGCTGGTTAGAAGGGTCTCATAAATATGTTTTTCATACTTTCAAATAATATGTTTTCAGAAAATACTGAAAAACATGCAAAAAGATGTTGCCCCGCCCTATTTCTGAAACTACTCAACCTAATATTGGGAAAAAATAGGATTTTTAGAAGCCTACGCAAAGGTTGTTAGAAAATAATTGCGATGATGATGCACTGTGATTTACGCCTCTTTAAGAATAGTAGGCAATATATATGTGAGTCGTGAAAAAATAACCTTCAACGTATATCGCCTAAATATACCTATACTTTATATAGCAATTTTCTACAGAAAATCAATTACTTAATTGTTTAAACCAGATAAAATAAAATGATATTGAATATGCATGATAAAATTCTTTATTATCAAGCGAGAATGCCGCTTAGTTATAGAGGTTTCAAAATAAAAATTAAAAAATTACTCATAGTTGTAATATGTCTTAAGAGATATAATGGAAATGCACAAAAAATTCTCCACCCCTATTTCCCAAAATTTTGTATACTAAAATTATAAAAATAGGGTTTTCAGAAACCTACCCAAAGGATATAGGAAAGCTATCGCGATAATTCGAGATGTCATAATTTTTTAAATATGGACTATGTTTTACGTATGTGAAAGATATGACAGGCAATATATTCGCGTTGCGAAATATTAATATTTTTAAATAGCTTAATAGAAATATTTCGTACCTTTAAATATTTATAAGCGTCTTATTGAGTACGAAACCTTTGTGTTTCTTTCACAGTTCTTTTCATAATTGCCTGTAAATTATCTTAAGGACATTCACCAAATTCCGACAGTCGAGAACAGATTGTTAGGAGTCATAAAATCACTAATACACGCGTAGCGACGCCACTTGTTGGTATGAATCAAATTTATATACCGTGCGCACTATCTTGATCGCTTACATAATAAATAAGACGAAAATAAGGATTTATATTTATTACGTAACTAGCTTTATTAATTTTGTGTTATTAAAATTACATGGATACAACAATAAATGACATTAGTATTTTTCGAGTTTTAATTCGGATGTCACCTATTGACCAGGCCAACCAGACTAGGTTGTGAACATGATTTATCTTCCACATGAGATTCTATTGAGGCGGCAATAGTTATTAATGGATAGCATTTATTATCAGAAATTTAAAAAAAACAAAAGAGTACGATAATCGCAATGAAAAAATTTTTAGACTCAAAAAAGACATGAATGCGTGAACCAAAATATGAGATTAATAATTATAAGAAAATACCAAAAATGCTAATTACTGGAGTTACCACATTTCCCGTGACTCTTCTCCTTTCAGTCTAAGACATGTGCAATGTCAGGTGCAACCCTTAAACTAGTAGAAATTACATAAATCCCTTATGAAATCCCGAATGACTTGCCTAATGAAGCACGAAAATGTATAATTAAAATTAAATATATCTATTACCTTAAAAAAGCTATTTGCATATTACCTTAAAAAAGCTTTGTGTTAAATTTAGGTTTCATTGGTAATTTTTTTTTCATTTAGTACTCACTTTTGTTTACGAAGTAATCATTAACAGTTTTTTTTCGTCACAAATTTTAAGCACAAATGACTATAAACTTTGAAAATTTCGGGGCCCTAATATAACAAATTTTTATTTTGATCATCTTTAGTTTCTCGCTTTCAAAACTTTAGGTCTAATAGAATGTGATGCATTATCTCTTAATTAAATTTATCTCGTTTATCGACGATCCACCAATTTTAAAAGCAGAAGTATGTATAAAATTTCGCTAAATGTGAATCATATTATTACATATTATCTTTCCAGAATTGACCATTATTCGCAATAAATCCATATCTCATTTTATAAGTAATAGTCCAGACCGTAAATGGGCAGAGGTTGTGACCAATAATACGACGGTGAACTGGTACATAATTTAATCACTTATGCCTTTTATTAATATTAATGTCACCACCGTATTTCCAAAACTTAATTTTTTTTACTTCATCTTTGTGCAAATTGAAGCTAAGGCTTCTATATATTTCTATATGCTTCTATATATTGGTCGTATGGTGTAAATTCTAAAAAAGAAAATTCATTATCAATAAATGAATCGCACTCCTAAATGTTTATATGTAAAATTGTTGCTAACTTCTAAGTGCAGTGTATTCATTGTTTTTTTAAAATTTTTGTTAATAGCGTATGGTTCAAATGATTCCCGTATAAAAATTTGTTTACCTAATGAAGTGCAATCCGTATTTAGACGTCTCTTGCACACTAGCCATTAACTACTTCCGCCTACACTCTATCTAAAGTGTATTAGCACTTTGATCGACTGTATTGCAGTCTAGATCACTCCCGCTGATCAGGGTCTATACAAATTCTTTTTTTGCTTCGTACATTCCATCAGATATATCCGGTTTCTGACAGGTCACACCAAAGTAAGAGTCTTTTGATATTGGCTTCGTTATTTTTGGTTTATTTTTGAACTTCCAGCGTCATTGATACTTTTATGTAAGTTTCCAATTTCTTTGTTTCAGAACTAGAGACTGCTTTAAAAATATTTATTGCACGGGTTCTTTTTTCAGACGTTTATTACACCGCCTTTGAAGAAATTAATTTTAATCAAGAATGTTATCCTGGTTTGAAATTAATATTAAAATTATAAAAGAACGAACTAAATAATAAAGAGAAGATAAGTTAATGTTGTTTATTAAAGGAAATTATTGTCGGGAGTAAGTAAAATCCATTAAAGAGTCGAAGTAAAATTAAATCGACATTAGTTATGATTAGATTCAGGTCAATTTGAGTATCCATTTAAACTTGAATGTCTACGGTAAGGACATTTTAAAATTTCAACATGTAGAAACATATATTTTATATAAAATACATAAGAAACCTGCCAAGTAGGAATAGAACCCGCATTAAGAGTGCCTAAATGTGTACCACATTTAAGCACTTATACATATTTAAGGGTGCATAGTATTTCGATTAAACTATTTGCAAATATTAATTTTCCATAACGTGAATATGTTTGATAATTTCGGAGACAAGGGCGAATGCTAAATTCTTGCATATTTTTGGAATATCTTTCTCAATTTATAACTTAAAATTGTAAAAGAAAATATTTATGTATACCTCATAATCAAATAATACCCATATGATTTTTAACAAAAATTAAGACCTTTATTTGTCGCGTCTTTAATTCCTATATGAATGCTTAAAAAGTTTTTGAAAAATATATGAGTTAATTTTATATATAAAAACATAAATATATTGCCTACTATATATTTGTTGCGCGAGAAAATTTAAAAAGTAATGACATCAAGAATCATAATTACAGTTTTCCCACGACTTTTGTGTGGGCTTCCAAAAACTCCTATATTTTCAGGATTCAGTAATCACGGAATTTTTAATTAAAAAAAAATTTTAATTAAAAAAAATTTTTCAGTGTATCTCTAAAAATAAGATACCTAAAATTCAGACAATTATAACCAATCCAAACGGTAATCCACACTGCATTTGGAATTTAAAATATTTAGTCTTAAATATATATACATATATATATATATATATATATATATATATATATGTATGTATATATATATATGTTTATATATATATATATATATATATGTATATATATATATATATATATAATTATATATATATATATTTATATATATATATATATATATATATATATATATATATATAAACATAAATTACAAACGAGTGTACGGAAAACAAATTGAAAGCGAACCGGAAATTATATGTGTTCTAAGAAATTGAAGATGAAGCTTCATTAGAAGATGTAATTTATGGCTATAAACTGTATGAAATATCGAAGATTTTACTATAGGAAACGAAATTTTCGTGGCATACTTTTTTAACTTCATCATCATTTGAATTTCAAGCTTCTACTTATTAGAATAACAATTATAATATTTTTTATCAATTATACGCAAATGCCATAAAATAATTTCAGGACAGAATTTCCAGCTAAACAATTTATAAAATAAAAAAAGAATTTACATGATCTTGTCGGACTTTTTTGATAAATTGCAAAATTCAAACTATATTTAAACAAAATTACTTAAACTACATTTACTCTTGATGTGGCGCCATTTAAAAACAATATAATAAAAAAGGGTAACAATTTTTTCTAAGTATTTGAATAATTTTAAACGTCGATAAAATTGTTTCTAACCTAAAATTACTTTTATTGCTTTGATTTCGCAAAGCCGATTGTAGGTATTTTGAATATTAGCTCTAACGAAAAATGAAAGCTTTATTTTTTTAAGAAATTGTTAAATTTTTTCAATCTTAAGATAATTTCCTAGTTTTAAGGAGAATTTTATAGTATCCATGAAACATTTTAAAGAAAAAATGCATTTACATGAAAATTTCATACATAGCGTAATTAACCCATAGTGGGACCTTCTGTGGTTAAGTGTGAATATATATTTTTTTAAGTTAAAGTCATTAAGATTTTTATTACTGTAATTTTTGTATTAAATGTGCCAATTTTTTAAATGGTTTGGCAGTTCTGAGGAGTATATTTATTTTCAGCACAAACAGTTAAAATAGGGTGATGAAAATTACAAAATTATAAAAAATAAAGAATCGTACTACTTTTCATAAAATATTTCAATTAATACAAAAGACTTATTTCTCAAATACAACAATCACAAATAATTTGTAGCCTTGGTACTCAAAAGATGACCCAGAGTAGTGATTTTCACTACTCTGGGTCATCTTTAGAAAAATGTCTCGAAAGGTAAGAGATTTTCATTAAGGTAAAATTTTGTGAGTAATCCATCCATAGCTTAGTTTAGTTCCTAATAGGTCGGTCCATGACTTACGGGACACTCATATTATATGTGTGTTTATTTATACACACACAGAGACACATATATATATGGGTATATATACATATATATATATATATATATATATATATATATATATATATAGATATATATATAAATATATATATATATATATATATATATGGCTAAGAATGGCTATATATAATAGGTTTAGCGGACATCGCAAATATTTTTATTCAGAGCAGCCACGACACAAGCGACTTGTGACGCAGTGCAAAAAGACGAGCCAGTTTTAAAAATATACGGAAAATTTAAACCATATTTTTAATGAATAAATGTTTTTCTTTTTCTCTCCTACCATTGCGTTTTTATCACATTAAGGAAGAAGAAATGAGCATTTAATTTTTTTTGCATTTCAAATTAAAGTACAATTCTTTGAAATTAATTCTCTATATATGCGCCCTTAGCGATCCGCCTTTTTGCAGTTCATCGTCAAAAACTACCCCTCAGTAATTTTAGCAAAGAATAAATTGCAAAAAGCCGCTTTTCGTGTATAAAATATTTAAAATCAATAAACAGTACCTGTGCTTCAATTACAGATAAAGATTTGATCTATGTATTTTTTCATATTAAAATTATTCTGTTATATATTCCCAGAGTTTACTCTGAGTTTAGAGAAACTTTGAGATAGTTATGTATATATTAAAGAGTTAGTTACGTTATCAAAAAACAATAAAGAGGAATATATGTTTAAACACATTTCAGAAGAACCACATATTTATAACAGTTTAATCTATTATGGCTCCATAGTGAAGCACGGAACTACCATAATTTCCTCTCTACAGTCAGTACATATAATCATCATTCATCTGTCACAGCCATGTAATTTAGAACGCATGTGTATAAAATTTTGCAAATATATGCTTCATTTATAGATTTCCGTAGTAAACAAAATGTTAATTTTTTTTAATGTACCTTTAGTACATACGAAATGGAGTGATATTATTTCGCATTTCACGTTGAAATAAAATTGATATCTAATTTATTATTTAAAATCTTTATCCCTTTAATAATTATTAAGCTTCAAAATCGATATACGCTCACCGCCGCCCATTAACTAAAAAATTTAAAATAAATCTTGATATTTACATTTCATTAGAATATTAAAATAAATTTGATAAGCATGGATAAGGAACTCCTTATTTTGTATGTGTACCGACGCGCAATTGGCAAGTTTTAATACTAGGTTAGATACTTTGTGCGTCGAAATTATTATAATAAATGTTTGAGGTGTCGCCAAACACATTTGTGGTGTTGCCAAAAATAAAGTGTCCACTTATGTTGCAGCGTATCAGTCTTAATAATATTAGAAAAAGATTTTATAGCATCGCTGTACTATATAATTAATCAAATTTTCGATTTAAAAATGTACATAACGATATTCAAAATAATTAAATAAAATCAAAGATTATAATAAAAGGTGAATAACATAGAATTTTTTTTAAATTCCTAAAACTCAAAAATATTGTACTTGACGGAACCTAAGCATGTGGTCAAATATTTTTTACGTGTTAAAACATGTAACCAATACATAGAGTATTTATTACATGTTATTTTCTATAGCATATGCAGGTAATTCATAATATAGGAATAAATAAAATACTATAGATACATTTATTTCATTCATATATAGCCATTTGGTAAAAACGTAAATTACCAGCTACAAACTATCCCGCAACCATTATTTTTATTAAAATAAATTTGAAATTCCTTTATTAATTTCTAAAATTCACGTCAAAGTTAAACAGAATAATTATTTTTAACTTTGGCATAGTATTAAAATTCAGAACGAGTGTGGTATCAGCTGTTTTCGTATTTATTTTGATAGTTATATAATAAAATAATGTCTCATATTTTATAGAGATAGTTTTCAGAATCCACGATGAGGTCGTGAAAGCTTGTCGACACAAAATACTTAACGTATATGTTTTTGTCATGGGGCCTTTCATAATTTCCTCATATGAATAGTACAACCATTCAATACGTCATAATATCTTATAATTATAATTCCGTAGTGAACAAGTACTTTTTTATTCCTATCTCTATATTATTGCACTTCTTACTTTATGTGAATTTTTTAGGGTTCCGTAACCAAATAGTAAATGTAGTAATCCGTCTGTCCGTCGGTATGTAACAGCTTAGATATTTTACTCGGAGACTATTGGCATTATGTAGATGAAATTTGAATGGCAAGTATCATCTACGAAACGCTATACAATGAAATAATGGAGTTATGAAAAATATATACATATATAAATATATATATATATATAAATATATATATATATATATATATATATATGTATATATTTTTCATAACACCATTATTTCATTGCATAGCGTTTCGTAGATGATACCTGCCATCCAAATTATTCACACACATATGTATAAATGCAATGCACATAGGCATGTTGGAGTATCGTTAAATAGATCTTAAAATTATAAAAGTTATTTTGGAACCTTTATAAAGGTTTTTTGTTTAAGTCAATAGTTGGTGAGATATGCGATTCTAAATCTTAAAAAGTATGTCGCCCCCTCTGGCTTTTCCATTAAGGAATGTAAAATTCTAAAAAAATTAAGGCAATAGAACGCGAATAAGTGCGTAAGTGCAAGTTAGACCTGCACGCGAAGGTTATTTCTGTAGCACCAAACAATATTAAACTTATAAGTTTGTATTTCCCAAAGACACTATGAAAAACCAAGTTATTGCTAACGTCGGTACTGAAACAAAGGCATTTCAAGCATTCAGAAAGCACAGGTTACACTCATTAAAGAGTTTACCAGGTTTCTCACAACATATTATTTTATTATAAAGTAAATGCTTTCTAAAAATATATTTTTGGTGGCTATGATTTTTTGCAATAATAAGACAAGCAACACAAGTAGGTAGTAGCATAATGGAGTAAATGCTAAATGTTTAGATTTCTATTTTCTTGAAAAAATACCAAGGCATGTAAAGCCTAGTGAAAGATGTCTTGTTTTCTTAATTTTTTCCTTGTTTCTCTACAAACTGTAATGTTAGATGAAAAATACAACACAATATTAAAAAGGAACGAGAATGTAAAAATAAAATTACTAGAGTTGGTTTTGTTATTTCTTTATTCTCAGTTATTAATATTATTTTCTGTATTAATATGCAAAATTAAAATTATGATTTACAGTACATAATATCGATAGAAAAATACACTGTTAATATCCACCTCTTGATTTAAAAGTAACAGATTTCTAAATTTTAAGGAACCTCAATTTTATAATATCTGCCTCTCCTCCATTTCTCCCACTTTATAATCCGTTATATAATTTAGCATACTGTTAAATAACTCCTAATATTTAAAAAAAGACTAATCTGATGTTTCATCAACTAATCCTTGAGTCATAAGTGGACAGAGAATATTTTATCGAAATCTATTTGTTAAAAAAATTAAAAGTTTATTTTCTCCAAATTAATATTTAATGATAAAAAGTTAGAATGTATTTCCCAATATGATCCACTCACGCTTCAAAAAAATATATTTTAATAGCTTTGTTTATTATGTTTAAGGTAAAAGATAGAAAAAATATGAATTACATATACGGATAGCTCTTAGTTTAGTTTACTTCCAATCGTATTTAAAGTAATCCTATTGTTCAGTATAGGATAGTTCCCTGCATCTATTAAAATCTGGGTAGATGACAAATAATCAAGACATCGTCCTCTCAAGCTTTGGTGAAATGCAAGTAGTGTAAACAGGGCGTATATATAGAACAACCGGTATCTATAGGGTTACCGTCAGTTTCCAAACAAAGCGGATACTAACTAGGACGAGGACAACTACAAAATAGCCCGAGAAGCCCCCTGGCGAGTAAACGGTTTTTCAAATAGCTGGTAATAATTAATTATCCGGGGAGAGAGCGCCGGTGACGGATTTCGCTGACGCGTTTGAGCACCGCGTGAATTATTAAGGGCATCTTGCGACTAAAGCGATGGCCTTCAACGTAGATCTCGGTAGACGAATTTAAAATATTTATATATTTTGGTGCAAAAATATATAAGATACTGCTAGTTAATATAATATGTCCAGAACTCTAATAAATTTATAACTACGAAAGAAAATTAAAATGTATCTTAGGAGGAAAATGCTATAAAAGAATTTTAAAAATCATAATAATTCAAAAAATCAATAAATTCTAGTTATTTTTAAATAATAAATGTCAAAAAGAAATATTTTAACACAAACGTATGTATAATATAGTAGATAATATCGCATGTACTAAAATAGTTTAATTTATTTAAATCTTATAATCTTGTTGCCAGCGAATAGAAGAGTGATCTTTTTTTCAATACTGGCAATATTCAGTAAAATGTAATAATATTAATTTTACATGTCTTCAATTTTATGACATGATTCGGAGGTTATCCGTTTGTCAAATGTAGAATAGTTTTCATTCATAAAGCTTATTACATTTGAAATTACTGCAATACTCCCATATTTGGTCCGTTATCACTTTTAGAGTGAACAACTCCAAAATTGATTATAAAGATTTATGGTCTTCATTTGTGGAAATTATGATTTATAACTATTGCTTCTAGATATTTGTAATTTCTGTAATTAACCAGCAATAACCGATATTTAATGCAAGATTTATTTGTTTTTAAAATATACTTATCCCTTTTAAACGTTAGAAAGTTTTATAAACAGATACAAATAAATTAATTATTCCTTTATCAAATCTAATTTTTATTTCAATATAACTTTAATTTATATTTTAGCATACTTAAAATACCTAAGAAAGATGGAAGAAAAAAGCTATATCATAAGGCAAGAAAAACAAGTTCCCTTTTGATTTCGTGCGGGTACAAAAATTGTAATTTTTGACAACTAATTTTTCTAATCATTTATGAAGAAAAAAATTGTTTCAATCGTTGTACAAAATTTATAATCTTTGTAAAATAACATTTGAATACAAAACCAAGCCAAATTATTACGCGTGAAGAGGAATAATTATGCAATACTCGGTTTAAATAAATTGCATGCGAATGTAACGGTGAAAAATACACTGCAACGATATATAAAATAATTGTAATCTTTATTTGGTTTCACAAATGATAGATTATTGAAATGATATGTAAAGTAATTGTAATCTTTATTTAGTTTCACAAACAAATATTTATGTATTAGCTAGATACCTATAATTTTCAGCAAATAGTCGATATACATGATAATTTGCAGGATTGTTGTTTAGGATAAAAATGGATTATATATTGAAGGTATCATTAATATATTTGGTTAATTTTTACATGGTTTGGGACATCAATACGAGACCAAGTACATTACAAATAAAAACTGATTATATTCAAACGTATATTCGTAATTCATATGTGTGTTTAAATATGTGTGTTTAATATTGAAACATGAATCAATTTGTAAGTGTACCTAATATTATTTTCTAAATAATATTAGGTACACTTACAAATTGTACCTAATATTATATTGAATCAAAAAAATATCTTAAAATTGTTGCTATCTTAAAAAAGACTTAATATTTAATTGCAATTGAACAATAAAATTTTACCGTTCAAAACAATTTATTAACTAAAAACATAATAGAGTGTGGGTAATTAAGCAATTTAGTGAACTGACGTTTGGAAATAAATTTAAAACATTAGTTAACAGAATTCAAGTAACAAAATCATAATGACATTATGAAATATAAATAAATGAAAGAAACTTTGTGGAGAAAACTAAATTTTAAGCAATGCAATTTTCATCCATATGTATTAAAATTATTCCACATTGAAACTACTAACGACATAAATCAAATAAAAAGTTTGTGAATATGTAGGGCATATAGGGACTTTTCTCGATTTTCTACTTTTACTGAATTACAAAATTCAAAATGTGCATAATATAATAAGTATTTTGAAATAAAATTATTTTATGTATATAAAATTTTGTACTATGTACTATTTTATTAAACAGCATTTTTTTTTACTTAATTTCTAAATAAAAATAAATATTATTGGGCGCATATGTTTCTTTAGTAAAGCGTAAATATGGCTACAAAGTTTTATAATATTTGTAATTTAACTAACATTTGGTTTAATTTTAAGTCTTTAAAGAGTTTTTAAAATACTTTTACAGTTTATATTAATTTACATAAAAAAATTAAAAAAGCTTTAAGTTGAGCAACATATCGTAAAGTTGGTGGTATTCTGTCGATGTGAACAATAAGAAATATAAAATAAGGTATGACAAAAGTTAACAGGGATATTTGGAAATACCGTGAAACAATAAATTATGTGTAACTATGAAATATTAACTAGAATTTAACGTAAAAAGAACTATTAAAAATTAACGGTTATTTTTGACTCTAGGCATTACCGCACGGTACCACTGTAAAACGTAAAACTGGCACAGGATATACACCCGGCTTGGAGCTCGCACTAGAACGATACGCCCGCGTTAACATACTTTATCACTCATTCAAGCGTTATTTCTCTCCGCGGATGTTGTTTCTGCTGCATCATACAGGACACAAAAGTGATATCTGACAATATTTCGAGAGACTATTAATTAGTTTTGCAAGACCGTATCATATTGTTTACTGAAAAAAATGTTCATTATATATTTTCAGTTAGTCAGTTATAGTTAACATACAATCATCTGTCAATAATAAATCGAAGAAATTACTTTAAAAATTGTGTCGCTCTCTGCGACAAAGGGTATTTATAAAAAAATCGGGAATAATGACACACGATATTATAGTAAGTTTGGTTTAAAAAGTAATGAGAATTTTAAAAAATGGGTGAGTTAAGACCACAAAAGTAAAAGTTAAAATTTAATCGTACTGTGTATATGGGAAATTTTTGATATGAAAAATAAGAAAAAACAAGTAATATTAATGATGACATAATAAATATGGTATATTAATTGATATAAATACGCTTAATTAATTTAAAATGCTAGCTCCAGTAGCTCCAATAATTTGAGTTAAAAAACTATTTTATTACTATCATGTTTTTGTTACAAACGTGGACTTTATATAAGCTCAAGGTATACTGAGTGTACCATGAAGGGAGGAGTAAATTAGTTTTATTTAAATTCTACCAATAAATATTTTTTTTATAAAAAGTATCACAAAAAACTTTAGTTAACAATTGTACTTGAAACAAATACCGTCTATAAGCCAATTTTTTTCTCCTAAAGCATAACTAGAAATGTATATACTTAAAAAACAGAATTACTGACGTAAAATGAAGTGAATTTTTAAAAAAACTATGTTAAAAAGTGTTTTTGATTTGAATTAAATAAAAAAATATTACTTTCCGGGAGTGAATCTAAAAATTAAAAAAACCCAAGCATTGATATTCGAATCCAGGTTTCAATCAGATTCCTTACTTAATCCAGTGCCTTTAATTTTCTTGTTCGGTTACATTTGGCTTAGCGCTGAGTATATCTGAAGCCGTTCAGCCACAGCCTACCGTCGAGTGCACGGGAAGCGCTTTACGCTTGGCGTGACGCAAATCGCGAATGTTTTCCTTCATAAAATTGTGGACACGTTGAGACAAAAGTAACTTCGCAAGTATTCTACGGATGAAAATACAAAAAGTATACCATGTTCTTTAACGCAATTTACACTTGATGATTCAACATCGAGAAAATATGACTTTAGAATCTATGCACGACATGGCTCGCTTTATAAACTTCAATCTGGAACACAAGCCGAAACGCATCATACATCAGGATGTAACTAACACAAATAAACGCATGCACTCATATCACATTTAGGATAACCAAATTTTAATTTTGTAAATTTATGAAGGGTCTTGCGGAAATTTATTCTGGTAAAACACAGAAAATCCAAACTCTCTATTTTTTTAGTAAATTATAATGCATCGATAACAGTTACTAAAAGTTGATAACTATGATAATTCATGATTATTTTTAATTATGAATTAATGATAGGATGCACAATTAGAAATTAGTTACAATATATTTAATAACAGAGTAATTCATGATGACGCTAGGAGTGAAAACATTGAAAGAACTTTGACATTTCTTGTACGACGTAATGGTGATTTTTTTGTTATTGACTTCGTTAGGATTTTTTTTGTCTCCATAATGAATTTATTTTATACTTGCTTTTGCTTTATTTTTAGCAAGAATTTAATTATATTTGCAGTTGTTTTATATATGATAGACCAGAAATAAGTGGACGTAAACAACGGAGAAGGATATTTTATTTCGGCGGCGAATAGGAATTATCAACAGATTTTAATACTGCTCAAATAATATCAGATTATTTAAATAATACAGAGTATGAGACTAAAAAGCAATACTATAAAAAAGGAAAGTGAAGTCTTGAAACTATTAATATTAATTTATTAATACCCACATTATTCGTGTAAGGAAATAAAGGAAAATGAAGGATGAGGGTAGTCAAGGGTATCATCTCATTTAACAAAAAGAAAATTAAAAAGACTTGTACAGATATTTGATCGAATGTCCAAAAATTGCAAAAGATATTATAAAAACGAATAAAACACTTTTATTTATTTATAAAAAGTTATTAACCAATTTATAGCTAGCCGGACAAACGGTTGAGCAAGTAACAAACATGAAAAAATATACGCGTATGACATGGACTTAACGAATTTTGTAAATAAAGAAGAGACAACAAAAAAAGAAATATAAAAAGTCAAAGTAAAAAGTATTTTTGTAAGGTTTGATCATGTTTGATAAGCTACAAATGTGTTTTTAAAGATATGTGTAAAAAAATAGACCAAAATGTCCAAGTTTAATACGAAATTAAGAAAGGTCAAAGCGCACAATTAAAGTTCGTAGGCGGATGTAGGCATGTAATGACGACTGATACATAAAAAAATACTGTCCTCTATATAAGGTGTAAGTAATTCGAAGAACTGCAGTCATTTGATTTAAATAGAAGTGTATGATATCCAAATATATTTAAAACAAAAGCTCTTGGAAATGTATTGTGAGTACTTTTATGGCTAGTTAGTTAGCTATAATTATCATTGTGATCTGTTAGCAACCCGTATAACAATTGTATCGTACTAAATAATTGAATATTTTAATAAAAAGGGAGATATACAAATATGAAAGTTTAGCGATCACACATTGTGAAATAGAAATGTCATAAAAATTATTTTTACTTTTTCTTCAAATTTGAAAATCCCTTTAGTCTAAGGTTTCAGATAATAATCTCGTATTAAAGCTGATATAAAATATGTTCTTGGGGAGACCACTTAGTTATGTTTGTTTTAAGTTTACTCCAAAAATAACAAATAAAATCCTAATCCAGTCAACAAAAAAAAGTCACCAGTACGCCATACAAGAAATGTTAAAATCCCGTAAACGTTTTCACACATAGCGTCATAACGAACTATTCTGTTATTAAAATTATTTCAACCAATCTCTAATTATGCGAACTATCATTAATCCGTAATTAGAAATAATCGTGAATTACTGTAGTCATCAAATATGAGGCTGACCTCTTTAGTCATACCAAGATCTTGCATGATAATGGCTCGAATCATGTAAATGCCATTGAGTTATATCAAAATAACTACATACATATTTATATGTAACTTTCTCCCGTGTACGTACACGGGAGAAAGTTACAAAGTTAAAAGTAACGTTAACATATTGTTTAGTTTTAAAATTTAACTCGTTATGTACATTTAATTTAATCACGGAAATTTCTCTAAGCATCTTCACAGTGGACATAAACCATGTAATCGTCCATTAACACGAACAATTTCCGGTCATCCGCTAACAATTTGATCACTAAATAGTTAACGAAAAGATATATCAAGTTAATGCGTATAAGGTAACATAGATACTATTGATTCAGGAAGAGAAATGAAAGATACATATATTCAGTCTGTAGACCATTTTCAAATGAAATACTAAAATAAAACTTTAATTTAAGCATGGCCGTGAATACGAACGATATTTTTCATTTTTAAATTTTTGAATAAAAAAACAAGTTAAAATTAAAATGAATTCTGTTTGACAGTAATTTTGGCCCCAAGCGCGACTTTCTTTTATAAGTTTGAAATCACTTTCCCAGTTTTCCTTGAATATAGCCTTGAAAATGTTGCCGGGCTAGTAACACGTGCCAGCCAGCTAAGAGCCTATTTCCTATTTCAAGTTATATTTTTAGTATGGTTCGATTATGCTGTTAATCTGTGATTACAAATGTAAGAAAACTTCGTAATTATATTGATTACAAGTCACTGATAAGCGACTTAAAGGAAAATAAGTTTTTCATTATGAAATATATTTAATTATTTTTTTATATGTATTACTCGGAAAGAGTTGCCAAGATTAAAATTGAATGTTGCGTTGCGGAACAATAATTTTCATATGCTTATTAGTTATTGAAATTTAAATTAATTAATTTTATGAAAAGTATAGACATGTAAGTATAAATTTAATGACTGACAACCAAATTGCCAGTTAAGTTTTCATAAATTAATAAATAAATCGTTTTCAATTTACTCGGATATATTTTTTTATAAATGTTTACAAATGAAATCTTGAATGGTTTTTTTAACCATTTGTTTAGGATTTTTTCTCTCATAATTTTATTATAATTGAGTCAGAAGTAGTCAGCAGTAGAAATGGAATAGGACTATATTTTATGTACGTAATAAAATATTGAAAATATATCTCTATCAATTACCTTTTTCAAAAAAAATATTTTTTTACTATATTTATTTACTGCACACCTAAATTTTTTGAAGATTTATCTTTTGTTGAAAACATTTCATTATTAATTCACGCTGGTTCTCTTTTATCTTTTATTTTCTGTTTCATAGAATTTAAAATACGGGATATTTATGGAACTGACTCTGTCTGTCCATACGCCTGCATATCAGTTACAATTCTTTTTTCAGTGAGTAAAATGTTTACGTATTGGGAAATTATTTGTGAGACGCCATACTTTTAATAATATACATACATACGTTCAAGTATTTTACAAGTAGTTTGAAAAGTAAGTTAAAATGTATGAACAGAATATATTGTACTTATAAAAACAATTCGACGAGGATAGAGTCAAACTGCTTCTAAACCAATGCAAGTTCCTGCGGAAAGGCTACTAAATTTATTTGTCTAAAAACTACTTGATCGTAAAATATTTTTTATACGCACGGTATAAGTGATTATAAATAATATTAATAAATCACTGTTGATTTTACGAAGTTAGGTTATGTTAGGTAAAGCGAATATTTCGACTTCCATTTGCTAGATATACATACCATTCCGATACGTATGAATGTACACATTTATTGTCGATATTTTAGAAATACTAGTATGTAGATACTAAACAAAAAAATATTTATCTAAAAAAAGATCTATATTCCTTATCTGCATATGATGTTCATTGGAAGAAACCTAATCAAATCAAACCCAACCCAATTCAGTTTCACCCAAGAAAAACCAAATGCAACTAAACTTAATCCTACCCAATATCATATATAACAAATCCAACTCAACCAAACCCAACTGAAGTCAACCACATCTAGCCCAATCAAATTATAGCTAACACAATCCAACTCAAAGCAAACCCAACCCAACACAACTCCGCCCAACCTAACTCAACCCAAATCAATCCAAGTCATCATCAATCCCACCAAACCCAACCGAAAGCAACAAAATCAAACCAAATTAAATCTAATCCAACCTAACCCAACCCAATCCAAAACAAATGCAACCAAGCCCAATCAAAAGTAAATCCAACCTGATCTAATTCAACCTAACCTAAGCCAACCCGGCTCAAAGCAAACACAACCCAACCAAATACAAACCAAACCAACCCTAAGCATACCCAACCCAACTATGCACAAGCCAATACAAGAAAAACTCGGGTTGCATTGAGTTCTCAACTCAATACAAAGCCAACCTAACCTAAACCAAACCCAATCTTACCCAACAAAACCCAGCACACCAATTAGAACAAACCCGATCCAACCTAACCTAACGCACTCCAACAGAACCCAAACTAAACTAAAAGCACAACTGTCAACGATAGTCATACCGATTTTTGTAAAATGATTTTTATTCCTTTCACATGTTGTCATGCTCAACACACGCGACGATGTTGACGAAATAGTCAACCCCTTTTATATGTGGTGTAAGACTAACATCATACTTTAACATTTTATAGTGTATAAAAAAGATGGAACCCACATTTATTACAACGTTCTAAACAGTAATAAAAGTTAAGATAGTTTTCCACCCCCTTAATATTATATTATAGTTCTGAAGCTTATGCAAATTATTTTTACTTTCATTTCTATGCTAAGTAATGAGTTCAAAAAGTTATTCTTTATAAAGAACTGAATGTAAAAGCACGAAGCGTTCGCTGAATAATTTGTTTTATACTTTTGAAAACCGTAAATGTCCGACAATACGAAGAGTAATAAAAATAATAAAAGCACAGAGAGCGCTCCTCGATATTAGGTTTATTTATTTAAAAGCAATAACTTTCTGAGCTCATTACTCAGAGCAAGTAATAAACATAAAGATTATGCAAAATTACTATTATTTACAAAATATACAGAAAGTTTTGTAGAAACTTTGGTACACGAGAAAATATTGGAGATAGAGTTTTATTTTTTCATTTTGAAGTTGTAATATCAAATACGTTTTTCAAAACCGCCGAAGTACAACTTGATTTTTTTTTATTTTTGAGTCCCATTATTTATTTTTGTATGTTAATGTATGCAGTTGGTACGTATGGCAGACTTATTGCTACGAGAGCAATCTCTTTTTTCAGAGTTTTCACACATAGCGTCATAACGAACTATTCTGTTATTAAAATTATTTAAACCAATCTCTAATTATGCGAACTATCATTAATCCGTAATTAGAAATAATCGTGAATTACTGTAGTCATCAAATATGAGGCTGACTTCTTTAGTCATACCAAGATCTTGTATGAAAATGGCTTGCATCATGTAAATGCCATTGAGTTATATCAAAATAACTACATACATATTTATATGAAGTATACGTACACGGGAGAAAGTTAAAAATTTACAAGCAACGTTAACATATTGTTTAGTTTTAAAATTTAACTCGTGCATTTAATGTTCGTAACATTTAATTTAATCACGGAAATTTCTCTAAGCATATTGACAGTGGACATAAACCATGTAATCGTCCATTAACACGAACAATTTCCGGTCATCCGCTAACAATTTGATCACTAAATAGTTAACGAAAAGATATATTAATTTAATGCGTATAAGGTAACATAGATACTATTGATTCAGGAAGAGAAATGAAAGATACATATATTCAGTCTGTAGACCATTTTCAAATGGAATACTAAAATAAAACTTTAATTTAAGCATGGCCGTGAATACGAACGATATTTTTCATTTTTAAATTTTTGAATAAAAAAACAAGTTAAAATTAAAATGAATTCTGTTTGACAGTAATTTTGGCCCCAAGCGCGACTTTCTTTTATAAGTTTGAAATCACTTTCCCAGTTTTCCTTGAATATAGCCTTGAAAATGTTGCCGGGCTAGTAACACGTGTCAGCCAGCTTAGAGCCTATTTCCTATTTCAAGTTATATTTTTAGTATGGTTCGATTATGCTGTTAATCTGTGATTACAAATGTAAGAAAACTTCGTAATTATATTGATTACAAGTCGCTGATAAGACTTAAAGGAAAATAAGTTTCTCATTTTGAAATATATTTAATTATTTTTTTATATGTATTACTCGGAAAGAGTTGCCAAGATTAAAATTGAATGTTGTGTTGCGGAACAATAATTTTCATATGCTTATTAGTTATTGGAATTTAAATTAATTAATTTTATGAAAAGTATAGACATATAGGTATGAATTTAATGACTGACAGTCAAATTGCCAGTTAAGTTTTCATAAATTAATAAATAAATCGTTTTCAACTTACTCGGATATATTTTCTTATAAATGTTTACAAATTAAATCTTGAATGGTTTTTTTAACCATTTGTTCAGGATTTTTCTCTCATAATTTTATTATAATTGAGTCAGTAGTAGTCAGCAGTAGAAATGGAATAGGACTATATTTTATGTACGTAATAAAACATTGAAAATATATCTCTATCAATTACCTTTTTCAAAAAAATATTTTTTTACAATATTTATTTACTGTACACCTAAATTTTTTGAAGATTTATTTTTTTTTTAAAACATTTCATTGTTAATTCACGCTGGTTCTCTTTTATCTTTTATTTTGCTGTTTCATAGAATTTAAAATACGGGATATTTATGGAACTGACTCTGTCTGTCCATACGCCTGCATATCAGTTACAATTCTTTTTTCAGTGAGTAAAATGTTTACGTATTGGGAAATTATTTGTGAGACGCCATACTTTTAATAATATACATACATACGTTCAAGTATTTTACAAGTAGTTTGAAAAGTAAGTTAAAATGTATGAACAGAATATATTGTACTTATAAAAACAATTCGACGAGGATAGAATCAAACTGCTTCTAAACCAATGCAAGTTTCTGCGGAAAGGCTACTAAATTTATTTGTCTAAAAACTACTTGATCGTGAAATATTTTTTATACGCACGGTATAAGTGATTATGAATAATATTAATAAATCACTGTTGATTTTACGAAGTTAGGTTATGTTAGGTAAAGCGAATATTTCGACTTCCATTTGCTAGATATACATACCATTCCGATACGTATGAATGTACACATTTATTGTCGATATTTTAGAAATACTAGTATGTAGAAACTAAACAAAAAAATATTTATCTAAAAAAAGATCTATATTCCTTATCTGCATATGATGTTCATTGGAAGAAACCTAATCAAATCAAACCCAACCCAATTCAATTTCACCCAAGAAAAACCAAATGCAACTAAACTTAATCCTACCCAATATCATATATAACAAATCCAACTCAACCAAACCCAACTCAAGTCAACCACATCTAGCCCAATCAAATTATAGCTAACACAATCCAACTCAAAGCAAACCCAACCCAACACAACTCCGCCCAACCTAACTCAACCCAAATCAATCCAAGTCATCATCGATCCCACCAAACCCAACCGAAAGCAACAAAATCAAACCAAATTAAATCTAATCCAACCTAACCCAACCCAATCCAAAACAAATGCAACCAAGCCCAATCAAAAGTAAATCCAACTTGATCTAATTCAACCTAACCTAAGCCAACCCGGCTCAAAGCAAACACAACCCAACCAAATACAAACCAAACCAACCCTAAGCATACCCAACCCAACTATGCACAAGCCAATACAAGAAAAACTCGGGTTGCATTGAGTTCTCAACTCAATACAAAGCCAACCTAACCCAAACCAAACCCAATCTTACCCAACAAAACCCAGCACACCAATCAGAACAAACCCGATCCAACCTAACCTAACGCACTCCAACCGAACCAAAACTAAACTAAAAGCACAACTGCCAACGATAGTCATACCGATTTTTGTAAAATGATTTTTATTCCTTTCACATGTTGTCATGCTCAACACACGCGACGATGCTGACGAAATAGTCAACCCCTTTTATATGTGGTGTAAGATTAGCATCATACTTTAACATTTTATAGTGTATAAAAAAGATGGAACCCACATTTATTACAACGTTCTAAACAGTAATAAAAGTTAAGATAGTTTTCCACTCCCTTAATATTATATTATAGTTCTGAAGCTTATGCAAATTATTTTTACTTTCATTTCTATGCTAAGTAATGAGTTCAAAAAGTTATTCTTTATAAAGAACTGAATGTAAAAGCACGAAGCGTTCGATGAATAATTCGTTTTATACTTTTGAAAACCGTAAATGTCCGACAATACGAAGAGTAATAAAAATAATAAAAGCACAGAGAGCGCTCCTCGATATTAGGTTTATTTATTTAAAAGCAATAACTTTCTGAGCTCATTACTCAGAGCAAGTAATAAACATAAAGATTATGCAAAATCTACTATTTACAAAAATATACAGAAAGTTTTGTAGAAACTTTGGCACACGAGAAAATATTGGAGATAGAGTTTTATTTTTTCATTTTGAAGTTGTAATATCAAATACGTTTTTCAAAACCGCCGAAGTACAACTTGATTTTTTTTTATTTTTGAGTCCCATTATTTATTTTTGTATGTTAATGTATGCAGTTGGTACGTATGGCAGACTTATTGCTACGAGAGCAATCTCTTACAGCCAACCAGAAACTAGTCTAGCCAGAAACTAGCAGACCCCCGCGGTGCGTCGAGCCGTCAAAGGCCCTATGCTTTGTGATTAATCCAACACACTAAGGCGATGACTTATTAGGTTACCCTCTCAACAGAAGTGTACATATGGATTCTCTCCACCTCTGATAAAGCTGCATCGATACTCTGTTGATTCATTATGTTAGTTTCCATAGCCCAATACTTCGGTTGAGACCATTTAGCTACTTCATCCGACTTATGGCTACTTAAGGGTATCCATAGGTAAAAAGTTACGATTTTAACTAGGGACTTATACTACATAACTTATTATGTAATATATTGTGAAATCTTGCATTTTATATCAATATTAAAGACGATTTTTTTTCTTTTTCCAGTTCAACATCAATATTTGGCAGGCTGTATTCCTATAGGATTCACTATGTGCGGATCGTACCGAAATCTATTTAGGCTGATAGAAGTTATATTTTATACATTTGCTGACATACAAATTGTGGAAGAATAAAATAGTAAATGGTTCAACGCAGAACTAAAAGTAATAAGACACAAAAGCAGTAACAATAACAAATAAGATAGTAAAACATAGCAATTCGAAAAAATATAATTCTAAATGGTGATCAGTCGTGAACCATCAAGCAATTCCATAATTTCGTGCCTGAAACAATCATTGGAGTACAAAATATCTAGGCTAAGTGCATCTTAACATACTGTATTTAACAATGTGAGTGCAAGGATCATAGGTGCAAGCTGTAAGATATTCACACTCTGAACAGATTTAATAAACTATGATATCGTCCCCTCATACTGCAGTCAGGAACATTAATCATTAATAGGTTTTTAGGAGTATAAGGGCTTAAGGTTTATAAATTCTATAAATTATTAATTAGAAAAACACATGGACAAAAGCAATTCTTGTCACAGTAGATGGAAATTATATCATCGGATATAATTTACTTTCATTTCCCTCAAGGCTCCTCATAAATTTGGAAAGGACTAATTAAGGATATTATCAATACCTATTGCAATACAAAAACCGATTGAACTTTCTTAATATTTTCTATAACATAAGGATATAAGTAGGTTCATATGGACACCAGATGATTGCATTTTATTTAAGAATAATACGGACTTAAGGGTTTTAAATGAAGCAACAATAAATTTGATGCCATGGAAATAATGAGAATATCGTCTTATAAATCCTGGTAACTTGTAAGCTTTCTATTATATTTCGATGATGTGGCTGCAAAATGTAAAGTAATTATCCATAGTAACATTGAGATCATGTACAGACAAAACCCTTTCGAGTGATTCGAAATTTGTAAAGTGGATATATTGTTTGCGGGCCCGTAAGTAATTGATGAAACAAATTATTAGAACCGAGGACATTCCTGCTTTCAACAATATGACCAACAGAATTTTATTGTCGACTCGTTCAAATTCCTTTTAAAATTAATACTTGACAACCTAAATCCAATTCTCTAGCCATATAATCGCGATCCAAATCCCTTAAAATATAATATTTCAATAAAAATTAGTAAGATTAGTGACCATGAAACGCTTTTGTCGAAATTCGTGCTGGCGGTCCGTCAGATCCGATTATATTTATTGGATTGTAATACGATATTACACAAATAAAGACGAAAAGATTCAAGATTCTTAACTCGTTTTTTATTTAATTTATTCCAGTTTCTCATTTGTTGTTACCTATTGTCTTACGCGCAATTTCATCGACAATTTTGATATCTCCAGTTCAATTTTAACATGTGGTTATAATGGCATCAGTAGTGGTACTGGTTTCCATACTCTCTGATGAATATTTATTTGTAATAATTGTATGACTCCGGCTCTTCGGTGTTAATTTGGATAATTACGAAGGGATAAGTTTTAGTGGAAGTCCAAGTAAACAAGGCTTTTCTAAATCCACAAGCAAAATTTAAAGCCGTGAAGTTTCGTTTGTATTTTTATACTTAGTGATACAAGCGCTCCAAAATCCTTATTTTTATACCTTTTGTTCCACGTAAAAGAGTGTAAATAAATTAGGTCTGTTTATCATAGTGCATGACTCCGAGTGATTTTCCTGTCTCTGTAAATACTTGCGCATTATAATTTGAAAAAATGCTCCAGTATCTGTGAAAACATTAAGCGAAAGTCCTTTATTATCAATTTTACTGTGTGCCAAAACTGGTGTCGAATATGACAGTCTTTTTGATTACATGGAAGACTAGTCTGTGCAACTATCATTAATTTAAATAGGATAGACTGCAAACCTTTCTCGGAAAAGATCAGGATCATTTTTTGGTTTTCTTTTCCTTTTACTATTGGCCAATATTTCGAAACCACTATACTGTATAGAACAGTTTAACTAAATTTATCTTTTAAAGTTTTATGATAACGTGCACAATTACAAAACTATTGAGACCAGGCCAATACTTCAATTCACACCGTCTAAGCAACCACCGCCGTAGTATCATAATATTCACACCACCTGAGCAATTAAACTTCGCATAATAATAATTTTACTTAAAACCTTATTTTCATTTCCCACAAAAAAATAATTACTGTAACACCGCACAGCAAATTAATATAAATAATTATCTCACTCAATAAGCGCTGTCCATATAAACGACTCCACCATGTCCAAACTGGTTTCCCATGGGAAATTATTTAACAAATTAACCCAAGCACCGGCCATTCGCTTTGCTCCAAGTAAACAAATGCCGACTAATCGAGATTGTGCCTTAGATTGCACTACGATAAACATGTGGAGTTTCTAGTAAGCATGTTTTAAAACGCATTTATAAGAAAATATTTTTTGTAATTTCCTTAGGATTTAACGAAATGTAAAATAAAATTATATCTATGTCGATTTTTCCCTAAAGTTAGATTTTCTTTAAATTTAATTTAATTTCATTATTGTCTAAAATTTCTTCCTTAAAATAAAAGTCAGTTTAGTTATTGTCGCTATTATGTAGAATTTCATAATGATTTGTGCTATTGATTATGACAAAAATAGAATTTTTCATTTGTTGAAATAAACAAAATTTTACTGAATTTCGCATTGGTTCAGCTGAATCTGTAAATAACATATCCTATATAGGTATTTAAGTAATTAATTAAGTTAGCCAACTACTTAACTAATTACTTTTACTACTAAAAGGAAAACAATAAGAATATTAAGTAGTTTTTGTAAAATTTTAAATAAATTAATTTCACAGACTTATCGACTATGTCTTCATAGTAATTTATATGTTTAAACTGCTTATATAAAAAAATTAATCAATTTTGAAATATAAACAGAAGGGAAGTATGTAAATTTTTTTATAAGGCGATTGAACAAATTTGATTGAATAAATCAATAAATTAGTGTATTTAAGAGAAATATTCACCTAATTATAATGCATTAAATATAGTTCCGTAAATTTCTATAGTTACTTGATGTCATTTGATTTACTTTACATTATTATTTCAATGTAGTGAACTGAGATAACAACATTAATTCTACAAATGATAGGACTGTTTTGTGAAATTATTTAAAAATCAAATCTGTTCTTTTATTTGATATGTGCTGTAAGTTAATTTTTATATTTTTCTTTTAATAATGCCATTTAAAAATTGACTAGTTACAGTTTGATAATATTTGTTGAAATTGCAAGTGTATTCGTAGTTTATTTTTTCATTTATTCTTATTTATTTCACGCTCTTCCCAATTTTGATGATTTTATCATCAAATTTTAGAACAGGCAAATACATTAATATTTTTTTTTAAAATACAAAGAAAAACTGAATTTAAAAAATTTACCTGCATTCCACTTAAAATAAAAAAAACATTCCCATCAACACAAGTAATTAGTTTCTGTTCTAGTAATAAAGAACGGTAAAAGTTAGCATGATATTCGTTTTGTTCTCGCAATTTTCCTATGTACAGAATGGATGAATCTAAACTTCACCTAAACTGTAAGAAACTCTTTGCAGGAAAATTGTGACCGAATAAATGGAGCCTTTTTAAAACACTATCATACTTTTTTATTTATGATTCATATGAAAATAATATTTAGAAAGCCTTTTGTGCTAAGCGATTAAAAATTATTACAAATCGGGATGACAATACTTCATATTACGCAATTTGGTCGTTACAGATGTATATAAATATAATTGACACATGTTTAATATCTGCTCCGTCAACAGTAGAGAGGTTATTCATATGTAATCTATGCATAGAGTTTACGAGATGACATTTATCAAGGAATAATTGTCACAATAACAAAAATTTGATTATAAATCGTATAAATTTGTAAACAATTATTATTTATATGTAATATATAACAGTTATAAAAATATGGCAAGAACAGATATGAGAAATACTGGATATAATTACAGAATATTCTCCGAATGCAAATTTAATACTTGAAGGTACTTTAAAACCAACAATAAAACGTACGACACAATCAAATTATATGGCTGCAGCTGAACTATCAAATAAATATTCAAGGCTTTAGAGTGAAATCAAAAGGTTCATGATAATATAAGGTGAATACTTTTTAAAATCTTTTTTTTGTGAAATCACTTAATATGAATAAGTAAAAATGCACGTAGCATTTTAAAATTTTATAATAAAACCTTCAGCTTGTTAATAAACTTTCATTTTATAATCAAACCTTCAGCTTGTATTTTTATCTATTATAATTAAGGTTATTATGGGCATGGCAAGTTACAGTTGTTATTCACATCTCGTAAGATTAAATTAGACTTCGACTTAAAAAAATTACACTTTAACTATATGTATAAACGAAATATACTATATAATTTTACCTAAGACAGCGCAAGATATTCTGAACAATTTTTCGTTTTTATCTGGCCTTGCTTGATGATGCTGTGTCATGAAAGGTTTAATTTATGTTCGCCGCATTATTTATTATTTTACTTGCGATCTATGATTGTTGTCAGTTTTATACTAAGTTTGTCCAAACTTTATTTTTTTTCTCTCTTTGGACTTTAAAATTAATATTCAGTATTGTTAGAATTCTATTTTAATTAATTGGCAGGAATGAAAAACTGAACTGAAGTAAAAAATATGGAATGAAATATTGTAGATCTTGCTATATTGAAACGATATAAGCATGTTTTGGAAAAACTAAGATGATGTTTGGAAATACTATTATTATATTGTATTTTTATCTCATAAACCATTTATAATACAACAAACAACTTAAAAAAAAATTTTAAAAAATGGATATAATACTACATCACGTAGTTTCATTTAATTGTGACTAATGAGTTTCTAAAAATTTAATACCAAATATATTCAACAAATAGTTTTCATATGTATGAAAATTTCCAAAAATTTTATTCAATATATTGAAGGTTCAATTTAATCTTATTAATAAAATAGCGAATATCCCAAATGTTCCCTAAATATGTATTTCTATTTAACCCAATATTGTTGAAATTAGTTAAAGTATGAAAAAGTTTTAAGAGAACTCGATGTGCAATATCTCTTCCTGCAGAAGGGTCATATTTACAATCCTTTATTTACGTAAAAGAAAGTCCATTGAATAAATTATAAAGAGACTTAAATTTTCTTACCAAGCGGGAGTTCGTGAATTTTTTTCCAATTGCAGTGTTAAAGCTCAGTAAAATAAATATAAGTGAAAAACATCGACAAAAAATGTGAACTACTGTTGTCAGCAACTTCAATTAAGTAAGGTTTTAATATTTTGATTATATATTATACGAACCAATTTCATAATTTCTTTTACTGAAGTAATAAATTATTCAGTTTGTATAATTATTGTTCTAACTAATGTTACAAGCGAGGGGCATTGATTGCATGTGTAGTACACATTTTAGTTTACAAAATAACAGCCATCGAAATAGGTAAAATAAACAACGTAAAGCAAGAGGTGTACAAATGATAAGCAAACTTTTATTTACATGCACTAAATAGTTAGTGTTGCATTTTTTTTCTCAATCATATCTAAACGGCATAACAGGTTTTAACAAAATTTGGTAGTTTCGCTATAGGATCTTTATCACTTCACAAGTAATATAATTCCTGTGAGATGAAATTTGGTGTTTATTACATAATGATGAAAGTTTTGTGTTACAACTTGTCAATTAGTAATTAAAAGTGTATGCAAAGTATGTATCGAACAGATAATTCGATGTTCAAGAGCCCAAGTTCTTTATTTTTTTTTCTTTACTACGGTGATTTATTTCATATTTTTGATAGAATGTGAATGTGGTAATTTTATCAGATCACAGATAAATTACTCCATATTAATCAAAATTTGAATGCATAAATATAATGAAGTTTAAGCCACCAGTAAGTATTAAAACTGGTCTAAATAAAAATGCCAGAACGTTATGAATTTCGTAGTACACTATTTCTTATAATATTTTTAAAAAATCTAATGCCGGCTCTGGTGCATTGTATGATAATATAGTTACTTGTTAATTAAACATCACACACGAAAAACATAATAAAAGTAGTCATTAAAGTATTCATTTTAATATTTATTTTCCATATTGGAGAATGAACTAGAAAATGAAAAGGAACCGGAAGAAAGAGAATTGGAAAGTTATTGGTAGATAATTGACGACGCTATTTATTTTAAACGGGGTACACTTAAGGCTTATTACTTGACTGTGTTAAGTATAAATATATATGTATAAATATATACACACGTATAAAAATATGTACAAGGAATGTTCACAGGGTGACTATATAAATTTAAGAAATCCTGTATTTCCTCTGTCGAGATTTTCTGTAACATTTTGTTTGTTCTCTTTCGGAGAAAAATAATATATGTTTGTTATTCTATATCTACAAATATACACAATGGAACTAAACTTATGCCATTTTCTGCTTGCATGGATTAGGATTCACCATTTACGAGGAGACTGTTTCTTACAGAGTATTTTTCCTTTTTTCGTAACCGAATTGAGAAGCCTGTTTTCTTTCAAATTGTCCTTAAATGTTGCCGGCTAATACATTTTTTTTAGTCTACTATTGATTGAAAACTATGAACAAGGGAAACGTAGATGCATAAAATGAGCCACATAAAATCTGAACAATGAGAAAAAAATAATAACAAGATAGATACTGCCAACTATTAATAGAAGAACCCCAGAAGCACAATAAAATGGAGGTTGAACGTATTAAAAATACCGTTCACGTGATTTGAAATGAAATTTCTGAAAATAATAAATTTTTTTTTACCTAAAGATGAATAATTTATTTTAAATCGATATATTATTTTTGTCGCAGGTAAGACTTTTTCTTGCCTTCAAAAGTTATCTAATATAATAGGTAATGAATGCTTAGATTTAACGGCTATTTGTGTATCCAGATACACCCTTGGCCCATCGCCAAGGACAATTTTGCTTAAAAATCAATTTCCTTCTTCAATGTGGTCTATTAGGCTAAAGCACCATTTAACTATGGTTATCTTCACTGGCGACGCCGTTCTATGTAGGGGGAATGGAAGAGCTGATCTCAAGATGCGATAAACGTCTTACTAATAACGGAAATTACGTAGAAAAGTAACTTAAGGTATTGGCTTTCACGTAAATAAAATCGTTTAAACTATTTTCTGTAACTGCTTTTTTTTTAAAAAACTACTTTATTTCGTTTCGTCTTAATGCGTTTATTTAAGATTTAATTCAAATACGACTTTGATATAACTTTTTTTAACGTGTCGTCTCCCATGTACACTAAACTATATTTATAGGAACGTATTGCCATTCACTTGTTGCTGAAGCTAAAACTAATTAACACTGCTGATATTTGTTTAATTTTACCACTGATTTGATATCTTCTATCTAAAATTACTAATTTTGTTTTAATGAGAACAAAAATCAAAACTTATTATTTATTTAATATATTCTTTATTATCTCATATTTTATTATCTCATCAAATTCTTTCTGTCCAGTGGCTTTTCTCCTGCTAAAACCACTTTTATAACTTCATATCTTTATAACTTGTGTGATTTGTTTAGTAATTGACAAACGTTTGGAAAAGGAATCATTACCGAGATGGCAACCCCATTGAGTGGAACTAAAAATTTTTAAATTGGAAATTATCCGTATTTCCCATAGACAAGAATGAAAAATAATACGCAGTTAAAATAAAAATATTTCCTTTCAACAATAATTTTGCATAAATATATATTGCTTAATTGAGTGGTTTTTTTTAATATACCGGTTAACGTCTAAAAATGGAGTACCAGAAAAATGGTTTAAAGCTTCTGAAACAGTTACACTGTAAATACAAGGTATTCTATCTCACAGCCATATAAAACATCTGCGAACGTAAAAGTCTTCAAAATATTGATTTACGGTTATGGAAATAGTATTCTTTCCTCCCGAGTATTCTGCAATGCACGAATATCAGAAACGAATGAATTTGGCATCTCAGCATAATGGTATGTATGTGAGCTCACAGCCTAATTCAAGTTTGGGTAGTGCTTGTGTACTTTTATTGAATACACAAGTTTTGACTATTTGCACTATGTTCTTCTATATTAAACTACTATTAATATTTTCTAGACGAGTTTGTTGAATTTCTCATTTTCATTTTCTCTAAGCGTGCGTGCGTGAGAGGGCGCGCAGGTGCGTACGGGCGTGCGGGTGTGCGTGGGGGCGTGCGCTCGTGCGTTCATGCATGCGTGCGTGCTTTCATGCGTTCGTGTATGTGTGAATACGTGTGTTCGTGAGAGCATGCATGTGTGCATGCGTGCGTGCGTGCGTGAGTGCGTGTATGTGCGCGTGCGTGTACCTTTCATGAGTTTTAGATTTTACAATGGTGCCGAATAATAATGCCCAGAGACAAAAAAATATTTGTCCGTCTTTCAAAACTTCTTTTTATGTTAAATTCCAAATAATATTTTTTGTTGCGCAGTACATATTATTATGAAATAGTAAAATTATGAAATAGTATAAATTCCAAAGTAGTTAAAACGGCATCAACTATCGTTTTAATGATGATTTCATTATAAATGGTAAAATAATATTTATATTCAAGAAGGGTAAAATATGTACGGCAGTATTCGTTTTCATTTATAAGTCAAGTTATGAAATTTGCCCTAATTTAAATACATTGTACACATTACAAATTTTGATATACGAAAAAGAATTTTGTTCCAAAATTTTGGCTCTCGGACTTCGTAATTCAATCCATCTTAAAAAGTGACCATATTCACATATTCAGTAATTTATTCTTTGCAATATACAGAATAAGATTTGACAGTGGAATGTATGTGAAGGTTTCATCCGTTAATACTTAGCTTCTGCAGAAAGTTTTTGTGATTTACATATATTTCATAAAATTATTCATATTTATATACATATTGACATATTTTTCATGTAATATTAAAATTAGTGGATGAACGAGCAATAAAAATAAATACGCAAGAAATCTTTTACCCAGCCTAAATATTTTGGATTTATTAAAGAACACTATAGCAGAAGATAATATATTTAAAACTTCCTCATAAACATCTTAATGAGGCTAATCTGTTTTTATAGCAAATTGAAACGTCTTTGTTTTAGTTACTTTAAAACATGAAATTCAATTTTAGTAAAAGTCGTAGTTGGAAAAGATATTTTCTTTTTGAGTGTGATGGTTCTTTGTCATTGAAGAATCTGTTCTGAATTTAAAGTTTTCTTTTACACGGGTAAAAACGTGGGTTTAGCAATTTCATAAATATATGTCGTTTCTTAGATTACATTTTAACCGTATAGTTAATAATACAATGTATTATTTAGTGCTGTGCTTCAAAGGAAAGTGTTTGTTATTTTTTTGGGCTGATGTAAAACCGACTTTTACGTTGACGTGAACCTTTCCTCATCGCATAATTATCATTTCTATTTCCGATAATGCGAATTTTCTATAACTTGTGTTTAATGATAGTTTGTATTGAGAAAGTCGTGCCGGTAACATGTTAATTTATAAACCATTAATTACGGAGGTATTTATTTACGAAATAATTTACGTAGACGATAAACAAATCTACTAGAAAGTTTAGTCGTGTATATCATATTGCGTATCTATTTACTCATATTATGAACTGTTATATGTTGCATACTAGGTCATAGATCTATTTTGTGTTAAATTTTTAAATTATTATATATATTTTTATATATATATAGAAAAATTGCAGAGAGTATAAAAATCTATAAAATATTGATTAGTGTTTATTGATAGTTTTTGACGATTATTATTACGATCTGTTTTCTCTTGCAATTTTGGATTTTGGAAGGATTTTTCAGTATTTGTTTTACTGCTGTAAATATAAAAAATAACGTTCTAGGATTTCTTTTTTAGGATGCCTTAAAAAGGCAAATTGTTCGTTATGAGCGTTTTTATGTGACGAGTTTAAATTGGTCTATATTCGAAAAGACACAGAATGAGTAACTAAACCATTAAAATAAGTTTTTCATAGAAAAAATTAATTAGAGCCAAATGAATTTTATTTCCGTGAAAAACTGGGGCGGGGAGCTAATAATTTATGAAAAGTCATAAAAATAAGCAAAATAACAGAATTGAAATAAGTATAATGGCATGAATTAAAAGCAATACTTCCTCATTATAAATTTATAATACTGAGTTGTTCTGACTTTGGGAATGGTTGTACGATTAACGTTCGGAAACAACGAAATGTCCCAGTTTAAAACACATACGTAAAGTAATTTGCGTCCGACCGACGTTTTTACCCGTGTAAAAGAAAACTTTAAATTCAGAACAGATTCTTCAATGATAAAGAACCATCACACTCAAAAAGAAAATATCTTTTCCAACTACGACTTTTACTAAATTTTGGTAAAAGTCGTAGTTGTAAGTAACTAAAACAAAGACGTTTCAATTTGCTACGCTACTGATATTCGCCCTATATTTGTTTATCATACCAAAGATAAAAGAATAATTGCCTTTATTAGTATTTTAACGTGAATTTTGGAAATGAATAAAATGTAGTGAATTCTATTTTAATAAAAATAGTGGTCGATATACACCTTTTACCAGATAATGGTATGATAGTAAATTAAATATATCTTCAGTATTTTCTTCTTTTTCGTATTTTAAACTACTTGTATATACGAATGAAACTAATAAATGAAATGAGTTAAAGTATTAGTTTAATTTTTAAGTTTCGTTAATTACAAAAAATTGGAATTAGTGGTAAAGAAAAATAGTCTATGTGAATAATGTTTCGTTGCAGTCTACGATTTTACTTAATTATTTGCGATATCTTTATATATATTTTTCAATTGTGAGTCACAGTGAAAATCGAAGTATAGTTGTTTAGCGACGACATGAAATTTTTTTCTGGTGACATATACTCTGGTATGTTATAAGATTAGTAAACATCTTATTTTTGGCAATACCCCAAATGTGTTTCGTGTTCGTTTACTATTTCCACGTGCACATTGTGTACGTGGAAATGCGAAGCCAGTTTCAATAAAATCGGCTAAATGCGTGTTGGAATGCAAACGAGATAGTAAAATAAGATGTTTACTAATCTTATTCATCAATACCTCTTCAAATATTTGACATTATTTAACATAAAAATTTTAGTTTGAAAATTGTAATGAAATGTTAATATCGACAAAAAAATATCTATGGTGAGAGGATGTGTGGGGTTGTGAACATATTGCCCGTTATATTGAAACATAATTTTTTTTGAAACTGGTCCTCATGAATAATTATGAATGGTAATTCAGTTTCACTTAAGAAAATCTATAAATTTAAAATTGTAAAAACTGTCAGCTGTAATAAATATAAGGACGGACGGACGAACGTATCGAAATTATTTTAAAAGTGTGTGGTTTTTTTCTTGAAACAAGTTTATATTCATGTTTCACTTTATTGATTTTTTATGTTAATAGTAATTGATGCTGACTCTTTAATATCATTAATTTTATCAAAAATTTTCATTGTTTACGATTTCATGTTTAAAATGTATTTTTTTGTTAACTCATATACTTACAAAAAAACATGAAAAAGACTAATAAATAAAAATAACAAAATAACATTTAAATACTACGTGATAGTAAGTAAAACAAATAAAAATAATAAGATGTGTCCAAGTGGGCTTGCAATTGGTTTAAATATAGGAGATTAAAAAAAGCCAACCGCAAAGTTTTTATTAAAAATATTTTCCAAATGTTAGCGGCAGTCACTATTTACTGCACCGCAAAAATGTATATAACTAAATTATGGAGTAATAATGTAAATTTATGAAATATATTAATATTAACTATAACGATACCTTAACAAAGTTTCGAAGGAGGGTTATTTTTCGGGTTATTTACCCAAACCGCACTTTATAGGTAGAATATTACTAATCGGGTCTATGGACTTATTCATTTTCAAAGATAATATTGCGTGTTCGAACATGAATAAGTTTACACGACGAGGCGAATGTTCGACCTAATTGTTAACGTTTTGAACGATGGAAATTCATTTTCCGTGTAAGATACCTTATATTTCCTTAAGTGAAAAGTTTGTTAATGAACTTCAGCGTGAAACTGCGGTACAGACGTATGTAGTGGTTTTATCTTTTTAAAAGCATGAAGCGATTTATTTTTAGCTGCCCTTTTATAAACGCATTAGGCAAGCGCATGCCCTGTTTTGGTTGAAATGATAGATTTATGATATTATATTTGATATAAACCGTTACACAAGCAGCTTAAGGTACCTTTAATGCAAATGTGTATGAAAGTTAAAGATATGTATTACATAATACTAAAAATAACAAATATAAGATATGAAAAACAGAAAAGAAAAATTATAATATTTGATCAAATGTCATACTTAATGGAGTATTGGAAAATTTCTAATTGAAATTTTAAATTTTTTCATGAAATCTGTGAAATTACCAAAATTTATAAAGTAAAGAATTCCTAACTTCCACTTGTTTGGACAGAGAAAGTTATCATAAAATATTTATGTCATATTCAAGTGAATTTAATAGAATATTTTTTAATAATTTCAGACTTATTTTTCTAGTTTTTATCATGAAATATCGCCTATGTTTCCTATATAATTTCGGTACAGCCTAAATTTTATTTTTTTCAAATTATTACAGCATAAGGTTAAAACTGTAAATCTCATCACATGTGTGCTAATGCCGAGATTTTTCCTTTTCTGTTATATTTTGTCACCTCTTATTCTGACATTCGTTTTTCTCTTAATATTGATCTACACTTATTCTTTGGAGTAGTTTTTTGCTGACTAACGATAAATCGAATAACGCAATTTTATGCTGCTATTAAAACCGAAATGCCATATCGTCACTCAAGAGAACCGCATTCGTTAGAGGAAACGTCAAAAGTGACCAGCTATTCCGCTATTGTCAGGATGTCTCATATCTAGACGAAATATGTCCGGTTATGACACGATACACTGAATGACGTTTTCTTACAACAATGCTGCCACATTATTATCAATCGCCTTGTAGCCACCGAAGTAAATAAATGCGAAATTAATTATATGTAAATAACATGCCTAACCATGCTAACGTAGCAATCATTTTAGGTGCCGAAAAAGTCAAAACATAAAAAATAATAGAAAAACATTTCCAACAAATTTCATTCTTAAACAATCTACCAAAAGATACAGTTTTCATCTGCACTCCCCCATCGGAGATCCGATGGGGGAGTGAATTCGGTAAATTTAATCTTAACCAATTAACATCTTATTATGTAATCTCCATTTCAATTATTTTAATAATCACAACTTCTTCCTAATAATACTTGAAAGGACGTCTTTTCGTTCAACTCTTACTTTGCGTGAGTTCCCCAATTCAGGCTTAAGCTGATATAAAATACGCTTATCCGCTTAGAGATTCATATAATGAGGAATTCCTTTGCGTGCTTTGCTATGGGCGCTTCGCTATGGGCTTATTTATTTACTGGTTAGTTCGCCCTTCCTTACAGAAGCTCAGCCTCTTTAGATATTGTAAATTTTCCTATTATGTACTTATTTTTCCATTATGTATTATGTACAACTCGATTATTTTGCTTAATATTAGACAAATATTTTAATTTTGAAATTTCTATATTTAATCCATATCAAGGGGTTCGATTTTACTTCATAATTATGATAATATAAAAAAAAATTGTATGTCTTAGTTTCCTGCGATATGTACGTATGTTTTGAGGTGTTGAACAAATCATTCAAAATAAAAAGAGGAAAAGTGATGGTCAATTTAACAGTCAACAACTTTCTTGATTAGTCAGTTGCATTACAGAGTAGAGTTAGTAGAGTTTTTATGCTTATTACAGTGTATTACTACATTATCTTTTAGAAATTTATTTCGAAATATTGTAATGTCTCTGTTGTAAACTCTCAGATATTTGAGACATTTCTCCAAAATGTTTTCGAACTTTGAAAAATGCATAATGAAATTTAATTAAAATTAAAAAAGAAATTAAGAGGTGGAAAATAAAATAAAATTTTAAATAAAATTGTCTTGAATAAGATATATTGTGTAGTTTATGAGACATGCGGTATTTTCGGTAACAACCGCAGCAATAATATTGTTTTTCACAGCGTATTTTTTGTGCTACGGTACCTTTCATGAGCGTGTTCGACTTGGCTCTACTCCACTTATTACAGTTTGTTTTTCCATCATGATGCCTTAGTCTTTTCTAATACAATTATACATATATCCACATTTGTACGTAAAACTACTTTATATTTATTGAATTTGTTTCTTAAAGCATCTTGTCATTTTATCGTTATTTAAATATTAACTTAAATTTATTTCATCGATAAAGAAGAACTTCTTACACCCGCCAAACATCCCTGTATATTAGTTAGAATTTGTTGTAAAGATAATCGAAATTGACATTCAGTAAAAATATTTATAATTTAAGCAATTAAAATTAACACTTAGAAATGTATCGTAAAACTTAATGTCACTTTTTTCCTACCCCGAGCCATTTATTTATACTTTTCGCATAAGCGATTGAAATTCCTGAAACAAATAAACCCGAAATAAAATAAATTTTCTGTTTAACTTTAATATGAATACATTTTTTTCGCACGTTTTGCACTGCATTTTCTAATTTTTTTTGAAATTCTATTTCGATACCGATTTTACATTACCTGAGCCCACAATTCCGCGATCCCTACGAGTGTGAGTCTTTGGAAAATATTGTTTAGTTAAATTTAAGTTTAATACACGTGACACCAACTATTATAATAATTATGGAAGTAAACTTTTTTAGTAAATTACTTTGTATTGAATCGTCAAATTGTCGTATTTTCTGTTTTTTTTTTTATTTGTCGATGGCGATAAAAGAGAATCTACAAGTTACAACAGATACTGTAGAATTAATTTTATCAATTTCGTTGAAATATTTTAAGCTGCTTTTGCTTAATGAACAAACAAGTAAACAGGAAAACGGAATTACCGACAGTATTTAAAAAACTATTTTTCCCTGTTATGCTTTGTCAAACAAACCTACAAGCAGACAAAAAGACAAATAAATCAGAAACAATATTTTTGTTTTCTATTGCTTTTGTTACGAGCCTCTTAACAATTTTTCGTAATTATTACAGACCACAACAGTTTTTTTTCATTAGTATATATATATATATATATATATATATATATATATATATATATATGTATATATATATATATATATATATATATATATATATATATATATATAAAGGAAGTATCCCTTTTTAGTCATAGGCTGACTTATAAATATCATATATGAAATTACCTGAAGTCGTCAAATTCACGAAACGTTTAAAAGAAACTAAGCTACTTTATTAAAATTTTATATATTTGTGATACGGATGAAGTGGAAGTATGATAATATAGGGGACCTTATCATTTCACGCCAATGCTTCATGCAATTATTTCAATACTTCTAAAGTCGGAATGCTCAAATAAAATTACGAACATTTATTACCCGTAAACATTCTGACGTTATCCTAATACTAATTTTATGAATACGAAATTTAGTTTCTTTATTTGTCTCGCATTCACATTGCAAATATTTAATCTATGTCGTTAGCGATAATTCTTTACCGGGTGGACCGATTTCGATGATACTTTTTATGCTTGAAAGGGGGTACTTTAGGAGTAGTTCCATATACATTTTATGATAATTTTATGATGAAGTTCGGAAATGAACGGCGGAACTCCTTAAGGAAGACAATAAATCAAATACGATTCAGAATATTTTCTACGGGCAATTGTGACTTTTCAAAAAAACTACACCACTTGCCAAGTCAGAGTGTTATGATAAGTTTTGAAGATGAATAACAGAACTTTTTACGGACTTTAGAATTCTTAATGGATGATAGCAAATTAACCGAAATTAAAGATATTTGCTCCTGGTAGTCGTTTCTTTGCATAATACCTACTCATTCCACTAGGTCACGGTCTGATGATGAGTTCTGGAGTGAACGATGGAACTCATGGGATGCATGATGGGCAGCATTACCATCGACCAATCCAGAGTCTAATGATGCATCATGGAGATGAACAATGGGACTCCTTATCGGATGATACTAAATAATTCAAGATATTTACTACTGGTAGTTTCTGCTTTGCAAAATAACTACACCATCAACCAGGTCAAGGTTTGATGATAAATTCTGAAGATGAATAATGCAACTCACTAACGAATGGTTAGTATACCAATTATGATTCTATATATTTGCTACAGATTAGTTATTACGGATGTTGTACGGAATTCGGATATGGAGAACGGAATTCCTCAAGTGGTGTTTATTATTTTGCATAATCTGATATTGGAATTCGGATATGGAGAACGGAACTCCTTAACGGCTAACAGGTGATTACTACCGACTACTACTATCACTTATTTTGTAAGTTTTGTTGATAAGAAATTTTAAACAAAAGGAAATTATATATATATATATATATATATATACATATATATATATATATATATATATATATATATATATATATATATATATCAACTTTTGCCCGTGACTTTTATTAATCATAGAATATTCTAAGAATCAAATAACTGAATGTTAGTTATAATGTTATGATTAATGTTATTAAGCACTAAAAATTCTAAAATAAAATATTTTTTAAACAACTTACATCAAAAATGCAGGCACTAAATAGTAAAAAATAATTAACTAAAAAAATGTACCTACTGTACTATTTTGAAGACGGTACCAGCATCGCCGATCAACTTAAACAAATGTAAAATTTTATATTACAGATATGCCTTCTATGAATCTATTTCATATTGCGAGTACATTATAAGTCAAGGTTTTAAATTTACATTGTAAATTAAATTGAATTACAAATTTGTTTTAACTTGATCGGCGATACTGGCACCGAGTTCAAAAATAAGTAACTTAGTTATTTATTGCAAATAAGTAGATATCTATTTTGAGTTTATTATTTTTTACTTATAAGTATTTATTTTTTTGAAGTCGTTTTTAAAAAAATATTTTATATTGAATCTTTTTTTCATGTGTGTGGCATATAATATATTAGATAAAAACCTGTGAACTAACCACAGTAAACTAATATTAAACTAGAAGCTCCCATGTAACTAAAACGAAATTGATATTATAATAGTTCCAGTTATATTTTGATCACAATTTTTTGACCAGCAATACAAATTAATAATGTAAAGAATTTAACTCCATTATTAGACTTGGTGAATGCCATTAATTTTTGTAAAGCTTGCAAACCTAAATTTTTCTTTGTATAACATTAGCTTTTTTTAATAATACGCTTCTGTCTCTGTCCTCTTCTTACAGGTTAATTATTTTTATTTTCTAGAGTGTGTGTCAACAAGTGACAATGGAACGCATAATAGCTTCGCAATAAAATTTTTTTTTGTATTTTTCGATTCGTTGTTAAATTTTATAAATCTACATAACATAATAAAGTCAGATATTATTAAATATATGGACTATGAGATATCTACATATATCTTTTATACACTACAACTTAGAAATTATTTCGATAGCAAAGGGAAATAAAATATTTTAAGGTATCATAAGGTCATAATATATTATTGAGATGATATTTTTCCAATATTATACTATAGTGCAGCATTGAAGTACTCGTGTTTATGAGCGCATTGTCTTTAGCTACATTTCGCTGCTATACTTTCCTTTTAACTCTTCTCGCAACAACACTAAGATAGGCAAGTCGCCCGTCGCATACTGCGGATACTCCGCATTCGCGACATACAGACACGCGAAGGTACGAGTTCCCTTGAAGAGATGATTACTATTTTTGCAGAGATTCCTAAAGTTATTAATTCATGCCTTAGATGTATAGGTATATGGTTTACTATTTTCATGGTTTAATTTGACTAGATTATGAAAGTAAATACTATGAAATATTTATCAATATGATTACAAGATGTACAGCTTGACAATTACAAGAGTCCTCATTATAAATTTGCATCATTAAATTTAATATGTAACTGTATTTTTTGTATTAATTAGTTCCGCGGTGAAGCATGTGAAAATTCTTTTCGCCTCTTTCGACTAGAGGGTAGGACAAAGTATAGCAAGCATCATAGATTAATTAATGTCATTTTGTCTCTTAAATCAAATGAATACTTAAATAACTACGTAGGGGTGCATTTTTGACCTATATGCGACACAGCATCCACGATACATGTTTTATTCATTGTCTCTCATACTGTTATTTTTTAAATGTTGAATAACATCATTTTTATTTAATTTTTTAAAATACCTTCGTATTCTACTCAAAAACTTTCCTTGACAATATTGCACTAGCTAGATATTTTTGGCTTTTCTTTTTATATGGGGGCCCTGTTATTCTTCTTATTCTCTTTTATTCTTGGGTTCTCTCTATATATGGGGTCGCCAAATTATATACACATATTTGGTTAGCTGTTGAATGATTACTTACAGCTGTAAAATTTACACTTTAACGTTAGTAACTAAAGAGGTAAAGTTTAGAAAGCTACCACGAGAAAGAGATCGTTGAACGAATTAGCCCAATCATTGTATAATCTTTGTCAAAAATATAATTCGGGTGTTTCAAATTTTTCGAACCCTTTTTACGCAGTCGAGTTCATGGAAAATTTGATTTTTATTAATTTTGTTACAGTTTTATTTATGAAATCTTAAAATTACCAACGTCATAACTTTAAATCTCGATTTGATTATTTAAAATTACATTTTCAAAAACTTTGATTTATGCCAATCAATATAAAGTTACAGCTTCTGTAAAATAAATTTCTTCATTTGATTGTTTGTATACATAAATTTTGATCCTAGTTCATAATGTCCAAAGTACGAATGTTAATTTTAGCTCTCCACACTTGTAAGTAATATTTTTTTTTGTATTCCAACTGTATACATCTCTTCTAATTTCTTATGTTAGTGGTACATAAAATTATATTTCTCAAAGAATGTACTGAAACAAATCATAATAAGTCAATTATAAATTAAAGTGTGGTGTTATTATTTTTTTCAGTAATGTACTCTTCTTAGCAGAAATTAGTTGTTTAAAATTATATTTTTATTATTACCATTATCATTTGGTCTATTCTGACCGGCAAAATAGTTTACGTTTGACGATATTTTTGGATGTTTAAACATACGCGAAAATTATATTTACTTTGAACTATATTATATAATAATTTATATAATATAGTGATTATGTTCTTAATTTAGAGTAAATGGCGAATTACTGTTGTATTAATGTCATATGGATTTTTCCTGGCATGTAAGTCGGTGCCTAATTATTTACATTGTGTTTTCTACTGCCTGTTTATTGGAACGTTTTTTAAATTTATTATATAAACATTGATATAATTCAGTGTATTTAATGTACCAATAATGGACTATTCAACTTCTGTTTGATTATATTACTTGTCTGTAAATATACTTGTAAGACCTAATAATTTTTTTTGCTTCCAACCATCGATTTTTAAGAAGTTATTTTTTTAGTTTTCTAAAAGAATCACTTAGAGAATAACATTTAAAATAAATCTAAATTTGCCCTAGGCTACCACATCTTCCATACAGAGTCTATAACATCACATGTCTTGAACATAAAATGCAAGTTTTAATTATTCCTGTGATATGTGATGGCATAGGTTAGATACGTACACTTTTTAGGCATAATGTACTCTAATGATATGACATTTATTCCTAAGTATAAGGTATTGCTACTAAATGTACTTTACTAGGATTCCTTGCTAAAAGCGATGGAAGATACATTTGTTGTAAAGTTTCTTTGTCTATGGTTACAAATTATCTTTAGCAATCTTTTACATTGCCAAAAATTAGAGACACATATTTCTAAATTATTTTAAAAGTGGATCAAAGTCTGGTAAAAAGTAATTTTTGATGTTTTCGGATTGAAAATTTAGTAAATTGTCTAAGTGATAAAAATATTAGTAAGTATTTTAGAAACATAGGACGACGTTTCTAACATTCCCATTCAAATTAAATGAAACGATACCTGTACCTGCAGCCTGAAAAATTTCACTCGCATTTGAACGTTCTTTTCAACTGAAGTTAATTTCTCATATTTTAACTTCTTCCTCATAATTTAGTATTTTTACATATTTTCCTGAAAGACATCAAGTAAACTGCTTTAATTTCCTTTTCCTCGTTCATTTACTAAGTCAATAAGCTGCTTCTATATTTAGCCGTCGATGACAGCATAATGCTTTTGAAATTCCTTTATTTTAGCTGCATTCCATAAGCTGCTTTCATAAATTATATTTGCATAAAAACCTCTTTTAGAATTATAAATAAACTCTGGGGTTCTGGGTATTTATATTATGGGGTTCTAGGTATTTATATTGGATTCATTATTGTAGTTTGTAGTTTATACTTAGCCTTTTCCAAAATTTGCTTAGTATTTTTTATGATATTAAACTGAATAAAACAAATTCCCTTGATCTACTTAATAAGTTACTCCACAGAAAACAATTCGAGAATCAAGATAAAAATTATATGAAACAAACCACTCTCCTAAATATTTTGTTTTTGCCTAATGTATACACATTAGGCAAGAAAAATCGCCTTTATATGACTTCAATACTTAGGATTTAGTCATGGTGGACATCAATAGTTCGTTTTGCTATTTCTAAGTAATTCGATTAATCAATAGATAAATCAAAAGATTTGAAATTCAATTTCCATAAGTGCCCTAGCAAAGAAAATGTTACTAAAGTAAATGATTTGGATGTTAACTTTTATATTTCTGAAAAAGCATACACGTTCTCTTAATGACAAATTTATTTTAACTCATCTTATTTTCTCAAACCAGTAGATATATAAACATCAAAGATTTTGCTGATTAGATTTTGAGATTTCTGCTTATGATATTCGTATAACTACTGGAGTATGCGTTGGCTTTTATTACGAATGAATTTTGATGATATCCAAATCTCACTGACTTGCGATCTAATTGAAAACAATAGATATCTTTTAAAGACAACATCCTAATTATTGAGTAAATCTGAAGCATATATAAATAAAAAATATCGTTTTTTAAAACAATATATTTAGTTAAAAGAAGGAAAGATCCACGAAATAGTTTGCCTTCTCTCTAATATTTCTCTTCCATTATTTTATCTCTATAAGTCGAAATATTCTCTTCCGCTGCGTTACATTTTCAGTTTATTAAATATTTCACTTCGAAGCGGAAATGTGAAGTTATTGCACGTTGGTTTCCAAGATAAACATTTTAATATTTTCCATATAACTGTATTCGTCCAACGGAGTTAATTTCGAATTTTGCAGAAAACTATTTGTAAAATGTTATTTTCACAATTAAAATATTTGCAATCTTATAATATTTAACGTCACATTAATCGATCCTGCTTAGATTGGTGGCACAATAATATCGACACAATAATTCATATAATAATAATATTCAATAAATGAAGGTGATAAAAATAATTAAGCCACGATATTAAATATACATTATACACGATCCATTAACTCACGGGGTTTTCTAGTGTTACTGGACCAAAATTAGTTTTACAACTTTGGTTTAATATAAAAACTTCGACTATATTGTCATATTAAGAGAGAGAAATAAATGGATAGATTTATAAAGGAAATATTTTCAGTTCATAACATTCTCTTGTTTTTATTACACAATTACCTGATTTTAAATCTTAACTACGATTTTGTTTTAAATGCTTCAAAGCAATCTCGTGTATTATTGTTTCACCGAACATCACTTGACACCTTCTTTGAACTGATAATACTTTATGTCCCTTTTTTATTGTTGTATAAGTTTTCTAATAGCCTCTGACGCGTTCTCAAGTCGTTTTATTTTATTCACCCTGGTATTTGGATTTCTTGTAGTATTCGATTTAAATGACAGTTTATGTCAATTTAAATAAAAAAAATTAGCACCAATGTCTAATAATATAGTTTCGATAGTGATAAACTATGTACAAATCTACGTACTTTAAACTTTTTTTATATAAACGTAAGTAATACAAATCTTGAACTCCAGAATAAATTTCACCCTTGAACGTACCGATATCAGACATTAACTTCACAAACTTCATAACGGTGGGATTATATATTGCAAGCAAATTTTCATACAGTAGTCGATTTAATATCCTTTTAATGTTCTTGACTAACATCTTGATATAATTTCTTTTGACCTATTCAAAAAGCGCCTTTTTGTAACTTTTATTATTTTTACCGATATCAAAAATACTATATTTTAACACATATATGCAGCGTATGTTACTTAATTTGATGGTAAGATATAGGAAAGAATTTCAAAAATAGACAATAAACTTCCTTTACGTATTACAGCAGATCAACAGTTATTAGTCTACTACCATCCGTTGAGAAGTTTCATTACGTACTAATAACTCTTACTTTGCTGAAATTGGTGCCAAGTCCAAATAATAATGAACAAAGCAAACGAAACTATTATGTCGGATTTATTTACTGTATCACCTGTTTATTTTTTTTGAAATTGGCACCGATTCCAAAAAAAACTATCTTTTATTAGAAATACGTATAGGTTCATTCCGAATGAAGTAAACGACTACAGACATGCATGTTTTTGATATTTTAATCATAGTAATAATTAGTGAGGCTGACATATTAAAAATAATAAAAAAAAATAGTGATTACGCGTCAATTTCATTGGATTACTTTAACACCCTCAATACAATTGTCAAAAATAACGTAATTTTAATATTTAGTTCCTTATTGTTAAGTCCCAAGAATGAAAATTAGCATTAGCGAAATATTATTTTATTTTGATCCTTACAGTTTACATGAGGTAGTAAAATAATAAATATTTATTCGGAGTTATTTAATTTTTAAGCGCAACTTTGTAAACACGGCTGTGTATAAACAGATTCAGGTAACGTCACTAAAAAAAGTAACGATAGAGACAATGTATGAGTTCCATTTTATGAATTTGAATTAGAAAAAAAAACATTTATTTTTATTCAAATATTATTGTGTTAAAAAATACTCCTTACGGTTTTTAGCTGACGTCGTGAAGGAAACATCGAAATGTATCAAGGTGAAGCATTTCAATATCGCTGATTTGACTTTTCGCACATGAAATTGCATACCATAAAATTCCATCAATCAATTCCATCAAAATTATTCCATTGAAAAATTCCATCAAAAATTCATCAACACCGATGAGTTATTTAAATAGTCAATTAACATTTAGAATAAATACATGACCAAGTACAACTCTTTTCGTACTTGAAGATTGTTGCATCGAATAATGCTCGGAATAAAGAAGGAGGGATCACCTATTGTGATAAAAAAAGCAATATCTACTTTGTAGTCTCATTTATTCAATAAAACATCAAGTTACATAACATGCTGTTACTAATAAAGACGTTGTTTTGATGATTTAACGTTTTATTGAAAACGTAAATATTGGCAGTTTATAAAAACTGACGTTTTTTCGAAGCCTCATTAGTCAAGTAGAATCAATCTGGGTCAGTGTGTTATCTGTAAAATTGTATATAATTCAGTCATTAATTTATATTTTTATATAAATATGGTAAGAAATGCTTAGGAAAATATATTTATGTAGATATGTATATATATATATATATATATATATATATATATATATATATATATCGCTGTCTTAACCTTCATCTTACTTTATTCGCTTTTCATATTGTTTTTATTTTAGCGATTTACATCGCCTTCTTCTCAAATCGTACATTTCCGCTCTGATAAGCTTTTTTGCTTTAATTTCTATTTTTTGCCAAATTTGCATTTTCCCTATTTTTTTCATATGGAATAAATATATAAAAAACGCCAATAAATCTGTAATATCTTACTAAATTCATGAGAAATATATTTCTTAACTCGTTAAAAGTTTTTACAATCTGTTCCATTTCGCAAATAATGCAGCTCGCATAGCAATGTTTCCAATTTGTATACTTGATTAATATCTCACATTAGTTGTTTAAACGACGCAGTCATTTACATAACATCATACCATTAAATTCCTCGATCAATAAACATGTATTGATCCAATAATTTATAAACAGATGAGGCTATGCAAACTTTTAATTCTGTCAAGACAATTATTTGGACTTTCGATTGTATATTTTTTTTTTATTTTAATTTCTTAAATTGAAAGTATGGTTATTTTATGATCAATATAGTTTCTTTTTAAAAGTTCAATAATGCAATAAATATATGTAACAATTCGGAAATTGTTTTAAAAATCACATTGCCTTATATTTATAATAATAAAATACATTTATAATTTATAAGTGGATGTTTTAAGGCAATTTTAAATATTGAAAACAAAAAACTGAATAGTAATTGGAACAAAGTCATTATGAAAACAGACTTTTATGCCTTGAAATAAGTAACGATTTTTTTGAAAAAAATATTTTTCATGGGCCACGAGAAAAAGGTATGCATACAATAAAAACTAATTAACTGCGCCTATATCTACCTCACGACGTGAAAATGAAGTTTAAATTCATTTAACTAAGAAAAGTTTTCATAACGTTTTCAGTTAACATAACTTCTCTTACGGAACACTGGAGCGAATTTTCTTTTCATCTTTACGTATTCAATAATGACTTGCTCCCGGTAGTTAAATTTTTATTTTAATTATGTTTTACATTAACCACTGACATAAATAAAAATATACTTACATTCTTTATTATCCATATTTACATGAACTGGCTGATTAATATCTAAATTATTTTTTGCATAAATTTAATTTGAAATTTATTTGATTAGTTTTATTGATATCCTGTTATAATCATCAGACTAAAAATTATATCCCACGATTAATATTATCGAACCTGGATCCTAAGTTAAAAATATACGGATTTGTAGCTAGTTAACATAACACTTTAGTAACGGTAACGGTACTTCGATAACACGTAGGCCATGGTAAAAAATATTAATCGTACAAAAAACAACAAGACACATAAAGAGTAATTTTGCTGCAAAAAATTAATATTAATAACGAACTCAAACTCATAGGAAACTCATAACAAACAAATTTATTACAGGAGAGTAAGAATAAATTTCTTGAAAATTAACGTATGAAATTATAAGTCCTTTAATATCATAATTTAATCTTTTCAAAAGATGTTTTGTAATTTACTAAAATATACAAACGATATATATATACATACATATATATATATATATATATATATATATATATATATATATATATATATTTATTTATTTATTATTAAGTACCTCATTTAAAAGATTGCAACGTAACATTAGACGCCTATATATTATTAAAAAAACTACTTACATCAAATATTAAAAAGCCTGCAAAACTACGTTAAAGCGTTAGTGGCCAAGCTATTTTGTTGCAAGTTTTTTATCGATACAACAAAGATATTAAAAACATATTACAGCTGATTTTCATACTGAATATAAAGGAGCGCTGTAATTAATAAATGCCGTCAATACAGCGCTCCGTGATATTTCAATATGACAAAAAATAGTGAAAGAGACTGGAAATATTTTTTTAAGAGAATAGAAAAATAACTCATCCTTGCCTTGATATGTACCGGATATAAAACCCCATGTTTGAATTTATTAAAGGCCATAGATCGGTTTTTCATTTTTAAAGCGGAATGAGGCCGGATAAAATATTACTACCGACGTCTCTATATTTACAGTGAATTTACTCAAGGAGAATATAATATTATTTCAAGGATATCGTAACGATAATTTCTTTCTGAGGATATGATATTTCACATCATTTTTTATTATGGTTGAAAGAGAACATCGTGGGGGGAAATATACAGCGTAGACATTTTCCTCAAAGGATTTATTTTCTACAGTCGTTCATTTATCTTCGCCTGTAGTGAGATGGAAAACTGAGATAGGCTGAAATAGAAGTCGTGTTAGGCCTCACCAATGTTATGTTGATAATATGATATATTCAAACTAAAGGTAATTAAAATTTTACTTTAGACTTCATTGTATTGGTAAAATTTCACTGTATTTCAGCATCGCACAGAGTAAAATAGATAATTTAGGTAATTACAAAATTATTAGCTTCAAAACTATATTAGTGGCAATTTTTGAAATGTAGCTCAATGAATTTGTTTTTATATATTTCAATAAAATGTTTACCTGAAATGTTATATTTCTAAGAAAAATTTCGTTAATTAGCCATATTTAATCTTCTTATAGAAATTTAAATTTCCTCGATTGACACTATTCGATACTAGTCTTATTTAATACTAGCTGTGACCCACGGTTTCACTCGTGTGAAATTCGGAATAAGAAATGTTTTTTTTCATATATTGCTCTTGGTTATAAACTATTACCATACCAAATTTCATCAAAATCCGTGTAACAGAGTTTGCGCGATTGATGCAAAAAGTAAAATACTGACAGATGGACAAACATTTTAAAAATCATCTATTCCATATACCAAAATAATTACTCTTTTTAAAATATCTTTCGTGTATACAAATTTTTTATATTTTATTAAATGTATACATCTGACCAAAAAAGATTAATACATGATCATGTATGCAATAGCAAAAATCCCTTGACTTAATTTTTTAAATTTAACATATCATGTAGTCATTTCATTTCGATTTCTCTTGAATGCTTGTTATTTGACATTACAATAATATTTTCTCTACGATGGAGCAGATACGGTAATTATGCGTTTAACATAAAAGTTTGTATATGTGTGTGTCTGTTATCATTTTTCTCCAAAACGGTTGAACAGACTTTGATGCGGTTTATTTTATTTAAAAACTGGTATTCTACAGCTAGTTAACACAATGGAATCAGTCTCCTTGCTCTCTCCTTGAGTAAATTCACTGTAAATATAGAGATGTCGGTAGTAATATTTTATCCGGCCTCATTCCGCTTTAAAAAATGAAAAACCAATCTATGGCCTATAATAAATTCAAACATAGGGTTTTATATCCGATACATATCAAAGCAAGGATAAGTTATTTGTCTATTCTCTTAAAACAATTTTTCCGCTCTCTTTCACTATTATTTTTCATATTGAAATATCACGGAGCGCTGTATTGACGATATGTATTAATTACAGCGCTCCTTGGTATTCAATATGACAATCAGCTGTATAAGCTGTAATATGTTTTTAATATCTTTGTTCTATCGATAAAAAACTTGCAACAAAATATCTTGGCCACTAACCCTTTCTCGTGGTTTTGCATGCTTTTTAATATTTGATGTAAGTATTTTTTTTAATAATATATAGGCGTCTAATGTTACGTATCAATCTTTCAAATAAGATACTTAATATGATATATATATATATATATATATATATATATATATATATATATACATATATATATATACATATATATGTATATATATATATATATACATATATATGTATATATCGTTTTGTATATTTTGGTAAATTACAAAATATCTTTTGAAAAGATTGAATAATGATATTAAAGGAATACGGTTTATTATAATTCGATATGTTTATTTTTAAGAAATTTATTCTTACTCTCCTTTAATAAATTTTATTGTTATGAGCTACCGATGAGTTTCAGTTCGTTAATAATATTTATTTTTACAACAAAATTACACTTTATGTGTCTTGTTGTTTTTTGTACGATTAATATTTTTTACCATGGCCTACGTGTTATCGAAGTACCGTTACCGTTACTAAAGTGTTATGTTAACTAGCTACAAATCCGTATATTTTTAACTTAGGATCCAGGTTCGATAATATTAATCGTGGGATATAATTTTTAGTCTGATGATTATAACAGGATATCAATAAAACTAATCAAATAAATTTTAAATTAGATTTACGCAAAAAAATATTTAGATATTAATCAACCAGTTCATGTAAATATGGATAATGAAGAATGTAAGTATATTTTTATTTATGTCAGTGGTTAATCTGAAATATAATTAAAATAAAAATTTAACTACTGGCAGCAAGTCATTATTGAATACGTAATTATGAAAAGAGTTATGTTAACTGAAAACGTTATAAAACTTTTCCTAGTTAAAAGAATTTAAACTCAATTTTTGCGTCGTTAGGTCGATATAGGCGCAGGTAATTCTTTTTTATTGTATGCAGACCTTTTTCTCGTGATCCATGAAAAATATTTTTAAAAAAATCTTTACTTATTTCAAGGCATAAAAGATTTTTATTTATTTCAGTGGTTAATCTGAAATATAATTAAAATAAAAATTTAACTACTGGCAGCAAGTCATTATTGAATACGTAATTATGAAAAGAGTTATGTTAACTGAAAACGTTATAAAACTTTTCCTAGTTAAAAGAATTTAAACTCAATTTTTGCGTCGTTAGGTCGATATAGGCGCAGGTAATTCTTTTTTATTGTATGCAGACCTTTTTCTCGTGATCCATGAAAAATATTTTTAAAAAAATCTTTACTTATTTCAAGGCATAAAAGATTTTTATTTATTTCAGTGGTTAATCTGAAATATAATTAAAATAAAAATTTAACTACTGGCAGCAAGTCATTATTGAATACGTAATTATGAAAAGAGTTATGTTAACTGAAAACGTTATAAAACTTTTCCTAGTTAAAAGAATTTAAACTCAATTTTTGCGTCGTTAGGTCGATATAGGCGCAGGTAATTCTTTTTTATTGTATGCAGACCTTTTTCTCGTGATCCATGAAAAATATTTTTAAAAAAATCTTTACTTATTTCAAGGCATAAAAGATTTTTATTTATTTCAGTGGTTAATCTGAAATATAATTAAAATAAAAATTTAACTACTGGCAGCAAGTCATTATTGAATACGTAATTATGAAAAGAGTTATGTTAACTGAAAACGTTATAAAACTTTTCCTAGTTAAAAGAATTTAAACTCAATTTTTGCGTCGTTAGGTCGATATAGGCGCAGGTAATTCTTTTTTATTGTATGCAGACCTTTTTCTCGTGATCCATGAAAAATATTTTTAAAAAAATCTTTACTTATTTCAAGGCATAAAAGTCTGTTTTAATAATAATTCTGTTCCAACTACTTTTCAATTTTTTCTTTTGAATATTTAAAATTAATTTCAAATTTTGAATGTAAAATACATTCATAATTTATAACACTACATAAAACAATTTCCGAATTGTTACATATATTGATTGCATTATTGAATTTTGAAAAAGAAACTATATTGATCATAATATAACCATCTTTTCAATTTAAGAAATTAAAGTAAAGGAAAAAATGTACAATTAACCATAGTCGATAAATATAATTCTGTCAGAAAATTAATTCCGTAACTCATACTTACCGGAGAGCTAAGGATTTTATTTTAGAACTATTTACGCTATAATGTCATATAAAATTAGCTATGTTTCTCACTTTTCTATTCTTTATTTATAATGAGTAATATATTAATTTTAAAAATTATTAATGAAGTGCAGAAATGTTTAAATCAAAGTATAAACATTTCCGTGTTTCGTAAGTTTCCTTGTGTGAGCGCGAGCCTGCGTGCGTGCGAGTGAGCGTGCGTGATTGCATGCGTGCGTGCGTGCGTGCGTGCGAGCGTACGTGCGTATACCCTGCGCCAGTTTTAAGTTTCACGATGGTGCCTGATAATAATGCCGAGAGATAAAAATATCTGTTCGTCTTTCAAAACTTCTTTTTATGTTAAATTGCAAATAATATTTTTTTATTGCGTACTACATATTATTATGCAATAGCTCTGAATTCCTTCATCAAAGTTATTTTGTCTTCAAGTTCAAATTTATTCTCGTTAACATAGAACTTCCAAGTGAAAAATGTTTTGCTTAAATTGAAGCTTATTTTTAAATACTGTTGGTTAATAATCAAATATTAAAAAATTTGATATCCCTTTATGAGAAAATTCCAAAATATTTAAAATGGCATCAACTATCGTTTGAAGGATGAATTCAATAAAATGTTAAAATAATATTCACATTCAAGAACTGTAAAATATTTTGCATCAAAATATTAATTTTCAATTATAGGTTAAGTGAAGGGATTTGCCGTAATTTATTTACATTTTACACAGTACAAATTTTGATATACGCAAAAGAATTTTGCTCCAAAATTTTTGCTCTCAGACTTCGTAATTCAATCCATCTTAAAAAGTCATCAGATTCACTATACATTCAGTAATTTATTCTTGCGATATACCGAATAAGATTTGACATTGGAATGTATGTGAAGGTTTCATTCATTATTATTTAACTTCCATAGAAAGTTTTCGTGATTTACATATATTTCATAAAATTATTCGTATTTATATATATATTGACATATATTTCACGTAATTTTTCACATAATTAGTAGATGAACGAGCAATAATCACGCAAGAAATCTTTTACCGAGCTTAAATATTTTAGATTTATTTTAAAATAGTGCAATTTTTAAACCTATTTCTTTATGTAAGATACTTAACAGTGTCGCTTGTCTTATTATCGTAAAAATCCATACCACTTATAAACGGCTTTGTTAAAGGACACTACAGCGTAAGATAATATATTTAGGACTATCTCATAAACGTCTTGATGAGGGTAACCTGTTTTTGATTGCAAATTGAAACGTGTTTGTTTTAGTTCCTTTGTGAGTTTGAAACTCACGTTTTAGTAAAAGTTGTAGTTTGAAAAGATATTTTCTTTTTGAGTTCTAAAGAATCTGTTCTGAATTTAAAGTTTTCTACTACACGGGGGAAAATGTGGGTTTAGAAATTTCATAATTACCTGTCGTTTTTAACTTATATTTTAATAACTTTTTAATACAAAAATTCAACGTATCTAAATGCGTATAGTTAATAATACAATGTATGAATTAGTACTATGCTACAAAGGAAAGTGTGTTTATTTTTTTAGGCTGACATAAAAATGACTTATTGCATTGACGTGAAACTCTCCTCATCGCATCATTATCATTTCCAAATGGAAATGGAAAGGCAAATTTTCTATAACTTGTATTTAATGATAGTTAAAATTAAGATAGCCGTGCCGGTAACATGTTAATTTTTAATCATTAATTACGGAGGTAATTTTTTGCGAAACAATTTTCGTAGACATCTACTAGAGAGTTCAGTCATGTATATTATATAGATACATATATTGAAATGTTTTAACTTTTCTATAGCTAAACCAGTTTCAAGCCCGCTTGAACGCAGTTCATTATTGTTATCTTTGTTACTTACTATCACGGAGTGTCTACATTTTATTTTATTTTTGGTTAATTATAGTCTTCCATTATTCCCTGTAATTATATAACTTAAAAAAATTACATATTAAAGATGAAGTAATGACATCTTAAATAACACCATTTTCAGATGATAACGATGATACTAAAAGAGTCAGCAACATATGTATTAATATATAAATCCAATAAAGAGTGACAAGTAGGGAAGCCTGTTTTAGAAAAAAGCCACACATTTTTAACACCTAATCCGTTTGTGCTTCAATTAGGGCTTCAATTCTTTATAATTTTTACACATCAGCCCGTACCTCTATTTTTTACACCTGACAGTTTTCAAGTTTTATTTTTTTTGAGGTAAAACTGAAAGACCATTTACGATTTTCCAATTTTTGAGAAACCCTTCCAAACAAAGTTGTTTCAACATAACGTGCAATACGTACACGATCCTCCCCAATTCGAACATTTCAAAAAATGGTAGATATTTACACTTCATCACATATTTCAAATTAAAATCTTTTGGTTAAATTATGTTAACTATTTCAAGAGATATTCATGAATTTGGGTCCTGTCTTATTCCTATTGTGACATGCATTTAGCCGGTTTATTTAAACTGGCTTCGTATGTACATAATAGGCACGAGGATGTCACGAGATGTTTGTGTCGTTTAGAAAACGACGGTGATGATATTATTTTTATGCTCGGAAAATATTACAGTAAATGATGGATTGTTAGGACGTGCGGTTAAGGTAGTTGTCGTGTCATAGTAAGATTCAAATTTGTTGTGAAATATTTTATAAAGATTAGTTTTCCTTGTTTTCCAAATTCTTCACATAACATCATTTTAACTGTAAAAAAATATAACTTTTATTTTAAATAAAATTAAGTGTGAAATTCTTACTTGTCCTATAATGTTAATTGCACATTTTTTGGGGGCGATTTTTACGAAAATAAAACGTTTAGTATATATTTTTTAAAAATAATATCGCTTTACCTTGACTTAGTTTTTAGACAAATCGCTCGATGCGTTTGGAAAAAAAATTACTATTTTTCCTGTAATGTTAATCATATAATTTTTTTAGGGGGCAATTTTTACCACATTTAAAGGATAGAAAAAAAAATTATCCGATATTTTATTGCAACATCATTTTACATATAGACAAATCTCTCGACGGTTTTTTTAAATAAAGTTAAAATTGTGATGCAATAACTACTTTTCCTGCAATGTTAAGTATACAATTTTTGGAACAATTTTGCCAAAACTAGACGGTAACGAATTTTTACATTTTAAAATAGTTTATAATGATAAAGAGCCTAGGTGGGATTGAATTGAAATATGATTTAATACGATTGAAAGTATCACTTTTATGTAATAATAACATTTAAGACCTTTATTAGACTTATGTTCTGACTAGCATATAATTATAATGTTATAAAAATAAACATATTTATTTCTTAACAGAATTATAATTAAATTTTTTCAAGAACTGTTATTAATTTAATTGCACTAACTGTAGATTAATGTGTATACCATAATTAGGATTTCATGTTCTTGTAATATAATTTAATAAGTCAAGAACCCTTGTTTATTATAATTTAGTTTTGCCATTTTCTTCTATCCCTAACGATGTCCAAGCAGTATTCACCGCCGTCGTGAGCAAGTTATCTGCCAAACATCCAAGTGTTCTGCCCACACTCCTTTTTCAGTTAGTCCTGACCATGGTCTTAGTTACCCACCAGTTAAAATGATTAATCTATTTTCATATAAAATTTGGTACAATGTTGGAAAATATCAGTTATTTTTGTCTTCTTTCGAATTAATTTGCGTCCCGTTTTTCTGAGCATTAAGATGTTCATTTACGTCGCTATTTGAGTTTAAGGCATTTTGCTTTTTTCCATCAATGGTGTTAGCTCCAGCACCAATTTAATAACACTTTATTATAGGTTTTTCAAAGTTCGAAAACATCTTGTAGAAATATTTTATGTACCTGAGAATTTATAACACAAACATTAACAGACTTCAAGATAAATGACTAAAAGATAATATCTTAATGCAATAACATTTTAGTAAGCATGTAAGCTCTACCAAGATTGTGGCTGCTGGAAAAAGCTTGTTGACAATAGCTCTTTTTTTAAACTATTTTTATCCACACATCAAAATATACATATTATGGAGTATCATGACATAAATTATTTTTCCTATTACCATGATAATGACAGTAAATTTAAAGACCTTTATATCAGTTATATCTATCAATTTCAACATTAAAATATTTCTTTAACGTTAGGCAATATAATCGAATTACTCGAAAAAGTCGAGCTGATTCTGAAGCTTCCCAGTATGTGTTCCATACTGGGAAGCTTCGGAATCAGTATTTAAAGAGACAAATTTAAAGAGCACACAATATTTAAAGAGACAGTAAATAAACGGTGGAATAATTAGTAAATGAGTAGACACAAGCAGCTGATACACGAAACGCTCATAGCCAATAACGCGAGGGGAGTTCTCGTTATGCGCATCTTCAATCGGATAAACGTACTTCACATCGGCTTAAACCTGATTTGGGGAACGGATATAAATTAAGGGTTGAACGAAAAGACGCCCGTTTCAAGTGTTACTAGGAGGAATTGATGATTATTGAAATAATTGAAATGGAGATTATAAAATAAGATGATAATTGGCTGAGAGATTGAATTTAACTTTTAATTTGGGATTAATTATTTGGAGCTTTGATGGAAAAGTACAGATGGAAATTAAATCTCGTGGTAGGTGGCTAGGGTACGAAATTGGTTAAAAAATCTTCTGTGTCATTTCTTAGATTTTGGGTTCGGTATTTTAGCATGTATAATGATTTTTACATTAGCTTTATTAGGTTTGTTATTTACATTCGAATTTATTTACTGTCGGTGACTACAAGATGATTAATAATAATGTGGTAGGATTTTTTAATGTTTTATGAGAATTTCAAAATATGTGTTATATAAATTCACCAAATACGAAATAATTGACATCAGTGTATAGTGTCATAAAGAGACACGTTTCGTCTAGGTAGTAGATATAATATCAATAGACGAAAAACTGGGCACTCTTGACGTTCCCTGTCAAAAATATGGGACTCTAGCGTGATGATAAGGTATTTCGGTTTTAATAGGCAATATAAAATTTCATTGTCCGATTTATCTTAAGTCAGCAAAAAATTAGCACACATATTATAAGTTTTGTAATTTTAATCGTATGCTGTAATAATACGAAAACATGAAAATTAAGTGGTGCCGAAATAATACTGGAAAAACCTTTGTAAACACTAGGCAAATGGTATGAAATTATCGAACGAATTTCTTTTAATTTCACCGTAATGTGACATTGGCATTATATGATAACTTTCTGAGTTCAAACAAATAAAGGCTTAGAATTATTTATTTTTATATGTTTTATTAATTTTTAAAACTAAAATTATTTATTTTCCAATGTTTCATGAAAGTGTAATAATGATTTCTTTTTTTTTTTTTTCATATTTTACATTTTCTTTGTTATTACTATATAATTCATATTTTTAATTTTCGTACAAAGTTTATTAAAGGTGCCTTAACCTGCTTGTGTAACAGTTCGTATCAAATATAATAATTTGAAAATAATTTCAGCAAAAACAGGGCACACACGCCCCTAATGAGTTTATAAAATGTCCAGCTGAAAATAGGTCGCTTCATGGTTTTAAAAAGACAACATCACTACATACGCATACATACTAGTTTAGGGTTGAAGTTCATTAACAAACTTTTCACTTAAGAAAATATAAGCCATCTTAAACGAAAAATGAATTTCCATCACTCAAAACGTTTCCAGCTCAGGCGATTACTGATTTATTTGTGCAAGCTTCATTCATATTTAAACACCCAATATTATCCTTGATATTGGATAAGTCCATAGTGAGAAAAGTTATTAATTAATTTGGCACTTGCTCCTTCGAAAGATTCTTAATATATTGTTACAGTTAATATAATATATACATATATATATATATATATATATATATATATATATATATACACACATACATATATTTATATATATATATATATATATATATATATATATATATAATATCAAACGATTTTTTTTTATTCTACAATTTAACCGGTTAAATCTGTCTTGGACCCATTCCGTTTTGTTTTATTTTTGTTACTTACGTGGTGGTATTCAAATTTCATTTTGTTATTTTTTATAAATATTAGTATTTTTCATAATTCTCTGTAAATATACATTAGAACAAAAATTACATGTCAAAAATGAAATAACCAAATAGTAAGTAATTCAATTTTCTGATAAAAATAATAATACTGAAAGAGTCAATGACGGTAGCTATGAATATATAAAACCAATAAAGGGTAACATGTACATAAACTTGTTGTAAGAAAAAGCCACACCTAATCAATTTGTAGGGTTGCGGAGTGAGATAGGCCTTTATAATTTCGACACGTCCGTCCACATGTCCACTTGCTTTTTTTACTTTCTATCCATCTGTCCACTTCGTTTTTTCACCGTTTCAAAAAATGTTATGTTTCATTATAACGAACAATATACAAGAAGGTGGTAGGGGAAGGTGGAGGGGAGCACCTTCCAAAGTAAAACATTTAAAAAAATTATAGACATTTACATCTCAACGCAATTTTGAAATTAAAATTTTTAGGTTCATATATATCAACTATTTCAAAACATTCAGCCGGTAAATTGGCTTCGGATACGTATAATATGCAGATGGAGTAATAAATATTTGAGGTAACACCAAACGTGTTTGGGTTGTTGCCAAAACTAAGATGTCTACTAATCTTACAACATGTAAGTGTTTATGATGTTAGATGAAATTAATGTCACAGCTAAATAAGTACATACTTTGATTTCCACTACCATGACTCATGATCGAAAAATGGGAAAAAAGCTATTCCAAATAATTAAGTAAAATCAAGGGCTGCAGTGAAGCATTATTTACATATAAAATTGTTCTTCAATTACCACTGATTCCCAATTATTTTAGTTAACGAAATTTAAATTTATAATTATTACTTTGACTCATTATATGATGACATTCCCACCAGACGATAAAGTTGTTAAGAATACAATGATAAATAATATGGTGCTCGGAAAATAGTACTTTATATGATGGACTGATACGATATGCCGTTAATTTTATTGTCCAACGTAAGCTAAGCGATGGTGCAGAGATCTAAGCTGAGATTTTGACGTAAAGATTTATTTTTTAGGAATATGATTGAATACATAATTTGTTTGTAGTAATAACTAACTAACCAGCACACAGCTATAATATTAAAATGATAATCCTCTTAATTCCTTAACTAAATTATAAGTATGGTTTATTCTCTAATATTGTTAATTACACTAGCTACTACTAATGTCTATACCATATTTAGGATTTAGTATTCTCGGGCTATAATTTGTTAAATCAAGGACATAGTTTATTATAGGCCTCCTCAAGTTTTGTCCATTTTCTTCTATCCTCAACGATATCAGAGCAGTGTTTACTGTCGTCTTAACTACACTTTCAATTATTCACGTAGTGTCAATAATCCATTATTGAACATGGTTCTGTCTTTATATAGCTTTTGAACAATGATCAATGAAGTAAGTTATTTTTGTCTAATTCGTTTTTACTTTTAATTATTAATGAGATATTAATTAAGTAGCTATTTGGGTTGTTGCTGTTTTTTTTTAAATTTTTTTAAGGTAATATCTCCAATTTAAATACGACAGGTAAAATTAAATGATAAATGCAAGATGAAATGATTATTCACCGATCGAACATATATTTCTGAAAATTGCTTTCTGAGCCTAGAGTTCGTCTCATGCTAAGGCTTTCCATCAATTTAAATTTTAATATTATCTTATTTTTTTATCAGTAACTAGTGTCCGTTTATCTAGGTAAAAATCCTCTACGTACTTTAATTGCTTTAAGATAGATTTTGTCTCTGAAGTAGTTTATCATACTCGTAAAGTTGGTTTTGTTGACGGTCATATTTTTGCTTAATTATTTTTCTAAGTTTAGGGAACTTAGAATTTTGTTCAAGTTTCTTGCTGCCATGTATAACTATTACAATGTTATATGAAAATCTGAGGTAATTCGTATTTTCTAATTTATTTTAATGCCCTCTTTTTCTCATAACCTTCGGTGATGTTGCGTCACGTTATCTAGTATATCTACCAATGGAGCTAGTAGTATTGTCTCAAATGGCGCTAGTTTCTACAGATACATTAACTTATGGCGATATCAGTATTCATATATTTAGCATGAAATAAGCAATAAATTACGGAAAACCTAGATAAAGACATTTTTACAAGTAAGCTGAATAACTTACGAAATGTACCAATAAAGTGTATGCGACATGAAAAGAAATCTATTTGCCAGTCACTGTCATCTAACTAACATTAAGTGATTTAATAATGAAATATATTTATTTAAATGTATTATCATACATATGTGTATATATATATATATAAATATATATATATATATATATATTAAATCCAAAAATTGGCCTACTGAATAATAAATGGTGATCTTAACTGGAACACCAATTTATTAACACTTCATTACAAGCTTTTCATATTTCGAAAACATTGTGGGGAAATGTTTTAAGTACTTGAGAGTTTATAACAGAAATGTTGAAAGACGTCGAAATAAAAAACAAAGAGATAATATCGTAATAAAATCACACTATAGTAAGCATAAAAACTACTAAAAAATTGCAACTGACTAATAAAAAGGTTGTCGATCGTTAAATTGACCATCAGTCGTCCATTTTTTTAAATTCTTTTTATTCAGACGTGAAAATATGCATTTTACAATAACTCATATATAACATATCATAAATATGACCATAATTATTATAGTAAATTCAAAGACCTTAATATCTGTTATATCTAGAAATGTCAACACTAAAATATTCCTCGTATTTTAAGTAAAATAATTCAATGAAACTACGTGATGTAGTATTATTTCCACTTTCTACATATTCTTTACCACGACCTAGGTGTCGTTGTATTACAACATCTTCAGATGGATTATTAACAAAGATAGATCTATGAAGGTGTTTTAATAAAACGAATCCTAGGTCGTGGTAAAGAACTTAAAGAAAGTAGAAATAATATTAAATAACGCAGTTTCATTTAATTGTGAAAAACGAATATCTTCAAAATTAAAGCCAAATATATCCAAAATAATTGAATTATTCGAAGAATTATGGTCCATAGAAGAGGTACATAATGAGAAGCTTTACAATACTTAACGAGTCAAAGTTTTCGTAACAAAAGGCAGACTAACTAGTAAATAAGTACATACAAGCAATTGATATTCGAAACGCCCATAATTAATATCGTGAAGGGAGTACTAGTTACGTGAATCTCTACGTGGATAAGAATATTTAATATCGGTTTAAGCCTGATTTTGAAAAACGGCGTAAAGTAAGTGTTGAACGAAAAGGCATTCATTTCTAGTATTATTAGAAAAATTGTGGTTTTTAAATAATTGAAAAAGAGATTATATAATACGATAATAAATGGCTGAGAAATTGATTTTAATTTGGTATTCGGTAAGTATAATGATATTTACATTAACTTGATTAGGTATATTATTTTCATGTAATTTATGTTCGAATTTATTTACATAGGTCACTACAAGATGACTGATAAATATATAGCAAACTGTTGCATGAGAGTTTCAAAACAAGTTGTTTTATACCTTTACCTAATACAAAATAATTGATACCAATGAACCATGTCATAATATTATGTCTATCCTAACAATAGAGGAAAAGCTGATCACTCTCGATTTTCCCTTTCTCAAATTCGGTATCCTAGTACCGCATCTCAATCGCAGTCAGTCATTATCAAATCATCGCAACGGCGGTAGGTTTAAATATTCTATATAATAATTTATATCCGATTTATCTTAAGTAAAAAAAATACTCCATACTCTTATTATATCAGTATTAAGAGAAAAACGCCAAAAAATATCAGCATGAAAGGTAGTACGAAGAATAAGCATTAACTAGCGTGACCTGTGCGAAGTCTTCCCATTATTATTTATTCCATTATGAAGCTCAGATGACAGATCAAACAAATATTTTACTAAAATTGACATATAGAGGCGCAAGTATCAAAAGCATTGAGCTAAAGCGCCACTTTATTTATACGTGAGTGGATTTGAAATTAAACAAAAATTTTACCGACCGTCAATCATATTGACGATGAGCCGTTAGATGGCAGCATTGCTGTTTTGTGTATATAATTTTAATAATTAATTAATTTGCAAAAACAATAGCAATAATAATTTTTTTAGCTGTGGATGCCGGTAGAGCAAGCAATTACCTATAAAATGATATATAATTTATGTGGATTAGTTGTGAGGTTTTTCCTAAAAAGGGAGAGTAACATCTTAAAACCTTAGCGTATTAATATATAAGCATTAATATACGAAATAAAGGAAAGCAAAAATGTTGGCATTAGCGTACGTGTGTTAAGTTTTTCAGTATTAATATTATGATGTTATCATTTAAACACATAAAATTAAAATGGTGTCGAAATTATATTGAAAACACATGTGATGATTTATGGTAAAAAAGAAGTCTAAAACTGTAATATGATTTTCTATTAATTACACCGCAATGTGATAAATGTAAGAGGAAAGCAAAAATTTTAACTCTAGCACACATGTTATGCGTTTTGTATTTCTAATCATATGCTGCAATAATTTGAAGACATAAAATTCAGACGGTGCTGAAATTATACTACTATATGTGATGATTACGATAGAAACTAGATGAATAAGTCTGCAATTATCAAACGATATCTCTGTTATTTTCACTGGAATGTGACACTGATACTGTATTATAACATTCTGAGCTAAAAAGAGGCCTAAAATTATTTACTTTTTTGTGTTTAAATAATCTATTGGAGGTTTCTAGAGAAAGTTTATAAATCAAGTCATATATAATTCAATGTATCATTAAGTACGCAGAGTACATATACAGAAATATTTATAATTATTTTGTTTATATTTTTTTTTCATATTTTACATTTGCTATTTGCATTATTACTTAATATATGTTTAATTTATCGTACAGATTTTCTTAAATATATCAAAACCTGCTTGTGTAAAAATTAAAATATCCTTAAATAACAATTTCAACAAAAACAGAGCACGCCGTCTCCTAATGCGTTTATAAAACTTCAAGTTAAAAATAGGTCGCTTCAAGACGTACCCTCAATTCCACGCTGAAGTTTATTAACAAACTTTTCACTTAAGAAAATATAACCACATAACACGGAAAGAGAATTTCCATCACTCAAGCAACTTCAACTCAGGCTAATACTCGTTTCGTTGTATAAACTTCTTTCATATTCAAACACACGATATTATCCTTGAGATTGGATAAGTCATAACAGTAGAAATTTTCTACCTTTAAAGTGCGATGTGGAGAGGTACAGAAAGTCAATAACTCATTTGGCACTCGCTTGTTTGAAAATTTGTTAAGATATCGTTATAGTTAATTAATTCCCATATTTTGTACAGGTAATTAGCTGTGCACATCTTTACGTGCCGATAAGTATTGGAGGTGTCGCCAAATATATTTGGGGGTGTTGCCAAAATAAAAATGTCTGCAAAGTGTTTATGTCACCAGAAAGAAAATCTTATATCATCGCTGAACAATTGTAGACTTTGATTTACATAATGTAACTCACGATTGAAAATTATAAGCAGTAAAATTCAAAACAGCTAAGTAAAATCAAGGATTGCAATGAAATATTATTAAATAGATAATTTTAAATTCCACTTACGTCAGTTCATTTTAATTTACAAAAGTTTGACATGTAATTAATGTTTTAACTTATTTCACATATTAGTTTTTGTGGTATATACCAGTAATATTATGACGGCTTTCCTATAGGTTGAAGTAATTAAGTAAACGACGGTAATGATATCTTACTCGGAAAATATAACCTTCTATGATATGATTTGCGGTTAATGGTATTGTCCCACGTGAGCTGAACAATAGTGAAGAGATCTAAGTGAGATTTGAACGTAAGAATGTCTTATTTTTTTTTGGAATACGGTTGAATGCATCATTTTTATGTACTATTATCACTTGCGACTTTACTACACTGATACTCTGACTAGTGTAGAACTATAATGTTATAATAAAAAACCTCTTTATTCCGTATCTGAATTATAAACATGTTTTTTTATATTCTATTCTTATAAACATATATTATATCTTATAAACATGATTAGCTTATTTTCATATAAATTTTCTACAATGGTAATTGTAAAATGTAGTCATTTTAGTCTCTTTAGAATTAATTAAAGTTCATTATTTAGATAATAATTTGCTCTAGTTATTTGGGTTGCTGATGTTTTGTTTTTTATTGATGGTGTTAGTTTAAATGATAATTTAATAACATTTTATGATAAGTTTTTGAAAGTACTTTGGACAAATATTTTATGTAGACTCTGAAGTTTTATGTAGACCATTTTAGAGTTTCTAACACAAACATTGACAGAACTGAAGAGAAGTGAGCGTTTCTCCTGAGTGAACTTAAAAGTTTCTAACACAAACATTGACAGACTGCGAAATAATTGACTAAAACATAATATTGCGATAAAACTATACTGTAGTTAGCATAAACACTCTACTAAGAAATAGCAACGGACTAATTAAAAAAGTTACTCGAGATATAAATTCTGCTCTTTAATGTAGGTTTTGTCTTTGAAGCAGCTTGTCATAACGTTGATTTTGTTGACGTTCGTAGTTGTACTTAATTTTTAGTTCTCTGTATAGGGAACTTGGAATTTTGCTCAAGTTTCTTACTGTTCTTTATTTTCATTGTTTGTCTTTTTTGAATATAGAATTATTTAAACTCGTGACATAAAAACGCTTGTAACGAACAATTTATTTTATTAAGGCATCCAAAAAAAGAAATCCTAGAACTTTTTGTAAATTTCACATAGATGATACCATCAGTAGTGGTTCTGGTTTCCATATTCTCTGGTGATATTTAGTTGCAACAATTATATTGCTCCGGCTCTTCGGTGTTAAATTCAATAATTATGGAGGAATTAATTTTACTGCAGTTCAAAGTAAATAAAGCTTTTTTAAGCCAATGGGCTTTAAAAAAGCTTTATTACTTAAAAATATAAACCAACTTTTTTTTACTTAAAAATATAAACCAACTTCCAGATTTACAAGCTTGCTAATGAGCAAGCTTGTAAATCCGGAAGTTGGTTTATATTTTTATACTTAATGATACAAGCTACCCACCTTCTTTATTTTGAAATCTTTTCTTCTACGTGAAAGGATGTCAATAAATTAGTGCTGTTTATCATAGTGCACGACTCCCGAGTGATTTGCCTATCTCTGCAAAAACTTGCGCATTATAATTTGCAAAAAGAGCAAGAAAGATCTGTGAAAACCTTAAGCGAAAGTCCTTTATTCTAAATTTTATTCTGTGCAAAAACTGATGTCGAATATGACAGTCTTTTTGAAAACATCGATGATTCGTTCGTGCAAGTATCATTAATTTGGATAAGATAGACTGCGAAACTTTCAAGTTTTTTCGGTTTTTGTTTCCTGTATTGGGTCCTGTATCAGGGTTTTTCGGTTTTTTTTCCGGTATTGAGTAGTTTAACTAAATTCCTAGGGTTCTATAAAACGTTATTTAATTTTTAAAAATTCGAAACTGTTATATATTTGATTACGTCTTAGCTTAAATAAATGTGCAAAATTTCAAATAAATGACATTTGGAAGAGGTAAAAATTGAGTGGCCCAGCATACATAGCATACATGCTCTTTACATAAGTAATTTATTTAAAGTCAAACTTTCAAAAGCTTTTCTTTACTAAAATTTATTAAAGTTCTGAAAATAAGCTGACAAAATGAGCTTTGTGATAACGTGCACAAGTACAAACTTATCGTGACCAGGCCAAGAGTTTAAATTTAAATCACATCGTCTGAGCAACCACCGCCGAAGTACCATTACATTCACACAACCTGAGCATAAAAATAATTTTACTTAAAACCTTATTTTCATTGCCCACAAAAATTGCATTTCTAGAAAACCAAGCCGCAAATTAATATAAATAATTAGTTCGCTCAATAAGCATTGTGCGTACAAATGACTCCACCATGTCCACACTGGTTTCCCTTAGGAATTATTTAACAAATTAACCGCAGCACCGGCCATTCGCTTTGCTCCAAGCAAACAAATGCCGACTAATCGAGATTGTGCCTTAGATTACACTATGATAAACATGTGGAGTTTCTAGGAAGCATGTTTTAAAACGCATTTGTAAAAAATTGTTTTTTTTAATTTTCTTTAGGCTTTAAAGAAATTTCCAATAAAGTTATAGCTTGTGGATAAAGTTAGAATTTCCTTCATTTTCTTTAAATTTGCTTTAATTTTATTACTTCAGTTATTGTCGCAATTAAGTAGGACTTCATAATGATTTGTGTTATAAATTAAGATAGAAATATAATTTTTCATTTGTTGGGATAAATCAAATTTAACTGAATTTCGAATCGGTCTACCTGAATCTGTAAATTACATATTCTACATGGGTAATTAAGTAATTAATGAAGTTAGTCAATTATTTAACTAATTACTTTTACTACTAAAGGAAAACAATAAGAATATTATGTAGTTTTTATTAAATTTAAAATAAATTAATTCCACAGGCACGTCGACAATGTATTCATGGCCATTTATATGTTTAAACTGCTTATAAATAAAAAAAATAATTAATTGAGAAATATTGGCAAAGGGTAGTGTTTTTTTTAACAAAAGTGTAAAAGGGTAAAGTTTTTTTTAGAGCGATGGAATAAACTTGCTTAAATAAACCAATAAATTAGTGTATTTAAGAGAAGTAATTAAATAATGGTAATGCATTAAATATAGTTCTGTAAATTTCTATTGTTACTCGTTGTTTTTTTATTTAATTTAGTCTATTATTTCGGTGAAGTGAACTGAGATAACGATATTAATTCCATAATAGTATATATAATAATAGCACTATTTTGGGAAATAATATTAAAAATAATATGCCTTTTTTTCATACTAGCAGTAAGTTAATTTTTATATTTTCATTTTAATATTGCATTTCTAAACTTGTTACAGTTTGATAATATTTGTTGAAATTGCAAGTATTTTTGCCGTTTACGTCTTATTTTTTCATTTATTCTTATTTATTTCACGCTCGTCCTAGTTTTGATGAATTTATAATTAGATTTGAGAACAGGCTCAAATACATTAAAGTTTTTTTTAAAATACAATGAGAAACGGAAGTTAATAAATTAACCTGCATTCCAATTGAAACATTCACGTCTACACGGTCTATTTTAGTAGTAAAAACGATAAATTTGGTATGATATTAGACTTGTTCTCATGATTTTCCCATGTTCAGTATAGAAATGTAAACTTCACCGAAAGTGTAAGAAACTATTTGCAGGAAAAATGTGACTGAAGGAATGAAGTGTTTTCGATAATTACTGCAATACTTGCCAATTGAATCAATTATAAACAAATTTATTTGCTATAAATTTTCCTTTATTATTTATAAAATTTTTTTACTCAGGGGAAATTCATGATTTTTTTCCAAACGCAGTGTTAAAGCTCAATAAAATAAGTGTAAGTAACAAACATCGAAAAAAAATGTGCTGTAGTAGACAGCAGATTCATTTGTCAGCAACTTTATTAAGTAAAATCTTAATAATCTAAACGAACAAATTTTATAATTTTTTTACTGTAGTAGTGAATTTTTCAGTTTGTATAATTATTGTTCATACAAATGTTACAAGCAAGAGGGTTGATTGCATGTGTAGCATACAATTTAGTTTACAAAATAACAGCCATCGTAATAGGTAAAATGAAAAACGTAAAGCAAGAGGTGTACAAATTATAAGCAAACTCTTATTTACATGCACTATATAGTTTGTTTTTCCTGGATTTCCGTGGCGCGTGTGTCTGGATTTTTGCTTTTCAGTCATATCTAAACGGCATGACAGGTTTTAACAAAAGTTGGTAGCTTCCACATAAGATGTTTTTCACTTCACAAGTAATAGAATATCTACAAGATGAAACTTGGTGTTTTGGTATATAATGATAGATGTTTAATGTTACAACATATCAATTAGTAATGTATCATGTAATGAAATTTATGCTACGAGAAGATATTAAAACTGGTATAAATAAAAATGCACAGAACTTTACGGATATGGTAGTATACAATTTCTTATTATAATAAAAAAAAACGAATGTCGACTCTAATATATTGTACGATAATATAGTTACTTGTTAATTAAACTTCACACACGAAAAACATCGAAAAATTCGTCATAAAAATATTCAAATTAATATTTTAGGTCCATCTCGGAGTATGAACAAGCAAACGAAAAGGAAAAGGAAGAAAGAGAATTGGAAACTAATTGGTAGATAATTCATGAAGCTAATCATTTTAAACGAGGTACACTTTGGGCTCATTACTTGACTGCGTTAAATATAAATGTAGACATATACCTATATACATAATAATATTAATCGAGTGACTATATAAATTTAAGAAATTCCTGTATTTACTTAGCCGAGATGTTCTGCAACATTTTGTTTGTTCTGTTTCGGAGAAAAATAACATCTGTTTGTTATTCTATATCTAGAAATATACACATTGGAACCAAACTTTTCCTATTTTTTGCTTGCATGGATTAGGACTCACCTTGTTTTTTACTAGGAGACTGTCTCTTGGAAAGTATTTTTTCTTATTTTCGTAACTGAATTGAGAAACCTGTTTTCTTTCAAATGGTCCTTTTTATTTTGGCTAAATGTTGCCAGCGAATACGCTTTTCATTTTTAATGTGAAACATCCATAGGCGCAGGTATAAAACGGATCGTTGGCGTGGCGGCGCTTGCCGTGGCGGGTCGCCACGCTATACTAAGGTAAATATACAGTCTACATGTAGTAGAGTGTACGGTATGGCGACGTGTCGCCATGCTCAACCGACTACGCGACCCCTCCTTACTCGGATCGTTGGCGTGGCGACGCTGTTGTTTACTACGGTACACATAACCTGTGCTTTATTATTATTGTATTAATTGTAAATAAATGTTTATTAAATAAAGTCACCATTTTCTGTAAGAAATTCGTAATACTTTATTTTTTCATTATGCTATATTTAGTTCCTGTAATAATCTTGTCTTTTATGCATATTACTTGTACGAACACGATGTTTCACATCAGCCAGGCGTACCGTGACGTGCGTACGATCGTGCGTGCGTGTTTGCTGAGTAGGTGAGGGCGTGCGTGCGTGCGACCGTGCATACGTGAGAAGGCGCGCACGTGCGTGCGGGCGTGAGTGCGTGCGTACGTGCGTGAAAGCGTACATTCGTGCATGCGGATTGGCGGGCCCCCGTACGGTCGGGCGTACGTACGTACGGACATACGTACCTAGGTGTATGCGTTCATGCGTGCGTTCGTGTATTCGTGCGTTCGTTGGTACGTTCGTGAGAGAATGCATTCATGCGTGCGTGCGTGCGTGTGTGCGTGCGTGCATGTGTGCATGCGTTCGTGCGTGCGTGATTGCATGCTGCGTGCGTGTGTGCGTGCAAGCGTCCCAGCATGCGCCAATTGGACGTTTTGCCACCGTGCAGGATAATAATGCCCAGAGCGACTCTTTCAAAACTTCTTTTTATGGTAAATTCCAAATAATATTTTTTTATTGCGCAGTACATTATGCAATATATCCAAAATATTATTCCTTTGTGAAAATTTATTTTGGCTTCAGCTTCAAATTTATTCTCGTTAACATGAAACTTCCAAATGAAAAAGATTTTGCTTAAATTGAAGCTTATTTTTAAATACTGTTGTTTAATAATCGAATACTAGAAAATCTGATATCCCTTTATGAGAAAATTCCAAAATATTTAAAATTGCATCAACTATCGTTTGAGTGATGAATTCAATAAAATGTTAAAATAATATTTATATTCAAGAAGGGTGAAATATTTACACGACCATATTCAATTTCATTTATAGGTTAAGTGAAAAAATTCGCCGCAATTTAATTACATTGTACACACTACAAATTTTGATATACGCAAAAGAATTTGGCTCCAAAATTTTTACTCTCGGACTTCGTAATCCAATCTTAATTTTAATATTTCATAAAATTATTCATATTTATATAAATATATATATATATATATATATATATATATATATATATACATATATATATACATATATATATATATATATATATATATATATATATACATATTTTTCACGTAATATTATAATTAATAGATAAACGAGCAATGAAAGTAAATACGCAAGCTATCTTTTACCTGGGTTTAATAATTTGTATTTACTTTAAAATAGTGCAATTTTTAAACCTTTTTATTACTGTAAAATTCTTAACAGTGTTGCTTGTCTTATTATCGTAAAAATCCATAGCACTTATAAACGACTGTTAAAAACACTACAGCGCAAGATAATATATTTAGGACTTCCTCATAAACATCTTAATGATGGTAACTTCTTTTTGATAGTAAATTGAAACGTCTTTGTTTTAGTTACTTTAAAAGGTGAAATTGAAATACAATTTTTGTAAAAGTCGTAGTTGGAAAAGACATTTTTTTTTTGAGTTTGGTGATTCTTTGACCTTGAAGAATATGTTCCGAATTTAAAGTTTTCTTTTACACGGGTGAAAATGTGGGTTTAGTAATATAAATGTCATGAAAAGACATTTTCTTTTTGAGTTTGGTGATTCTTTGACCTTGAAGAATATGTTCCGAATTTAAAGTTTTCTTTTACACGGGTGAAAATTTGGATTTAGTAATATAAATGTCAGTGGTTTTTTAGATTTCATTTTCATCAGTTTTTAATACAAAAATTCAACGTATTTAAATGCGTATAGTTAATAATACAATGTATGAATTAGTATTGTGGTACAAAGAAAACTGTTTTTTTGGAAAAAGAAAAAGTTATCTTTTAAGAAAAGTTATTTTTTTGGGGCTGACATAAAAATATCTTATTGCATTGATGTGAAACTTTCCTCATCGCCTCATTATTATTTCCATTTCCGATAATGCAAAGTTTCTATAATTTGTGTTTAATGATATTTTATATTAAGGTAGTCATGCCCGTAACATGTTAATATATAAACCACTCATTATCGAGGTATTTATTTACGAAATAATTTACGTAGACAATAAACAAATCTACTAGAAAGTTCAGTCGTGTATATCATGTTGCGTATCTATTTATTCATATTATGAACTGTTATATTTTGCATATCAGGTCATAGATCTATTGTGTGTTAAATGTTTATACTATTATAGCAACATTTAAATAATACACGTTGATATTGCAGAAAGCATAAATATCTATAAAATATTTATTAATGTGTATTGCTAATAATCCAAGATTATTGTTATGACCTGTTTTTTTTAGAATTTTGGATTATAGAAGGATTTTTCAGTAAAATAAATAAACTGCTCAAGCTATCAAAAATAACATTTTGAAATAAGTTAATGAAGTATACCAAGAGTCTTAGGATTTCTTTTTTAGGATGCTCAAATAAGATAAACTATTCGTTACAAGCGTTTTTATGTCACGCGTTTAATTTGTTCTATGTTCGAAAACGACAAAGAATTAATAACTAAACCCTTAACAAATGAATTTTAAATAAGTATTTCATAGAAAAAAAATTACGAAAGGCCAATGCGTTTTATTTCGTGAAAAACTGGGGCGGGCAGCTATTAGTTTATAAAAACTCATAAAAATTAACAAAATAACAGAATTCAAATAAGTATAGGTAAGAAATAAAAAAAAAGTTATGAAGTATAGAAAGGTGTGAAGTACAAAAAATATTTTCTCATTGTAAATTTGTAATTTTGAGTTGTTCAGACTTTGGCAACGTTTGTAGGATTCATGTTCGGAAACAACGAAATGCTCTAATTTAGAACACATACGTCAAGTAATTTGTGACCGATAAACTTTCACGTACTTGTCGAGGATTCTGAGAGATATCTAAATAAAATGAGATATGCTATTTTATTACATATCAATTAGAATATGACAGCTCCCTTGAATATGAGAGTTCCCTGTGTATTTGATTATAATACTTACTACGTATTTTAACGTAAATTTCGGATATTAATAAAAGGCAGTCTTCTATTCTATTTTAATAAAAATACCGGCCAATGTATACCTTTTACCAGATAATGGTAAAATAGTAAATGTATCTACATTATTTTATTCATTTTGGTGTTTTAAATTACTTGTATATGAAATATTAATAAAGTGTTCAATTCATTTTAAAGTTTCGTTAATTACAAAAATTTAGAATTAGTGGCATTTAAATGAAAATAGTATACCTGAATAATATTTCGTTGCAGTCTACTATATTACTTAATTATTTTGAAAATTTCCATTTATATTTTTCAGTCGTGAGTCACATTAGAGAAAATCGAAATATTCTTTTTTAGCGATGAAATTAATTTTTTTCTGGTGACATAAACACTGATCAACTTATTTTTGGCAATACCCCAAATGCATTTTGTAGCACCTAAAATATTTATTCTAACCATTTCCACGTGCACGTTGTGAACATATGAAGCATATTCAAATAAATACGGCTAAATGCGTGTCGGAAGGTAAACAAGATAGGATCCCATATTCATCAATACCTCTTCAAGCATTTGATATAATTTAACAATTAGTTTAATTATAGGAGATTAAAAAAAAATCAAATGCAAAGTTTTTAATAAAAATATTTTCCAAACCTTAGCGGCAGTCAATATTTACCGTGCTGCAAAAATGTACATAGCTAATTACCTATTCAAAATTCTGGAATAAATTAATTTTAACTATAACGATACCTTAACAAACTTTCGAAGGAGCGAGCACCAAATGAATTATTAACTTTCCTTCCTTCCACACCCTACACTTTATAGGCAGAATATTACTAATCGGGTCTATGGACTTACCCATATTCAAGGATAATATTGCGTGTTTGAACAAGAATAAGTTTGCACGATGAGGTAAGTGTTCGACTTGATTGTTAACGTTTTGAACGATAGAAATTCATTTTCCGTGTAAGATGCTATATTTCCTTAAGTGAAAAGTTGTTAATGAACTTCAGCGTGAAACTGCGGTACAGACGTACGTGGTGGTTTTGTGTTTTTAAAAGCATGAAGCGACCTATTTTCATGATATTATATTTGATACAAACCGTTACACAAGCAGGTTATGGTACCTTTAATATAAATATGTACAAAAATTAAAGATATGTATTACATAATAATAAAAATAGTAATTATACGATATGAAAAATATAAAAGATAAATGAAAAATTATAATATTTAATCTAATATGCGTACATGATGGAAAATTGAAAAATTTTGAACTGAAATTTTAAATTTTTTCGCGAAATCTCTCAGAAATTATCAAAACTTATAAAAGTAAACAATTCCAAACTTCCACTTGTTTGGATAGAAAAAGTCATCATAGAGTATTTCTGTCATATTTCTGTATAATTAATAGAATATTTTTTAATAATTTCAGACTTATTTCTCTAGTTTTTATCATAATATATCACATATGTTCCGTGTATAATTTTGATACCGCCTAAATTTTATGTTTTCAAATTATTGCAGCATAAGATTAAAACTGCAAAACTCATCACACACGTGTTAAGCCAAGATTTTTCCTTTTCTGTTATAATTCGTCACCTCCTATTCTGAGATTCGTTTTTGTCTTAATATTAATACAATAAAAAAACAAATTTCAATCTTAAACAATCTACTAACAGATATAGTTTTCATCTGCTCTTCTCCATCGGAGCGCCAACAAATTAATTCCAAATTACAAGTTAAATATAATCTCTCAACCAATTAACATCTTATTATGTAATCTCCATTTCAATTATTTTAATAATCACAACTTCTTCCTATTAATAATTGAAAATACGTCTTTTCGTTCAACCCTTACTTTGCGTGAGTTCCCCAATTCAGGCTTAAGCTGATATGAAATACGCTTATCCGCTTAGAGATTCACATAACGAGGACTCCCATTGCGTGCTTTGCTATGGGCGCTTCGTGTACCCGTTGCTTTTATGTGTTTATTTACTGGTTAGTCCGTTGTTCCTTACGGAAGCTTTGCCTCTTTACGTATTGTAAATTTTCCCATTATGTACGTATAAGAAACAGGAATGTTAAAGTAAGTCTATTATTTTGCTTAATATTAGCCGAATATTTTAATATTGGAATTTCTGAATTTAACCCATGTCAAGGGCTTTGATTTTACTTCATAATTATGATAATATAAACAAAATTGTATGTCATGATTTCTTGCGATATGTACCTATGTTTGACTTGTTGAAAAATAATTTAAAATAAAAAGAGGAAAAGTAATGGTCAATTTAACCGTCGACAACTTTTTTTTATTACATAATATAGTTATTGGATTGCATTACGGAATAGAGTTACTTTTTATGCTTATTACAGTATATTACTACATCATCTTTTAGAAATTTATTTCGAAATATTGTAATGTCTGTGTTGTAAACTCAGGTATTTGAAACATTTCTCCAAAATGTTCTGGAACTTTTAAAAATGTAGAATGAAGTTTAATTAAAATTAAAAAAGAAATTAAGAGGTAGAACGTAAAATAAACTTTCAAATAAAATGGCTTGAATAGATATGTTGTGAAGTTTTTGAGGCATGCGGTATTTTCGGTAACGACCGCAGCAATAATGTTGTTTTTCACGGCGTCTTTGAAAAATACAAACTTATAAGTTTATTATTATTTTGTGCTATGGAACCTTTCCTTAGCGTGTTCGACTAGCATTTGGCTCTACTTCACTTATTACAGTTTGTTTTTCCATCTTGATGCTTTAGTCTTTTTCCAATACCATTATATATATCCACATACGTACGTCAAACTATTTTATGTTTACTGAAATTTTTCCTTAAAGGGTCATGCAATTTTATTGTTAATTAAATATTAACTTACATTTATTTCATCGATAACGAAGCACTTCCTTACACCCGCCAAACATCCCTGTATATTAGTTACAAGTTTTTATAAAGGTAGTCGAAATTGACATTTATTAATAATATTTATAACGTAAGCAATTAAAATTAATGCTTAGAAATATATTGTAAAACTTAATGTTACCTTTTTCCTATCCCAAGCCATTTATTTATACTCTTCGCATAGGCGATTAAAATTCGTGAAAAAAAACAATTGGAAATAAAATCAATTTTCTTTTTAACTTTAATATGAACAAATTTTTTCGCATGTTTTTCACTGCATTTTTAATTATTTTCTTTATGCCCACGATACCGCGATCCCTTCGCGTGTGAGTCTTTGGAAAATATAGTTTAATTATATTTAAGTTTAATACACGTAACACCATCTATTATAATAATTATAGAAGTGAACTTTTTAAGTAAATAAGTTAGTATTGAAACGTCAAATTGTCGTATTTTCTGTTTTTTTATTTGTCAATTGCGATAAAGGAGAGTCTATATGTTACAACAAATACTACAGAATTAATTTATAATAATTTCGTCGAAATCTTTTTAGCTGTTCTTGCTTAATTAACAAACAAATAAATAGGCATACGGACATACCGACAATATTAAAAAACATTTTCCCTGTTATGCTTTGTCAAACAAACCTACAAACAGACGAAAAGACAAATAAATCAGAAAAAATATTTTTGTTTTCTATAGCTTTTGTTACAAGCCTCTTAACAATTTTTCGTAATTATCACATACCACAACAACAAAGTTTTTTTTCCATGTTTTTTTTGTTTTTTTTACATATGTATATGTATATACATACATATATATATATATATATATATATATATATATATATTTATGTATATATATGTATAACTGTTAAATGGGACCAAATATATACTTAGACAAACGTGAATAAAATTTAAAGTGAAATTGCGTATTTAATCAACCATTTATCATATTCATGGAGAAAATTTTAAAACATGAATGGTATTCAAATGAAAGATATATACTAAGCATTTTACAATATGCAAAAAAGAAACTGATCGGGATTTTTACAAAGCTACGAAAGGACGCAATAAATCCATCGAAAGAGACAAACGCTAAAGGAATTTCACTCATCCATCATTCCCTTAAAAAAGGAACACATTTTATGCATTCTTGTGTTATAATCCTTTGCCGTATAATTTTTTCATCTTCTACCTTTAATATTAGACCCGCCCTCGGCAGAAAATACTCGACCGTGTTTAAAGTAAACGCTATATTTCCCTGCGATTATATTCGGTTGAAGCATGGATATGTAGGGTCGTATTACCTTTAATTTTTTGGAAACATTTTCTATTTTAATTGAAAACATACAATATTAGACTATTGTGCGTGAACCATGTAACTCTGAAGTTATTTTTCCCTTTTTTTCCAGCATAAAAATATTAAACAGTATAAAAATCCAAACATTAACAAATAAAACCTTCGGTACACTTATTAATGTAAATGCAGAAAATACTTAAAACAAAGACATATTAGAATTATTTTAAAATGTTCTGCACATCAAGAAATCCAACAAATACATTGAAAATAATTAAAGGCTCGAATAATTACAATTATCTGGGAAAAAAAGTTAATTTCTTACGTTTACAAATTTGCAAAATTCAAATTAAAATCGTATTACAACGTTCAAAAACAATTGAAGCGCATTGAAATTATATATATTTTGCTTAAATTTAAATATCTTAACCTAAAAGAATAGTTACTTCATTAATATATATATATTTACTTGTAAATATTAAATTTCAATAAATGGAATAATAATACGTGCGGTGTAAATAATTAAAGCAATATTTCGAACATACACGATAAAATCAAATTTGTCCGTATAACGACGTATTGCAGACTGAATTATTTTTGCTAGTTACCATTATACGAATTAAAACAGTAAATTTACGTTCATTTAATTAATTTACAAGAATGTTTCCTAGTCTCATAACACACGCACGCGTTTGTGATTGTGCATGTATGTGTATATTATGCCTCAAATATTAGCCATTATTAAGTAAACGGTCGTAATTAAAATACTCGACGTAGTGTTATCAGTTCCCTGATTATCTTGAACAGTACAATTCTATTATATTTTGGTGTGTGGAAAATTACAGAAATAGACCAAATGGCTTTCAGCTGGAAAGAAAAAAATGTAAATTTTTCAATCTTTTAAGGAGATCAATTTGAAAAACAAGGATTTGTGGCTATTTAGATATGTTAGAATACATACAAAGATAGTTTTCAAAGAAAGACTTTAAATAAATCTTAGTATAAACTCTTAAAAAAAATGGAAATACGAGAAATCAGTACTTTCGAATTGTCATTTTTTTTAAATTAGTAGTTTATAAATAGGTGTTTATATTAAACATTTTAAACAGCACTACAAAACATTTTATTTCCAAACAGTATTTTGAACAACTTAACTATAAAAGGTAATGTTATTAAGAATTATATTTATCGAATAAATATCGAAAGTTAAATAAAAAATATGATACTGATTTTTTATTTATTGCGAATACATAAATCACCATTTTGAAAAGATTTTTACAAATAAATTTGTTATTACAAATATAACATTTCTTTTATTTTCAAAAAGTATTTTTGTCTAAACAAATTTATACTGATTTTAATGTAACTGTGTTGATTTGGTAGAAAATTAATGTATCCATAGATACATTTAATAAACCAAATGTTGGGGTATGGAATATTGGATATACCTAAAATTTTATAAAGGTTAAATGTCTGATAAAATTTTTAAAGTTGGTAGTGATATTTTTAAAAGTGTTTAGCTTTTTGGAAAGAGTCAGGTTTTTTCAGCCATAGTCAGGTTCCGGTCTCCACTTACTTTCCGTTTTTTTATTTGAATAACGAAATTTGAATAACATTTCTATCTAACCGCGAGACAAAATGAGAAAAATAATGTACTACACAGATCAAAGCTACCGACTTCTAAACAAATATCAAGACAAGAAGAGCTATTAAACTTATGTGATGAGTGATACATTTTACCCGTATGAGAATCAATCTAATATTGATTCTCATACGGTACGGATTTTAGGTAAAAAAACTTAGTTCTTGATGACACTTAAATATCACCTTTTAAAACTTTACCCCCAATAATGAAACGAAATGAAGCATTCCATTATAATTCAAATTACCTACGACCATTGCCCCATCAATTGTAGGTAAATCTTCTGTTTAGGACATTTTAGGATCATATCATCTTTTAACTATTTAACTATTTTTCACAAATGAAGTAATAAATTCAATGTTATATTACATTTCGAATAAAGGTTAACGTAATCTACAAACTTCTAGGAAAAACAGAACGCACTCTTAATGGCATTCTACCATATACTCGAAATTGTGTAAAATTTTAAATAGAAATACGCGAATATATAATAGAATTCAAGATACTAAGCAAATACGTATATGTACACTATATTAACTCTATTTCTTGTAGCTATCCTTTGAGTGAAAATTAGAGAAACCAATCAAATAATCCCGTGGAAACAAAGTTCATGCGAAGCAAAATTAGTACAGCAAGTTGATATTTATAATACTAGATATCTAAAAGACAAAATATGCAAAAAAATAAAAAAATTAACATTTCATCTTCAGCTGCTATGTTTCTTTAAATCCGTAAGGTAATATCCTGATTATCATTGGATCAAATCTGAGTTGCAGGTGTTAGAACTGCACGACTGACCTAAATATTTCATCCTTCACTTCCACGTAATATTAATGCTAAACCCCTAATTTTTAAGTAAACTTTATAATCCCTAACTTTTCAGGTTTAAAAACTGATTGATAAAACTGAATATTTGAAGTCAAACTCGAAGTTTATAATTCTAATATAGGTTTGAATTCCATAACAAACGTAAAGCCGCTACACTGATTCCATTGTATAAAGTAGCTGTATAATACCAGTTTTTAAATATCAAAGTTTGTTCAAGCGTTTTGGAGAAAAATGATACCAGACACACACACACATACAAACTTTTAGGTTAAAGGCATAATTACCGTATCCATTCCATCGTAGAGAAAATATTATTGTAATGTCAAATAACAAGTATTCGAGAAAAATCGAAATGAAATGACTATATGATTTGATAAATTTAAAAAATTAAATCCAGGGATTTTTTCTATTAACCTGATAAATACATGATCAACATGTCTGTCATATGTTCATCATGTATTAATTTTTTTAGTCATATGTAGCTATACATTTAATAATTAAGTTGTAACAGAATAAATTTTATACACGGCAGATATTTTAAAAAGAGTAATTATTTTAATGCATGGAATGGAAGACTTTTTTAATTTTTGTCCATCTGTCAATATGTTACATTGTGCGTCAATCGCGCGAAATTTGTTGTATGGATTTTTATGAAATTTTGGTATGGTAATAGTTTATAACCAAGAGCAACATACGAAAAAAAACATTTTATTATTCTGAATTTCGCGCGAGTGAAACCGCAGGTCACAGCTCGTATTAAATTTCTATAAGATCGTACAAGATCGAATAATGTCAATCGAAGAAATTTAAATTTCTATAAGAAGATTAAATATGGTCAATTAAAGAAATTTTGTTAAGAAATGTCACATTTAAGGAAAAAAATTTATTGAAATATGTAAAAAAAATTTGATTGAAATATGTAAAAAAAATTTTATTGTAATATGTAAAAAAATGTTATTGAGGTATATTTCAAAAATTGCCACTAATAAAGTTTTGACGATAATTTTGTAATTACCTAAATTATCTATTTTTTCTATACAATACTCAAACACAGTGAAATTTTACAAATACAGTGAAGTCTACAGTAAAATTTTAATTATCTATAGTTTAAACATATTATATTATCAACATAATATTGGTGAGGCTTAACATGACCACTATTTCAACCCATCACAATTTTCCATCTCACTACAGACGAAGAAAAATGAACGACTGTAGAAAATTAATCCTTTGAGAAAAATGTCTACGCCGCAAATTTTCCCCCAATGATGCTCTCTTTCAACAATAATAAAAAATGATATGAAATATCATATCTTCAGAAAGAAACTCTAGTTGCGATAAAGGATATCGCAACTAGAGTTTCTTATAAAATTATTTTTTCAATTTTCAACTACAAATATATTTTTTTAATATCGTTTTATTATCGATAAAAACTTGGAACAAAATAGCTTGGCCTCTAACCCTAAAATGATATACTTAATATTATATATATATATATATATATATATATATATATATATATATAAATATAATTATATATATATACATATATCGTTTTGTATATTTTGGTAAATTACAAAACATCTTTTGGAAAGACTAAATTATGATATTAAAGGAGTACAGTTTATTATAATTCCATATGTTAATTTTTAAGTTAAAGTTAAATTTCTTACTCTCCTTCAATAAATTTGTTTATTGTGAGTTACCTATGAGTTTCATTGCGTTAATATTATTTACTTTTTACAGCAAAATTTATCTTTATATATCTTGTTGTTTTTTGTCCAATTAATATTTTTTACCATGGCATACGTGTTATCGAAATACTGTTACCGTTACTAAAGTGTTATGTTAACTAGCTACAAAACTGTATATTTTTAACTTAGGATCCAGGTTCGATAACATTAATCATCGGCTATAATTTTTGTTCTGACGATTATAGCAGGATATGAACAAATCTAATCAAATAAATTTTGAACTAAAGTTACGCAAAAATCAGTTTAGATATTAATCGGCCATTTCGTGTAAATATGGATAATAAAAAATGTGTGATTATTTTTATTTATTTCAGTGGTTAATCTGAAATATATTTAAAATACATGTTTCACTACCGGCAGCAAGTTATCGAATACGTAAAAATGAAAAAAACATTCACTCCAACGTTCCTTAAGAGAAGTTGTGATACCTGAAAATGTTATTAAAACTTTTCCTAGTTAAATGAATTTAAACTTAACTCCAAATTCACTAGTTCGATGTAGGCGCAGTTAATTCTTTTTTATTGTATGCAGACCTTTTTTCGTGGTGCTTATATTAAAGCGTATAAAAATGGAATTAAGCTAGCAATGATTGGGACCCATAGGCCAATTTTATAGTGTAATTGCTGAAAACTACTGACGCATAAGTGGCAGTGAAATTAAATCAAAGTTGCATAAAACAATATAATCCTTTTCATCGAACTAAGGAGATCTTAACAAATTCAAACTCCTCAAATCCGTATGTATTTTATTGGAAGAATGTGGAACGTTTAGTATCTAAATACGGAATAAGCTTGTTTTGAACGCGCATATCTGTTTTATTTACAGGAGACAGTACACTACACGGTAGTTTAGAAGAAGAAGTAATACAAGCTGAAGTTTTTTTTATGAAACGCTTACTTCATTTATCATTTGTGAATTCTGATATTTTTGACTTTCAACGAGGACGCGCACCAAAATCGAAGGAAGGCAAGGGGCGAAAAATATTCTTTTCGATCTTTTATCTTTTTGTCAATTTTATGAATAAATAGTTCATTAAGAAAATAATTCTTAAATTTCTCAAAAAAAATTCAGTAAACATGATACTCCATATGTGAAAGGGAAACGAACAAGCTATCTCAAAGTGTCGATCAGATATAGGTAAGACGCTAAATGCGTGCAACTCCACTACTCATTTGAATATTGCCGAATTTCAGTAGTAAATGCTATATATAAATTAAACCTATTATGGAAAGAAAAGTAATTTTATGCAAAAGGATATACAGTTTTTTATAAACACATTATATACCTAGTAGCAAGACTTACGCTCAATAAAATAGGGAACATATGTCAGAACGGAAAGACAACCCACTGATATGTTCAGCGCTGATTAAAATAATGTATATTGATTTAGTAGCAATTGAAGCTATGTTATAATTTATATTATAACTACAATACATGATGTAATTGTATTGGTTCAAAACCACATTTTACTCATTTCTCAATTGCAGCCAGAAATCACATCACTTGCCACAGAATTTTTTTGGCTCCGGGGCCATCAAATATTTTTGGTCGACCGGAAAATAAAAGCGTCGCTTCCGTGACGGATCCGTAATATCATATAGTGACAGATTCACGATATAATATTTAAAAAAAAAGGTAAAACCTTCCTAAACTTTATTAAATGGCAGAAATTTGTCATGGTTGTCACTAACTGAAAGAGCAGACTACCAACATTCCTTGAGAAAGTATCATGAAATTTAAATGTAATGTTGTAACTAAAAGAATCTACTAGACTGAAGATGAAACATTTCTTCTCGTCCTTTGATTCCAATTACCATATTAAAAAATATCTTCAAATCTCCTGCAAACGTGCAAAACTTGGAGATAAGATTGCAGCATTAAAAAGGTGGGATTTCTTTCTTATTACGTTATTTATATGAATGAGAATAGTCATTCGCAAATATTTTTCTTGATAAAAACGAATCTAACTATGGCGAAATAGTTTACCATGAAAAATGATGATATTGAAGTTGAGGACTCGCACATAACATCCTCAACCCTTTTAGAGTTTGCTTAGAATATTGGCGATGTCAAAAACATAATGATTTGATTTATTTTTATAAAAATTATAAATGTTCTTAAAGAAAAATTAATTGATATTATTTAAGAAATCACCACGACTTTATAAGAATATATGTTATTTTCTTTTTCATATTAACAAAATAAAATTCATATTTTTACCGTAAGCATTCTAATAATTCAAGACATTCAATAGAATAGATTCGAAGTCGCCCGCTTTGCCTAGAAATTTAAAAGGTAATAACTGAAAAAATCATAAATCTGGCTAAAAATATATATAAATTTTTTTTGGAGAGAATTTATAAATTTAATTTTGTACTGAATAATTTTTCCGTAAAAGTTCTCAGTGTTTGTAATTTATCGATATCCGATCCATATGTCATAAAAACAGAGACATCAAAAAAGCTGAGTTTGCTGTTGACATGTTATTAAAAGTAAAATAAGAGCAAACCTAGAATTTTTGGAAATCATAAAATGTGGATCGATAATAAATTTCTACGTGAATCTAGCATAACAACAACGTAATGAAAGGAATAAAATAGAATAATATAAAAAATCTACATGAGAAACGTTGATTACCCAAGAATATTAAGAAGTACATTTAATTATCTCCATGTAAGTCACTTCGATATTCTTAATACAAGGAATGAAACATAAAAATATTTTATTTAAAATTATTTTATTTCCGCTCTGCCATAAAATTATTCGCAATGATTTTTATATTAAAGTATTTTTGCTTCATATTATTATGATTAGGAATTTATGTTAAATGTATTGTAGCAATAAACTAGTAAATGGCGTCCTAATAATCCGATACGATATGAAAATATGTAACAATATGAACAAAACATGATTTATATGACCAATCGTGTGCGTAATAAACACATGAGTTTTTCTATTTATCGAATTTATTTTTTATATTAGACTTTTGTGTTTTTCAGTATGATTCATATATTTAAAAATGTAATTTTTATGTAAGTTTTGTTTGGCGAGTTTTTCTTTAATTTAAAAGAAACCAAAACCATAAAATTTTAGAATGTCATAAAGGTTTGAAAAGAGAATGGAATTAAAGAGCGACAAGTATAAGGTTTGTGGGAGATAGGATATTTCAGGTTCAAATTATTCTTTTAAAGTTTACTAGCAATGAGTTTCTGGTATTGGGAATCAATAGTTTAATTTTAAAAAATTCCTTCTGTGTGGTAAAAGGGTTGAGGATGTTATTTGCGAGTCCTCAACTTCAATATCATCATATTTCATGGTAAAATTTGGGATTTTAATAACAATTATTTCGCCATAGTTAGATTCGTTTTTATCAAGAAAAAAAATTGCGAATGACTATTCTCATTCATATAAATAACGTAATAAGAAAGAAATCCCACCTTTTTAATGCTGCAATCTTATCTCCAAGTTTTGCACGTTTGCAAGAGATTTGAAGACATTTTTAATATGGTAATTGGAATCAAAGGACGAGAAGAAACTTTTCATCTTCAGTCTAGTAGATTCTTTTAGTTAAAACATTACATTTAAATTTCATGGTACATTCTCAAGGAATGTTGGTAGTCTGCTCTTTCAGTTAGTGACAACCATGACAAATTTCTGCCATTTAATAAAGTTTAGGAAGGTTTTACCTTTTTTTTAAATATTATATCGTGAATCTGTCACTATATGATATTACGGATCCATCACGAAAGCAACGCTTTTATTTTCCGGTCGATCAAAAATATTTGTTGGCCTCGAAGCCAAAAAAATTCTGTGGCAAGTGATGTGATTTCTGGCTGCAATTGAAAAATGAGTAAAATGTGGTTTTGAACCAATACAATTACATCATGTATTGTAGTTATAATATAAATTATAACATAGCTTCAATTGCTACTAAATCAATATACATTAATTTAATCAGCGCTGAACATATCAGTGGGTTGTCTTTCCGTTCTGACATATGTTCCCTATTTTATTGAGCGTAAGTCTTGCTACTAGGTATATAATGTGTTTATAAAAAACTGTATATCCTTTTGCATAAAATTACTTTTCTTTCCATAATAGGTTTAATTTATATATAGCATTTACTACTGAAATTCGGCAATATTCAAATGAGTAGTGGAGTTGCACGCATTTAGCGTCTTACCTTTATCCGATCGACACTTTGAGATAGTTTGTTCGTTTCACTTTCACATATGGAGTATCACGTTTACTGAATTTTTTTTGAGAAATTTAAGAATTATTTTCTTAATGAACTATTTCTTCATAAAATTGACAAAAAGATAAAAGATCAAAAAGAATATTTTTCGCCCCTTGCCTTCCTTCGATTTTGGTGCGCGTCCTCGTTGAAAGTCAAAAATATCAGAATTCACAAATGATAAATGAAGTAAGCGTTTCATAAAAAAACTTCATCTTGTATTACTTCTTCTTTAAAACTACCGTGTAGTGTACTGTCTCCTGTAAATAAAACAGATATGCGGGTTCAAAACAAGTTTATTCCGTATTCAGATACTAAACGTTTCACATTCTCCCAATAAAATACATACTGATTTGAGGAGTTTGACTTTGTCAAGATCTTTAGTTCGAAGAAAAGGATTATATTATTTTATGCAACTTTGATTTAATTTCACTGCCACTTATGCGTCAGTAATTTTCAGCAATTACACTATAAAATTGGGATACGGGTCCCAATTATTGCTAGCTTAATTCAGTGTTTATACGCTTTAATATAAGCACCACGAGAAAAAGGTCTGCATACAATAAAAATTATTAACTGCGCCTAGATCAAACTAGCGACATAGAAGTTAAGTTTAAATTCATTTAACTAGAAAAAGTTTTAATAAGATTTTCAGGTATCATAACTTCTCTTAAGGAACACTGGAGCCTATTTTCTTTTCATCTTTACGTATTCAATAACTTGCTGCCGGTAGTGAAATATTTATTTAAAATATATTTCAGATTAACCACTGAAATAAATAAAAGTAATCACATATTCTTTATTATCCATATTTACACGAAATGGCTCATTAATATCTAAACTGATTTTTGCCTAAATTTAGTTTAAAATTTATTTGATTAGTTTTGTTCATATCCTGCTGTAATCGTCAGACCAAACATTATAGCCGATGATTAATGTTATTGAACCTGGACCTTACGTCAAAAATATACAGTTTTGTAGCTAGTTAACATAACACTTTAATAACGGTAACAGTATTTCGATAACACGTATGCCATGGTAAAAAATATTAATTGTACAAAAAACACCAAGCCATATAAAGATAAATTGTGCTGTAAAAAGTAAATAATATTAACGAAATGAAACTCATAGGTAACTCATAAAAAACAAACTTATTGTAGGAGGGTAAGAAATTTAATTTTAACTTAAAAATTAACATATAGAATTATAAGAAATTGTATTCCTTTAATATCATAATTTAGTCTTTTCAAAAGATGTTTTGTAATTTACAAAAATATGCAAAACGATATGTATATATATATATGCATATATATATATATATATATATATATATATATATACATATATATATATACATATATATATATATATATATATATATATATATATATATATTTAATATTAAGTACCTCATTTAAAAGATTGCAACGTAACATTAGACTCCTATATATTATTAAAAAAAAACTACTTACATCAAATATTAGCAAGCAGGCAAAACCACGAGAAAGGGTTAGTGGCCAAGCTATAGTCTAAGTTTTTATCGATACAACAAAGATATTTAAACAATATTTCAGCTTATACAGCTGATTGTCATATTGAATATCAAGGAGCGCTGTAATTAATACATATCGTCAATACAGCGCTCCGTGATATTTCAATATGAAAAATAATATTGAAAGAGAGCGGAAAAATTGTTTTAGGAGAATAGACAAATAACTGATCCTTGCTTTGAGATGTACCGGATAAAAAACCCTGTGTGTGAATTTATTGTAGGGCATAGATCTGTTTTAAATTTTTTAAAGCAGACATGTCTATATTTGTAGTGAATTTATTCAAGGAGAATGTACTTGAAAAAATAATATTATTTCAAGGATATCGCAACTAGAGTTTCTTTATGAGGATATGCTATTTCACATCATTTTTTATTATGGTTGAAAGAGAACATCACGGGGGTAAATTTACAGCGTAGACATTTTCCTCAAAGATTTATTTTCTATAGTCGTTCATTTATCTTCGTCTGTAGTGAGATGGAAAATTATGATGGGTTGAAATAATAGTCATGTTAGGCCTCACCAATATTATGTTGATAATATAATATGTTCAAGCTATAGAAAATTAAAATTTTACTGTAGACTTCACTGTCTTTCTTTGAAAACTATCTTTGTATATCAAGTCTTTCCTTGAAAACTATCTTTGTATGTATTCTAACATATCTAAATAGCCACAAATCCTTGTTTTTTTAAATTGATCTCCTTAAAAGATTGAAAAATTTACATTTTTTCTTACCATTCTATTTTTAAATTTAAATATGAACCGTATTGAGGGATAATGCAAAATTATATATACATACATACATATATATATATATATATATATATATATATATATATATATGTATATATATACACATATATATATACATATTATATATAATTTATATATACCTGATTACAGGCTGCAGAAATATCATAAGGAACTCTTCAACAGATTAGATTTTGGGAAAATTGAACTCATTTGACATATTTCTTAAGTATTTTATTTGCAAATGGTAGTCTGCATCTAATGATAGAGTTGGAAAATGGTGATAGAACTCTTTAAGTAATAAATATATTAATCAAGTTTGGGCCTATTTTTCTTGTCTTGGCGAGTTTCTTCGTCATAGATAATAACAACGGTCTCAAGATGGAGCCGAAAGTGGTGACATGAACTTCTTCATAGTGAGGAGTAGATTCTCTTTTCTACTTTACTATCTACTTTTCATGACAAGACTTTTAGTCACAAGTAGTGGCAAAGATCTGATAATGGAGATTAAATGCAGTGACAGTAATCTTCAATAGTGAAGAGTAATTTGAATTATCTTGACGAGTTTTTTAGTCACAAATGGTAGCCAAAATTTGATGATTTCGGAGATGGACGGTGGCGACAACAACCCTTCGATTGTAAGGAGTAGATTTATCGAGTTTGGGCTCATTTGACTTGTCTTGACAAGTCACTGTGTCACAAGTGGTGGGTATGATCTAGTTAAAGGACCGGCAGATAAAGGAACAGGAACTCCTCAATCTATTTCTAATCATTTACCATTGCGAAAGATAGGTTCATCAGCTCTGGGGTCATTTAATTACATTTGGTCAAAAGTGGGGGCCAGAGTTTAATGATAGTGCAAAAAGACGTGGACAGGGACTCCTCAGTATCAAGAAGTAAACTCATGAGGGTTTAATTCATTTTTATCTTGACATAAGCAAGAGAGTAACAAAGTAAACGAGATAGGTATATACGTGCAGGTATATACAAAGGCATGAAATAACTAACATAGTTATTTCATTAATTAGATAGACAGATAGGTGAGAAAAAAATTACTCAAAAATAAGGAAAAAGAAGAAGGAATATAATTTTAATTAAGCAATAGGATGATTGTATCAAATAATAAATTCACAATCGCCTTCATATTTTAATTTTCATTACTTTTTACTCAATTAACAGTAATTTTAAAAAGTCGTATGTTTAATTAAATATTTTTGCTTTTGATTACTACTTGCATAGTAGCTGCAAAACCCATTATAAAACCAATGGTATATAATAAGTCTCATATTCAAATTTATATATAACAAAACATAATACTTCATTTTATCTAGATTTCTCTCAGAATCCTCGACGAGCATGTGAAGGTTTGTCGGTCACAAATTACTTGACGTATGTGTTCTAAATTGGGTCATTTTGTTGTATCCGAACATGAATCGTACAACCCAACGTTCCCAACGTCAGAAGAACTCAATGTAAATAAATTTATAACGAGAAAGAATTTTTTAAATTCATACCTCTATACTTATTTTATTTCTGTTATTTTGCTTACTTTCATGAATTTTTATAAACAAATAACAGCCCGCCCCGGTTTTCACGGAATAAAACCTATTTGGTTTTAATTATTTTTTTAATTATTCATTTGTTAATGGTTTAGTTAGCCAATCTTTGTCTTTTTCGAATATATAACAATTTAAACTCGTGATATAAAAACGCTTGTAAAGAACTATTTATCTTATCAAGGAATCCTAAAAAAGAATTCCTAAAACTTTTTATAGATTTTATTACCTTATTTCAAAGTATTATTTTTGGTAGCTACAATAGTTTATTTCTTTTACTGAAGAATCCTTCTATACTCCAAAATTGCTAGAGAAAACAGGTCGTAACTGTAATCTTGGATAATTAGCAATTAACACTAATAAATATTTTGTAGATTTTTATGCGCTCTGCAATATCACCGTGTATTATTTTATTGTTGCTAAAATAGTTTAAAAATTTAACACAAAATAGATGTACGACTTAATGCGTGCGTACGTGCGTACGTGCGTGCGTGCGTGCGTGAGCGCGTGCGTGCGGGTGGGCGCGGGTACGTGCGGGCGTATGTACGGGCTTGCGTACGTTCATGCGTGCGTGCGTGCGTTAGTGCATAAGTGCGTGCGTGCGTGTGTTCTTACATGTGTGCGTGCGTGTGTTCGTGGGAGCATGCACGCGTACGTGCCTGCGTGCATGCGTGCGTGCGTGTGTGAGCGCGTGTGTGCGAGCGCACGCAGCGTGTGGGTGTGCGTCCGTGCGAGCGAGCCTGCGTGATTGCATGCATGCGTGCGTGCGTGTGAGCGTGCGTGCGTGTGTGCGCGCGTGCGTTCCGTGTGCGTTCGTCTTTCAAAACTTCTTTTTATATTAAATTCTAAACATTATTATTTATTGCACAGTACATATTATTATGCAATAGCTACCAATTATTACTCTTTAATCAAAACTTATTTTGTCTTCATCGTCAAATTTATTTTCGTTAACATAGAAATTAAAAGTGAAAAATGTTTTGCTTAAATTGAAGCTTATTTTTAAATAATGTTGGTTAATAATCAAATACTAGAAAATCTGATATCCCTTTATGAGAAAATTCCAAAATATTTAAAATTGCATCAACTATCGTTTGAATGATGAATCCAATGAAATGTTAAAATAATATTTATATTCATGAAGGGTGAAATATGTTGCACGACAATATTAATTTTCATTTATAGGTTAAGTGAAGGAATTGGCCGTAATTTAATTACAGTACAAATTTTAATATACGCAAAAGAATTTTGCTCCAAAAATTTTGCCCTCAGACTTCGTAATTCAATCCATCTTAAAAAGTCATCATATTCACTATACATTCAGTAATTTATTCTTGTGATATACCGAATAAGATTTGACAGTGGAATGTATGTGAAGGTTTCATCTGTTATTATTTGACTTCCACAGAAAGTTTTCGTGATTTACATATATTTCATAAAATTATTCATATTTATATATAGACTGACATATTTTTCAGGTAATATTAAAATTAGTAAATGAACGAGCAATAAAAGTAAATGCGCAAGAAATCTTTTACCGAGCTTAAACTATTTTGATTTAATTTAAAATAGTGCAATTTTTAAACCTATTTCTTAATGTAAGATACTTAACAGTGTTGCTTGTCTTATTATCGTAAAAATCCATACCACTTATAAACGACTTTGCTAAAGAACACTATAGCGCATGATAATATATTTAGGACTATCTCATAAACGTCTTAATTAGGGTAACCTGTTTTTGATAGCAAATCTACTAGAGAGTTCAGTCGTGTATATCATATAGATACATCTATGGAAATGTTTTTAATTTTCTATAGCTAAACCAGTTTCAAGCCCGCTTGGACACATTTCATTATTTTTAATTATTTACTTACTATCACGTAGTGTGTAAATTTTATTTTATTTTGGATAAATTATGGTCTTTTTCTTAATTCCCTGTAATTATATAACTTAACAAAAACTACATGTTTAAGATGAAGTAATAATATCTTAAATAACACCATTTTCAGATAATAACGATGATGCTAAAACAGTCAGCAACAATATGTATAAATATATAAATCAATAAAGAGTGACAACTAGGAAAGCCTGTTTTAGAAAAAAGCCACATATTCTTAACACCTAATCTGTTTGTGGGATTCCATAGTGCTTCAATCCTATATAATTTCGACACATCAGCTCGTCCCTCTATTTTTTACACCTGACAGTTTTCAATTTTTATTTTTTTGAGGTAACACTAAAAGACCATTTACTATTTTCCAATTTTTCAGAAACTCCTTCAAACAAAGTTGTTTCAATATAACGTGCAATACGTACACGATCCTCCCCAATTCGAACATTTAAAAAAATGGTAGATATTTACACTTCATCACATATTTCAAATTAAAATCTTTAGTTTCAATTATGTTAACTATTTTGTTGTGACTGGCTTCGTATGTACACAATAGGCACGAGGAGATAATAATAATAAATATTCGAGGTGTCTCCTGAGATTCATGAGGTTTTGTCAAATATAAAACATTTACTAATCTTAGATCACGTCAGTGTTTATAACAACTGAAAAAAAATTAAGATCGTCGTTAAACAAGTATAGACTTTAATTTTCACTAATATGACTCACAATCGAAACATATATAAAGATATTCAAAATACTTAAGTAAAATCAAGGACTGCAATGGAATTTTATTTATATAGATAAATTTTCTTTAAATAACACTAATTCCAAATTATTTTAATTAACAAAATGAAAACATGTAATTAATACTTCAATCCACTTTACATATTAGTTTCTTTAGTATATACAATTATGTTACGACGACTTTCCCACCAGATGTTGATGTCGTTAAGAAAACGACGGTGACGATATTATTTTGATGCTCGGAAAATATTACCTTAAATGATGGATTGGTGTGACGTGCGGTTAAAATAGTTGTCCTGTCATAGTAAAATTCAATAATTGTTATGAAATATTTTTTAAAATTGGTTCATTTTAACTGTTTGTAAAAAAAGATTGCTTTTATTTAAATTTAAATTAAGTGTGAAATACTTTCTTGTCGTATAATGTTAATTGCACAATCTTTGAGAGCGATTTTAACGAAAACTAAACGTTTCGTATATTTTTTTTTTCAAAAAATAAAATTCTCGCTAATATTCGCTCGATGCATTTTGAAAAAAAATTACTATTTTTCCTGTAATGTTAAATATGTCTTTTTTAAAGCATTTTTACTAAAGGATAAAATTTTTTTTTCAAAATTTTGTTGCGACTTCATTTTACATTGACTTATTTATTTAGACAAATCGCTCGACTGTTTTTTTTAAATAAAATAAAAATTATGGTGCAATAACTACTTTTCCTGTATTGTTAAGTATACAATTTTTAGAACAATTTTACCAAAACTAAACGAACTATTTTTTAAATTTTAAAATAGTTTAGAATAATAAAGAACCTAGATGAGATTTTGACGTAAGGCTGTCTTATTTTTTTAGAAATGCGATTGAAGGCATCCCTTGTATGTAATAATAACATTTAAAACCTTTACCACACTTATGCTCTGACTAGTATACAATTAAAATGTTATAAAAATAAACATATTTTTTTCTTAACTGAATTATAATTAGGTTTTTTTCAAGAACTATTATTAACTGCACTAACTGCAAATTAACGTGTATACCATAATTAGGATTTCGTCTTCTTGTAATATAATTGAATAAGTCAAGAACCCTTGTTTATTATAGACGTCCTCTAGTTTTGTCATTTTTCTTCTGTCCTTAACGATGTCCAAGCAGCATTTACCGCTGTCTTGAGAAAGTCATCTGCCAAACATCCACGTGTTCTGCTTACATTCCGTTTTCAGTTAGTCCTGGCCATGTTATAGTCTAAATTACCCATCAGTGAAAATGATTGATATATTTTCATATTAATTCGGGATAATGTTGGAAAATATCACTTATTTTTGTCTTCTTTCGAAGTAATTTGCGTCCCATTCATGTGATGATTAAGATGTTCATTTAAGTAGCTATTTGAGTTGTTGCCATTTTGTTTTTTTCCGTCAATAGTGTTAGCTCAGGCACCAATTAAATAACACTTTATTATAGGTTTTTCAAAGATCAAAAACATCTTGTAGAAGTATTTTATGTACCTGAGAGTTTATAACACAAACCTTGACAGACTTCGAGATAAATGACTAAAAGATAATATCGTAATACAATAATATTGTAATAAGGATGTAAGCTCTACTAAGATTGTGGCAACTGAAAAAAGCTTGTTGATCGTGGAATTTTCTTCTTTTTTTTTAAACTATTTTTATCCGCACATCAAAATATGCATATTATGGGGTATCATGACATAAATTATTTTTTCTATTATCATGATAATGACAATAAATTGAAATACCTTAATATCGTCTATATGTATAAATTTAAACATTAAAATATTTCTTTAACGTTAGGCCATATAATCGAGTTATATGTGGCATTCTGGTCTTTTCTACACATATACTGGGAAGCTTCACAATATTTAAAGAGACAAAGTTTCAAATTTATTAGTAAATAAACGGTGGATTAATTAGTAAATGAGTAGACACAAGCAACTGAACAAACGCTCATAGCCAATAACGCGAGGGGAGTTCTCGTTATGCGCATCTTTAATCGGATAAACGTACTTCACATCGGCTTAAACCTGATTTGGCGAACGCTTATAAATTAAGGGTTGAACGAAAAGACGCCCGTTTTAAGTGTTATTAGGAGGAATTATTAAAATAATTGAAAGGGAGATTAGAGATGATTATTAAAATAATTGAAAGGGAGATTATACGTGTATAGTGTCATAAACGAACACGTTTCGTCTAGGTAGTAGATATCTTAAAAATAGAGGAAAAACTGGGCCCTCATGACGTTTCCTGTCACAAATGTGGTACTCTAGTGTGATGATAAGGCATTTCTTTTTTAATAGAAAATATAAAATTTAATTGTCCGATTTATTTTAAGTCAGCAAGAAATTAGCACGCATGTTATATATTTTTATTTGTATGCTGTAATAATATGAAAACATGAAAATTAAGTGGTGCCGAAATAATACTGGAAAAACCTTTGTAAAAACTAAACAAAAATTAGAAATTATCAAAAATTTCTTTTAATTTCACCATAATGTGACATTGATATTATATGATGATATGACTTTCTGAGTTCAAACAAGTAGAGGCTTAGAATTATTTATTTTTTTATATTTTTGTAATTTACGACAAATTTGAAAAAAAGAATTAAAATTAAAATTATTTATTTTCTAATGTTTCGTGAAATACATGAAATTTAATAATTATTCTTTTTTTTCATATTTTACATTTGTTTTTTTATTATTATGTAATTCATAACTTTAATTTTCTCACAAATTTTAATAAAGGTGCCTTAACCAGTTTGTGTAAAAATTTGTATCAAATATAATACATGACACTAATTTCAGCCAAAACAGGGCACGCGCTCCCCTAATGGGTTTATAAAACGTCCAGCTGAAAATAGATCGCTTCATGCTTTTAAAAAGACAACATCACTACCTACGCACAAGTTTTCACTTGAGAAAATATAAGCAATCTTAAACGAAAAATGAATTTCCGTCACTCAAAACGTTTCCAGCTCAGGCGACTACTGCTTTGGTGGTCTAAACTTCATTCATATTTAAACACACAGTATTATTCTTTAGATTGGATAAGTCCACATTGAGAATTAGCACTCTCTCCATCGAAAGTTTCTTAATGTGCTGTTATAGTTAATATTAATTTATATCGTAGTTCTGTACAGGTAACAAGCTATATACTTATTTTTGTGAAGATATATAGTGGCTGCTAATAACGTTTGAAATATATATATATATATATATATATATATATATATATATATAATCAAACGACTGACGGATAGATTTTTTTTTATTCTTCTACAATTTAACCGGTTAAATCTCCCTTGGACACATTCCGTTTTGTTTTATTTTTGTCACTTACTGTGGATGTATAAAAATTTCATTTTGTTATTTTTTATAAATACTAGTATTTTTCATAATTCTCTGTAAATATGCAGTAGAATAAAAATTACATGTCAAAGATAAAATAACCAAATATCAATATAATTTCGGTTATCTATTATATCTACCAATGGAGCTAGTATAAGTCTACTAGTTAGTATTGTCTCAAATGGCGCTAGTTTCTACATATTTATTAACTTATGGCGTTATAAATATTCATATATTTAGCATAAAATAAGCAATAAATTACGGGAAACTTAGATAAACACATTTATACAAGTAAGCTGAATAAAAAATTATATGCGACATGAAAAGAAATCTGTTTGCCAGTCGCTATCATCTAACTAGCATTAATTGATTTAATAATGAAATATATTTATTCAAAATGTATTATCAAACATTTATATTTAGAATGCATATATTGTCCTACTGAATAATAAATAATGATATTAACTGAAACACCTATTTATAAGCACTGCATTCTAGACTTTTCAAAGTTCGAAAACATTGTAAAGAAATGATTTATGTACCTGAGAGTTTATAAAAGAAATGTTGAAAGACGTCGAAATAAAGGACAAAGAGATAATATTGGAATAAAGTCACACTAAAGTAAGCATAAAAACTTTACTAAAAAATTGCAACTGACTAATAAAAAGGTCGTCGATCATTAAATTGACCATCAGTTACTTCCATTTTTTAAAATTATTTTTATTCACACGTCAAAATATACATTTTACAAGAACTCATGACATATCATAAATAGGACCATAATTGTTATAGTAAAATCAAAGACCTTAATATCCATTAAATATAGAAATGTCAACGTTAAACGTGTTCTTTACCACTACCTAGGTGTCGATGTATTACAACATCTTCAGGTGGTAATTAGCAAAGATAGATCTTTGAAGATGTTGTAGTACAACGAAATCTAGGTCGTGGTAAAAAACTTAAAGAAAGTAGAAATAATACTACATAACGCAGTTTCATTTAATTGTGAAAAATTAATTTCTACAAAATTAACGCCAAATACATCCAAAATAATTGAGTTATTCGAAGAATTATGGTCCGTAGAAGACGTACATAATGGGAAGCTTTACAATACTTAAAGAGTCAAAGTTTTCGTAACGAATGGCAGACTAACTAGTGAATAAGTAAGCATACAAGCAATTGATATCCGAAACGCCATACTTAATATCGTGAAGGAAGTACTCGTTACGTGAATATCTACGTGGATAAGAATATTTCATATCGGTTTAAGCCTGATTTTGGAAAACCGCGTAAAGTAAATGTTGAACGAAAAGACATCCATTCCTAGTATCATTAGGAAGAATTTGTGGTTATTAAAATAATTGAAAAAGAGATTATATAATACGATAATAAATGGCTGAGCAATTGAATTTAAATTTTAATTTGGTATTAATTATTCGGCACGTATAATGACATTTACATTAACTTGATTAGGTTTATTATTTTCATGTAATTTATATTTGTTTACATGGGTCACTACAAGATGACTGATAAATATATAGCAAACTGTTGTATGAGAGTTTCAAAACAAGTTGTTTTATACCTTTACCTAATACAAAATAAATGATACCAATGAATCATGTCATAAGAGGACATATTTCGTGCAAGTAGTAGCTATCCTCACAATAGAGGAAAAGCTGGTCACTCTCGATTTTCCCTTTCTCAAATTCGGTATTCCATTACCGCATCTAAATCGCAGTCGGTCATTATCAAAACATCGTAACGGCGGTCGATTCAAATATACTATACAAAATTTCGTTTTCCGATTTATTTTAAGTGGAAAAAATTACTCAGGTAATATGTATATACTCTTATTATATCAGTAGTAAGAGAAAAACGATTTTCAGCATGAAAGGTAGTATGAAGAATAAGCATGAATATAGAAAATAAAGCAAAGCAAAAATTTTGGCATTAGCGTACACGTTATAAGTTTTTCAGTTTTAATCTTATGGTGTAATAATCTAAACACATAACATTTAAATGGTGCCAAAATTATATTGGAAACATATGTGATGATTTATGGTAAAAAGAAGTCTAAAACAGTAATATGATTTTCTATTAATTTCACCACAATGTGACAAAATGTAAGGGGAAAGCAAACATTTTATTATTAGCACATATGTGATGAGTTTTGGAGTTTTAATCATATGCTGCAATGAGTTGAAGACGGAAAATTCAGGCGGTGCTGAAATTATACTGGAAACAAATATGATGATTATAATAGAAACTAGACGAGTATATCTGAAATTATCAAAAAGTTGTCTGTTAATTTCACTGGAATGTGACACTGATACTGTATTATAATATTCTGAGCCAAAAAGAGGCTTAAAATTATAAATTTTTTTGTGTCTAAATAATCTGTGGGAGGTTTCAAGAGAAAATTTATAAATCAAGTTATATATATTTCAATGTGTCATTAAGTACGCAGAGTAGATTAAACAGAAATATTTATAATTATTTCATTTATATTTTTTGATATTTTACATTTGCTATTTGCATTATTACTTAATATATCTATAATTTTTCTTACAGATTTTTATTGAAGATATCAAAACCTGCTTGGGTAAAAATTAAAATATCCTTAAATAACAATTTCAGCAAAAACAGGGCACATCGTCTTTTAATGCGTTTATAAAATCTCAAGTTAAAAATAGGTCGCTTCAAGACGTACCCTCAATTCCACGCTGAAGTTCATTAACAAACTTTTCACTTAAGAAAATATAAGTCACATAACACGGAAAGAGAATTTCCGTTACTCAAGCAACTTCAACTCAGACTAATACTCGTTTTGTTGTGTAAACTTCATTCATATTCAAACACACGATATTATCCTTGAGATTGGATAAGTCCGTAACGTCAGTTAGTAATTTTCTACCTTTAAAGTGCGATGTGGAGAGGTAAGGAAAGTTAATAATTCATTTGGCACTCGCTTGTTCGAAAACTTGTTACGATATCGTTATAGTTAATATTAATTCAGTCCAAAATTTTGTACAGGTAATTAGCTATGCACATCTTTACGCGCCGATAAATATTCGAGGTGTCGCCAAATATATTTGGGGGTTTTGCCAAAATAAAAATGTCTGCTAACTGTTTATGTCACCAGAAAGAAAATCTTATGTTATTACTGAACAAGTGTAGACTTTGATTTCCATAATGTGACCCACGATTGAAAATTATAAACAGTAAAATTCAAAACAGCTAAGTAAAATCAAGGATTGAAATGAAATATTATTTAAATAGATAATTTCTTTTCTTCAAACGCCACTTACGTCAGTTCATTTTAATTTACGAAAGTTTGACATGTAATTAATGTTTTAACTTATTTCACATATTAGTTTTTGTGGTATATACCAGTAATATTATGACGGCTTTCCTATAGGTTGAAGTAATTAAGTAAACGACAGTAATGATGTGGTACTCGGATAATATAACCTATATGATGGATTGATATGATTTGCGGTTAATTGTATTGTCCGACGTGAGCTGAACGATAGTGAAGAGATCTAAGTGAGATTTGAACGTAAGAATGTCTTATTTTTTTTGGAATGCGGTTGAATGCATCATTTTTGTGTAGTATTATCACTTGCGACCTTATTAGACTGATACTCTGACTATCGTAGAACTATAATATTATAATGAAAAAACCTTTTTATTCCGTATCTGAATTATAAACATGTTTTTTTATATTCTAATTTTAATTGCACTAATTAAATTATAGTCTATTTTTTTATTTATATTTTATTTTTAATTGCACTAGTAAGTGTATACCCATAAGTTACTGTGCTGTAATTTATTAAGTCAAGGGCCTTAGTTTATTATGCCCTTAACGATATCCAAAAAATAATTATCATCATCTGCCAAAATATCCAAGTGTTATGCACATACTTCTTTTTCAGTTACGGCTGACCACGTTATGGTCTCAATTATCCATCAGTAAATATGATAAGCTTATTTTCATATAAATTTTCTAAAACGGTGTGAAATGGAGTTTTGCCTATTTTGAATTAATTCATGTTCATTTTTTCTTATCATTGAGATAATCATTTACTCTGGTTATTTGGGTTGTTGCTGATTTGTATTTTACTGATGGTGTTAGATTAGACGATAATTTAATAACATTTCATGATAAGTTGGAAAACATTTTGGAGAAATGTTTTATGTAGACCCTGAAATTTCATGTAGAACTTTTGAGAGTTTCTAACACAAACATTGACCGAACTGAAGAGAAGTGAGAGTTTCTCCTGAGCGAACTGAAGAGTTTCTAACACAAACATTAACAGACTGCGAAATAAATGACTAAAACATTATATTGTGATAAAACTATACTGTAATAAGCATGAACACTCAACTAAGAAATGGTAACTGACTAATCAAAAAAGTTACTTATTGACGTTTATCTAAATTATATTTGTTTATCGATATAGAAATTCTGCTCTACGTACTCCAACTTCTTTAATGTAGGTTTTATATTTGAAGCATCTTGTCATAACGTTGATTTTGTTGATGTTCGTAGTTGTGCTTAATTTTTAGTTCTCTTGTATAGGGAATTTGGAATTTTGCTCAAGTTTCTTACTGTTCTTTGTACTTATTGTTTGTCTTTTTCGAATATAGAATAATTGAAACTCGTGACATAAAAAGGCTTGTAACGAACAATTTATCTTATTAAGGGATCCTAAAAAAGAAATCCTAGAACTTTTTGCAGATTTCACAAATATGACACCATCAGTAGTGGTTTTGGTTTCCATTTTCTTTGGTGATATTTAGTTGAAATAATTATATGGCTCCAGCTCTTCGGTATTAAATTCAATAATTATGGAGGAATGAATTTTAGTGCAGTTCAAAGTAAACAAAGCTTTTTCAAACCCATTAGCAAGCTTGTAAATCCAAAAGGTGGTTTATATTTTTATATTTAATAATACAAGCTACCCATCTTCTTTATTTTGAAGCTTTTTGTTCTACGTGAAAGGATGTCAATAAATTAATGATCTTCATCATAGTGCATGACTCCTAAGTGATTTTCCTATCTCTACAAAACTTGCGCATTATAATTGGCAAGAAATGCCGAAGGATCTGTGAAAACGTTAAGCAAAATTACTTTATTTTAATTTATACTCTGTGCAAAAACTGATGTCGAATATGACAGTTTATTTGATTACATCGATGATTCGTCCGTGCAAGTATCATTAATTTAGATAAGATAGACTGCGAAACTTTTTCGAAAAAGATCAGGGTTTTTCAGTTTTTTTGTTTCCTTTTAGTATTGGCCACTATTTTTAAATCACTATACTACATTGAATAGTTTAACTAAATATCTAGGGTTCCACAAGATGATATTTTATTTTTCAAAATTCAAGACTGTTATATATTTGATTATGGCCTAGCTAAAATAAATGTGCAAAATTTCAAATAAATATGACATTTGGAAGAGGAGAAAAATTGAGTTGCCCAGCATACATAGCATACATGCTCTTTACATACGTAGTTTATATAAAGTCAAACTTTCAAATGTTTTACTTTACTAAAATTTATGAAAACAGGCTGACAAAAGGAGCTTTGTGATAACGTGCATAAGTCCAAAATTATCAAGACCAGGTCAATAGTTTAAATTTAATTCACACCGTCTGAGCAACCACCGCCGAAGTACCATAATATTCACAGAACCTGAGCGACTAAACCGCTCATAAAAATAATTTTATTTAAAACTTTATTTTCATTGCCCACACAAATTGTATTACTGCAAAATCAAGCCGCAAATTAATATAAATAATTAGCTCGCTCAATAACCACTGTCCGTACAAACGACTCCACCATGTCCAAACTGGTTTCTCTTGGGAAATTATTTAACAAATTAACCCAAGCACTGGCCATTCACTTTGCTCCAAGTAAACAAATGCCGACTAATCGAGATTGTGCCTTAAATTGTACTATGATAAACATATGGAGTTTCTAGGAAGCATGTTTTAAAACGCATAAGAAGAGAATTGTTTTTAGACATTTTCTTTAGGCTTTAACTAAATGTAAAATAAAGTTATATCTTGTGGATAAAGTTAGCATTTCCTTCATTTTCTTTAACGTAGCGTAGGACTTCAAAATGATTAACGTTAACGTAGGACTTCAAAATAATTTGTGTTATAAATTAAGATAGAAATAGTATTTTTCATTTGTTGGGATTAATGAAATTTAACTGAATCTTGCATTTGTCTAGCTGAATATATAAATAACATATTCTACATGAGTAATTAAGTAATTAATGAAGTTAATCAACTATTTACCTAATCACTTTTACTACTAAAAGGAAAGCAATAGGAATAATATATTTAAAATAAATTAATTCCACAGACTCGTTGACTATTTGTTCTTGGTCATTTATATGTTTAAACTGCTTATAAATAAAAAAAAATAATCAATAGGCAAATATTGGCAAATGGTTGTGTGTAAGTTTTTTATAGAGCGATCGAATAAACTTGCTTCAATAAACCAATAAATTAGTGTATTTAAGAGAAGTATTTAAGTAATTTTAATACGTTAAATATAATTCTCTAAATTTCCATAGTTACTCGATGTTATTTTATTTAATTTACCCTATTATTTTGGTGTAGTGAACTGAGATAAGGACATTAATTCTATAAAAGTATATATAATAGTAGCACTATTTTGGGAAATAATATTAAAAATAATGTCTTTTTTTCATACTTGCAGTAGGTTAATTTTTATATTTTCATTTTAATATTGCAATTCAAAAATTGACTAGTTACAGTTTAATAATATTTGTTGAAACTGCAAGTGTTTTTGCTGTTTACTTCTCATTTTTTCATTTATTCTTATTTATTTCATGCTCATCCTAGCATTGATGATTTTATAATAAGATTTAAGAACGGGCTCAAATACATTAATAATTTTTTTTAAATACAACGAAATATGGAAGTAAAAATTGACCTGCATTCCAATTGAAACATTCACGTCGACACGGTCTATTTTAGTAATAAAGAACGGTAAAACTTGACACGATATTAGTTTTGTTCTCACGATTTTCCCATGTACAGTATAGAAATGTAAACTTCACCGAAAGTGTAAGAAACTCTTTGCAGGAAAATTGTGACTGAATGAATGGAGCCTTTTGCGTAATCGCTGCAATACCTCTTTTATTTATGATTTCCATAAAAATAATATTTAAAAAGACTTTTATTCTAAGAGCGATTAAAAAATTATTACAAATAGGGATGATGATATTTCATATCACGCAATTTGGGCGTTATAGATGTATATAAATATTATTGACACATATTTAATATCTGCTCCGTCAATAGGTCATTTGTAATCTATACATAGAGCTTGCAAAATGAGACTTATCAAGACATAATTGTCACAATAATATATATTTGATTATAAATTATATAAATTTGTAAACAATTATGATTTTATTTTACAAATTATGATTTATTTGCATATAATGTTTAATAAATATAAAAATATAATCAGAAGACATATGAGAGATACTGTATATAATTATAGAAAATTCTCTGAATAAAAAATTTAATACATTGAAGGTACTTTAATACCCACAATAATACGTATGACACAATCAAATTATATGGCAGCTGCTGAAGTGTCAAATAAATATTCGAGACTTTAGAGTGAAATCAAAAGGTTCATTTTGTCATAAGGTGATTACTTTTTTCAACATATTTTTTTTATAAAATCACTTAATATGAATAAGTAAGAAGTAAAAGGTATACGAGTATTTCAAAATCACATTTTATAATAAAACCTTCAGCTTGTCAATTTTTATCTACTATTAAAGTTATTATGGGCATGGTAAGTTACAATTGTTATCCACATCTCGTAAGATAAAACGTAGCCTCGACTTGAAAAAATTGCTTTCTAACTGTATAAGCGAAGAATTTTATCTAAGTCAGCGCAGGATATTATGAATAATATTTCGTTTTATCTGGCCTTGTCTGATGATATTGAGCCAAGGAAGATTGAATTTTCTGTATTCTGCATTACTTATTATTTTTCGTGCGACTCATGATTACCTTCAGTTTTATAAGTTCTTGCTAAGTTTTATTTTTTTTCCGTGTTCGGACTTTAAAGTGATATTTAGTATTATTAAAATTATATTTCAATTAATCGGCTGGAATAAAAAACTGAATTGAAGTAAAAAATATGGAAGAAAATATTTTAGACTTTGCCATATTGAAACGATACAAGCATATTTTGGAAAAACTGAGAAAATGTTTGGAAATACTATTATTATATTATTAATTGATTGTATCTTATAAGCTATTTGCAATATAGCAAACAAATGTGAGTAAAAATTATAAACAATTTTATACATGGTACAAGGAAAATTTAAATTTTTTTACCTATTGTAAATACGAGACGACCTAATGAGCATGCACTATTTGTTTCAATCTATCAATTTTACAATATGACGTTTATGATAAAAATATAGTGCTCTGCACGATTTCTACTTTCCTTTTGGGAAATATATTTTTCGCAAATTTTGATACACTCTATCTTCTATAGTAGGTCGTACGGCAATGTTTTCATGAAATAATGAACAACTGAATGTTCCATAAAAATTATTTAACCGATTTTATTATGGTATTAAAGATTCAGGAGATATAAAGTATTTTCAAAGGTAGTAGATTTGGCATAACAACTATAAATGCGCTAACTTTGCAACTCACTAATATGTGACCTAAATAAATTTGAAAAAACTGAAGAAATTATGTATTACGAACGAGTCCATATTTTCGGTCAATTTTACTGGAGTCTGAGCATTTATTTACAATTACATTTTATACTGCGATTTTATGAATATAAATATTTTCTCTTCTCAAACAAATATATGGGCAAATATAAAATAGTTGGTGCTATAATTTGGTTTAATGAAATAATATACTAGCTAAAATTAGAAAAGTATTAACCAAATGCAAGCTTTCATATAATATTAATAATATAATTCCTTAATATGAATTTTGAAAGCCATTTTATATGAAAGCATTTAACTTATAAATAAAAAAAAATATAAATTTCAAATTTTGAGCAATTTATTTATAATGTTATGTTACCAAATCCGGCAAGTACTACCTACCCAAAACTAAATATTTTGTGGGGCTTATAAAAAAAATATATAACACGAAATTTTCTGTGTTCATAATTACTAATTTTTACTTGGTAAATATTAATATTTCTGTATTTAAAAAGTCATAAAATTTTCTTGACTTTTTCACTTTTCTCAAATGTACAATCTCATTTAACGTTTAAAAACAAATTAGCAATAACAAAAAAAACAAATTAGCGATAACAAAAAGAAAAATACTTGTTAATTAAACTTCACAGACGAAAAACATGTTAAAAGTAGTCATAAAGATATTCATGTTAATATTTTTGGTCCATATTGGAAAATAAACCAGAAAACGAAAAGGAACAGGAAGAAAGGGAATTTGAAACTAATTGTTAGGTAATTCATAAGGCTTATAATTTTAAACGGAGTATACTTTAGGCTTATTACTTACTGATTGCATTAAATATAAATGTAGATGTACGAGTATATCTATATACATAATAAAATTTATCGAGTGACTATTTAAATTATAGAAAGTCCTGTATTTACTTAGCCTAGATTTTCTGTAACATTTTGTTTGTTCTGTTTCGGAGAAAAATAACGAAAAATAATTTTGGTAACTGAATTGAGAAATCTGTTTTCTTTGAAATTGTCCTTTTTATTTTAGCTTAAGTGTTACCAGCGAATACGCTTTTCATTTTTTTTAGTCTGAAATTGATTGAAAACAATTAACAAGAGAAACGTAGATACATAAAGGTAGGCACATCAAATCTGAACAATAAGAAAAAAATAATAACAAGATAGATACTGCCAGCTATTAATAGAAGAACCCGAGAGACCCAATAAAATGGGGATTGGAGGTATTGAAAATGCCGTTCACGTGATTCGAAATTAAATTTCTGAAAATAATAATTTTTTTTCATCTAATGATGAATATCGATTTATTATTTTTGTCGGAAATGAGACTTTTCCTTGCCTTCAAAGTTTTTTTATTAAAATAAATGTTGAATGCTTAAATTTAGCAGCTATTTGTGTACGTAGTACGTAGACCGATACACCCTTGGCCCATTGCTAAGGACATTTTTGCTTAAAAAATAATTTCCTTCTTCGTTTAATTTTTTCTTATTTTAAGAAAACGCTGCTTATTTCCCGCTCATGGAAATGGGTTTGTTTAAGATTCAATTCAAATACGACTTTGATATAACTTTTCTTAACGTGTCTTCTCCCATGTATACTAACCTATATTTATAGAAACGTATTTTCATTCCCTTGTTACTGCAGCTGAAATTAATTAATACAGCTGATAACTGTTTAATTTTTTCTCTTATTTGATAGTTTCTCTGGTAAAATCACCAATTTTGCTTTAATGACAACAAAAATCAAAACTTATTATTTATTTAATATATTCTTTATTATCTCATTAAAATCCTTTAGTCCAGTAGTTTTTCTTCTGGTAAAACCATTTTTGTAACATAACATCTCCATAACTTGTATGATTTGTGTATAATTTATTTATTAATTGACAAAACTTTTGGAAAGGAATTATTATCGAGATGGCGATCACTTTGAGTAAAACTGAAAATTTAAAATTGGAAATTATTCGTATTTCCTATAGACAGACATAAAAAATAATATGTATTTAAAATTAAAATACTTGCTTCCAATATTAATTTTGCATAATTACATATTGATAAATTGAGTGTTTATTTTATATATACTGGTTAAGGCCCTTGAAAATGGAGTACCAGAAAAATAGTTTAAATCTTCAAATATAGTTACACTGTATACACATGACTCTTTTAAATTACTTACAAAGTATTCTATCGAACTGCCATGTAAAACAGCTGCGAACGTAGAAGTCTTCAAAATATTGATTTACGTTTATCGAAATAGTATTTTTCCTTCCCGAGCATTCTGCAATGCACGGATGTCAAAAACATAAATGCATTTGGCATCTCCGCATAACGGTGTGTTATGCGGAGATGCCTCGCAGCCTAATTCAAGTTCGGGTAATGCTTGTATACTTTTATTGAATAAACAAATTTTGGCTATTTCCACTATATTTTTCTATATTAAACTACTATTAATATTTTACAGACGAATTTGTTGAATTCCTTATTTTCATTTGCTGTAAGTTTGTGTTACGGTCAACAATTTCATAGTTGGAATACGGCTTTCATTTTTGCGTGCGTGCATTCATGTGTGCGTGCTTGCGGCTGTGAGTACGTGAGAGGTCACGCACAGGCGTGCGAGCGTGCGTGCGTGCGTACGTGTATGAATGCGTGCATTCGTGCGTGGCTACATGCATATGACCGTGCGTGCATGCATGAGCGCGCGCATGCGGGCGGGCGCGCGTACGTGCGGGCCCGCGTAGGTGCGGGCGCGCGTACGTGCATGCGTGCTTTCGTACATGCGAGTACGCGTGCGTGAGTGCGTGCGTGAGTGCGTGCGTGAGCGCGTGCGTGCGTGCGTGCGAGCGTGCATACGTGCGTGCGTTCGTACATACGAGAGTGCGTGACTGCGTGCTTGCGTGCGTGGAGCGTGCCAGCAAGCGTCAGTTTTACGTTTTGTGATGGTGTCGGATAATAATGCACAGAGAAAAAAATATCTGTTCTTCTTTCAAGACTTCGTTTTATGTTAAATTCCAAATAATATTTTTTTATTCCGCAGTACATATTGCTATGTAATAGTTACGAATTATTACTCCTTTAAAAAAATTATTTTGTTTTCAGCTTCAAATTTATTCTCGTTAACATAGAACTTACAAGTGAAAAAGATTTTGCTTAAATTGAAGTTTATTTTTAAAGACTGTTGGTTAATAATCAAATACTAGAAAATCTGGTATCCCTTTATGAGAAAACTCCAAAATATTTAAAAGGGCATCAACTGTTTGAATGATTAATCCAATAATATGTTAAAGTAATGTTTATATTCAAGAAGGGTAAAAAATGTACACCACAATATTTATTTTAATTTATAGCTAAAGGGAATAAATTTGCCATAATTTAATTACATTGTACACGGTACAAATTTTGATATGGGCAAAAGAATTTTGCTCCAAAATGTTTACTCTCGGACTTCGTAATTCAATCCATCTTAAAAAGTCATCATATTCACTATATATTCAGTAATTTATTCTTGCGATATATCGAATAAGATTTGACAGTGGAATGTATATGAATGTTTCATCCGTTATTGTTTAACTTCCATAGAAAGTTTTTCTGATTTACATATATTTCATAAAATTTTTCATAAAATAAAATTCGTATTTATATATACATTGACATATTTTTCACGTAACATTAAAATTAGTAGATGAATGAGCAATAAAAGTAAATACACAAGAAATCTTTTATCGGGCTTAAATATTTTGGATTCATTTCAAAATAGTGCAATTTCTAACCTATTTATCAATATAAGATACTCAACGGTGTTGATTATCTTATTACCGTAAAAATCTATGCCATTTATAAACGACTTTGTTAAAGCACACTATAGCGCAAGATAATATATGTATTTAGGATTATCTCATAAATTTCTTAATGAGAGTAACCTGTTTTTGATAGCAAATTGAAACGTCTTTGTTTTAGTTACTTTGAAATGTGAATTTGAAATACAATTTTAGTAAAAGTCGTAGTTTGGAAAGATATTTTCTTTTTGAGTTCTAAAGAATCTGTTCTGAATTTGAAGTTTTCTATGACACGGGGAAAATGTGGGTTTAGCAATTTCATAAATAACTGTCGTTTTTTAGATTATATTTTAATCACTTTTTAATACAAAAATTCAACGTATCTAAATGCGAATAGTTAATTATACAAATGTATGAATTAGTACTGTGCTACAGAGGAAAGCGTTTGTTTATTTTTTTGGGCTGACATAAAAACGACTCATTGCATTGACTTGAAACTTTCCTCATCATATCATTATCATTTCAAAAAAGGCAAATTTCCTATAACTTGTGTTTAATGATAGTTTAAATTAAGATAACTGTGCCGGTAACATTTTAATTTATAAACCATTAAATACGGAGGTAATTTCTTGCGAAATAATTTACGCAGACAATGTAAAAATATACTATAGACTTCAATCTATAAAATTTTTTTAACTTTTCTATAACTAAACCAGTTTCAAGCCCGCTTGAACGCAGTTCATTATTGTTATGTTTGTTACTTATTCTCACGTAGTGTCTACATTTTATTTTATTTTTGATAAATTATAGTCTTTTTCATAATTCCCTATAATTATATAACTTAACAAATTTACATGTTAAAGATGAAGTAATCACATCTTAAATAACACCATTTTCAGATAATAACGATGCTACTAAAAGAGTCAGCAAGAATATGTATAAATATATAAATCCAATAAAGAGTGACAAGTAGAGAAGCCTGTTTTAGAAAAAAGCCACACATTATTAGCACCTAATCTGTTTGTATCCATAGTGCTTCAATCCTTTATAATTTCGACACATCAGCCCGTCTGTCTATTTTTTACACCGGACAGTTTTCAACTTTTATTTTTTTGAGGTAAAACTAAAAGACCATTTACGATTTTCCAATTTTTCAGAAACCTTTTCAAACAAAGTTGTTTCAATATAACGTGCAATACGTACACGATCCTCCACAATTCGGACATTTCCAAAAATTGTAGATATTTACACTTCTTCACATATTTCAAATTAAAATCTTTTGGTTAAATTATGTTAACTATTTCAAGAGATATTCATGAATTTGGAACTCTATCTTGTTCCTATTGTGACATGCATTTAGCCTGTTTATTTAAACTGGCTTCGTATGTACACAATAGGCACGAGGATATAATAATAATAATAAACATTCGAAATGTCACCAAACATACTTGAGGTTTTGTCAAAAATAAACCGTTTACTAATCTTATAACACGTCACTGTTTATGACAACTGAAAAAAATTTCATGTCGTCGCAAAACAATTATAGACTTTAATTTTCACTAATGTGACTCACAATTGAAATATATACAAAGATATTCCAAATATTTAAGTAAAATCAAAGACTGCAATGGAATTTTATTTATATGAATAAATTTTCTTTAAATAACACTAATTCCAAATTATTTTAATAAACGAAATTAAAACACATAATACTTCAATCCACTTTACATATTAGTTTCTATAGTATATACAAGTAATGTTACGACGGCGTTCCCGCCAGATGTTGATGTCGTTAAGAAAACGACGGTGAGGATATTATTTTGATGCTCGAAAAATATTACCTTAAATAATGAATTGGTATGACGTAAGGTTAAGGTAGTTGTCGTGTCACAGTAAGATTCAAAAATTGTTATGAAATATTTTATTAAAATTCGTTTTACTTGTTTTCTAATTTCTTTCCATAACATCATTTTAACTGTTTATAAAACTTGTCCTATAATGTTAATTGCACAATTTTTGAGAGCAATTTTTACGAAAATTAAACGGAACATTAAAATTAAACGGATTAACAGAATTTCGTGTTCGTGTAATACCAATGTCCAAGCAGTATATACCGCCATCTTGAGCAAGTCATCTGCCAAACATCCATTCTGCCCACATTCCTTTTTCAGTTAGTCCTGGCCATCTTATGGTTTCAATTACCCGTCAGTGAAAATTATTAATCTATTTTCGTATTAATTTGGTACAATGTTGGAAAATATTAGTTATTTTTGTCTTCTTTCGAAGTAATTTGCGTCCCATTTTTGTGATCATTAAGACGTTCATTTATTGCCATTTTGCTTTTTTCCGTTAATAGTGTTAGCTCCGGCACCAATTTAATAACACTTTATTATAGGTTTTTCAAAGTTCAAAAACATCTTGTAGAAATGTTTTAAGTACCTGAGAGTTTATAACACAAACAGTGACAGACTTCGAGATAAATGACTAAAAGATAATATCGTAATACAATAATATTGTAATAAGCATGTAAGCTCTACTAAGATTGTGGCAACTGAAAAAAGCTTGTTGATCGTGGAATTCTCTTCTCTTTTTAAAATATATTTTTCCGCAGGTCAAAATATACATATTATGGGGTATCGTGACATAAATTCTTTTTCCTGTTATCATGATCATGACAGTAAATTTAAAGACCTTAATATGGGTTATATGTATAAATTTAAACATTAAAATATTTCTTTAATGTTATGCAATATAATCGAGTTACATGTGGCATTCTGGTCTTTTCTACACACATACTTGGAAGCTTCACAATATTTAAAGAGATAAAGCTTCAGATTTATAAGTAAATAAAAAAAAGTACACGTAACCGATACACGAAACGTATATAGGCAAAAACGCGATGGGAGTTCTCGTTATGCGCATCTTTAATCGGATAAACGTACTTCACATCGGCTTAAACCTGATTTGGAGAACGCGTACAAATTAAGGGTTGAATGAAAAGACGCCCGTTTCAAGTGTTATTAGGAGGAATTTATGATTATTAAAATAATTTAAAGGGAGATTATAAAATAAGATAATTGGCTGAGAGATTGAATTTAACTTTTAATTTGCGATTAATTATTTAGAGCTTTGATGGGAAGTACAGATGGAAATTAAATTCCGTGGTAGATTGCTAGGGTATGAAATTAGTTGAAAAATGTTCTGTATCATTTCATTGATTTTGTGTTTGGTATTTTAGCATGTATAATGATATATACATTAGGGTTATTAGGTCTGTTATTTACATTCGTATTTATTTATATCGGTGACTACAAGATAATTTATAATAATATGGTAGGATTTGTTTATGTTTTAGGAGAATTTCAAAACATTTGTTCCATAAATTCACCTAATTCGAAATAATTGACAGCAATGTATAGTGTCATAAAGGGACACGTTTTGCCTAGGTAGTAGATATCTTAACAAGAAAGGAAAACTTGGGCACTCTTGATGTTCCAGTTTTTCCTTTATTGTCACAAATATGGTAATCTAGCGTGATGATAAGGCATTTCGGTTTTAATAGGTAATATAAAACTCCATTGTCCGATTTATCTTAAGTCAGCAAAAAATTAGCACACATATTATAAGTTTTGTAATTTTAAACGTATTCTGTAACATTAAAACATGAAAATTAAGTGTTGTCGAAATAATATTGGAAAAACTTTGTAAACACTAGACAAAAGGTATGAAATTATCAAACGAATTTCTTTTAATTTCACCGTAATGTGACATTGACATTATATGATAACTTTCTGAGTTCAAGCAAATAGAGGCTTAGAATTATTAATTTTTTTATGTTTTAGTAATTTTTGACAAGTTTGGAGAAAATGTTTAAAATTAAAATTATTTATTTTCCAATGTTTCATGAAGTACATAAAGTAGTGTTATGATTATTTCTTTTATTTTTTCATATTTTACATTTACTTTTTTATTACTATGTAATTCATATTTTTTAATTTTCGTACAAATTTTATTAAAGGTGCCTTAACCTACTTGTGTAAAAATTTGTATCAAATATAATAACATGAAACTAATTTTAGCCAAAACAAGGTACTCACCTCCCTAATTGGTTTATAAAACGTCCAGTTGAAAATAGGTCGCTTCATGATTTTAAGAAGACAACATCAATACATACGCATATACACCAGTTTAGCGCTGAAGTTCATAAACAAACTTTTCACTTGAGAAAATATAAGTCATCTTAAACGAAAAAACAGTCACTCAAAACGTTTCCAGCTCAGGTGATTACTGATTTATTAGTGTAAACTTCATTCATATTTAAACACCCAGTATTATCCTTGAGATTGGATAAGTCCATAGTGAGAAAAGTTAATAATTAATTTGGCACTCGCTCCTTCGAAATATTCTTAATATGTTGTTATGGTTAATATTAATTTATATCAAAGTTTTGTATAGTTAACAAGCTATACTATAAATATATACACACACATATATATATATATATATATATATATATATATATATATATATATATATATATATATATATGTATGTATACACGCTTGGACACATTCCGTTTAGTTTTATTTTGGTTACTTACTGTGGTAGTATTCAAATTTCATTTTGTTATTTTTTGTAAATATTAGTTTTTTCATAATTCTCTGTAAATATACATTAGAACAAAAATTACACGTCAAAGATAAAATAACCAAATGGTACGTAATTAAATTTTCTGATAAAAATAATGACACTGAAAGAGTCAATGACAATAGCTGTAAATATATAAATACACAATAGCTATAAATACAATAAAGGGTAACACGTACATAAACTTGTTGCAAAAAAAAGCCACACCTAATCAAGTTGTAGGGTTGCGTAGTGAGATAGTCCCATATAATTTCGACATGTCCGTCCAGATGTCCACTTGCTTTTTTTACTTTTTTTCCATCTGTCTACTTCGTTTTTTCACCGTTTCGAAAAATGTTATGTTTCATTATATCGAACAATATACACCTCCCCCTCCACCTTCCAAAGTAAAAACTTTCAAAAACTACAGACATTTATATTTCAACGCATTTTTCAAATTAAAGTTTTTAGCTTAAATTATACCAACTATTTCAAGATATTCAGCCGGTAAATTGGCTTCGGATACATATAATATGCAGATGGAATAAACGTATTAATATTGTTGCCAAAATTAAGATGTCCATTAATACTATATCATGTAAATGTTTATGACGATAGAAGAAATTCATGTCATATAGAAAAATGGGAAAACAGCCATTCCAAATAATTAAGTAAAATCAAGGGCTGCATTGAAGCATTGTTTACATATAAAATTGTTCTTTAATTACCACTGATTTCCCATTATTTTAGTTAACGTAACCTAAATATATAATTAATAATTTAACCCATTTCACATATTAGTTTCAATGGTACAAAAAATAATTTTATGTTAACATTTCCACCAGACGCTGATGCCGTTAAGAATACGACGGTAATTGATATGGTGATATGGAAATGTATAATGGAAAATAGTACTTTTTAAGATGGACTGATATGATATGCCGTTAATTTTATTGTCCGACGTAAGCTAAGCGATGGTGTAGAGATCTAAGCTGAGATTTTGACGTAAAGATTTATTTTTTTTAGAAATATGATTGAATACATAATTTGTATGTAGTAATATCCCTTAATACCTTTTCCTGCAATGGTGAACTAACAGGTACACAGCTATAAAATTAAAATAATAAACCTCCTAATTCCTTAACTGAATTATAAGTATGTTTAATTCTGTACTATTATTAATTACACTAACTGCTGACTAATGTCTATATCATATTTAGGATTTAGTAATTTCGGGCTATAATTTGTTAAATCAAGGACGTAGTTTATTAAATGCCTTCCTAAAGTTTTGTCCATTTTCTTCTATCCTCAACGATATCAGAGCAGTGTTTACGGCCGTTTTAACTGCACTTTCAATTGTTGACACAACTTTATAATTATCCATCACTGAACATGGTTAGCCTATCTTCATATAGATTTTGAACAATGTTCGAAGAAATAAGTTATTTTATTTTAATTCGTTTTTAATTTAAATTAATAATGATATAGTTTTATGTAGCTATTTGGGTTGTTGTTATATTGTTTTATTTTTTTAAGGATATATTTCCAATTTAAATACGACAGGTAAAATTAAATGATAAATGCAAGATAAAATGATTATTCTCGGATAGAACATATATTTTTGAAAATTGCTTTCTGAACCAAGAGTTTGTACCATCCTTAGGCTTATCATCAATTTAAATTTTAATTTTTCCTAATTTTTTTTATCATTAACTAGTGTCCGTTTATCTAGGTAAAAATCTTCTACGTACTTCAAATGCTTTAAGATAGATTTTGTCTCTGAAGTAGTTTATCATACTCGTAAAATTGATTTTGTTGACGGTCATATTCGTGCTTAATTTTTGGTTCCACGTTCAGGGAGTTTAGAATTTTGGTCAAGTTTCTTGCTGCCATGTATAACTATTACAATGTTATAGGCAAATCTGAGGTAACTCATATTTTCTAACTTATTTTAATGCCTTCTTTTTCTAATAACCTTCGGTGATGTTGCCTCACGTTATCTAGTATATCTACCAATGGAGCTAGTATTAGTCTACTAATTAGTATTGTCTCAAATGGCGCTAGTTTCTACAGATACATTAACTTATGGCGATATTAATATTCATATATTTAGCATAAAATAAGCAATAAATTACTGGAAACCTAGATCAAGACATTTTTCAAGTAAGCTGAATAACTTACGAAACGTACCAATAAAGTATATGCGACACGAAAAGAAATCTGTTCGCCAGTCACTGTCATCTAACTAGCATTAATTGATTTAATAATGAAATATATTTATTTAAATGTATTATCAAACATATATATTTTTAAAATGTAAAAATTGTCCTACTGAATAATAAAAAATGATTTTAACTGAAACACCAATTTATTATCACTTCATTACAAGCTTTTCAAAGTTCGAAAACACTGTGGGGTAATGTTTTAAGTACCTGAGGGTTTTGAACATGAATGTTAAAAGATGTCAAAATAAAGGACAAAGAGATAATATCGTAATTAAATTACACTATAGTAAGCATAAAAACTTTACTAAAAAATTACAACTGACTAATGAAAAATGTTGTCGATCGTTAAATTAACCATCAGTTTCTTCTATTTTTTTAAATTCATTTTATTCAGACGTCAAAATATACATTTTACAAGAACTCATCACATATCATAAATATGACCATAATTATTACAATAAAATCAAAGACCTTAATACCCATTATATCTAGAAATGTCAACGTTAAAATATTCCTCGAATTTTAAGCAAAATAATTGAATGAAACTATGTGATGTAGTATTATTTCTACTTTCTACATGTTCTTTACCACTAACTAGATGTCGTTATATTACAACATCTTCAGGTGGGCTAATAGCAAAGATAGATATTTGAAAATGTTGTAATACAACGAAACCTAGTTCATGGTAAAGGACTTAAAGAAAGTAGAAATAATACTACATAACGCAGTTTCATTTAATTGCGAAAAATGAATTTCTACAAAATTAACGCATTTATGAATTTCTACAAATATATCCAAAATTATTGAGTTATTCGAAGAATTATGGTCCGTAGAAGACGTATATAATGGAAAGCTTTACAATACTTAAAGAGTCAAAGTTTTCGTAACGAATGGCAGACTAACTAGTAAATAAGTACATACAAGCAATTGACATTTGAAACGCCCATACTTAATATCGTAAAGGAAGTACTAGTTACGTGAATCTCTACGTAGATAAGAATATTTCATATCGGTTTAAGGCTGATTTTAGAAAGCCACGTAAAGAAAGTGTTGAACGAAAAGACATCCATTCCTACTATTATTAGGAAGAATTTGTGGTTATTATATAATTGAAAAAGAGATTATATAATAAGATAATAATTGGCTGAGAAATAGAATTTAAATTTTAATTTGGTATTAATTATTCGGCACGTATAATGACATTTACATTAACTTGATTAGGTATGTTATTTTCACGTAATTTATGTTCGAATTTATTTACATAGGTGACTACAAGATGATTGATAAATATATAGCACACCGTTGCATGACACTTTCAAAACAAGTTGTTTTATACCTTTACCTAATACAAAATAATTGATACCAATGAATCGTGTCATAATATTATGTCTATCCTAACAATAGAGGAAAAGCTGGTCACTCTCGATTTTTCCTTTCTCAAATTCGGTATCCCAGTACCGAATCTCAATCGCAGTCAGTCATTATCAAATCATCGCAACGGCGGTTGGTTTAAATATACTATATCAAATTACATTATCCGATTTATTTTAAGTAAGAAAAATTACTCCATACTCTTATTATATCAGTATTAAGAGAATAACGTCAAAAAATTTCAGCATGAAAGGTGTACTACCTTAAAGGTAGTACGAAGAAAAAGCATGAATATTCAAAATAAACGAAATCAAATTTTTTTCAATTAGCTTACACATGATAAGTTTTTCAGTTTTAATCTTGTTATGTAATAATTTAAACACGTAGAATTTAAATGGTGCCGATATTATATTGGAAATATATGTGATGATTTATGGTATAAAAGAAGTCTAAAACTGAAATATGATTTACTATTAATTTCAAGGCAATTTGACAAAATGTAAGGGGAAAGCAAAAATTTTATCAATAGCACATATGTGATGAGTTTTGCAGTTTTAATCATATGCTACAATAAGTTGAAGAAATAAAATCCAGGTGGTGCTGAAATTACACTGGAAACATATGTGATGATTATGATAGAAACTAGTCAAATAAGTCTGAAATTATCAAAAAGTTGTCTGTTAATTTCACTGGAATGTAACACTGATATAGTATTATAACTTTCTGAGCTAAAAAGAGGCTTAGAATTATTTAATTTTTTATGTTTAAATAATCCATGGGAATTTCAATAGAAAGTTGATAAATCAAGTTATATATATTTCAATGTATCATTAAGTACGCAGAGTAGATTAAACGGAAATATTTATAATTATTTAATTTATGTTTTTTCATATTTTTCATTTGCTATTTGCATTATTACTTAACATACGTCTTTAATTTCTCGTACAGATAATTATACGCATATGAAAGATATCAAAAGGTGCTTGTGTCAAAATTACAATATCCTTAAATGACAATTTCAGCAAAAAGAGAGCATACGCTCTCCTAATGCATTTATAAAACTTCAAGTCAAAATTAGGTCGCTTCAAGACGTACCCCCAATTCCACGCTGAAGGTCATTAACAAAACTTTTCACTTAAGAAAATATAAGCCATAAAATACGGAAAGAGATTTCCATCACTCAAGCAACTTCAACTCTGGCTAATACTCTTTAGGTCGTGTAAACTTCATTCATATTCAAACACACGATATTATCCTTGAGAATGGATAAGTCCATAACCTCAATTAGTAATTTTCTATCTTTAAATTGCGATGTGGGGAGGCAAGGAAAGTTAATAATTCATTTGGCACTCGCTTGTTCGAACGTTTGTTAAGATATCGTTATAGTTAATATTAATTCATTCCACAATTTTGTACAGGTAATTAGCTACGCATATCTTTACCCGCCGATAAATATTTGAGATGTCGCCAAATTTATTTGGGCTGTTGCCAAAATAAAATGTCTACTAAGTTTTTATGTCACTAGAAGGAAAATCTTATGTCATCGCTAAACAAGTGTAGACTTTCATTTCCTTAATATGACCCACGATTGAAAATTATAAATAGTAAAATTCAAAATATCTAAGTAAAATCCAATATTGCAATAAAATATTATTTAAATGGATAATTTTTCCTCAAACGCCACTTACTTAAGTTCATTTTAATTTACAAATTTCGATATGAATTAATGTTTTAACTCATTTCACATATTAGTTTTTTTTTGTATATACCAGTAATATTACAACGGCTTTCCTATTGGTTGAAGTAATTCAGTAAACGACGGTAATGATATGGTATTCGGAAAACGTTACCTTCTCTGATGAATTGATATGATTTGCGATTAATTGTATTGTCCGACGTGAGCTAAACGATAGTGGAGAGATCTGAGATTTGAACGTAAGGATGTCTTATTTTTTTTGGAATTCGGTTGAATGCATCATTTTTGTATAGTATTTTTACTCAAGTCCTTCAGTGTAATACTGATACTCTTACTAGCGTAGAACTATAATGTTATAATAAAAAAATATCTTTATTCCGTATCTGAATTATAAGCATGTTTCTTTTATATTCTATTTTTAATTGCACTAAATAAATCATAGTCTGTTTTTGAAGTTATACTTCTTTAGGCCCGTTATGAAAAAATGATGGGAGTGAAATTTTAAGATTCGTCACACAAAAGTTACAGTATGAAGTTGCAGTTATTGAGACTATATATTAATAACAATATTTTGTACGAAACTTACGTTTGGGGGCGTAGCTCAGATGGTAGAGCGCTCGCTTAGCATGTGAGAGGTACCGAGATCGATACCCGTCGCCTCCAAGACAAGTTTTTTATTTTTAGATTCTGCATTTTATTTGTCTTTAGAATAATTTTAAAATGTTTGATGTCATTAATTGTGATTCTTTATTTATATTACTAATAAACCTAATATCCAAGTTTCACAGATAAATACTTATACAGAGAGGCAGATGATATTTAAAAACAATATTACCATTTGATGCAGATTTACTTGATGATGATTTTAATTTATGCAGATAATAGAAAAAAACAATATTACCATAAGGCATTTAGCTTTATGGTAATATTGTTTTCATCTTTATTTTGTATTCACTTTTCATACAGAATTAAAATGTCAATTAGTTTATAATTTCCTTACATCAGCGCAGCGCCATCTTTTGATAGATATGATTATTAATTTCACGTAACAAAAATACTTCAAGTACATAATATTAACGCAGTGAGCCGCTTTTTCATTTGAATTTATTGGACAAAAAAAAAGTGTGATTTATATATGTGCTGATAAATTATATTCAGTAGTGATTTAAATTCAATATTTTGATTAATATATTTACTATTCCTAAATATTAGTGAAAAAATTGTGTTTATAGACTTTTTCAAGTGCTCCAATATAATTGAGGTTATATATCAGTATGTATTATTTAATGATGCCAAAGAAGTATAACTTCACACGCGTGTACATAAGTAAGCGTACCCATTTTTTTTATTTATATTTCATTTTTAATTGTAGTAATAAGTGTATACTCAAAAGTTACTGTGCTATAATTTAATAAGTTAAGGACCTTTGTTTATTATAGGCCTCTCTAAGTTTTACCCATTTTCTTTTGCCCTTAACAATACCCAAACAATAATTACCGTCATCTGCCAAAACATCCACGTGTTCTGCACATACTTTATTCTTTTTCAGTTAGGGCTGACCACGTTATGGTCTCAATTATCAATCAGTAAACATGATTAGCCTATTTTCAAATAAATTTTCTACAATAGTGTGGAATGTAGTTATTTTTGTCTCTTTAGAATTATTGAGATAATTATTTACTCTAATTATTTGCGTTGTTGCTGTTTTGTTTTTTATTGATGGTGTTAGTTTAAATGATAATTTAATAACATTTCATGATGAGTTTTTGAAAGTTGGAAAACATTTTGGACAAATGTTTTACATGGACTCTGAAATTTTATGTAGACCTTATGAGAGTTTCTAACACAAACATTGACAGAACTGAAGAGTAGTGAGAGTTTCTCCTGACTGAACTTAAGAATTTTTAACACAAAAATTGACAGACAGCGAAATAATTTATTACAACATAATATTTTGATAAAACTATACTGTAGTATAAACACTCTACTAAAAAATTGTAACTGACTTTTTAAAAAAAGTTACTTATTGACGATTATCTAAATGATATTTGTTTATCGAGATAGAAATTCTGCTCTACGTACTCCAACTTCTTTAATATAGGTTTTGTCTTTGAAGCAGCTTGTCATAACGTTGATTTTGTTGACGTTCGTAATTGTGTTTAATTTTTAGTTCTCTATATAGGGAACTTGGAATTTGGCTCAATTTTCTTACTGTTCTTGGTTTTCATTGTTTTTTCTTTTTTGAATATAGAACAATTTAAACTCGTGACATAAAAAGTCTTGTAATGAACAATTTATCTTATTAAGGCATACAAAAAAAGAAATCCTAGAACTCTTTGTAAATTTTACATAGATGATACCATCAGTAGTGGTTCTGGTTTCCATATTCTCTGGTGATATTTAGTTGTAACAATTATATTGCTCCGGCTCTTCGGTGTTAAATTCAATAATTATGGAGGAATTAATTTTAGTGCAGTTCAAAGTAAACAAAGCTTTTTTAAACCCATTAGAAAGCTTCTAAATCCGAAAGTTGGTTTATATTTTTATATTTAATAATACAAGCTACCCACCTTCTTCATTTTGAAGCCTTTTGTTCTACGTGAAAGGATGACAATAAATTAGTGCTGTTTATCATAGTGCATGACTCCCGAGTGATTTGCCTATCTTTGCAAAAACTTGCGCATTATAATTTGCAAAAAGTGCCAGAAGAATCTGTGAAAACGTTAAGCGAAAGTCCCTTATACTAAATTTTATTCTGTGCGAAAACTGATGTCGAATATGACAGTCTTTTTGATTACATCGATGATTCGTCCGTGCAAGTGTCATTAATCTGGATAAAATAGACTGCGAAACTTTCTCGGAAAAGACCGATTTATTTTTTTTAAGTTTTTTTTTGTTTTTAAGTTTTTGTTTCCTTTTAGTATCGGCCACTATTTTTAAATCACTCTACTGCATTGAGTAGTTTAACTAAATTTCTAGGGTTCTACAAGACGTTATTTAATTTTTCAAAATTCAAGACTGTTGTATATTTGATTATGTCCTAGCTTAAATAAATGTGCAAAATTTCAAATAAATATGACATTTGGAAGAGGAGAAAAATTGAGTGGCCCAGCATACATAGCATACATGCTCTTTACATAATTAATTTATTATAGTCAAACTTTCAAAAGCTTTTCTTTACTAAAATTTATTAAAGTTATGAAAATAGGCTGACAAATGGAGCTTTGTGATAACGTGCACAAGTGCAAAATTATCGTGAACAGGCCAATAGTTTAAATTTAATTCACACCGTCTCAGCAACCACCGCTGAAATACCATTACATTCACACAACCTGAGCAACTATATATACCTTTCATAAAAATAATTTTACTTAAAACCTTATTTTCATTGCCCCCAAAAATTGTATTACTGCAAAACCAAGCAGCAAATTAATATAAATAATTAGCTCGCTCAATAAGCATTGTGCATACAAACGACTTCACCGTGTACAAACTGGTTTCCCTTGGGAAATTATTTAGCAAATTAACCCAAGCACCGGCCATTCGCTTTGCTCCAAGTAAACAAATGCCGACTAATCGAGATTGTGCCTTAGATTGCACTATGATAAACATGAAGTTTCTAGGAAGTTTCTACGATAAACATATGTGTTAAAACGAATTAATCAGAAAATAGTTTTTTGTAATTTTCTTTAGGCTTTAACAAAATGTAAAATAAAGTTATATCTTGTGGATATAGTTAGCATTTCCTTCATTTTCTTTAAATTTTATTTAATTTCATTACTTAAGTTATTGTCGAAATTAAGTAGGACTTCATAATGATTTGTGTTATAAATTAAGATAGAAATATAATTTTTTCATTTGTTGGGATAAATAAAATTTAACTGAGCTGACTTTGGTCTACTGAATCTATAAATAACATATCCTAGATGGGTAATTAAGTAATTAATAAAGTCGGTCAAATATTTAACTAATTACTTTTACTACTAAAGGATGTCGATAAGAATATTATGTAGTTTTTAATAAATTTAAAATAAATTAATTCCACAGACTCGTCGACTATGTGTTCTTCGTCATTTACATGTTTAAACTGCCTATAAATAAAAAAAATTAATCAATTGATAAATATTGGCAAAGTGTAGTGTGTAAGTTTTTTTATAGAGCGATCGAATAAACTTGCTTGAATAAACCAATAAATTAGTGTATTTAAGAGAAGTATTTAAATAATGTTAATGCATTAAATATAGTTCTGTAAATTTCTATTGTTACTCGTTGTTATTTTATTTAATTTAGTCTATTATTTCGGTGTAGTGAACTAAGGTAACGACATTAATTCTATAAAAGTATATTTAATAGTAGCACTATTTTGGGAAATAATATTAAAAATAACATCTGTTTTTTCCTATATGCAGTAAGTTAATTTTTATATTTTCATTTTAATATTGCAATTCAAAAATTTACTAGATACAGTTTAATAATATGTATAGAAATTGCAAGTATTTTCACCGTTTACTTCTTATTTTTTTCATTTATTCCTATTTATTTCACGCTCGTCCTAGTGTTGATGATTTTACAATCAGATTTAAGAACAGGATTTTGGAATGCTGGTAAATTTTTTTTAAAAATTGACCTGCATTCCAATTGAAACATTCACGTCGACACGGTCTATTTTAGCAATAACGAACGGTAAAAGTTGGCATGATATTAGTTTTGTTCTCACAATTTTCCCACGTACAGTAAAGAAATGAAAGTATAAGAAACCGAAAGTTCACCGAAAGTATAAGAAACTATTTACAAGTAAATTGAAAGTGTAAAAAATTATTTGGAGGAAAACTTTACCGAAAGTATAAGAAACTATTTGCAGGAAAATTGTGATTGAATGAATGGAGCCTTTTTGATAATTAATACAATACTTCATTTGTTTATGATTTACATAAAAATAATATTTTAGAAAGATTAGAAATCCTTTTGTTCTAATAGCGATTAAAAAATTATTACACATCGGGATGATAATATTTTACTATTTAGTCATTAGGGATATATATAAATATTAGTGACACATGTTTATTTTCTACTCCGTTAATAGCTCGTGTGTAATCTATGCAAAGATCTTACGAGATGAGATTTAGCAAGACAATTGTCACAAAAATATATATTCGATTATAAATTTGTAAACAACTATGATTTGTATGTAATATATAATTAATTTAAAAATATAATACGAATACATATGAGAGATATTGGATATAATTACAGACAATTCTCTGAATAAAAAATTTAATACATTGAAAGTACTTTAATACCGACAATAACACGTATGACACAATCAAATTATATGGCAGCAGCTGAAGTGTCAAATAAATATTCGAGACTTTAGAGTGAAATCAAAAGGTTCTTTATGTCATAAGGTGAATAATTTTTTTCAAGATATTTTTTTTATAAAATCACTAAATATGAATAACTAAGAAGTAAAAGGTATACGAGTATTTCAAAATCACATTTCATAATAAACCCTTCATCTTGTCAATTTTATCTATTATTAAAGTTATTATGGGTATTGTGAGTTACAATTGTTATCCACATCTCGTAACATAAAATGTAGCACCGAATTCAAAAAATTGCATTCTAACTGTATAAGCGAAGAATTTTATCTAAGTCAGCGCAGGATATTATGAATAATATTTCGTTTTATCTGGCCTTGTCTGATGATATTGAGCCAAGGAAGATTGAATTTTCTGTATGCTGCTTCACTTATTATTTTTAGTGCGACTCATGATTGCTTTCAGTTTTATTTTTTCTTGCTAAGTTTTATTTTTTTTTCTGTGTTCGGACTTTAAAGTGATATTTAGTATTATTAGAATTATATTTCAATTAATCGGCTGGAAAAAAAAACTGAACTGAAGTAAAAAATATGAAAAAAAATTACTTTGCCATATTGAAACGATACAAGTATATTTTGGAAAAACTGAGAAGATGTTTGGAAATACTATTATTATATTATTAATTGATTGTATCTCATAAACTATTTGCAATATAGCAAACAAATGTGTGTAAAAATTATAAACAGTTGTATAAATGGTACAAGGAAATTTTAAAATTTGTTACCTATTGTAAATGTGAGACGGCCTAACGAGCATGCACTATTTGGTGCAATCTGTCAATTTTACAATATGACGTTTATGATAAAAATATAGCAAATTTTTATACACTCTATCTTCTATAGTAGGTCGTACGGCAATGTCTTCAAGCAATGATGAACAACTGAATGTTCCATAAAAATTATTTAATCGATTTTATTAAAGTATCAAAGATTCACGAGATATAAAGTATTTTCAAAGGTAGTAGATTTAGCATAACAACTATAATTACGTTAAGTTTGCAACTCACTAAAGTCCATATTTTCGGTCAAGTTTACTGGAGTCTGAGCATTTATTTACAATTACATTTTATACCGCGATTTTATGTAGATAAATATTTTCTGTTTTCAAACAAATATATGGGCAAACATAAAAAAGTTTGTGTTATAATTTGGGTTAATGAAATAATATACTAGCTGAAATTATAAAAATATTAACCAGATCCTAGTTTCCATATAATATCAATAATATAATTCTTTAATATGAATTTTGATGGCCATTTTACATGAAATCATTTAACTTCTAAATACGTAGCACGAATGCCAAAAAAATATAAATTTCAAATTTTGATTTTAATGTTTTGTTACCAAATTCGGCAAGTACTACCAACCCAAACCTAAATATTTTATGGGGCTTATAATACAAATAAATAACATGAAACTGTCTGTGTTCATAATTGTTAATTTTTACTTCGCAAATATTAATATTTCCGTATTTAAAACGTCATAAAATTTTCTTGACTTTTTCACATTTCTCAAATGTACAATCTCATTTAACGTTCAAAAACAAATTAGCAATTCAAATATCAACATTTAAATTAGACTAAATATATAATTTACTTTTAGAGTGGATTTAGGTAAGTTTAGATAAAATAAATTTTTAAGTATTGTTTAATAAATATTGGCTGAATTCAAATGTTAGTACCCAGGACGACTGTAAAAGGGATTTTTTGTATTTTAAATACAGACCTTTCATGGCCTAATTATTTTTTGCAGTTCCTGCCGCAACTCGAAACGATGTAATCAATTATAATGATAAAGTTGATAAGAAACGATATTATGAACGAACAATAAGTACGTTGCTACGCGATAAAAGAGTAGTTACTATAATTATTGAGACCAAAATAATTTTAATATGATAAAAATATATAGATAGCAATTTATAAAAGATTCACGACGTTTCTTTTGTATTAACTTTCCTATTAAAATTGCTGAAAATTATGATTAGCAAATTTTTAATTTTATTTGTCGGGAAAAACCCAATTCTTGCTTTAAAAGTATAAATAAAAGGTTGCTTATTTTTATTTATCCCTTGCTATAAATTATTTATTTTACCTATTTTGATGGTGGTTCATTTGTAAAACTAAAGAAATATCATAAAACCTTCATAAGCCATATCAATATATTATAACACTAAAGGCAGCTTATTTAGGTTTACACAGACGTGTAAGGTTCGCGCGATCAACAAATTCAAAGATGAAGCATCACTATTAATTACTATCGTAAAGCTTTAACCCAGTGAATTTATATTACATCAAGATAAACCGTATATGACTGTATAGGGTACGTAGGTATGTACTAGGTTGCATTAACATTAACATAAATACAAAGTGATAGTTATTAAATTTTATACCTTGTCAGAGATGAAAATTATTTGCTTGTAACTAATATTGTATGGAAATTTCCAAAAAGCTTTAATTACATAAAATATATTGAAGGTTCAATTTGATCTAATTAATAATATAGCGAATTCCTCAAATATCTCCTAAATTTTTATTTCTATTTAAACTAATATTGTCGAAATTAGTTAAAGTATGGAACAATTTTAAAAGAACTCGATGTACAATATCTCATTATGCAGAAGAGTCATATTTATAATTCCCTATTTAGAAGTGAAAGAAGGCCAATTGAATCAATTATAAACATATTTATTTGTAATAAATTTTTCTTTGATTATTTATGAAATTTTTTTACTAAGAGGAAAGTCATGAATTTTTTCCAAACGCAGTATTAAAGCTCAGTAAAATAAGTGTAAGTAACAAACATCAAAAAAAATGTGAACTACTACAGCAGATTCATTTGTCAGCAATTTCAATTAAGTAAAGTCTTAATAATCTAAACGAACAAATTTCATAATTTTTTTACTGTAGTAGTAAAATTGTTCAGTTTGTATAATTATTGTTCATACAAATGTTTCAATCGAGAGGGTTGATTGCATGTGTAGCATTCAATTTAGTTTACAAAGTAACAGCCATCGTAGTAGGTAAAATAAAGAACGTAAAGCAAGATGTATACAAATGATAGGCAAACTCTTATTTACATACACTCTATAATTCTTTTTTCCTGGATTTCCATGGCGCGTGTGTCCGCATTTTTGCTTTTCAATCATATCTAAACGGCATGACAGGTTTTAACAAAAGTTGGTAGCTTCAACATAAGATGTTTTTCACTTCACAAGTATTAGAATCTCTGCAAGATGAAACTTGGTGTTTTTTATATAATGATAGATATTTAATGTTACAACATATCAATTAGTAATGTAAAGCGTATGCAAAGAGTAAATATCGAATATGTTATTCGATATTGGAGAGCCCAAACTCATTACTTTTTTTCCTTTAATAAGGTAATTTGATATTTTTGACAGAAAATTTATGCAATAATTTCGTCAAGTGACAGGTAATTTACTCTATCTTAATAAAACAATCATTGCATAACAGCATGTAATGAAATTTAAGCTACGAGAAGATATTAAAACTGGTATAAAGAAAAATGCACAGAACATTATGAATATGGTAGTATACAATTTCTTATTATAATAAAAAAATAATGTCGGCTCTAATATATTGTACGATAATATAGTTACTTGTTAATTAAACTTCATACCCGAAAAACATAAAAAATTCATCATAAAAATATTCATATTAATATTTTAGGTCCGTATTGGAGAAGGAACAAGAAAACGAAAAGGAACCGGAAGAAACAGAATTGGAAACTAATTGGTAGATAATTCATGAAGCTAATCATTTTAAACAAGGTACACGTTGGTCTCATTACTTGGCTGCGTTAAATATAACTGTAGACATATAACTATATACATAATAATATATATCGAGTGACTATATAAATTTAAGAAAGTCCTGTATTTACTTAGCCGAAATTTTCTGCAACATTTTGTTTGTTCTGTTTCGGAGAAAAATAACATCTGTTTGTAATTGTATATCTTCAAATATACACATAGGAACCAAACTTTTGCTATTTTTGCTTGCATGGAATAGGACTCACCTTGTTTTTTACCAGGAGACTGTCTCTTGGAAAGCATTTTTTCTTATTTTCGTAACCGAATTGAGAAACATGTTTTCTTTCAAATTGTCCTTTTTATTTTGGCTAAATGTTGCCAGCGAATACGCTTTTCATTTTTGATGTGAAACATCTATAGGCGCAGGTCTAAAACTGATCGTTGGCGTGGCGACGCTTGCCGTGGCGACGGGTCGCCACGCTATACTAAGGTAAATATATAGTTTATATGTAGTAGAGTGTACGGTATGGCGACGTGTCGCCATGCTCAACCGACTACGCGACACCCTCCTCACTTAGTTCGACGCTGTTGTTTACTACGGTACACATAACCTGTGCTTTATTTTTTTTGTACTAATTGTAAATAAATGTTTATTAAATAAAGTCACCATTTTCTGTAAGAAATTCGTAATACTTTATTTTTTTATTATGCTGTATTTTGTTCCTGTAATAATCTTGTCTTGTATGCATATTACTTGTACGAACACGATGTATCACATCAGCCAGGCGTCCCGTGACGTGCGTACGTTCGTGCGTGCGTGTGTGCTAGGTAGGTGAGGGCGTGCGTGGATGCGTGCGTGCGTGCGTGCGACCGTTCATACATGAGAAGGCGCGCACGTGCGTGCGGGCGTGAGTGCGTGCGTACGTGCGTGAAAGCGTGCAATCGTGCATGCGTGCATGCGTGTGGGCTGGCCCGCGTACGGTCGGGCGTACGTACGTGCGGACGTACGTACGTGGGTGTATGCGTTCATGCGTGCGTTAGTGTATTCGTGCGTTCGTTCGTACGTCCGTGAGAGAATGCATGCATGCATGCGTGCGTGCGTGTGTGAGTGCGTGCGTGCGTGCGTGATTGCATGCTGCGTGCGTGGTTGCGTGCGAGCATCCCAGCATGCGCCAATTGGACGTGTTCCACGTTGCAAGATAATAATGCCCAGAGCGTCTCTTTCAAAACTTCTTTTTATGTTAAATTCCAAATAATATTTTTTTATTGCGCAGTACATTATGCAATAGATTCAAAATATCTTCAGCTTCAAATTTATTCTCGTTAACATGGAACTTCCAAATGAAAAAGATTTTGCTTAAATTGAAGCTTATTTTTAAATGCTGTTGTTTAATAATCGAATACTAGAAAATTTGATATCCCTTTATGAGAAAATTCCAAAATATTTAAAATGGCATCAACTATCGTTTGAGTGATGAATTCAATAAAATTTTAAAATAATATATATATTCAAGAAGAGTAAAATATTTACACGACAATATTCATTTTCATTCATATGTTAAGTGAAAAAATTCGCCGCAATTTAATTACATTGTACACACTACAAATTTTGATATACGCAAAAGAATTTGGCTCCAAAATTTTTACTCTCGGACTTCGTAATTCAACCCGTCTTAAAAAGTCACCGAATAAATATTAATATAACGAATAAGATTTCACAATGCAATGTATGTGAAGGTTTCATCCGTTATTATTTAATTTCTATAGACAGTTTTCGTGATTTACATACATTTCATAAAATTATTCATATTCATATTTATATATATATATATATATATATATATACATATACATATATATATATATATATATATATATATATATTGACATATTTTTCACGTAATATTATAATTAATAGATAAACGAGCAATGAAAGTAAATACTCAAGCTATCTTTTACCTGGGATAAATATTTTGTCTTTATTTTAAAATAGTGCAATTTTTAAACCTATTTATTAATGTAAAATTCTTAAGAGTGTTGCTTGCCTTATTATCGTAAAAATCCATACCACTTTTAAACGACTTTGTTAAAAACACTACAGCGCAAGGTAGGCAATATATTTAGGACTTCCTCATAAACATCTTAATGATGGTAACCTCTTTTTAATAGCAAATTGAAACGTCTTTGTTTTAGTTACTTTAAAAGGTGAAATTGAAATACAATTTTTATATAAGTCATAGTTGGAAAAGACATTTTCTTTTTGAGTTTGGTGATTCTTTGATCTTGAAGATTATGTTCCGAATTTAAAGTTTTCTTTTACAAGGGTGAAAATGTGGGTTTAGTAATATATATGTCAATGTTTTCTTAGATTTCATTTTAATCAGTTTTTAATACAAAAATTCAACGTATTTAAATGCGTATAGTTAATAATACAATATATGAATTAGTACTGTGGTGCAAAGGAAAGTGTTTTTTTGGAAAAAGAAAAAGTTATTTTTTAAGAAAAGTTATTTTTTGGAGCTGACATAAAAATAACTTATTGCATTGATGTGAAACTTTCCTCATCGCCTCATTGTCATTTCCATTTCTGATAAGGCAAAGTTTCTATAACTTGTTTTTAATGATATTTTATATTAAGGTAGTCGTGCCCGTAACATGTTAATATATAAACCATTCATTATCGAGGTGTTTATTTACGAAATAATTTACGTAAACAATAAACAAATATACTAGAAAGTTCAGTCGTGTATATCATGTTGCGTATCTATTTACTCATATTATGAACTGTTATATTTTGCATATTAGGTCATAAATTTATTGTGTGTTAAATGTGTATACTATTATAGCAACATTTAAATAATACACGTTGATATTGCAGAAAGCATAAATATCTATAAAATATTTATTAATGTTCATTGCTAATAATCCAAGATCATTGTTATGACCTGTTTTTTTTTAGAATTTTGGATTATTGAAGGATTTTCCAGTAAAATAAATAAACTGCTCAAGCTATCAAAAATAACATTTTGAAATAAGTTAATGAAGTATACCAATAGTCCTATCATTTCTTTTTTAGAATGCTCAAATAAGATAAACTGTTCGTTACAAGCGTTTTTATGTCACGAGTTTAAATTTTTCTATATTCGAAAAAGGCAAAGAATAAATAACTAAACCGTTAACAAAATAATTCTAAATAAGTACTTCATAGAAAAAAAATGATTAAAGGCAAATGCGTTTTATTTCGTGGAAAACTGGGGCGGGCAGGTATTAGTTTATAAAAACTCTTAAAAATAAGCTAAAATAATAGAATTCAAATAAGTAAAAGTAAGAAATAAAAAAGAAAGTTATGAAGTATACAAAGGTGTGAAGTAAACAAAATATTTTCTCATTGTAAATTTGTAATATTGAGTTGTTCTGACGTTGGCAACGTTTGTAGGATTCATGTTCGGAAACAACGAAATGCTCTAATTTAGAACACATACGTCAAATAATTTGTGACAGATAAACTTTCACGTACTCGTCGAGGATTCTGAGAGATATCTAAATAAAATGAGATATGCTATTTTATTACATATCAATTAGAGTATGACAGCTCCCTTGAATATGAGAGTTCCCTGTGTATTTGATTATAATACTTACTACATATTTTAAAGTAAATTTTGGAAATTAATAAAAGGCAGTCTTCCATTCTATTTTAATAAAAATACTGGCCGATATATACCTTTTACCAGATTAAGGTACAATAGTAAATGTATCTACATTATTTTATTCATTTTGGTGTTTTAAATTACTTGTATATAAAATATTAATAAAGTGTTCATTTCATTTTAAAGTTTCGTTAATTACAAACATTTACATAGAATTAGTGGCATTTAAATAAAAATAGTATACCTGAACAATATTTCGTTGCAGTTTACCATATTACTTAATTATTTGGAAAATTTCCATTTATATTTTTCAATCGTGAGTCACATCAGAGAAAATCGAAATATTCTTTTTTAGCGATGAAATTAATTTTTTTTCTGGTGACATAAACACTGATCATCTTATTTTTGGCAATACCCCAAATGCATTTTGTATCAACTAAAATATTTATTCTAACCATTTCCACGTGCACGTTGTGTACATGTGAAGCATATTCAAATAAAACAGGCTAAATGCGTGTAGGAAGGTAAACAAGATAGGATCCCATATTCATCAATACCTCTTCAAGCATTTGATATAATTTAACAATTAGTTTAATTATAGGAAATTAAAAAAAAATCGAACGCAAAGTTTTTAATAAAAATATTTTCCAAACCTTAGCGGCAGTCAATATTTACCGTCCTGCAAAAATGTACATAGCTAATTACCTATTCAAAATTATGGAATAAATTAATATTAACTATAACGATACCTTAACAAACTTTCGAAGGAGCGAGCACCAAATGAATTATTAACTTTCCTTACTTCAACACATTACACTTTATAGGCAGAATATTACTAATCGGGTCTATGGAATTATCCATTTTTAAGGATAATATTGCGTGTTTGAACAGGAATAAGTTTGCACAATGAGGTAAGTGTTCGACCTGATTATTAACGTTTTGAACGATAGAAATTCATTTTCCGTGTAAGATGCTATATTTCTTTAAGTGAAAAGTTGTTAATGAACTTCAGCGTGAAACTGCGGTACAGACGTACGTGGTGGTTTTGTGTTTTTAAAAGCATGAAGCGACCTATTTTCATGATATTATATTTGATACAAACCGTTACACAAGCAGGTTATGGTACCTTTAATATAAATATGTACAAAAATTAAAGATATGTATTACATAATAATAAAAATAGTAATTATAGGATATGAAAAATATAAAAGATAAATGAAAAATTATAATATTTAATCTAATATACGAACTAGATGGAACATTGAAAAATTTTGAATTGGAATTTTAAATTTTTTCGCGAAATCTCTCAGAAATTACCAAAACTTATAAAAGTAAACAATTCCAAACTTCCACTTGTTTGGAAAGAAAAAGTCATCATAGAGTATGTCTGTCATATTTCTGTAAAATTAATAGAATATTTTTTAATAATTTCAGACTTATTTCTATAGTTTTTATCATAATATATCACATACGTTCCGTGTATAATTTTGGTACCGCCTAAATTTAATGTTTTCAAATTATTGCAGCATAAGATTAAAACTTCAAAACTCATCACGTACGTGCTGAGCCAAGATTTTTCCTTTTCCGTTATAATTCGTCCCCTCTTATTCTGAGATTCGTTTTTGTCTTAATATTAATACAATAAAGAAACAAATTTCAATCTTAAACAATCTACTAACAGATATAGTTAACAAATTAATTCCAAATTACAAGTTAAATTTAATCTCTCAACCAATTAACATCTTATCATGTAATCTCCATTTCAATTATTTTAATAATCACAACTTCTTCCTATAAATAATTGAAAAGACGTCTTTTCGTTCAACCCTTACTTTGCGTGAGTTCCCCAATTCAGGCTTAAGCTGATATGAAATACGCTTATACGCTTAGAGATTCACATAACGAGGACTCCCATTGCGTGCTTTGCTATGGGCGCTTCGTGTACCCGTTGCTTTTATGTATTTATTTATTGGTTAGTCCGCTGTTCCTTACGGAAGCTTTGCCTCTTTACGTATTGTAAATTTTCCCTATATGTACGTATAAGAAACAGGAATGTTAAAGTAAGTCTATTATTTTGCTTAATATTAGCCGAATATTTTAATGTTGGAATTTCTGTATTTAACCCATGTCAAGGGCTTTGAATTTACTTCATAATTATGATAATATAAACAAAATTGTATGTCATGATTTCTTGCGATATGTACCTATGTTTGACTTGTTGAAAAATAATTTAAAATAAAAAGAGGAAAAGTAATGGTCAATTTAACCGTCGACAACTTTTTTTTATTAGAATGTTGCATTACAGAATAGAGTTACTTTTTATGTGCAGTGTATTAGTACATCATCTTTTAGAAATTTATTTCGAAATATTGTAATGTCTGTGTTGTAAACTCAGTATTTGAAACATTTCTCCAAAATGTTTTCGAACTTTGAAAAATGTAGAATGAAGTTTAATTAAAATTAAAAGAGAAATTAAGAGGTAGAACGTAAAATAAACTTTCAAATAAAATGGCTTGAATAGATATATTGTGAAGTTTTTGAGGCATGCGGTATTTTCGGTAACGACCGCAGCAATAATATCGTTTTTCACAGCGTCTTTGAAAAATACAAACTTATAAGTTTATTATTATTTTGTGCTATGGAACCTTTCCTTAGCGTGTTCAACTAGCATTTGTTTTTCCATCATTATACCTTAGTCTTTTTCCAATACCATTATATATATCCACATATGTACGTCAAACTATTTTATGTTTACTGAAATTTTTCCTTAAAGGGTCATGCAATTTTATTGTTAATTAAATATTAACTTACATTTATTACATCGATAACGAAGCACTTCCTTACACCCGCCAAACATCCCTGTATATTAGTTACAAGTTTTTATAAAGGTAGTCGAAATTTACATTTATTAATAATATTTATAACGTAAGCAATTAAAATTAACGCTTAGAAATATATTGTAAAACTTAATGTTACCTTTTTCTTATCCCAAGCCATTTATTTATACTTTTCTCATAGACGATTAAAATTCGTGAAAAAACCAATCGGAAATAAAATCAATTTTCTTTTTAACTTTAATATGAACATATTTTTTCGCATGCTTTTCACTGCATTTTTAATTATTTTTTTATGCCCACGATTCTGCGATCCCTTCGCGTGTGAGTCTTTGGAAAATATAGTTTAATTATATTTAAGTTTAATACACGTAACACCATCTATCATAATAATTATAGAAGTGAACTTTTTTAGTAAATAAATTAGTATTGAAACGTCAAATTGCCGTATTTTCTTTTTTTTTTATTTGCCAATTGCGATAAAGCAGAGTCTATATGTTACAACAGATACTACAGAATTAATTTATATCAATTTCGTCGAAATCTTTTTAGCTGCTCTTGCTTAATTAACAAACAAATAAATAGGCTTAAGGACATACCAACAATATTAAAAAAAAATTTTCCTGTTATGCTTTGTCAAACAAACCTACAAACAGACGAAAAGACAAATAAATCAGAAAAAATATTTTTGTTTTCTATAGCTTTTGTTACAAGCCTCTTAACAATTTTTCGTAATTATCACATACCACAACAACAAAGTTTTTTTTTCATGTTTTTTTTGGTTTTTTTACATATGTATATGTATATACATATATATATATATATATATATATATATATATATATTTATGTATATATATGTATAACTGTTAAATGGGACCAAATATATACTTAGACAAACGTGAATAAAATTTAAAGTGAAATTGCGTATTTAATCAACCATTTATCATATTCATGGAGAAAATTTTAAAACATGAATGGTATTCAAATGAAAGATAAATACTAAGTATTTCACAATATGCAAAAAAGAAACTGATCGGGATTTTTACAAAGCTACGAAGGACGCTATAAATCCATCGAAAGAGACAAACGCTAAAGGAATTTCACTCACCCGTCATTCCCTTAAAAAAGGAACATATTTTATGCATTCTTGTGTTATAATCCTTTGCCGTATAATGTTTTCATCTTCTACCTTTAATATTAGACCCGCCCTCGGCAGAAAATACTCGACCGTGTTTAAAGTAAACGCTATATTTCCCTGCGATTATATTCGGTTGAAGCATGGATACGTAGGGTCGTATTACCTTTAATTTTTTGGAAACATTTTCTATTTTAATTGAAAACATACAATATTCGACTATTATGCGTGAACCATGTAACTCTGACGTTATTTTTCCCTTTTTTTCCAGCATAAAAATATTAAACAGTATAAAAATCCAAACATTAACAAATACAACCTTCAGTACACTTATTAATGTAAATGCAAAAAATACTTAAAACAAAGACATATTAGAATTATTTTAAAATGTTCTGCACATCAGGGAATCCAGCAAATCCATTGAAAATAATTAGTGGCTCGAATAATTACAATTATTTGGGAAAAAAAGTTAATTTCTCACGTTTACAAATTTGCAAAATTTAAATTAAAATCGTATATTACAACGTTCAAAAACAATTGAATCGCATTGAAATTATATATATATTTTGCTTAAATTTAAATATCTTAACCTAAAAGAATAGTTACTTCATTAATATATATATTTACTTGTAAATATTAAATTTCAATAAATGGAATAATAATACGTGCGGTGTAAATAATTAAAGCAATGTTTCGAAAATACACGATAAAATCAAATTTGTCCATATAGTGACGCATTTCAGACTGAATTATTTTTGATAATTACTATTATACGAATTAAAATAGTAAATTTACGTTCATTTAATTAATTTACAACAAGTTTTCCTAGTCTCATAACAATTTACGTTCATTTAATTAATTTACAAGAATTTCTCCTAGTCTCATAACGCGTTTGTCATTGTGCATGTATGTGTATATTATGCCTCAAATATTAGCCATTATTAAGTAAACGGTCGTAATTAAAATACTCGACGTAGTGTTATCAGTTCCCTGATTATCTTGAACAGCGCAATTCTATTATATTTTGGTGTGTGGATTTTCCATAGAATATACAGAAATAGACCAAATATCTTTCAGCTGGAAAGAAAAAATGTAAATTTTTCAATCTTTTAAGGAGATCAATTTAAAAAACAAGGATTTGTGGCTATTTAGATATATTAAAATACATACAAAGATAGTTTTCAAGGAAAGACTTTAAATAAACTGTTAGTATAAACTCTTAAAAAAAATCGAAACACGAGAAATCAGTACTTCCAAATTGTCATTTTTGTTAAATTAGTAGTTTATAAATAGGTGTTTATATTAAACATTTTAAACAGCACTACAAAACATTTTATTTCCAAACAGTATTTTGAACAACTTAACTATAAAATATAATGTTATTAAGAATTATATTTATCGAATAAATATCGAAAGTTAAATAAAAAATATGATACTGATTTTTTATTTATTGTGAGTACATAAATCACCATTTTGAAAAGATTTTTACAAATAAATTTGTTATTAATAATATGACATTTATTTTATTTTCAAAAAGTATTTTTGTCTAAACAAATTTATACTGATTTTAATGTAACTGTGTTGATTTGGTAGAAAATTAATGTATCCATAGATACATTTTATAAACCAAATTTTGGGGTATGGAATATTGGATATACCTAAATTTTTATAAAGGTTAGATGTCTATGATAAAACTTTTAAAGTTGGTAGTGATAATTTTAAAAGTATTTAGCTTTTTGGAAAGAGTCAGGTTTTTTCGGCCATATTCAGGATTGATTAACATTTCTATCTTACCGCGAGACAAAATGAAAAAAAATAATGTACTACTCAGATCAAAGCTACAGACTTCTAAACAAATATCAAGACAAGAAGAGCCATTAAACTTATGTGATGAGTGATACATTTTACCAGTATGAGAATCAATCTTAGTTTTAGGTAAAAAACTTAGCTCTTGATGACACTTAAATATCACCTTTTAAAACTTTACCCCCAATAATGAAACGAAATGAAACATTCCATTATAATTCAAATTATCTACGACCATTGCCCCATCAATTGTAGGTAAATCTTCTGTTTACGACATTTTAGGATCATATCATCTTTTAACTATTTAACTATTTTTCATATATCATCTTTTAACTATTAAAGGTTAACATAATCTACAAACTTCTAGGAAAAACAGAACGCACTCTTAATGGCATTCTACCATATACTCGAAATTGTGTAAAATTTGAAATCAAAATACGCGAATATATAATAGAATTCACGATACTAAGCAAATACGTATATGTATACTATATTAACTCTATTTCTTGTAGCTATCCTTTGAGTGAAAATTGGAGAAACCAATCAAATAATCTCGTGGAAACAAAGTTCATGCAAAGAAAATTACTACAGAGAGTTGATATTTGTAATACTAGATATCTAAAAGACAAAAGATGTGCAAAATAAAAAAAATTAACATTTCAATGCAGACGTAAAGTCTTCTGCTGCTATGTTTCATTAAATCCGTAAGGTAATATCCTGATTATCATTGGATCAAATCTGAGTTGCAGGTGTTAGAACTGCACGACTGACCTAAATATTTCACACCTCACTTCCACGTAATCTTAATGCTAAACCTCTAATTTTTAAATAAACCTTATAATCCCTAACTTTTCAGGTTTAAGAACTGATTGATAAAACTGAATATTTGAGGTCAAACTCGAAGTTTATAATTCTAATATAGGTTTAAATCCCTTAACAAGTGTAAAGCGGCTACACTGATTCCATTGTGTTAACAAGCTGTATAATACCAGTTTTTAAATAAAATAAACCGCATCAAAGTTTGTTCAACCGTTTTGGAGAAAAATGATAACAGACACACACACATACAAACTTTTAGGTTAAACGCATAATTACCGTATCCATTCCATTGTGGAGAAAATATTATTGTAATGTCAAATAACAAGTATTCGAGAAAAATCGAAATGAAAAGACTACATGATTTGATAAATTTAAAAAATTAAATCAAGGGATTTTTTCTATTGACCTGATAAACATATGATCAAAATGTCTGTCATATGTTGATCATGTTTTTAGTCATATGTAGCTATACATTTAATAAAGTTGTAACAGAATAATAGTAATTATTTTAATATATGGAATGGAAGACTTTTTTAATTTTTGTCCATCGGTCAATATGTTATATTGTGCGTCAATCGCGCGAAATCTGTTGTACGGATTTTGATGAAATTTTGGTATGGTAATAGTTTATAACTAAGAGCAACATATGAAAAAAAAAATTTATTATTCCGAATTTCGCTCGAGTGCAAACGTTGGTCACAGCTCGTATTAAATAAGATCGAATAATGTCACTCGAAGAAATTTAAATTTCAATAAGCAGATTAAATATGGTCAAATAAAGAAATTTTGTTAAGAAATGTCACATTTAAGGAAAAAATGTTATTGAAATATGTAAAAAAAATTTTATTGAGGTATATTTCAAAAATTGCCACTAATAAAGTTTTGACGATGATAATTTTATAATTACCTAAATTATCTATTTTATTCTATACAATACTCAAACACAGTGAAATTTTACAAATACAGTGAAGTCTACAGTAAAATTTTAATTATCTATAGTTTGAACATATTATATTATCAACATAATACTGGTGAGGCCTAACATGACTACTATTTCAACCCATCACAATTTTCCATCTCACTACAGAGGAAGAAAAATGAACGACTGTAGAAAAATTAACGACTGTAGTAATCCTTTGAGAAAAATGTCTACGCTGCAAATTTTCCCCCAATGATGTTCTCTTTCAACAATAATAAAAAATGATATGAAATATCATATCTTCAGAAAGAAACTCTAATTGCGATAAAGGATATCGCAACTAGAGTTTCTTATAAAATTATTTCTTCAAGTACATTCTCCTTGAATAAATTCACTACAAATATAGAGAGGTCTGCTTTAAAAAATTAATAACGGATCTATAACCTACAATAAATTCACACATAGGGTTTTATAGCCGGTACATTTCAAAGCAAAGATCAGTTATTTGTCTATTCTCCTAAAACAATTTTTCCGTTCTCTTTCAATATTATTTTTCATACTGAAAAATCACGGAGCACTGTATTGACGATATGTATTAATTACAGCGCTCCTTGATATTTTATAACATCTTTTTATTATCGATAAAAACTTGTAACAAAATAGCTTGGCCACTAACTCTAAAATTATATAATTAATATTAAATATACATATGTATATATATATATATATGCACACATATATATATATATATATATATATATATATATATATATATACATATATCGTTTTGTATATTTTGGTAAATTACAAAACATCTTTTGAAAAGACTAAATTATGATATTAAAGGAATACAATTTATTATAATTCTATATGTTAATTTTTAAGTTAAAATTAAATTTCTTACTCTCCTTCAATAAATTTGTTTATTGTGAGTTACCTATGAGTTTCATTGCGTTAATATTATTTACTTTTTACAGCAAAATTTATCTTTATATGGCTTGGTGTTTTTTGTGCAATTAATATTTTTTACCATGGCCTACGTGTTATCGAAATACTGTTACCGTTACTAAAGTGTTATGTTAACTAGCTACAAAACTGTATATTTTTAACTTAGGGTTTAGGTTCGATAACATTAATCATCGGCTATAATTTCTGGTCTGACGATTATAGCAGCATATGAACAAATCTAATCAAATAAATTTTAAACTAAATTTACGCAAAAATCAGTTCAGATATTAACCAGCCGTTTTGTGTAAATATGGATAATTAAGAATATGTGATTATTTTTATTTATTTCAGTGGTTAATCTGAAATATATTTAAAATAAATTTTTCAAAGTTGCTAGCGCAAACAAGATGAATCTACTTTTCATGACAAGACTTTTGGTCATAAGTAGTGGCAAAAATCTGATAATGGAGATTAAAGGCAGTGACAGTAATCTTCAATAGTGAAGAGTAATTTGAATTATCTTGACGAGTTTTTTAGTCACAAATGGTAACCAAAATTTGATGATTTCGGAGATGGACGGTGGCGACAACAACCCTTCGATTGTAAGGAGTAGATTTATCGAGTTTGGGCTCATTTGACTTGTCTTGACAAGTCACTGTGTCACAAGTGGTGGGTATGATCTAATTAAAGGACCGGCAGACAAAGGAACAGGAACTCCTTAATCTATTTCTAACCATTTACCATTGCGAAAGATAGGTTCATCAGCTCTGGGGTCATTTAATTACATTTGGTCAAAAGTGGGGGCCAGAGTTTGATGATAGTGCAAAAAGACGTGGACAGGGACTCCTCAGTATCAAGAAGTAAACTCATGAGGGTTTAATTCATTTTTATCTTGACATAAGCAAGAGAGTAACAAAGTAAACGAGATAGGTATATACGTGCAGGTATATACAAAGGCATGAAATAACTAACGTCGTTATTTCATTTAGTAGATAGACAGGTAGGTGAGAAAAAAATTACTGAAAAATAAGGAAAAAGAAGAAGGAATATTATTTTAATTAAGCAATACGATGATTGTATCAAATAATAAATTCACAATCGCCTTCATATTTTAATTTTCATTACTTTTTACTCAATTAACAGTAATTTTAAAAAGTCGTATGTCTAATTAAATATTTTTGCTTTGGATTACTACTTGCATAGTAGCTGCAAAACCCATTATAAAACCAATGGTATATAATAAGTCTCATATTCAAATTTATATATAACAAAACAGAATACTTCATTTTATCTAGATTTCTCTCAGAATCCTCGACGAGCATGTGAAGGTTTGTCGGTCACAAATTACTTGACGTATGTGTTCTAAATTGGGTCATTTTGTTGGATCCGAACATGAATCGTACAACCGTTCCCGACGTCAGAAGAACTCAATGTAAATAAATTTATAATGAGAAAGAATTTTTTTAATTCATACCTCTATACTTATTTTAATTCTGTTATTTTGCTTACTTTCATGAATTTTTATAAACAAATAACTGCCCGCCCCGTTTTTCACGGAATAAAACGCATTTGGCTTTAATTATTTTTTTACTATTCATTTGTTAATGGTTTAGTTATTCAATCTTTGTCTTTTTCGAATATATAACAATTTAAACTGGTGACATAAAAACGCTTGTAAAGAACTATTTATCTTATCAAGGAATCCTAAAAAAGAATTCCTAAAACTTTTTGTAGATTTCAGTACCTTATTTCAAAGTATTATTTTTGGCAGCTACAATAGTTTATTTCTTTTACTGAAGAATCCTTCTATACTCCAAAATTGCTAGAAAAAACAGGTCGTAACTGTAATCTTGGATAATTAGCAATTAACACTAATAAATATTTTGTAGATTTTTATGCGCTCTGCAATATCACCGTGTATTATTTTATTGTTGTTAAAATAGTTTAAAAATTTAACACAAAACAGATCTACGACTTAATGCGTGCGTACGTGCGTGCGGGCGCGCGTGAGCGCGTGCATGCGGGTGGGCGCGCGTACGTGCGGGCGTACGTACGGGCTTGCGTACGTTCATGCCTGCGTGCATGCGTGCGTGCGTGTGTGAGCGCGTGTGTGCGAGCGCACGCAGCGTGTGACTGTGCGTCCGTGCAAGCGAGCCTGCGTGATTGCATGCATGCGTGCGTGCGTGTGAGCGTGCGTGCGTGTGTGCTTGCGTGCGTGCGTGCGTATACCCTGTGCCAGTTTTACGTTTTACGATGGTGCCTGATAATAATATCCCGAGATAAAAATATCTGTTCGTCTTTCAAAACTTCTTTTTATGTTAAATTCTAAACATTATTTTTTTATTGCGCAGTACATATTATTATGCAATAGCTCCCAATTATTACTCTTTAATCAAAACTTATTTTGTCTTCATCGTCAAATTTATTTTCGTTAACATAGAATTTAAAAGTGAAAAAAGTTTTGCTTAAATTGAAGCTTATATTTAAATAATGTTGGCAAATAATCAAATACTAGAAAATCTGATATCCCTTTATGAGAAAATTGCTAAATATTTAAAATTGCATCAACTATCGTTTGAATGATGAATCCAATGAAATGTTAAAATAATATTTATATCCAAGAAGGGTGAAATATGTTGCACGACAATATTAATTTTCATTTATAGGTTAAGTGAAGAAATTAGCCGTAATTTAATTACATTGTACACAGTGCAAATTTTGATATACGCAAAATAATTTTGCTCCAAAAATTTTGCCCTCAGACTTCGTAATTCAATCCATCTTAAAAAGTCATCAAATTCACTATACATTCAGTAATTTATTCTTGCGATATACCGAATAAGATTTGACAATGGAATGTATATGACGGTTTCATCTGTTATTATTTGACTTCCACAGACAGTTTTCGTGATTTACATATATTTCATAAAATTATTCATATTTATATATAGACTGACATATTTTTCAGGTAATATTAAAATTAGTAGATGAACGAGCAATAAAAGTAAATGCGCAAGAAATCTTTTACCGAGCTTAGACTATTTTGATTTAATTTAAAGTAGTGCAATTTTTAAACCTATTTCTTAATGTAAGATACTTAGCAGTGTTGCTTATCTTATTATCGTAAAAATCCATACCACTTATAAACGACTTTGCTAAAGAACACTATAGCGCATGATAATATATTTAGGATTATCTCATAAACGTCTTAATGAGGGTAACCTCTTTTTGATAGCAAATCTACTAGAGAGTTCAGTCGTGTATATCATATAGATACATCTATGGAAATGTTTTTAATTTTCTATAGCTAAACCAGTTTCAAGCCCGCTTGGACACATTTCATTATTTTTAATTATTTACTTACTATCACGTAGTGTGTAAATTTTATTTTATTTTGGATAAATTATGGTCTTTTTCTTAATTCCCTGTAATTATATAACGTAACAAAAACTACATGTTTAAGATGAAGTAATAATATCTTAAATAACACCATTTTCAGATAATAACGATGATACTAAAACAGTCAGCAACAATATGTATAAATATATAAATCAATAAAGAGTGACAACTAGGAAAGCCTGTTTTAGAAAAAAGCCACATATTCTTAACACCTAATCTGTTTGTGGGATTCCATAGTGCTTCAATCCTATATAATTTCGACACATCAGCTCGTCCCTCTATTTTTTACACCTGACAGTTTTCAATTTTTATTTTTTTGAGGTAACACTAAAAGACCATTTACTATTTTCCAATTTTTCAGAAACTCCTTCAAACAAAGTTGTTTCAATATAACGTGCAATACGTACGCGAACCTCCCCAATTCGAACATTTAAAAAAATGGTAGATATTTACACTTCATCACATATTTCAAATTAAAACCTTTAGTTTCAATTATGTTAACTATTTTGTTGTGACTGGCTTCGTATGTACACAATAGGCACGAGGAGATAATAATAATAAATATTCGAGGTGTCTCCTGAGATTCATGAGGTTTTGTCAAAAATAAAACATTTACTAATCTTAGAACACGTCAGTGTTTATGACAACTGAAAAAAAATTAAGATCATCGTTAAACAAGTATAGACTTTAATTTTCACTAATATGACTCACAATCGAAACATATATAAAGATATTCAAAATACTTAAGTAAAATCAAGGACTGCAATGGAATTTTATTTATATAGATAAATTTTCTTTAAATAACACTAATTCCAAATTATTTTAATTAACAAAATTAAAACATGTAATTAATACTTCAATCCACTTTACATATTAGTTTCTTTAGTATATACAATTATGTTACGACGACTTTCCCACCAGATGTTGATGTCGTTAAGAAAACGACGGTGGCGATATTATTTTGATGCTCGTAAAATATTACCTTAAATGATGGATTGGTGTGACGTGCGGTTAAAATAGTTGTCCTGTCATAGTAAAATTCAATAATTGTTATAAAATATTTTTTAAAATTGGTTCATTTTAACTGTTTGTAAAAAAAGATTGCTTTTATTTAAATTTAAATTAAGTGTGAAATACTTACTTGTCGTATAATGTTAATTGGACAATCTTTGAGAGCGATTTTTACGAAAACTAAACGTTTCGTATATTTTTTTTTTCAAAAAATTAAATTCTCGCTAATATTCGCTCGATGCACTTTGAAAAAAAATTACTATTTTTCCTGTAATGTTAAATATGTCTTTTTTAAAGCAATTTTTACTAAAGGATAAAATTTTTTTTTCAAAATTTTGTTGCGACTTCATTTTACATTGACTTATTTATTTAGACAAATCGCTCGACTGTTTTTTTAAATAAAGTAAAAATTATGGTGCAATAACTACTTTTCCTGTATTGTTAAGTATACAATTTTTAGAACAATTTTACCAAAACTAAACGAACTATTTTTAAAATTTTAAAATAGTTTAGAATAATAAAGAACCTAGATGAGATTTTGACGTAAGGCTGTCTTATTTTTTTAGAAATGCGATTGAAGGCATCCCTTGTATGTAATAATAACACCACACTTATGCTCTGACTAGTATACAATTAAAATGTTATAAAAATAAAAATATTTTTTTCTTAACTGAATTATAATTAGGTTTTTTTCAAGAACTATTATTAATTGCACTAACTGTAAATTAACGTGTATACCATAATTAGGATTTCGTGTTCTTGTAATATAATTGAATAAGTCAAGAACCCTTGTTTATTATAGACGTCCTTTAGTTTTGTCATTTTTCTTCTGTCCTTAACGATGTCCAAGCAGCATTTACCGCTGTCTTGAGAAAGTCATCTGCCAAACATCCACGTGTTCTGCTTACATTCCGTTTTCAGTTAGTCCTGGCAATGTTATAGTCTAAATTACCCATCAGTGAAAATGATTGATATATTTTCATATTAATTCGGGATAATGTTGGAAAATATCACTTATTTTTGTCTTCTTTCGAAGTAATTTGCGTCCCATTCATGTGATGATTACGATGTTCATTTAAGTAGCTATTTGAGTTGTTGCCATTTTGTTTTTTTCCGTCAATAGTGTTAGCTCAGGCACCAATTAAATAACACTTTATTATAGATTTTTCAAAGATCAAAAACATCTTGTAGAAGTATTTTATGTACCTGAGAGTTTATAACACAAACCTTGACAGACTTCGAGATAAATGACTAAAAGATAATATCGTAATACAATAATATTGTAATAAGGATGTTAGCTCTACTAAGATTGTGGCAACTGAAAAAAGCTTGTTGATCGTGGAATTTTCTTCTTTTTTTTTAAACTATTTTTATCCGCACATCAAAATATGCATATTATGGGGTATCATGACATAAATTATTTTTTCTATTATCATGATAATGACAATAAATTGAAATACTTTAATATCGTCTATATGTATAAATTTAAACATTAAAATATTTCTTTAACGTTAGGCCATATAATCGAGTTACATGTGGCATTCTGGTCTTTTCTACACATATACTGGGAAGCTTCACAATATTTAAAGAGACAAAGTTTAAAATTTATTAGTAAATAAACGGTGGATTAATTAGTAAATGAGTAGACATAAGCAACTGAACAAACGCTCATAGCCAATAACGCGAGGGGAGTTCTCGTTATGCGCATCTTTAATCGGATAAACGTACTTCACATCGGCTTAAACCTGATTTGGCGAACGCTTATAAATTAAGGGTTGAACGAAAAGACGCCCGTTTTAAGTGTTATTAGGAGGAATTATTAAAATAATTGAAAGGGAGATTAGAGATGATTATTAAAATAATTGAAAGGGAGATTATACGTGTATAGTGTCATAAACGAACACGTTTCGTCTAGGTAGTAGATATCTTAAAAATAGAGGAAAAACTGGGCCATCATGACGTTTCCTGTCACAAATGTGGTACTCTAGTGTGATGATAAGGCATTTCGGTTTTAATAGAAAATATAAAATTTAATTGTCCGATTTATTTTAAGTCAGCAAGAAATTAGCACGCATGTTATATATTTTTATTTGTATGCTGTAATAATATGAAAACATGAAAATTAAGTGGTGCCGAAATAATACTGGAAAAACCTTTGTAAAAACTAAACAAAAATATGAAATTATTAAAAATTTCTTTTAATTTCACCATAATGTGACATTGATATTATATGATGATATGACTTTCTGAGTTCAAACAAGTAGAGGCTTAGAATTATTTATTTTTATATATTTTTGTAATTTACGACAAATTTGAGAAAAAAAATTAAAATTAAAATTATTTATTTTCTAATGTTTCATGAAATACATGAAATTTAATAATTATTCTTTTTTTTCATATTTTACATTTGTTTTTTTATTATTATGTAATTCATAACTTTAATTTTCTCACAAATTTTAATAAAGGTGCCTTAACCAGTTTGTGTAAAAATTTGTATCAAATATAATAACATGACACTAATTTCAGCCAAAACAGGGCACGCGCTCCCCTAATGGGTTTATAAAACGTCCAGCTGAAAATAGATCGCTTCATGCTTTTAAAAAGACAACATCACTACCTACGCACAAGTTTTCACTTGAGAAAATATAAGCAATCTTAAACGAAAAATGAATTTCCGTCACTCAAAACGTTTCCAGCTCAGGCGACTACTGCTTTGGTCGTCTAAACTTCATTCATCTTTAAACACACAGTATTATTCTTTAGATTGGATAAGTCCACATTGAGAATTAGCACTCTCTCCATCGAAAGTTTCTTAATGTGCTGTTATAGTTAATATTAATTTATATCGTAGTTCTGTACAGGTAACAAGCTATATACTTATTTTTGTGAAGATATATAGTGGCTGCTAATAACGTTTGAAATATATATATATATATATATATATATATATATATATATATATATATAATCAAACGACTGACGGATAGATTTTTTTTATTCTTCTACAATTTAACCGGTTAAATCTCCCTTGGACACATTCCGTTTTGTTTTATTTTTGTCACTTACTGTGGATGTATAAAAATTTCATTTTGTTATTTTTTATAAATACTAGTAATTTATAATACATCTAATCAGTTTGTAGGGTTGCGTAGTGAGACAGGCCCTTATAATTTCAACACGTCCGTCCATATGGCCACTTGCTTTTTTTACTTTTTTCCATCTGTCCACTTCCTTTTTTCACCGTTTCAAAAAATGTTATGTTTCATAATAACGAGCAATGTACACCCCATCTCCACCTTCCAAAGTCAAACATTTCACAAAATTATAGACATTTGTATTTCAACGCAATTTTCAATGATAAAGTCAAATATATATACGATCATATTTGTGCTTAGTTTTTGGTTCCATGTTCAGGGAGTTTCGAATTTTGGTCAAGTTTCTTACTTCCATGTATAAATATTACAATGTTATACGCAAATCAGAGGTAACTCATATTTTCTAACTTATTTTAATGCTTTCTTTTTCTAAGAACCTTCGGTGATGTTGCGTCACGTTATCTATTATATCTACCAATGGAGCTAGTATAAGTCTACTAGTTAGTATTGTCTCAAATGGCGCTAGTTTCTACATATTTATTAACTTATGGCGTTATAAATATTCATATATTTAGCATAAAATAAGCAATAAATTACGGGAAAGCTAGATAAACACATTTATACAAGTAAGCTGAATAAAAAATTATATGCGACATGAAAAGAAATCTGTTTGCCAGTCGCTATCATCTAACTAGCATTAATTGATTTAATAATGAAATATATTTATTTAAATGTATTATCAAACATTTATATTTGGAATGCATATATTGTCCTACTGAATAATAAATAATGATATTAACTGAAACACCTATTTATAAGCACTGCATTCTAGACTTTTCAAAGTTCGAAAACATTGTAAAGAAATGATTTAGGTACCTGAGAGTTTATAAAAGAAATGTTGAAAGACGCCGAAATAAAGGACAAAGAGATAATATTGGAATAAAGTCACACTAAAGTAAGCATAAAAACTTTACTAAAAAATTGCAACTGACTAATAAAAAGGTCGTCGATCATTAAATTGACCATCAGTTACTTCCATTTTTTAAAATTATTTTTATTCACACGTCAAAATATACATTTTACAAGAACTCATGACATATCATAAATAGGACCATAATTGTTATAGTCAAATCAAAGACCTTAATATCCATTAAATATAGAAATGTCAACGTTAAACGTGTTCTTTACCACTACCTTGGTGTCGATGTATTACAACATCTTCAGGTGGTGATTAGCAAAGATAGATCTTTGAAGATGTTGTAGTACAACGAAATCTAGGTCGTGGTAAAGAACTTAAAGAAAGTAGAAATAATACTACATAACGCAGTTTCATTTAATTGTGAAAAATTAATTTCTACAAAATTAACGCCAAATACATCCAAAATAATTGAGTTATTCGAAGAATTATGGTCCGTAGAAGACGTACATAATGGGAAGCTTTACAATACTTAAAGAGTTAAAGTTTTCGTAACGAATGGCAGACTAACTAGTGAATAAGTACATACAAGCATTTGATATCCGAAACGCCATACTTAATATCGTGAAGGAAGTACTCGTTACGTGAATATCTACGTGGATAAGAATATTTCATATCGGTTTAAGCCTGATTTTGGAAAACCGCGTAAAGTAAGTGTTGAACGAAAAGACATCCATTCCTAGCATTATTAGGAAGAATTTGTGGTTATTAAAATAATTGAAAAAGAAATTATATAATACGATAATAAATGGCTGAGCAATTGAATTTAAACTTAAATTTGGTATTAATTATTCGGCACGTATAATGACATTTACATTAACTTGATTAGGTTTATTATTTTCATGTAATTTATATTTGAACATCAAATTTGTTTACATGGGTCACTACAAGATGACTGATAAATATATAGCAAACTGTTGTATGAGAGTTTCAAAACAAATTGTTTTATACCTTTACCTAATAAAAAATAATTGATACCAATGAACCATGTCATAATATTATGTCTATCCTAACAATAGAGGAAAAGCTGGTCACTCTCGATTTTCCCTTTCTCAAATTCGGTATCCCAGTACCGCATCTCAATCGCAGTCAGTCATTATCAAATCATCGTAACGGCGGTCGATTCAAATATACTATACAAAATTTCGTTGTCCGATTTATTTTAAGTAGAAAAAATTACTCAGTTAATATGTACATACTCTTATTATATCAGTGGTAAGAGAAAAACGAATTTCAGCATGAAAGGTAGTATGAAGAATAAGCATGAATATAGAAAATAAAGGAAAGCAAACATTTTGGCATTAGCGTACATGTGATAAATTTTTCAGTTTTAATCTTATGGTGTAATAATCTAAACACATAACATTTAAATGGTGCCGAAATTATATTGGAAACATATGTGGTGATTTATGGTAAAAAGAAGTCTAAAACTGTAATATGATTTTCTATTAATTTCACCGCAATGTGACAAAATGTAAGAGGAAAGCAAACATTTTATTATTATCACATATGTGATGAATTTTGCAGTTTTAATCATATGCTGCAATAAGTTGAAGACATAAAATTCAGACGGTGCTGAAATTATACAGGAAACATATATGATGATTATAATAGAAACTAGACGAGTAAGTCCGAAATTATCAAAAAGTTGTATGTTACTTTCACTGGAATGTGACACTGATACGGTATTATAATTTTCTGAGCCAAAAAGAGGCTTAAAATTATTAACTTTTTTGTGTTGGATAGTCTGTGGGAGGTTTCAAGAGAAAATTGATAAATCAAGTTATATATATTTCAATGTATCATTAAGTACGCAGAGTAGATAAAACAGAAATATTTAGAATTGTTTCATTTATATTTTTTTATATTTTACATTTGCTATTTGCATTATTACTTAATATATGTTTAATTTTTCTTACAAATTTTTATTCAAGATATCAAAACCTGCTTGGGTAAAAATTAAAATATCCTTAAATAACAATTTCAGCAAAAACAGGGCACATCGTGTTCTAATGCGTTTATAAAATCTCAAGTTAAAAATAGATCGCTTTAAGACGTACCCTCAATTCCACGCTGAAGTTCATTAACAAACTTTTCACTTAAGAAAATATAAGTCACATAACATGGAAAGAGAATTTCCGTCACTCAAGCAACTTCAACTCAGACTAATACTCCTTTTGTTGTGTAAACTTCATTCATATTCAAACACACGATATTATCCTTGAGATTGGATAAGTCCATAACGTCAATTAGTAATTTTCTACCTTTAAAGTGCGATGTGGAGAGGTAAGGAAAGTTAATAATTCATTTGGCACTCGCTTGTTTGAAAACTTGTTAAGATATCGTTATAGTTAATATTAATTCATTCCAAAATTTTGTACAGGTAATTAGCTATGCACATCTTTACGCGCCGATAAATATTCGAGGTGTCGCCAAATATATTTGGGGGTGTTGCCAAAATAAAAATGTCTGCTAACTGTTTATGTCACCAGAAAGAAAATCTTGTGTTATTACTGAACAAGTGTAGACTTTTATTTCGATAATGTGACCCACGATTGAAAATTATAAACAGTAAAATTCAAAACAGCTAAGTAAAATCAAGGATTGAAATGAAAAAATATTTAAATAGATAATTTTTCTTCAAACGCCACTTACTTCAGTTCATTTTAATTTACAAAAGTTTGACATGTAATTAATGTTTTAACTTATTTCACATATTAGTTTTTGTGGTATATGCCAGTAATATTATGACGGTTTTCCTATAGGTTGAAATAATTAAGTAAACGACAGTAATGATATGGTTCTCGGATAATATAACCTTCTATGATGGATTGATATGATTTGCTGTTAATTGTATTGCCCGACGTGAGCTGAACGATAGTGAAGAGATCTAAGTGAGATTTGAACGTAAGAATGTCTTGTTTTTTTTGGAATGCGGTTGAATGCATCATTTTTATGTAGTATTATCAATTGCGACCTTATTAGACTGATACTGTGACTATCGTAGAACTATAATATTATAATGAAAAAATCTCTTTATTCGTTCATTTTTTCTTATCATTGAGATAATCATTTACTCTGGTTATTTGGGTTGTTGCCGATTTGTATTTTACTGACGGTGTTAGATTAAACGATAATTTAATAACATTTCATGATAAGTTGGAAAACATTTTGCAGAAATGTTTTATGTAGACCCTGAAATTTTATGTAGAACTTTTGAGAGTTTCTAACACAAACATTGACAGAACTGAAGAGAAGTGAGAGTTTCTCCTGAGTGAACTTAAGAGTGTCTAACAGAAACATTGGCAGACTGCGAAATGAATGACTAAAACATAATATTGTCATAAAACTATATTGTAATAAGCATGAACACTCTACTAAGAAATGGTAACTGACTAATCAAACAAGTTACTTATTGACGTTTATCTAAATTATATTTGTTCATCGAGATAGAAATTCTGCTCTACGTACTCCAACTTCTTTAATGTAGGTTTTGTCTTTGAAGCAGCTTATCATAACGTTGATTTTGTTGACGTTCGTAGTTGTGCTTAATTTTTAGTTCTCTTGTATAGGGAACTTGGAATTTTGCTCAAGTTTCTTACTGTTCTTTGTACTCATTGTCTGACTTTTTCGAGTATAGAATAATTAAAACTAGTGACATAAAAAGGCTTGTAACGGACAATTTATCTTATTAAGGCATCCTAAAAAGAAATCCTAGAACTTTTTGTAGATGTCACATAGATCACACCATCAGTAGTGGTTTTGGTTTCCATATTCTCTGGTGATATTTAGTTGAAATAATTATATGGCTCCAGCTCTTCGGTATTGAATTCAATAATTATGGAGGAATGAATTTTAGTGCAGTTCAAAGTAAACAAAGTTTTTTCAAACCCACTAGCAAGCTTGTAAATCTGATAGTTGGTTTATATTTTTATATTTAATAATACAAGCTACCCACCTTCTTTATTTTGAAGCCTTCTGTTCTACGTGAAAGGATGTCAATAAATTAATGCTCTTTATCATAGTGCATGACTTCTAAGTGATTTTCCTATCTCTACAAAACTTGCGCATTATAATTTGCAAGAAATGCCGAAGGATCTGTGAAAACGTTAAGCGAAAGTACTTTATTTTAATTTATACTCTGTGCAAAAACTGATGTCGAATATGACAGTCTATTTGATTACATCGATGATTCGTCCGTGCAAGTATTATTAATTTGGATAAGATAGACTGCGAAACTTTCTCGAAAAAGATCAGGGTTTTTCAGTTTTTGTTTCCTTTTAGTATTGGCCACTATTTTTAAATCACTATACTGCATTGAATAGTTTAACTAAATTTCTAGGGTTTCACAAGACGATATTTTATTTTTCAAAACTCAAGACTGTTATATATTTGATTATGTTCTACCTAAAATAAATGTGCAAAATTTCAAATAAATATAACATTTGGAAGAGGAGAAAAATTTAGTTGCCCAGCATACATAGCATACATGCTCTTTACATATGTAGTTTATTTAAAGTCAAACTTTCAAATGCTTTACTTTACTAAAATTTATGGAAATAGGCTGACAAAAGGAGCTTCATGATAACGTGCATGAGTACAAAATTATCGAGACCAGGCCAATAGATTAAATTTAGTTCACACCGTCTGAGCAACCACCACCGAAGTACCATAATATTCACAGAACCTGAGCGACTAAACCTCTCATAAAAATAAATTTATTTAAAACCTTATTTTCATTGCCCACAAAAATTGTATTTCTGCAAAATCAAGCCGCAAATTAATATAAATAATTAGCTCGCTCAATAAGCACTGTCCGTACAAATGACTCCACCGTGTCCAAACTGGTTTCTTTTGGGAAATTATTTAACAAATTAACCCAAGCACCGGCCATTCACTTTGCTCCAAGCAAACAAATGCCGACTAATCGAGATTGTGCCTTAGATTGTACTATGATAAACATATGGAGTTTCTAGGAAGCATGTTTTAAAACGCATTTGTAAGAGAATTGTTAGCATTTCCTGCATTTTCTTTAAATTTGATTTAATTTCATTATTTAAATTATTGTCCCAATTAGGTAGGACTTCAAAATGATTTGTGTTATAAATTAAGATAGAAATATAATTTTTCACTTGTTGGGATTAATGAAATTTAACTGAATCTCGCATTAATCTAGCTGAATCTATAAATAACATATTCTACATGAGTAATTAAGTAATTAATGAAGTTAATCAACTATTTATCTAATCACTTTTACTACTAAAAGGAAAACAATAGGAATAATATATTTAAAATAAATTGATTCCACAGACTCGTTGACTATTTGTTCTTGGTAATTTATATGTTTAAACTGCTTATAAATAAAAAAAAATAATCAATAGGCAAATATTGGCAAATGGTAGTGCGTAAGTTTTTTACAGAGCGATCGAATAAATTTGCTTCAATAAACCAATAAATTAGTGTATTTAAGAGAAGTATTTAAGTAATTTTAATACGTTAAATATAGTTCTGTAAATTTCCATAGTTACTTGTTGTTATTTTATTTAATTTACCCTATTATTTTGGTAAAGTGAACTGAGATAACGACATTAATTCCATAAAAGTATATATAATAGTAGCACTATTTTGGGAAATAATATTAAAAATAATGTCTTTTTTTCATACTTGCAGTAGGTTAATTTTTATATTTTCGTTTTAATATTGCATTCTAAAATTGACTAGTTACAGTTTTATAATATTTGTTGAAACTGCAAGTATTTTTTGCCGTTTACTTCTTATTTTTTCATTTATTCTTATTTATTTCACGCTCATCGTAGTATTGATGATTTTATAATCAGATTTAAGAACAGGCTCAAATACATTAATTTTTTTTAAATACAACGAAAAACGGAAGTAAAAAAATTGACCTGCATTCCAGTTGAAACATTCAACTAGACACGGTCTATTTTAGTAATAAAAGACGGTAAAAGTTGGCATGATATTAGTTTTGTTTCACGATTTTCCCATGTACAGTATAGAAATGTAAACTTCACCGAAAGTGTAAGAAACTCTTTGCAGGAAAATCGTGACTGAACGAATGGAGCCTTTTGCGTAATCACTGCAATACTTCTTTTATTTATGATGTACATAAAAATAATATTTAGAAAGACTTTTGTTCTAAGAGCGATTAAAAAATTATTACAAATAGGGATGATGATATTTCATATCACGCAATTTGGGCGTTAGAGATGTATATAAATATTATTGACACATATTTAATATCTGCTCCGTCAATAGGTCATATGTAACCTATACATAGAGCTTACGAAATGAGACTTATCAAGACATAATTGTCACAATAATATATATTTGATTATAAATTATATAAATTTGTAAACAATTATGATTTTATTTTACAAATTATGATTTATTTGTATCTAATGTTTAATAAATATAATCAGAAGACATATGAGAGATACTGTATATAATTATCGAAAATTCTCTGAATAAAAAATTTAATACATTGAAGGTACTTTAATACCCACAATAATACGTATGACACAATCAAATTATATGGTTGCTGCTGAAGTGTCAAATAAATATTCGAGACTTTAGAGTGAAATCAAAAGGTTCATTATGTCATAAGGTGATTACTTTTTTCAACATATTTTTTTTATGAAATCACTTAATATGAATAAGTAAGAAGTAAAAGGTATACGAGTATTTCAAAATCACATTTTATAATAAAACTTACAGCTTATCAATTTTTATATTAAAGTACTATTAAAGTTATTATGGGCATGGTAAGTTACAATTTTTATCCACATCTCGTAAGATAAAACGTAGCCTCGACTTGAAAAAATTGCTTTCTAACTGTATAAGCGAAGGATTTTATCTAAGTCAGCGCAGGATATTATGAATAATATTTCGCTTTATCTGGCCTTGTCTGTTGATATTGAGCCATGGAAGATTGCATTTTCTGTATGGTGTATCACTTATTATTTTTCGTGCAACTCATGATTGTTTTATAAGTTCTTGCTTAGTTTTATATTTAAGTTTTATATTTATGTTTAGTATTACTAAAATTATATTTCAATTAATTGGCTGGAATTAAAAACTGAATTGAAATAAAAAATATGGAACAAAATATTTTAGACTGCCATATTGAAACGATACAAGTATATTTTGGAAAAAACTGAGAAAATATTTGGAAATACTATTATTATATTAGTAATTCATTGTATCTCATAAGCTATTTGCAATATAGCAAACAAATGTGAGTAAAAATGATAAATAATTTTATAAATGGTACAAGGAAAATTGCAAATTTTTTATCTATTGTAAATACGAGACGACCTAACGAGCATGCACTATTTGTTTCAATCTATCAATTTTACAATATGACGTTTATGATAAAAATATAATGCTCTGCACGATTTCTACTTTCCTGTTGGGAAATATATTTTTCGCGAATTTTGATACACTCTATCTTCTCTAGTAGGTAGTACGGCGATGTTTTCATGAAATGATGAACAACTGAATGTTCCATAAAAATTATTTAATCGATTTTATTATGGTATTAAAGATTCAGGAGATATAAAGTATTTTCAAAGGTAGTAGATTTAGCTTAACAACTATAAATGCGCTTACTTTGCAACTCAGTAATATGTGACCTAAATAAATTTGGAAAAAAATGAAGAAATTATGTACTACGAACGAATCCATATTTTCGGTCAATTTTACTGGAGTCTGAGCTTTTATTTACAATTACATTTTATACTGCGATTTTATGAAGATAAATATGTTCTGTTCTCAAACAAATATATGAGCAAACATAAAATAGCTAAAATTAGAAAATTATTAACCGAATGCAAGATTTCATATAAAATTAATAATATAATTCCTTAATATGAATTTTGAAAGCCATTTTATATGAAAGCATTTAACTTCTAAATACATAGCACGAATGCTAAAAAAAATATAAATTTCCAATTTTGAGCAATTTATTTATAATGTTATGTTACCAAATCCGGCAAGTACCATGTACCCAAAAATAAATATTGTGTGGGGCTTATAAATAAAATAAATAACATGAAATTTTCTGTGTTCATAATTGTTAATTTTTACTTGGCAAATATTAATATTTCTGTATTTAAAACGTCATAAAATATTTTTGACTTTTTCACTTTTTTCAAATGTACAATCTCATTTAATTTTCAAAAACAAATTAGCAATAACAAAAAGAAAAATAATGTTGGCTCTAGTATATTGTAGGATAATAGAGTTACTTGTTAATTAAACGTCACAGTCGAAAAACATATTAAAAGTAGTCATAAAGATATTCATATTAATATTTTTGGTCCATATTGGAAAATAAACCAGAAAACTAAAAGGAACAGGAAGAAATGGAATTGGAAACTAATTGGTAGATAATTCATAAAGCTGATAATTTTAAACGGGGTATACTTTGGGCTTATTACTTGACTGCGTTAAATATAAATGTAGATGTACGAGTATATCTATATATATATATATATATATATATATATATATATATAATAAAATTTATCGAGTGACTATATAAATTTAAGAAAGTCCTGTATTTACTTAGCCGAGATTTTCTGTAACATTTTGTTTGTTCTGTTGCGAAGAAAAATAACGAAAAATAATTTTCGTAACTGAATTGAGAAGTATTACCAGCGAATACCTTTACATTTTTTTTAGTCTGAAATTGATTGAAAACAATTAACAAAAGATACATAAAAGTAGGCACATCAAATCTGAACAATAAGAAAAAAATAATAACAAGATAGATACTGCCAGCTATTAATAGAAGAACCCGAGAGACCCAATAAAATGGGGATTGGACGTACTGAAAAGCCGTCCACGTGATTCGAAATTAAATTTCTGAAAATATATTTTTTTTCATCTGATGATGAATATCGATATATTATTTTTGTCGGAAGTGAGACTTTTCCTTGCCTTCAAAATTATTTATTAAAATAAGTGTTGAATGCTTAAATATAGCGGCTATTTGTGTACCTAGTACGTAGACAGATACACCCTTGGCTCATTGCTAAGGACAATTTTGCTTAAAAAATAATTTCCCTCTTTGTTTTGTTTTTTATTATTTTAAGAAAACGCTGCTTATTTTCCGCGCATGGAAATGCGTTTGTTTAAGATTCAATTCAAATACGACTTTGATATAACTTTTCTTAATGTGTCTTCTCCCATGTATACTAACCTATATTTATAGAAACGTATTTTCATTCCGTTATTACTGAAGCTGAAATTAATTAATACCGCTGATAACTGTTTAATTTTTTCTCTTATTTGATACTTTCTCTGGTAAAATCACCAATTTTGCTTTAATGAGAACAAAAATCAAAACTCATTATTTATTTCATATATTCTTTATTATCTCATTAAAATCCTTCAGTCCAGTGATTTTTCTTCTGATAAAACCATTTTTGCAACATAACATCTCCATAACTTGTATGATTTGTATATAATTTTGACACATTAATTTTGCATAATTACATATTGATAAATTGAGTGTTTATTTTATATATACTGGTTAAGGCCCTTGAAAATGAAGTACCAGAAAAATAGTTTAAATCTTCAAATATAGTTACACTGTATACACATGACTCTTTTATATTACTTACAAAGTATTCTATCCCACTGCCATGTAAAACAGCTGCGAATGTAGAAGTCTTCAAAATATTGATTTACGTTTATCGAAATAGTATTTTTTCCTCCCGAGCATTCTACAATGCACGAATGTCAAAAACATAAATGCATTTGGCATCTCCGCATAACGGTGTGTGTGTGGGCTCGCAGCCTAATTCAAGTTTGGGTAATGCTTGTATACTTTTATTGAATACGCAAATTTTGACTATTTCCACTATATTCTTCTATATTAAACTACTATTAATATTTTCTAGACGAGTTTGTTGAATTCCTTATTTTCATTTGCTGTAAGTTTGTGTTACGGTCAACAATTTCATAGTTTCAATACGGCTTTCATTTTTGAGTGCGTGCATTCATGCGTGCGTGCTTGCGGCCGTGCGTACGTGAGAGGTCGCGCACAGGCGTGCGGGCGTGCGTGCGTGCGTACGTGCGTGAATTCGTGCATTCGTGCGTGGGTACATGCTTATGAGCGTGCGTGCATGCATGAGCGCGTGCGTGCATGCATGAGCAGCTTCAAATTTATTCTCGTTAACATAGAACTTACAAGTGAAAAAGATTTTGCTTAAATTGAAGTTTATTTTTAAAGACTGTTGGTTAATAATCAAATACTAGAAAATCTTATATCCCTTTATGAGAAAATTCCAAAATATTTAAAAGGGCATCAACTGTTTGAATGATGAATCCAATAATATGTTAAAGTAATGTTTATATTCAAGAAGGGTAAAATATGTAAACCACAATATTTATTTTAATTTATAGCTAAAGGGAAGAAATTTGCCATAATTTATTTACATTGTACACGATACAAATTTTGTTATACGCAAAAGAATTTTGCTCCAAAATGTTAATTCAATCCATCTTAAAAAGTCATCAGATTCACTATACATTCAGTAATTTATTCTTGCGATATATCGAATAACATTTGACAGTGGAATATATATGAAGGTTTCATCCGTTATTATTTAACTTCGACAGAAAGTTTTCGTGATTTACATATATTTCATAAAATTATTCATATTTATATATACATTGACATATTTTTCACATAATATTAAAATTAGTAGAGGAGGGAGCAATAAAAGTAAATACACAAGAAGTCTTTTACCGGGATTAAATAATTTGGATTCATATTAATATAGTGCAATTTCTAACCTATTTATTAATATAAGATACTCAACGGTGTTGATTATCTTATTACCGTAAAAATCTATGCCATTTATAAACGACTTTGATAAAGAACACTATAGCGCAAGATAATATATTTAGGATTATCTCATAAATGTCTTAATGAAGGTAACCTGTTTTTGATAGCAAATTGAAACGTCTTTGTTTTAGTTACTTTGAAATGTGAATTTGAAATACAATTTTAGTAAAAGTCGTAGTTTGAAAAGATATTTTCTTTTTGAGTTCTAAAGAATCTGTTCTGAATTTAAAGTTTTCTATGACACGGGGGAAATGTGGGTTTAGCAATATCATAAATACCTATCGTTTTTTAGATTATATTTTAATCACTTTTTATTACAAAAATTCGACGTATCTAAATGCGTATAGTTAATAATACAAATGTATGAATTAGTACTGTGCTACAAAGGAAAGTGTTTGTTTATTTTTTTGGGCTGACATAAAAACGATTTTTTGCATTGACGTGAAACTTTCCTCATCATATCATTATCATTTCAAAAAAGGCAAATTTCCTATAACTTGTGTTTAATGATAGTTTAAATTAAGATAGCAGTGCCGGTAACATTTTAATTTATAAACCATTAAATACGGAGGTAATTTCTTGCGCAATAATTTACGTAGAAAGTATAAGAATATACTAGAGAGTTCAATTGTGTATATTATATAGACACATCTATTGAAATTGTTTAACTTTTCTATAGCTAAACCAGTCTCAAGCCCGCTTGAACGCAGTTCATTATTTTTATTTTTGTTACTTACTCTCATATAGTGTCTACATTTTATTTTATTTTTGATAAATTATAGTCTCTTTCATAATTCTCTGTAATTGTATAACTTAACAAATTTATATATGAAAGATGAAGTAATCACATCTTAAATAACACCATTTTCAGATAATAACGATGCTACTAAAAGAGTCAGCAACAATATGTATAAATATATAAATCCAATAAAGAGTGACTAGTAGAGAAGCCTGTCTTAGAAAAAAGCCACACATTTTTAGCATTTAATCTGTTTCTATCCATAGTGCTTCAATCCTTTATAATTTCGACACATCAGCCCATCCGTCTATTTTTTACACCGGACAGTTTTCAACTTTTATTTTTTTGAGGTAAAACTAAAAGATTTTTCAGAAACCCTTTCAAACAAAGTTGTTTCAATATAACGTGCAATACGTACACGATCCTCCACAATTCGGACATTTCCAAAAATTGTAGATATTTACACTTCTTCACATATTTCAAATTAAAATCTTTTGGTTAAATTATGTTAACTATTTCAAGAGATATTCATGAATTTGGGACTCTATCTTGTTCCTATGGTGACATGCATTTAGCCGGTTTATTTAAACTGGCTTCGTATGTACACAATAGGCACGAGGATATAATAATAATAATAAACATTCGAGATGTCACCAAACATACTTGAGGTTTTGTCAAAAATAAAACGTTTACTAATCTTATAACACGTCACTGTTTATGACAACTGAAAAAAATTTCATGTCGTCGCAAAACAATTATAGACTTTAATTTTCACTAATGTGACTCACAATTGAAATATATACAAAGATATTCCAAATATTTAAGTAAAATCAAAGACTGCAATGGAATTTTATTTAAATGAATAAATTTTCTTTAAATAACACTAATTCCAAATTATTTTAATAAACGAAATTAAAACACATAATACTTCAATCCACTTTACATATTAGTTTCTATAGTATATACAAGTAATGTTACGACGGCGTTCCCGCCAGATGTTGATGTCGTTAAGAAAACGACGGTGAGGATATTATTTTGATGCTCGAAAAATATTACCTTAAATAATGAATTGGTATGACGTAAGGTTAAGGTAGTTGTCGTGTCACAGTAAGATTCAAAAATTGTTATGAAATATTTTATTAAAATTCGTTTTACTTGTTTTCTAATTTCTTTCCATAACATCATTTTAACTGTTTATAAAACTTGTCCTATAATGTTAATTGCACAATTTTTGAGAGCAATTTTTACGAAAATTAAACGGAACATTAAAATTAAACGGATTAACAGAATTTCGTGTTCGTGTAATACCAATGTCCAAGCAGTATATACCGCCATCTTGAGCAAGTCATCTGCCAAACATCCATTCTGCCCACATTCCTTTTTCAGTTAGTCCTGGCCATCTTATGGTTTCAATTACCCGTCAGTGAAAATTATTAATCTATTTTCGTATTAATTTGGTACAATGTTGGAAAATATTAGTTATTTTTGTCTTCTTTCGAAGTAATTTGCGTCCCATTTTTGTGATCATTAAGACGTTCATTTATTGCCATTTTGCTTTTTTCCGTTAATAGTGTTAGCTCCGGCACCAATTTAATAACACTTTATTATAGGTTTTTCAAAGTTCAAAAACATCTTGTAGAAATGTTTTAAGTACCTGAGAGCTTATAACACAAACATTGACAGACTTCGAGATAAATGACTAAAAGATAATATCGTAATACAATAATATTGTAATAAGCATGTAAGCTCTACTAAGATTGTGGCAACTGAAAAAAGCTTGTTGATCGTGGAATTCTCTTCTCTTTTTAAAATATATTTTTCCGCAGGTCAAAATATACATATTATGGGGTATCGTGACATAAATTCTTTTTCCTGTTATCATGATCATGACAGTAAATTTAAAGACCTTAATATGGGTTATATGTATAAATTTAAACATTAAAATATTTCTTTAATGTTATGCAATATAATCGAGTTACATGTGGCATTCTGGTCTTTTCTACACACATACTTGGAAGCTTCACAATATTTAAAGAGATAAAGCTTCAGATTTATAAGTAAATAAAAAAAAGTACACGTAACCGATACACGAAACGTATATAGGCAAAAACGCGATGGGAGTTCTCGTTATGCGCATCTTTAATCGGATAAACGTACTTCACATCGGCTTAAACCTGATTTGGAGAACGCGTACAAATTAAGGGTTGAATGAAAAGACGCCCGTTTCAAGTGTTATTAGGAGGAATTTATGATTATTAAAATAATTTAAAGGGAGATTATAAAATAAGATAATTGGCTGAGAGATTGAATTTAACTTTTAATTTGCGATTAATTATTTAGAGCTTTGATGGGAAGTACAGATGGAAATTAAATTCCGTGGTAGATTGCTAGGGTATGAAATTAGTTGAAAAATGTTCTGTATCATTTCATTGATTTTGTGTTTGGTATTTTAGCATGTATAATGATATATACATTAGGGTTATTAGGTTTGTTATTTACATTCGTATTTATTTATATCGGTGACTACAAGATAATTTATAATAATATGGTAGGATTTGTTTATGTTTTAGGAGAATTTCAAAACATTTGTTCCATAAATTCACCTAATTCGAAATAATTGACAGCAATGTATAGTGTCATAAAGGGACACGTTTTGCCTAGGTAGTAGATATCTTAACAAGAAAGGAAAACTTGGGCACTCTTGACGTTCCAGTTTTTCCTTTATTGTCACAAATATGGTAATCTAGCGTGATGATAAGGCATTTCGGTTTTAATAGGTAATATAAAACTCCATTGTCCGATTTATCTTAAGTCAGCAAAAAATTAGCACACATATTATAAGTTTTGTAATTTTAAACGTATTCTGTAACATTAAAACATGAAAATTAAGTGTTGTCGAAATAATATTGGAAAAACTTTGTAAACACTAGACAAAAGGTATGAAATTATCAAACGAATTTCTTTTAATTTCACCGTAATGTGACATTGACATTATATGATAACTTTCTGAGTTCAAGCAAATAGAGGCTTAGAATTATTAATTTTTTTATGTTTTAGTAATTTTTGACAAGTTTGGAGAAAATGTTTAAAATTAAAATTATTTATTTTCCAATGTTTCATGAAGTACATGAAGTAGTGTTATGATTATTTCTTTTATTTTTTCATATTTTACATTTACTTTTTTATTACTATGTAATTCATATTTTTTAATTTTCGTACAAATTTTATTAAAGGTGCCTTAACCTACTTGTGTAAAAATTTGTATCAAATATAATAACATGAAACTAATTTCAGCCAAAACAAGGTACTCACCTCCCTAATTGGTTTATAAAACGTCCAGTTGAAAATAGGTCGCTTCATGATTTTAAGAAGACAACATCAATACATACGCATATACACCAGTTTAGCGCTGAAGTTCATAAACAAACTTTTCACTTGAGAAAATATAAGTCATCTTAAACGAAAAAACAGTCACTCAAAACGTTTCCAGCTCAGGTGATTACTGATTTATTTGTGTAAACTTCATTCATATTTAAACACCCAGTATTATCCTTGAGATTGGATAAGTCCATAGTGAGAAAAGTTAATAATTAATTTGGCACTCGCTCCTTCGAAATATTCTTAATATATTGTTATGGTTAATATTAATTTATATCAAAGTTTTGTATAGTTAACAAGCTATACTATAAATATATATATATATATATATATATATATATATATATATATGTATGTATACACTTGTATACATTATATATATGTATGTATACACGCTTGGACACATTCCGTTTAGTTTTATTTTGGTTACTTACTGTGGTAGTATTAAAATTTCATTTTGTTATTTTTTGTAAATATTAGTTTTTTCATAATTCTCTGTAAATATACATTAGAACAAAAATTACACGTCAAAGATAAAATAACCAAATTGTACGTAATTAAATTTTCTGATAAAAATAATGACACTGAAAGAGTCAATGACAATAGCTGTAAATATATAAATACACAATAGCTATAAATACAATAAAGGGTAACACGTACATAAACTTGTTGCAAAAAAAAGCCACACCTAATCAAGTTGTAGGGTTGCGTAGTGAGATAGTCCCATATAATTTCGACATGTCCGTCCAGATGTCCACTTGCTTTTTTTACTTTTTTCCCATCTGTCTACTTCGTTTTTTCACCGTTTCGAAAAATGTTATGTTTCATTATATCGAACAATATACACCTCCCCCTCCACCTTCCAAAGTAAAAACTTTCAAAAACTACAGACATTTATATTTCAACGCATTTTTCAAATTAAAGTTTTTAGCTTAAATTATACCAAATATTTCAAGATATTCAGCCGGTAAATTGGCTTCGGATACATATAATATGCAGATGGAATAAACGTATTAATATTGTTGCCAAAATTAAGATGTCCATTAATACTATATCATGTAAATGTTTATGACGATAGAAGAAATTCATGTCATATAGAAAAATGGGAAAACAGCTATTCCAAATAATTAAGTAAAATCAAGGGCTGCATTGAAGCATTGTTTACATATAAAATTGTTCTTTAATTACCACTGATTTCCCATTATTTTAGTTAACGTAACCTAAATATATAATTAATAATTTAACCCATTTCACATATTAGTTTCAATGGTATAAAAAATAATTTTATGATAACATTCCCACCAGACGCTGATGCCGTTAAGAATACGACGGTAATTGATATGGTGATATGGAAATGTATAATGGAAAATAGTACTTTTTAAGATGGACTGATACGATATGCCGTTAATTTTATTGTCCAACGTAAGCTAAGCGATAGTGCAGAGATCTAAGGTGAGATTTTGACTTAAAGATTTATTTTTTTTAGAAATATGATTGAATACATAATTTGTATGAAGTAATATCCCTTAATACCTTTTCCTGCAATGGTGAACTAACAGGTACACAGCTATAAAATTAAAATAATAAACCTCCTAATTCCTTAACTGAATTATAAGTATGTTTAATTCTATACTATTATTAATTACACTAACTGCTGACTAATGTCTATATCATATTTAGGATTTAGTAATCTCGGGCTATAATTTGTTAAATCAAGGACGTAGTTTATTAAATGCCTTCCTAAAGTTTTGTCCATTTTCTTCTATCCTCAACGATATCAGAGCAGTGTTTACGGCCGTTTTAACTGCACTTTCAATTGTTGACACAACTTTATAATTATCCATCACTGAACATGGTTAGCCTATCTTCATATAGATTTTGAACAATGTTCGAAGAAATAAGTTATTTTATTTTAATTCGTTTTTAATTTAAATTAATAATGATATAGTTTTATGTAGCTATTTGGGTTGTTGTTATATTGTTTTATTTTTTTAAGGATATATTTCCAATTTAAATACGACTGGTAAAATTAAATGATAAATGCAAGATAAAATGATTATTCTCGGATAGAACATATATTTTTGAAAATTGCTTTCTGAACCAAGAGTTTGTACCATCCTTAGGCTTATCATCAATTTAAATTTTAATTTTTCCTAATTTTTTTTATCATTAACTAGTGTCCGTTTATCTAGGTAAAAATCTTCTACGTACTTCAATGCTTTAAGATAGATTTTGTCTCTGAAGTAGTTTATCATACTCGTAAAATTGATTTTGTTGACGGTCATATTCGTGCTTAATTTTTGGTTCCACGTTCAAGGAGTTTAGAATTTTGGTCAAGTTTCTTGCTGCCATGTATAACTATTACAATGTCATACGCAAATGTGAGGTAACTCATATTTTCTAACTTATTTTAATGCCCTCTTTTTCTAATAACCTTCGGTGATGTTGCGTCACATTATCTAGTATATCTACCAATGGAGCTAGTATTAGTCTACTAGTTAGTATTGCCTCAAATGGCGCTATTTTCTACAAATACATTAACTTATGGCGATATTAATATTCATATATTTAGCATAAAATAAGCAATAAATTACTGGAAACCTAGATCAAGACATTTTTCAAGTAAGCTGAATAACTTACGAAACGTACCAATAAAGTATATGCGACACGAAAAGAAATCTGTTCGCCAGTCACTGTCACCTAACTAGCATTAATTGATTTAATAATGAAATATATTTATTTAAATGTATTATCAAACATATATACTTTTAAAATGTAAAAATTGTCCTACTGAATAATAAAAAATGATTTTAACTGAAACACCAATTTATTATCACTTAATTACAAGCTTTTCAAAGTTCGAAAACACTGTGGGGTAATGTTTTAAGTACCTAAGGGTTTATAACAGAAATGTTGAAAGGTGTCGAAATAAAGGACAAAGAGATAATATCGTAATTAAATTACACTATAGTGAGCATAAAAACTTTACTAAAAAATTGCAACTGACTAATCAAAAATGTTGTCGATCGTTAAATTAACCATCAGTTTCTTCTATTTTTTTAAATTCATTTTATTCAGACGTCAAAATATACATTTTACAAGAACTCATGACATATCATAAATATGACCATAATTATTTATTACAATAAAATCAAAGACCTTAATACCCATTATATCTAGAAATGTCAACGTTAAAATATTCCTTGAATTTTAAGCAAAATAATTGAATGAAACTATGTGATGTAGTATTATTTCTACTTTCTACATGTTCTTTACCACTACCTAGATGTCGTTGTATTACAACATCTTCAGGTGGGCTAATAGCAAAGATAGATATTTGAAGATGTTGTAATACAACGAAACCTAGTTCATGGTAAAGGACTTAAAAAAAGTAGAAATAATACTACATAACGCAGTTTCATTTAATTGCGAAAAATGAATTTCTACAAGATTAACGCATTTATGAATTTCTACAAATATATCCAAAATTATTGAGTTATTCGAAGAATTATGGTCCGTAGAAGACGTACATAATGGGAAGCTTTACAATACTTAAAGAGTCAAAGTTTTCGTAACGAATGGCAGACTAACTAGTAAATAAGTACATACAAGCAATTGACATTTGAAACGCCCATACTTAATATCGTAAAGGAAGTACTAGTTACGTGAATCTCTACGTAGATAAGAATATTTCATATCGGTTTAAGGCTGATTTTGAAAGCCACGTAAAGTAAGTGTTGAACGAAAAGACATCAATTCCTAGTATTATTAGGAAGAATTTGTGGTTATTATATAATTGAAAATGAGATTATATAATAAGATAATAATTGGCTGAGAAATAGAATTTAAATTTTAATTTGGTATTAATTATTCGGCACGTATAATGACATTTACATTAACTTGATTAGGTATATTATTTTCATGTAATTTATGTTCGAATTTATTTACATAGGTGACTACAAGATGATTGATAAATATATAGCACTCTGTTGCATGAGAGTTTCAAAACAAGTTGTTTTATATCTTTACCTAATACAAAATAATTGATACCAATGAACCATGTCATAATATTATGTCTATCCTAACAATAGAGGAAAAGCTGGTCACTCTCGATTTTTCCTTTCTCAAATTCGGTATCCCAGTACCGAATCTCAATCGCAGTCAGTCATTATCAAATCATCGCAACGGCGGTTGGTTTAAATATACTATATCAAATTACATTATCCGATTTATTTTAAGTAAGAAAAATTACTCCATACTCTTATTATATCAGTATTAAGAGAATAACGTCAAAAAATTTCAGCATGAAAGGTGTACTACCTTAAAGGTAGTACGAAGAAAAAGCATGAATATTCAAAATAAACGAAATCAAAAACTTTTGCATTAGCGTACAAATGATAAGTTTTTCAGTTTTAATCTTGTTATGTAATAATTTAAACACGTAGAATTTAAATGATTCCGATATTATATTGGAAACACATGTGATGATTTATGGTATAAAAGAAGTCTAAAACTGAAATATGATTTACTATTAATTTCAAGGCAATTTGACAAAATGTAAGGGGAAAGCAAAAAATTTATCAATAGCACACATGTGATGAGTTTTGGAGTTTTAATCATATGCTACAATAACTTGAAGAAATAAAATTCAGGTGGTGCTCAAATTACACTGGAAACATATGTGATGATTATGATAGAAACTAGTCAAATAAGTCTGAAATTATCAAAAAGTTGTCTGTTAATTTCACTGGAATGTAACACTGATATTGTATTATAACTTTCTGAGCTAAAAAGAGGCTTAGAATTATTTAATTTTTTATGTTTAAATAATCCATGGGAATTTCAATAGAAAGTTGATAAATCAAGTTATATATATTTCAATGTATCATTAAGTACGCAGAGTAGATTAAACAGAAATATTTATAATTATTTAATTTATGTTTTTTCATATTTTTCATTTGCTCTTTGCATTATTACTTAACATACGTCTTTAATTTCTCGTACAGATAATTATACGCATATGAAAGATATCGAAAGGTGCTTGTGTCAAAATTACAATATCCTTAAATGACAATTTCAGCAAAAAGAGAGCATACGCTCTCCTAATGCATTTATAAAACCTCAAGTCAAAATTAGGTCGCTTCAAGACGTACCCCCAATTCCACGCTAAAGGTCATTAAGAAAACTTTTCACTTAAGAAAATATAAGCCATAAAATACCTAAAGAGAATTTCCATCACTCAAGCAACTTCAACTCTGGCTAATACTCTTTACGTCGTGTAAACTTCATTCATATTCAAACACACGATATTATCCTTAAGAATGGATAAGTCCATAACCTCAATTAGTAATTTTCTATCTTTAAATTGCGATGTGGGGAGGCAAGGAAAGTTAATAATTCATTTGGCACTCGGTTGTTCGAACGTTTGTTAAGATATCGTTATAGTTAATATTAATTCATTCCACAATTTTGTACAGGTAATTAGCTACGCATATCTTTACCCGCCGATAAATATTTGAGATGTCGCCAAATTTATTTGGGCTGTTGCCAAAATAAAATGTCTACTAAGTTTTTATGTCACTAGAAGGAAAATCTTATGTCATCGCTAAACAAGTGTAGACTTTCATTTCCTTAATATGACCCACGATTGAAAATTATAAATAGTAAAATTCAAAATATCTAAGTAAAATCCAGGATTGCAATAAAATATTATTTAAATGGATAATTTTTCCTCAAACGCCACTTACTTAAGTTCATTTTAATTTACAAATTTCGATATGAATTAATGTTTTAACTCATTTCACATATTAGTTTTTTTTTGTATATACCAGTAATATTACAACGGCTTTCCTATTGGTTGAAGTAATTAAGTAAACGACGGTAATGATATGGTATTCGGAAAACGTTACCTTCTCTGATGAATTGATATGATTTGCGATTAATTGTATTGTCCGACGTGAGCTAAACGATAGTGGAGAGATCTGAGATTTGAACGTAAGGATGTCTTATTTTTTTTGGAATTCGGTTGAATGCATCATTTTTGTATAGTATTTTTACTCAAGTCCTTCAGTGTAATACTGATACTCTTACTAGCGTAGAACTATAATGTTATAATAAAAAAATATCTTTATTCCGCATCTGAATTATAAACATGTTTCTTTTATATTCTATTTTTAATTGCACTAAATAAATCATAGTCTGTTTTTGAAGTTATACTTCTTTAGGCCAGTTATGAAAAAATGATGGGAGTGAAATTTTAAGATTCGTCACACAAAAGTTACAGTATGAAGTTGCAGTTATTGAGACTATATATTAATAACAATATTTTGTACGAAACTTAAGTTGGGGGCGTAGCTCAGATGGTAGAGCGCTCGCTTAGCATGTGAGAGGTACCGAGATCGATACCCGACGCCTCCAAGACAAGTTTTTTATTTTTAGATTCTGCATTTTATTTGTCTTTAGAATAATTTTAAAATGTTTGATGTCATTAACTGTGATTCTTTATTTATATTACTAATAAATCTAATATCCAAGTTTCACAGATAAATACTTATACAGAGAGGCAGATGATATTTAAAAACAATATTACCATTTGATGCAGATTTACTTGATGATGATTTTAATTTATGCAGATAATAGATAAAAACAATATTACCATAAGGCATTTAGCTTAATGGTAATATTGTTTTTATCTTTATTTTGTATTCACTTTTCATACAGAATTAAAATGTCAATTAGTTTATAATTTCCTTACATCAGCGCAGCGCCATCTTTTGATAGATATGATTATTAATTTCACGTAACAAAAATACTTCAAGTACATAATATTAACGCAGTGAGCCGCTTTTTCATTTGAATTTATTGGACAAAAAAAAGTGTGATTTATATATGTGCTGATAAATTATATTCAGTAGTGATTTAAATTCAATATTTTGATTAATATATTTACTATTCCTAAATATTAGTGAAAAAATTGTGTTTATAGACTTTTTCAAGTGCTCCAATATAATTGAGGTTATCTATCAGTATGTATTATTTAATGATGCCAAAGAAGTATAACTTCACACGCGTGTACATAAGTAAGCGTACCCATTTTTTTTATTTATATTTCATTTTTAATTGTAGTAATAAGTGTATACTCAAAAGTTACTGTGCTATAATTTATTAAGTTAAGGACCTTTGTTTATTATAGGCCTCTCTAAGTTTTACCCATTTTATTTTGCCCTTAACAATACCCAAACAATAATTACCGTCATCTGCCAAAACATCCACGTGTTCTGCACATACTTTATTCTTTTTCAGTTAGGGCTGACCCCGTTATGGTCTCAATTATCAATCAGTAAACATGATTAGCCTATTTTCAAATAAATTTTCTACAATAGTGTGGAATGTAGTTATTTTTGTCTCTTTAGAATTATTGAGATAATTATTTACTCTAATTATTTGCGTTGTTGCTGTTTTGTTTTTTATTGATGGTGTTAGTTTAAATGATAATTTAATAACATTTCATGATGAGTTTTTGAAAGTTGGAAAACATTTTGGACAAATGTTTTACATGGACTCTGAAATTTTATGTAGACCTTATGAGAGTTTCTAACACAAACATTGACAGAACTGAAGAGTAGTGAGAGTTTCTCCTGACTGAACTTAAGAATTATTAACACAAAAATTGACAGACAGCGAAATAATTTATTACAACATAATATTTTGATAAAACTATACTGTAGTATAAACACTCTACTAAAAAATTGTAACTGACTTTTTAAAAAAAGTTACTTATTGACGATTATCTAAATGATATTTGTTTATCGAGATAGAAATTCTGCTCTACGTACTCCAACTTCTTTAATATAGGTTTTGTCTTTGAAGCAGCTTGTCATAACGTTGATTTTGTTGACTTTCGTAGTTGTGCTTAATTTTTAGTTCTCTATATAGGGAACTTGGAATTTGGCTCAAGTTTCTTACTGTTCTTGGTTTTCATTGTTTTTTCTTTTTTGAATATAGAATAATTTAAACTCGTGACATAAAAAGTCTTGTAACGAAAAATTTATCTTATTAAGGCATCCAAAAAAAGAAATCCTAGAACTCTTTGTAAATTTCACAAAGATGATACCATCAGTAGTGGTTCTGGTTTCCATATTCTCTGGTGATATTTAGTTGTAACAATTATATTGCTCTGGCTCTTCGGTGTTAAATTCAATAATTATGGAGGAATTAATTTTAGTGCAGTTCAAAGTAAATAAAGCTTTTTTAAACCCATTAGCAAGCTTGTAAATCCGAAAGTTGGTTTATATTTTTATATTTAATGATACAAGCTACCCACCTTCTTTATTTTGAAGCCTTTTGTTCTACGTGAAAGGATGACAATAAATTAGTGCTGTTTATCATAGTGCATGACTCCCGAGTGATTTGCCTATCTTTGCAAAAACTTACGCATTATAATTTGCAAAAAGTGCCAGAAGAATCTGTGAAAACGTTAAGCAAAAGTCCCTTATTCTAAATTTTATTCTGTGCAAAAACTGATGTCGAAAATGACAGTCTTTTTGATTACGTCGATGATTCGTCCGTGCAAGTATCATTAATCTGGATAAGATAGACTGCGAAACTTTCTCGGAAAAGATCGGGGTTTTTAAGTCTTTGTTTCCTTTTAGTAATGGCCACTATTTTTAAATCACTATACTGCATTGGGTAGTTTAACTAAATTTCTAGGGTTCTACAAGACGTTATTTAATTTTTCAAAATTCAAGACTGTTGTATATTTGATTATGTCCTAGATTAAATAAATGTGCAAAATTTCAAATAAATATGACATTTGGAAGAGGAGAAAAATTGAGTGGCCCAGCATACATAGCATACATGCCCTTTACATAAGTAATTTATTATAGTCAAACTTTCAAAAGCTTTTCTTTACTGAAATTTATGAAAGTTATGAAAATAGGCTGAGAAGTGGAGCTTTGTGATAAAGTGCATAAGTGCAAAATTATCGTGACCAGGCCAATAGTTTAAATTTAATTCACACCGTCTCAGCAACCACCGCCGAAATACCATTACATTCACACAACCTGAGCAACTATACCTCTCATAAAAATAATTTTACTTAAAACCTTATTTTCATTTCCCACAAAAATTGTATTACTGCAAAACCAAGCCGCAAATTAATATAAATAATTAGCTCGCTCAATAAGCATCGTGCATACAAACGACTCCACCGTATCCAAACTGGTTTCCCATGGGAAATTATTTAACAAATTAACCCAAGCACCGGCCATTCGCTTTGCTACAAGTAAACAAATGCCGACTAATCGAGATTGTGCCTTAGATTGCACTATTATAAACATATGGTGTTTCTAGGAAGCATGTGTTAAAACGAATTAATCAGAAAATTGTTTTTTATAATTTTCTTTAGTCTTTAACGAAATGTAAAATAAAGTTATATTTTGTGGATACAGTTCGCATTTCCTTCATTTTCTTTAAATTTGATTTAATTTCATTACTTCAGTTATTGTCACAATTAAGTAGGACTTCATAATGATATGTGTTATAAATTAAGATAGAAATATAATTATTCATTTGTTGGGATAAATAAAATTTAACTGAGCTGACTTTGGTCTACTGAATCTATAAATAACATATCCTACATGGGTAATTAAGTAATTAATAAAGTCGGTCAACTATTTAACTAATTACTTTTACTACTAAAGGAAATCGATAAGAATATTATGTAGTTTTTAATAAATTTAAAATAAATTAATTCCACAGACTTGTCGACTATGTATTCTTGGTCATTTACATGTTTAAACTGCCTATAAATAAAAAAAAATAATCAATTGATAAATATTGATAATATAGTAAATTTCTATTGTTACTCGTTGTTATTTTATTTAATTTAGTCTATTATTTTGGTGTAGTGAACTAAGGTAACGACATTAATTCTATAAAAGTATATATATAATAGTAGCACTATTTTGGGAAATAATATTAAAAATAATATCTGTCTTTTTCATATATGCAGTAAGTTAATTTTTATATTTTCATTTTAATATTGCAATTCAAACATTTACTAGATACAGTTTAATAATATTTGTAGAAATTGCAAGTATTTTCACCGTTTACTTCTTATTTTTTTCATTTATTCTTATTTATTTCACGCTAGTCCTATAGTGTTGATGATTTTACAATCAGATTTAAGAACAGGATTTTGGAATGCAATCAAATTAAATTTTTAAAAAAAATTGACCTGCATTCCAATTGAAACATTCACGTCGACACGGTCTATTTTAGCAATAAAGAACGGTAAAAGTTGGCATGATATTAGTTTTGTTCTCACGATTTTCCAACGTATAGTATAGAAATGAAAGTATAAGAAACCGAAAGTTCACCGAAAGTGTAAGAAACTATTTACAGGGAAATTGAAAGTGTAAGAAATTATTTGGAGGAAAACTTCACCGAAAGTGTAAGAAATTATTTGCAGGAAAATTGTGATTGAATGAATGGAGCCTTTTTGATAATCAATGCAATACTTCATTTATTTATGATTTCCATAAAAATAATATTTTAGAAAGATTAGAAAGCCTTTTGTTCTAAGACCGATTAAAAAATTATTACAAATCGGGATGATAATATTTCATATCACGTAATTTGGTCGTTAGAGATGTATATAAATATTAGTGACACATGTTTATTATCTGCTCCGTCAATAGATCATATGTAATCTATGCATAGATCTTACGAGATGAGATTTATCAAGACAATTGTAACAAAAATATATATTTGATTATAAGTTTGTAAACAACTATGATTTGTATGTAATATATAATTAATTTAAAAATATAATACGAATACATATGAGAGATTCTGGATATAATTACAGACAATTCTCTGAATAAAAGATTTAATACAATGAAGGTACTTTAATACCGACAATAACACGTATGACACAATCAAATTATATGGCTGCTGCTGAAGTGTCAAATAAATATTCGAGACTAGAGTGAAATCAAAAGGTTCATTATATCATAAGGTGATTACTTTCTTTAAGACATTTTTTTATAAAATCACTTAATATGAATAAGTAAGAAGTAAAAGGTGTATGAGTATTTCAAAATCACATATTGAAATGAAACCGTCAGTTTGTCAATTTTTATCTACTATTAAAGTTATTACGGGCATGGTAAGTTACAATTGTTATCCACATCTCGTAATATAAAACGTAGCCTCGACTTGAAAAAATTGCTTTCTAATTGTACAAACGAAGGATTTTACCTAAGTCAGCGCAGGATATTATGAACAATAATTCGTTTCATCTGGCATTGTCTGATGATATTAAGTCATGAAAGATTTAATTTTCTGTATGCTTCATCACTTATTATTTTTCGTGCGACTCATGATTGCCTTCAGTTTTATAAGTTCTTGCTAAGTTTACTTTTTTTTCTGTGTTCGAACTTTAAAGTGATATTTAGTATTATTTGAGTTATATTTCAATTAATCGGCTGGAATAAAAAACTGAACTGAAGTAAAAAATATGGAACAAAATAACTTTGCCACGTTTCAATACAAGCATATTTTGGAAAAAAACTGAGGAGATGTTTGGAAATACTCTTATTATATTATTAATTGATTGCATCTCATAAGTTATTTGCAATATAGCAAAAAAATGTGAGTAAAAATTATAAACAGTTTTATAAATGGTACAAGGAAAATTTAAAATTTGTTACCTATTGTAAGTATGAGACGACCTAACGAGCATGCACTATTTGTTTCAATTTATCAATTTTACAATATGACGTTTATGATAAAAATGTATTGCTCTGCACGGTTTCAACTTTCCTTTTGGGAAATAAAGTTTTCGCAAATTTTTATACACTCTATCTTCTATGTCGGTCGTACGGCAATGACTTCATGAAATGATGAACGTTCCATAAAATGAATGTTCCATGTTCCATGAATGTTCCATAAAAATTATTTATTCCATTTTATTAAAGTATTAAAAATTCAGGAGATATAAAGTATTTTCAAAGGTAATAAATTTAGCATAACAATTATAAATGCGCTAACTTTGCAATTCACAAAAGTTTATATTTTCGGTCAATTTTACTGAAGTCTGAGATTTTATTTACAATTACATTTTATACTGCGATTTTATGAAGATAAATATTTTCTGTTTGCAAACAAATATATGGGCAAACATAAAAAAGTTTGTGTTATAATTTGGGTTAGTGAAATAATATACTAGCTAAAATTATAAATATATTAACCAGATGTAAGTTTTCATATAATGTCAATAATATAGTTCCTTAATATGATTTTTGATGGCCATTTTATATGAAAGCATTTAACTACGTAACTAAATACCTAGCACAAATGCCAAACAAATATAAATTTCAAATTTTGTGCAAATTATTTTTAATGTTATGTTACCAAATTTGGCAAGTACTACCTACCCAAAACTGAAAAAAATAAATAACATGAAACTGTCTGTGTTCATAATTGTTAATTTTTACTTCGCAAATATTAATATTTCCGTATTTAAAACATCATACAATTTTCTTGACTTTTTCACATTTCTCAAATGTACAATCTCATTTAACGTTTAAATTAGCAATTTAAATATCAACATTAACATTAAACTAAATATATCATTTACTTTTATAGTGGATTTAGGGAAGTTGAGATAAAATAAATGTTTAAGTACTACCTAGTAAGACTGTAAAACGGATTTTTTGTATTTTAAATACAGATCTTTCATCGCCTGATTATTTTTTGCCGTTTCTGCCACAACTCGAACCAATGTTATCAATTGTAATGATAAAGTTGATAAGAAACGATATTATGAACAAACAATAATTACATTGCTACACGAAAAACATGTAGTTACTATAATTATTGAGACCAAAATAATTTTAATATGATAATAATATATAGATAGAAAATTATAAAAGATTCACGTTGTTTCTTTTTATATTAACTTGCCTATTAAAATTGCTGAAAACTATGATTAGTAAATTTTTAATTTTTATTGTCAAAAAAAAACCAATTCTTGCGACAAAAGAATAAATAAGAGCTTGCTTATTATTATATATCTCTTGCTATAAATTACGTATTTTACCTATTTTAATGGTAGTTCATTTGTAAAACTATAGAAATATATACACCTTCATGATCCATATTAATAGATTATAATATTAAAGTTAGCTTAATTAGGTTTAAACAGACGTATAAGGTTCGCGCGATCATCAAATTCAAAGCTAAAGCAAAACTATTAATTAGTTTACTATCGTAAAGCTTTTACCCAGTGAATTTATATTACATGAACGTAAACCGTATATAAATAGGTTGCGTTAACATTAACATAAATACAGAGCGATAGTTAGATATTAAATTTTATAACTTGTCAGGTATGAAAACTATTTGCTTATAACTAATATTGTATGGAAATTTCCAAAAAACTTTAATTCAATAGATTGAACGTTCAATTTGATCTAATTAATAATATAACGAATCCCTCAAATATATCCTAAATATTTATTTTTATTTAGGAGAACTCGGTGTGCAATATACCGTTATGCAGAAGAGTCACATTTATAATCCCCTATTAAGAAGTGAAAGAAGGCTAATTGAATCAATTATAAACAGATTTATTTCTTAAAAAATTTTCTTTGATTATATATTTATCAAATTTTCTTACTAAGGGGAAGTTCATGATTTATTGCCAAATGCAGTGTTTATGCTTAGTAAAATAAATATAAGTGACAAAAATCGAAGAAAAATGTGAACTACTACAGATTTATTTTGTCAGCAACTTTAATTAAGTAAAATCTTAATATTCTAAATGAACAAACTTCATAATTTCTTTTACTGAAGTAATAAATTATTCAGTTTGTATAATTATTGTTCTTACTAATGTTACAAGCGAGAGGCATTGATTGTATGTATAGCATACAATTTAGTTTACAGAATAACAGTCATCGAAATAGTTAAAATAAAGAACGTAAAGCAAGAGGTATACAAATTATAAGCAAACTCTTATTTACATGCACTATATAGTTTGTTTTTCCTGGATTTCCATGTCGCGTGTATCTGCATTTTTGCTTTTCAATCATATCTAAACGGCGAGAGAGATTTTAACAAAATTTGGTATTTTCCGTATAGGATCTTTTTCACTTCACAAGTAATAAAATCTCTTCGAGATGAAACTTGGTGGTTTTTACATAATGATAGAAGTTTAGTGTTTCAAAATGTGTGAAAATTTATGCGATAATTTCATCAAATCACAGATAAATTACTTCATTTTAATCAAAAAATCATTCCATAACGGCATGTAATGAAATTTAAGCCACGAAAAAATATTAAAACTGGCATAAATAAAAATGTACAGAACGTTACGGATATGGTAGTATACAATTTTTTTATCATAATAAAAAAAATCTAATGTCGGCTCTAGTATATTGGATGATAAAATCGTTACTTGTTCATTAAAGTTCACAAACGAAAAACATAATAAAAGTGGTCATAAAAATATTCATATTTATATTTTTGGTCCATATTGGAGAAGGAAGAAGAAAACGAAAAGGAACCGGAAGAAAGAGAATTGGAAACTTATTGGTAGATAATTCGTGAAGCTAATAATTTTAAACGGGGTACACTTTAGGCTTATTACTTAATTGCGTTAAATATAAATGTAGATGTATACCTATATACATAATAATATTTATCGAGTCACTATATAAATTTAAGAAAGTCCTGTATTTACTTAGCCGAGATTTTCTGTAATATTTTGTTTGTTCTGTTTCGGAGAAAAATAACGTCTCTTTGTTATTCTATATCTACAAATATACACAATGGAACTAAACTTATTTTATTTTTTGCTCGCATGGGTCACAAATTTATTTACCAGGAGACTGTTGCTTCTTATTTTCGTAGCTGAATTGAGAAGCCTGTTTTTTTCAAATTATCCTTTTTTTAGTTCAAGTGTTGCCAGCGAATACACTTTTTATATTTTTAGTCTGAATTTAATTGAAAACAATTAACAAGGGAAACCTAGATGCATGAAAGGAGGCACATAAAGTATGAACAATAAAAAATAATAGCAAGATAAATATTGGCAGCTACTAATAGAAGAACCCAAGAGACCCAATAAAATGCAATTTGAACATACTGAAAATGCCGTTGATATGATTTGAAATGAAATTTCTGAAAAGAATAACATTTTTTTCATCTAATGATAAATAATTTATTTAAAATCGATGTATCATTTTTGTCGAAAGTAAGACTTATCCGTGCCTTCAAAAGTTATTTGATAAAATAGGTGTTGAATCCTTAGATTTAGCGGTTATTTGTGTATCATGCTATGTATGCAGATACACCCTTGGCTCATTCCCAAGGACAATTTTGCTTAAAAAATAATTTCCTTCATCGGTAGACCATATTAGGATAAAGCACCATCTAACTGTGGTTATCATCACTGGCGGCGCCATTCTATACAGAGGGAATGGAAAAGCTGATCTCAAGATACGACAAACGCCTTACTAATAACGGAAATTACGTAGAAAAGTAACTTAAGGTAGCTTTCACGTAAATAAAATCGTTTAAAATATTTTCTGTAAGTGTTTTATTTTCTTTAAGAAAACGCTACTTATTTTCTTCTCATTGAAATGCGTTTATTAAAGATTTAATTCAAATATGACTTTGATATATCTTTTCTTAACGCGTCGTCTCCCATTTATACTAACCTATATTTATAGAAACGTATTTCCATTCACTTCTTACTGAAGTTGAAACTAATTGTCACTGCTGATAATTGTTTAATTTTCTAACTAGTTTCACATTTTCTATGCTAAAATCACCAATTTTGTTTTAATGAGAACAAAAATCAAAACTTATTATTTATTTAATATATTCTCCATTATCTCCTTTAATTCCTTCAGTCCAGTGGCTTTTATTTTGGTAAAACCATTTTTGTAACTTAACATCTTTGTAACTTGTATGATCTGTGTATAATTTTTTTTAGTAATTGAGAAAATTTTGGAAAGAAATTATTACCGAGATGGCGATCAATTTGGGTGGAACTGAAAATTTAAAATTGGGAATTATTCGTATTTCCTATAGACGGACAGGAAAAATAATACGTATTTAAAATAAGAATATTTGATTCAACATTAATTTTTGTATAATATTGATTCATTGAATGGTTTTTTATATATAGTGGTTAACGCCCTTGAAAGTGGAGTACCAGAAAAATAGTTTAAAGCTTCTAATACAGTTGCACTGTATACAAATTGTTTTTTTTTTAATTACTTACAAAGTATTCTATCCCACTGCCATATACAACATCTGCGGAGGTAGAAGTCTTCAAAATATTGATTTACGGTTATCGAAATATTATTCTTTCCTCCCGAGTATTCTGCAATGTGCGGATGTCAGAAATATAAATGCATTTAGCATTTCTGCTCAACGGTGTGTGTATGGGCTCGAAGCCTAATTCAAGTGCGGGCTTACGTGCGTGCGTGCGTGCGTGCGTTCGTGCGTTCGTGCGTGCGTGCATGCGATCGTACCAGCATGCGTCAGTTTTTCGTTTTGTGATGGTGTCGGATAATAATGCTCAGGGATAAAAATAACGTGTTCGTCTTTCATAACTTCTTTTTATGTTAAATTACAAATAATACTTTTTTATTGCGCAGTGCATATTATTATGCAGTAGTTACAAATTATTACTCCTTTATCAAATCTTATTTTGTCTTCAGCTTCAAATTTGTTTTCGTTAACATAGAACTTCCAAGTGTGTATCACTCGGTAATTAACAGTTTATAAAAAGTAATAAAAATAAGCAAAATAACAGAATTAAAATAAGTATAAGTAAGAAATTAAAAAAAAGTTATGAAGTATATAAAGGTATGAAGTAAAAAAAAATATTTCCTCATTATCAATTTATGATATTGAGTTGTTTTTACGTTGGGAACGGTTGCAGGATTCATGTTCGGAAACAACGAAATGCCTCAATTTAGAACACACATATCAAGTAATTTGTGTCCGACAAATTTTCACGTATTCGTCGGGGATTCTGAGAGAAATCTAGATTTAATGAGGTATGCTATTTTGTTATGTATCAATTTGAATATGGGAGCTACTGATATTCACTATGTATTTGATTATCATAACAAAGATAAAAGAATAATTGTCTTAAGTAATATTTTAACGTGAATTTTGCAAATGAATAAACGGCAGTAAATTCTATTTTAATATTGGCCACTAATATATACCTTTTACCAGATAATGGTATGATATTTGTTAAATGTGTCTATAGTATTTTATTATTTTTAGTGTTTTAAATTACTTGTATATACCAATGAAAGTAATGTGTGACATGGGTTAAAATATTAATTTCATTTTGAAATTTCGTTAATTACAAAAATTTGGAATTAGTGGCATTTAACGAGAAATAGCATATGTGTCTATGATTTTACTTAATGATTTGGAATATCTCTATATATAAATATATTTTTTAATCGTAAGTCACATTGGGAAAAATCGAAGTATACTTGTTTAGCGATGAAATTATTTTTTTTTTCTGGTGACATAAACACTAATCATCTTATTTTTGGCAATATCCCAAATGCATTTTGGTATCACCTAAAATATTTCTTCATACTATTTCCACGTGCACGTTGTGTACATATGAAGCAAATTCAAATAAAACCGGCTAAATGCGTGTCGTGTCGGAAGGCAAACAAGATAGGATTCCATATTCCTCAATACCTCTTCAAACATTTGACATAATTTAACCTAAACATGTTAATTTGAAAATTGTGATGAAATGTTAATATCGACAAAGAAAATGTCTGTATTGAGAGGGTGTATATGGGGGGGGGAGAGTTGTGAACACATTGCCCGTCATATTGAAACACAACATTTTTTTTAAACTGGTCCTCAAAATGAAAAATTGTGCTTGGTATTTTAGTTTTCCCTCAAAAAAATCTATAAATCCAAAATTGTAGAAACTGTTAGCTGTAATAGGTAAAAGGACGGACTCACGAACGTGGTGATTATAAGGAGCTGTATCACAAAGGGACCGTACAAACAGATTAGATTATAAAAATGTGTAGTTATTTTCTTGAAACAAGTTTATATACATGTTTCTCTTTATTGAATTTTTATGTTAATAGCTATTGTTGCTTAATCTTTAATATCATTAATTTTGTCACAAAATTTTATTATTTAAGATTTCTTTATTTAACATGTGACAAGAAATGTCAACTCATATACTTACAGAAAAACATGAAAAAGACTAATATTTTTAAAATAACAAAATAAAATTTAAGTACTACGTGAAAACAACAAAAATAAAAACAATAAAATGTGTCCAAGCGGGCTTCCAATTGGTTTAATTATAAGAGATTAAAAGAAATCCAACCGCAAAATTTTTAATAAAAATATTTTCCAAACGTTAGCGATAGTTACTATTTACCGTTCCGCAAAAATATATATAACTAATTACCGATTCAAAATTATGGAATAAATTAATATTAACCGTAACGATACCTTAACAAACTTTCGAATAAGCGAGCGCCAAATGAGTTATTAACTTTCCTTACTTCCCCACACTACACTTTATAGGCAGAATATTACTGATCGAGTCTATGGACTTATACATTTTCAAGCATAATATTGCGTGTTTAAACATGAATAAGTTTACACGACGAGGCGAATGTTCGCCCTAATTGTTAACGTTTTGAGCGATGGAAATTCATTTTCCGTGTAAGATGTCTTATATTTTCTTAAGTGAAAATTTTGTTAATGAACTTCAGCTCGAAAATGAGGTAAAGACTATGTAGTGGTTTTGCGTTTAAAAGTATGAAGCGACCTGTTTTTAGCTGGACGTTTTATAAACGCATTAGGGGAGCGCGTGCCCTGTTTTGGTTGAAATAATAGTTTCATGATGTTATATTTGATACACATAGTTACACGCAGGTTATGGTACCTTTAATATAAATATGTACAAAAATTAAAAATATGTATTACATAATAATAAAAATAACAATTATAGGATATGAAAAACATAAAAGAAGAATTATAATATTTATTTAATATGCGTACTTGATGGAACATTGAAAAATTTGTAATTGGAATTTTAAATTTATTCGCGAAATCTGTCAGAAATGACCAAAACTTATAAATGTAAATAATTCCAAACTTCTACCTGTTCGGACAGATAAAGTTATCATTCAATATTTGTGTCATATTTTAGTGAAATTAATATAATATTTTTTCATAATTTCAGACTTATTTTTCTAGTTTTTATCATAAAAAACCATATGTTTCCTGTATAATTTCTGTATCACCTCAATTTTATGTTTTCAGATTATTGTAGCATAATGTGTGCTAATGCCTCTTATCCTGAGAATCATTTTTCTCTTAATATTGATATAATAAAGAAACAAATTTCATTCTTAAACAATCTACTAACAGATATAGTTTTCATCTGCTCTTTTCCAACAAATTAATTCCAAATTAAAAGTTAAATTTAATCTCTCAACAAATTACCATCTTATTATGTAATCTCCATTTCAATTATTTTAATAATCACAACTTCTTCCTAATAATAATTGAAAGGACGTATTTTCGTTCAACCCTAACTTTGCATGAGTTCCCCAATTCAGGCTTAAGCTGATATGAAATACGCTTATCCGCTTAGAGATTCACATAACGAGGACTCCCATTGCGTGCTTTGCTATGGGCGCTTCGTGTATCCCTTGCTTTTATATATTTATTTACTGGTTAGTCCGCCGTTCCTTACGGAAGCTTTGCCTCTTTACATATTGTAAATTTTCCCATTATGTACGTATAAGAAACAGGAATGCTAAAAGTAACTCGATTATTTTGCTTAATATTAGATGAATATTTTTATGTTTTAATTTTTGTATTTCACCGATATCAAGGTCTTTGATTTTACTTCATAATTATGATAATATAAATAAAATTGTATGTCATGATTTCCTGCGATTTGTATGTATGTTTTGACATGTTGAAAAAATAATTTAAAATGAAAAGAGGAAAAATAATGGTCAATTTAAGCGTCTACAACTTTTTTTATTAGTCAGTTTCATTACATAGTAGAGTTAATAGAGTTTTTATGCTTATTACAGTGTATTACTGCATGATCTTTTAGAAATTTATTTCTAAATATTGTAATATCTGTGTTGTAAACTCTCAGGTATTTGAAACATTTTTCCAAAATGTTTTTGAACTTTGAAAAATATATAATGAAGTTTTATTAAAATAGCGTTTGAACTTAAACGATCATTTATTGTTCAGTATAAGTAATAATTACTGTGTTTAAAAATATGTATTTTTAATAATACGTTTCAATTCATTATGAATTATTTTTTAAATAAATTAAGTGCTAGTTCGATGACAGTGACTGGTAGACTGATTTGTTTTCGGGTATATTTACTTTATTGGTACGTATTGTACATTACTCGAATTACTTGCAAAAGTCATAAATTACGGGAAACCCAAATAAAGACATTATTTGGGTTTCCCGTAATTTTTGACTTATTTTATGCTTTACGTTTGCCTTTCGAGCATCTGGTGCTGTTTGCAGTTAGCGCATGGATTGGTTAATATTCTTTTACTGTGACTCTTTAACTCTTTTCGCGTAATGTCTGGTATGGTTTTAAACTAAACTCAGTATTATGCCATGTCCTTACGAGAGTATTTGAGGGAAATCCTAACGCTGAGATAAAATAAAAAACAGTCTGCTTTTTGTTATGGTTTTCTAACGCATATTTTTTTACAATTTTTTTTGAAGTAAATGTGTAATAGGTAATTTACATCCAATATTTACTTAGTTTTACGTGAGTAAACCCCCTAAAATTAAAAATTAATATCGGAGCCTAAACTCAAGAATTTTATTCGTTTGAATTAACTTGATCTAGGCAAAAACTTTCGCGTCAGTATATAAGTAGAAACTAGAGCCATCTGAGGGAATACCACTAGCATCAATGGTAGAGATATTAGACAAGGTTAACCAATACCACTGAACTGATTTACGGCTTTATTAGTAAAATATGGCATGCAAATAAATTATAAAGTGTAAGTTTCCTCAGGTTCGCATCTTATGTAGCAATATTCACACACGACAGTAAGAAACTTGAAAAAAATTTTAAGTTCTCTCTATAGAGAAATAAAAACTAAGCACAACTACGACCATCAATAAAATCAACGTTATGACAAGCTGCTTCAGAAACAAAACCTACATTAAAGAAGTTGGGTTACGTATAGCAGGATTTCTATCTCGATAAACAAATATCATTTAGATAAACGCAGTAAGTAACTTTTTTAGTCAGTTACCATTTCTTAGCAGAGTGTTTATGCATATATTTATATTTATTTCGCAGTCTATCAATGTTTGTGTTGGAAACTCTCAGATACATAAAACGTTTCTCCAAAATGTTTCCCAACTTTGAAAAACTTATCACGAAGTGTTATTGAATTAGCGTTTAAACTAACACCATCAATTAAAAACAAAACTGCAACAACCCAAATAACTACATAATTGAACATTTCAATGATCAAAAATATTGGACATGAATTAATTCGAAAGAGACGTAAATAATTTTCATTTTACAACATCGTAGAAAATTTACATGAAAATAGGCCATTCATATTTACTGATGGATAATTGAGACCATAACGTGGTCAGGACCAGCTGAAAATGAAGTGTGGGTTGAACGCGTGGATGTTTGGTAGATCACTTGGTCAAGACGGTAATTATTATTTGGATATCGTTAAGATAATCGAGAAGAAAATGGAGAAAATTTGAGGAGGTGTGTGCGTAAAAGGGTCTTTGACTTAATAAATTATAGCATAACAACACTAATTATTGTATACATATTATTCTAAAGTTAATGCAATTGAAAATAGTATATAAAAAGACACATTTATAATTCAGGTAAGGAATAAAGAGGTTTATTATTATAACATTATAGTTCTACGCTAGTAAGTACAACATTGTAGTAAAGGTCGTAAGTGATAATACTACAAAAAAAAAGTGCATTCAATCGCATATCATGTCAATCGATCATAAAACATAATATTTTCCGAGCAACACATACCGTCGTTTACTTAATTAAATAGATAGTACAGTCGTAATAATATTACTAGTGTATACCATAAAAACTAATATGTGAAATGAAGCATTATGTATGCGTGAAAGTTTCGTAAATTAAAATAAATTGCAATAAGTAGCGTTTGAAGAAAAATTATCTATTTAAATATTATTTTATTGCAATCCTTGATTTTATTTAGCTGTTTTGAATTTTACTGTGTATCATTTTCAATCGTGGGTCATATACATACACACTTAGTTGACATCTTATTTAGGCAACGTCCCAGATATATTTGGCGACACCTCCAATATTTATCGGCGCGTAAAGATGTGCACAGCTAATTACCTGCATAAAATTGTGGAATGAATTAATATTAATTATAACGATATTTTAAAAAATTTTCGAACAAGCAAGTGCCAAATGAATTATTAAATTTCCTTACCTCCCAACACTGCACTTTAAAAGCAGAAAATTACTAATTGACATTATGGACTTATCCAATTACAAGGATAATATCGTGTGTTTGAATATGAATGAAGTTTACACAACGAAACCAGTATTAGTCTGAGTTGAAGTTGCTTGAGTGACGGAAATTCACTTTCCTTGTAAGGTGGCTTATATTTTCTTAAGTGAAAAGTTTGTTAATGAACTTCAGCGTGGAATTGAGGGTACATCTTAAAGTGACCTATTTTTAACTTGAGGTTTTATAAAAGCGTGAGAGAGCGCATGCCCTGTTCTTGAAATTGTTAATTAAGGATATTCTAATTTTTACACAAGCAGGTTTTTGGTATCTTAAATACAAATCTGTATGAAAAATTAAAGATGTGGATAATGTGACAATAAAAATAGTAAATGGAAAATATGCGTGCTTGATTGGAATATATACGTACATTGGAATATATCTGACTTGAATTTTCAACTTTTTCTCAAAATCTCCCATAGATTATTTAAACACGAAAAATAAATAATTCTTTTTGGCTCAGAAAGTTATTACACAATATCAGTGTCACATTCTAGTGAAATTAAAAGACAACTTTTTGATAATTACATAATTCTTCATCTGGTTTCCATTATAATCATCAAATATGCTTCCAGCACAATTTGGGCACCACCTGAATTTTATGTTTTCATATTATTGCAGCATACGAATAAAACTGAAAAACTTATCACACATATACTAATGCCAAAATATTTGCTTTCCTTTATTTTGTATACTCATACTTATTTTTTGCCCTACCTGTCATGCTGAAATCCTTTTTTTCATACTGATGTAATAAGGGTATATACATATTCCCCGGAGTAACTTTTTTTACTTAACATAAATCGGATAACGAAATTTTATATAATCTGTTTAAACCGACCGTAGTTGCGATGATTTGATTGCGGTTGAGATGCGGTACTGGGTTACCGAATTTGAGAAAGGGAAGGTCGAGAGTGACCAGCCTTTCCGCTGTTGTTAGGATAGTTACTACCTGCACGAAATATATCCTCTTATGACATGATTCATTGGTATCATTTATTTTGTATTAGGTAAATATATAAAAGAACTTGTTTTGAAACTCTCATATAAAAATGCTGCTATATATTTATCAATCACCTTGTAGTCACCTATGTAAATAAATTCGAACATAAATTAAATGTATATAACCAACCTCACCAAGTTAATGTAAATATTATTATCCGTGCTAAAAAAGTCAAAACCTAGGACTTCAGAAATTATAAAGAACATTTTACACCAGATTTAATTTCCATCTGCACTCCCCCATCGGAGCTCCAAATAATTAATCCCAAATTAAAATCTAAATTCAATTTCTCAGCCATTCAGTATCTTATTATAAAATCTCCTTTTCAATTATTATAATAACCACAACTTCTTCCTAATAACACTAGGAATGGATGTCTTATTATTCAACACTTACTTTACGCGGCTTTCGAAAATCAGGCTTAAACCGATATGAAATATTCTTATCCGCTTAGAGATTCACATAACAAGAATTCTTTACATAAAAATGATGCATTCAACCGCATTTTTATGTTATAGACCAATGGTTCCTAACCAGTGGTCCGTGGACCACCAGGGGTCCGCAGAAGCCAAAATATGGTCCACGAATGATTTTAAATTATTTCTTTTTATGTAAGTTCCTATTGAGTCTTTAATTAAAATTTATTACATTACTTACAGTCTACTTTTATTATACCTACGTTGTGATCCCTACTAACAAGAATGATAAAAAAGTGGTCCCTGGCCAAGAAAAGGTTGGGAACCCCTGTTATAGACGATTCGTGTATCAGTTGCTTGTATGTATTTATTTACTAGTTAGTCCGCCGTTCGTTACAGAAGCTTTGAATCTTTAGTAATGTAAAGCTTCCCATTATGTAAGTAGAAAAGACCATAATGCTTCGGGTAACTTAATTATTTTACTTAATATTCAAGGAATATAATTTGAAAGTTGACATTTCTACATATAATTTGTATTAAGGTTTTTAATTTTACTGTCATAATTATGGTCATATTTATGGTATGTCACGTGTTCTTGAAGAATGTATATTTTGACGCATGAATAAAAATAATATAAAAAAATGGGAGAAACTGATGGTCAGTTTAACGGTCGACAACCTTTTGTTTCTCAGTTGCAATTTCTTAGTAGAGTTTTTACGCTTACTACAGTGTTATTTTATTACAATATTTTCCTTTAATCATTTATATCAACATCAGTCAACATTTGTATTATGAATTCTCAAGTATTTGAAACATTTTTAGTTTTTATAATAAATTTAAATAAATATTTTATTAAATCAATTAATTAATTATTAAATTTAAATAAATATTTTATTAAATCAATTAATTAATTATTAAATCAATTAATGCTAGTTAGACGACATTGACTGGCAAACAGATTTTTTTTTGTGTCGCATATACTTTACGTTACTTTTTCAAATAAGCTAACTAACTTACGTAACGTACTAAACGTTTCGTAAGTTACTTAGCTTACTTGAAAAAGTGTCTTTATTTTGAATTCCCGTAATTTAATGCTTATTTTATGCTACATGTTCGTCTTTCGTGCATTTCGTGGTATTTGTAGTTAGTGTATGCATGGGTTAATATACGTTTACTGAGCCTATTTAACTTGCCTGTGGCCACTCTTGTCACGATGTTTAGTATAGTTTTAAATTAATCACATCAAAATACAATGTGGTTATTTGACAGAACAAAAAATACGCTGTTTCTTACAATATTTTTCTAAAGTAAGTACATACGTATGTGTATATATATATATATATATATATATATATGTATATATGTATATATATATATATATATACATGTATATATATATATATATATATATATATATATATATAAATTGACATCGGAACGTAAAATCCAACAATTTCATCGAATCAAATTGATCAAGGCTAAAATTTTAACCGAAGTATATGAATATTTATACCGTCATAAGTCAATAAATCTGCAGAAACTAGCGTTCTTTGAGACAATACTACTGGGGCCATTTGTAGATATTCTAGATGACGTCACGCAACATCACCGAACTTAATTACTTCTTTATTAGAAAAAGAAGGAATTAAAGTAAGTTAGAAAATATGCTGCCTTAGATTCGCAACTAACATTGTAATATTCACACATGGCAGCATGAGACTTGAACGAAATTCTAAGCTCTCTAAACTTAGAACCAAAAGTTAAGCAAAAATATGACCGTCAATAAAATTGTACATCACACATGGCAGCAAGAAACTTGAACGAAATTCTAAGAAACTTGAACGAAATTCTAAGTGACGAAATTGTAATATTCACACATGGCAGCATGAGACTTGAACGAAATTCTAAGCTCTCTAAACTTAGAACCAAAAGTTAAGCTAAAACATGACCGTCAATAAAATCAATGTTATGAGTATGGTAAACTACTTCAGAGGCGAAATCTATCTTAAAGCATTTAGAGTATATAGAGGACTTCCAGCTAGATAAAAGAACACCAGTTAGTTATAAAAATAATGAAGAAAAGTGAAAAATTAAATTGATGGAAAGGCTTAGCATGGAACAAACTCTGGGCTCAGAAAGCAATTTTTAAAGATATGTTTGATCCGGGAAAAATTATTTTATTTTCCATTTATCTTTAAAGTTTACCTACCTTATGTAAATTTGAGATATTCATTTAAGAAAAAAGAACAAAACAGCAACAACCCAAATAGCTACGTAATAAACATTAAAACTGAAAAATTATACAAAAATAACTTACATCTTCCACAATTGTTCAAAATCTATAAGAAGTTATGCTAATCATTTTCAATGATGGATTATTTTAAGGACTGTCAATAATTGAAAGTGTAGTTAAGACGGCAGTAAACTCTGCTCTGATATCATTGAGGACAGAAGAAAATGGACAAAACTTGAGGAGGCCTATAATAAACTAGGTCCTTGATTTAACAAATTATAGCCCAAAAACACTAAACCCTAATTATGGTATACACATTTTTCTGCAGTTAGTGCAATTATAATAGTACAGAATAAAATATACTTGTAATTCACTTAAGGAATAAAGCGGTTTATTATTATAATGTTATAGTTGTATGCTAGTCAGTGCACCATTGTAGTAAAGGTTATTAAGTGATATTAATATTTAAAATTTATGTATTCAATCGAATTCCTAAAAGAAAATAAATCTTTACGTCCAAATCTCACCTCAGATTTCTTCAGCATTGTTCAACTTACGTCGGACATTAAAATTAACCACATGTTATAGCAATCCATCATAGAAGGTACTATTTTCACTATATTATTACGAGGCATTATATTATTTACCGTCGTATTCTTAACGACATCAACGTCTGGTGGGAATGTCATCATAATATTATTTTTTATATTGTGGAAACTAATATGTGAAGTGGGTTAATATATAAATTATGTACTTAAGTTTCTTTGACTAAAATAATTGGGTATTAGTGGTAATTAAAGAAAAATTGTATATGTAAATAATATTTCACTACAGCCCTTGGTTTTGCTTAATTATTTAGAATATCTTTTTTCACATTTTTCAATAATGAGTCATATTAGTGGAAATCACAGTCTGTACTGATTTAGCTATGATATGAATTTCTTCTGATGTCATAAACACTGACATGTTGTAAGATTAGTGGACCTATTCTTTTTGGCAACAACCCAAATACGTTTGGCGACTCCTCAAATATTTATTATTACATCTGCATATTATGTGTATCTAAAGCCAGTTTAGATAAAACCGGCTGAATGTCTTGAGATAGTTGATATAATTAAACTTAAAAATTTTAATTGGGAAATTGCGTTGGAATTTAAATGTCTCCAATTTTGTGAAATGTTAGACTTTGGAAGGTGAAGGAAGGCTCTTTATAATGAAAGATAACATTTTTTTGAACAGTGAAAAAAGGAAGTGGACAGATGGAAAGAAAAGTAAAAAAAAGCAAGTGGACATATGGACGAACGTGTCGAAATTATAAGTGACTGTCTCACTACGCAACCCCACAAACTGATTAGGTATGTCTTTTTCTTGCAACAAGTTTATGTCTAATATATTTACAGCTATTGTCATTGACTTTCAATATCATTATTTTTATCAGAAAATTGAATTACGTACTAGTTGGTTATTTCATCATAAAATTACATGTTACAGTACTAATTTTTGTTCTGTTTTTGTATTTACAGAGAATCATGGAAAAGACTAATATTTGTAAAAAATAAGAAAATTGAATTTGAATATTACGATAGTAAGTAATAAAAATTAAAAAAAAGTCGGAATGTGTCCAGACGAGATTTCACTGGTTAAATTGTCGAAGAAGTAAAAGGATCTATCCAACAATCATTTGATTATATACACGTATATTTTTCAAGCTATTTACCTTCCCAAAAAGAGTTTGTTGCCTATACAGAATTATGATATAAATTAATATTAACTATAACAATACGTTAAGAAAGTTTCGAAGGAGCGAGTGCCAAATTAATTATTAACTTTTCTCGCTATGGACTTATCCAACCTCGAGGATAATACTGCGTGTTTAAATATGAAATACATCAGTAATCGCCTGAGCTGGAAACGTTTTGAGTGACGGAAATTCTTTTTTCGTTTGAGATGGTTTATATTTTCCTAAGTGAAAAGATTGTTAATAAACTTCAGCGCGAAATTGATGTATATGCGTATGTAGTGATGTTGTCTTTTTAAAAGCATGAAGCGACCTCTTTTCAGCTGGACGTTTTATAAACCCATTAGGGGAGCACGTGCCCTGTTTTGGCTGAAATTGTTTCATGATATTATATTTGATACAAATTTTTACACATGCAAATTAAGGGACCTTTAAACAAATCTGTACGAAAATAAAAAATATGAATTATACAATAATAAAAAAGGAATAAAAGAAATAATTATATTTACTTGTTCAAATATTGGAAAATATATATTTTGAATTTTAAAATGTTTCCTTAATTTTTCATAAATTACTAAAGTATATAAAAATAAATAATTCCAAACCTCTACTTACTTGAACATAAAAAGTTATTATATAACAACATTCCGTTGAAATTAACCGAAAATTTTTTGACAATTTCATATTTTTTGTCTACTTTTTACAATATATCACCAAATGTATTTCCAGTACTATTTCGGCGCCACTTAACTTTCATATTTTCATATTTTTACAGCATACGATTAGAACTACAAACGGACAACGAAATTTTACATTGCCTATTAAAACCGAAGTGCCTAAACATCACGCTGGAGTACCACATTTGTGACTAGAAACGCCAAGAGTGCCCAGCTTTTCCTCTATTGTTAATATATCTGCTACCTAGATGAATTGTGTCTCTTTATGACACTATACACTGATATCAATTATTTCATATTAGGTGAATTTATAAAACACATATTTTGAAATTGTCATAAAACATAAAACATTGCTACCACATTATTATTAATCATCTTGTGATCACCGATGTAAATAAATACGAATGTAAAGAACAAACCTAATGGCGCTGATATAAATATCACTATACGTGCTAAAAAACCGAACCTAAGAAATGATACAGAAAATATTTCAACTAATTTCGTACCCTAGCAATCTACCACGAGATTTAATTTCCATATGCACTCCCCCATCAAAGGTACAAATGATTAATCTCAAATTAAAAGATAAATTCAATCTCTCAACCAATTATCATCTTATTGTATAATCTCAATTTAAATTATTTTAATAATCATAAATTCTTCCTAATAATACTTGAAACGGGTGTCTTTTCGTTCAACCCTTAGTTTATACGCGTTCCCCAAATCATGTTTAAGCTGATATGAAGTACGTTTATCCGATTAAAATGCTCATAACGAGAACTCCCGTCGCGTTAGTGGCTATGGGTGTTTCGTATTATTAGCTTGTATGTACTTATTTACTAATTAATCCGTCAATTATTTACTAATTGATATTTTATATTCACTAATTAATCCGAAGCTTTGTCTTTTTACATAGTGTAAAGCTTTCCAGTATGTACGTAGAAAAGGCCAGAATGCCAAAAGAAATATTTTATACTTAAAATTTCTAGATATAACCGATATCAAGGTCTTTAAATTTACTTTCATAATTATTAAAATAGGAAAAAAAAATTGTCATAATTTCCTATAATGTACATATTTTGACGTATGGATAAAACTAATTAAAAAAAAAGATTTGGATATCGTTAAGGACAGAAGAAAATGGACAAAACTTGAGGAGGCCTATTATAAACAAGAGTCCTTGACTTAACAAATTATATTACATGAACACGAAACCATAATTACGGTATACACATTAATCTACAGTAAGTGCAATTCATAATAGTACTAAAACTTGTTTATAATTCAGTTAAGAAACAAATAAATTAATTTTTATAACAATATAATTATATGCTAGTCAGAGCACAGCTGTTGTAAAGATCTTAAGTGTTATTATTGTATACAAGTTATGTTTTCAATCGCATTCCCAATAAAAATGAAACAGCCTTGCCTCAAAATCTCACCTTAGCTCTCCATCATTCTTCAGCTCGCGTCGGACAATATAGTTAAGACAGTTGTTGTGTAAAACGCGTTATCGACGAAATTCGCTAAATTGTTCATATATATTACTGAAACTATAGACATCTAAATTATTATAAAATTTTGAAAATTAGTTACCATTATTTTTGATAAAAAATTGTGTATTTAACATTACAGAAAAAATAGTTATTGCACTACAATTTTAACTATATTTAAAAAACCCGTCGAGCGATTCGTCTAAATAAATAAGTCAACATAAAATTATGTTATGATAAAATTAAAAAAAAGTGATTATTGTATAGTTTTGGTAAAAATTGCTTTGAAAAATTAAACAATCATCATCACAAGAAAAATAGTAATTTCATCAAACTTAATTTTTTTTTCAAAACGCATAGAGCGATTGCACGATTTTGAAAAACTAAGTAAAACGATATAATTTTTGGAAAAAAAATTTAATTTTTGTAAAAATTGCTCTCAAAAATTGCAGGTATTTAACATTTTATTTTATTTAAAATAAAACAATTTTTTACAAACTGTTGAAATGATGTTATGTAAAGAGTTTGGAAAACAAGGAAAAATAATGTTTATTAAAAAAATTCATAGTAATTTTTAAATCTCACTATGACACGACATCTAACTTAACCGCGTCATAGCAATTCATCATCATTAAGGTAATATTTTCTGAGCATCATAAGAATATCATTATCGTCTTTTTCTTAACGAAATCAATATCTAGTGGGAAAATCGTCATTACATTACTTAAATATATATACTATAGAAAGTAATAAACTATGTAAAGTGGATTGAAGTATTAATTATATATTTAAATTTCGTTGCTTAAAATAATTTGGAATTAGTGTTATTTAAAGAAAATTTATCCATATAAATAAAGTTCCATTGTAGTCCTTGATATTACTTAAGTATTTTGAGTACCTTTGTATGTAATTCAATCGTGAGTCATATCAGTGAAAATCAAAACTTATACTTGTTTAGCGATGTTATGGAATAATTTTTGAGGTGTTATAAACACTGACGTGTTATAAGATTAGTAACCGTTTTATTTTTGGTAACACTCCAAAGATATTTGGTGACGTCTCGAATATTTATTATAATTATCTCAACGTGCATATTTACGAAGCCAGTTTAAATAAACCGGCTAAACGTATGTCAAAATAGGAACAAGATAGAGTTCCTTATTCATCAATATCATCTGTCTGCAACCGTTGATATAATTTAACCTAAAAATTTTAATTTAAAAATTGTGACGAAGTGTAATTATCTACCATTTTTTTAAATGTTTGAGTCGGGGAGGGACGAGCTGGTGTGTAGAAATTATAAAGGATAGACGCACTATGGATTAGGTGTTAAAAATGTGTGGCTTTTTCTGAAACAGGCTTCCCTATATGTCATCCTTTATTGGATTTATATATTTTACATATTGTTGCTAACTATTTTAGTACCATCGTCATTATCTGAAAATTGTATTATTTAATATGTGATTACTTAATCTGTAACATGTAATTTTTGTTAACTTATAAAATTACAGGGAATTATGAAAAATGGTATTATTTATCAAAAATAACAAAGTAAAATTTAAACACTATGTGATAGTAAGTACCAAAAATAAAAATAATAAAATGTGTCCAAGCGGGCTGGAAACTGATTTAGTTATACAAAATTTAAAAAAAATTCAACCGTTAAATGGTTTATTATTTTTTAAAACGTTGGTATCGTTTGAAAAATCGTCGGCCTAAAATGTTAACCTGCTAAGTCCATTTTTGGTCAAAAATTACTTTTTTGTGCTATTCGTAAATTCATACAATTTTACACCTTATAGTTAAGACGTAAAGAACGATAATCATTTTTAAGGTGCTAAAAATGAAGTCACGTAAACCTGCTTAATACCAACTGTCAAATTTCTAAGGATAATTCCTTCCAAGTCCCCATTCAGCGGCCATTTTGTTTGGAGAACGGCATTAGATTAACGTGTTACAATTTCGCGCTAGTTTATTTTAATTTTACGGTGAGAATTCGTAAAGTTTTGTGGTGTCATAGCATTATTCATGAAAGGTAAGTTTTATTTTACTGCTAGAGTAAGTATTTAATAATGCATTCATGTTTTAATACGTAATTTGATCCCTAACCTATAATGTATGGACTTGACAGGTTTACGTATTAAAAGATTTTTGCTTGTTAAGGAGTTAGCTAATTATCAGTTGTCATTTCTAGAATATAATTAACAACAAATTAATCCGACTGCTTAAAAAATAAATTAACTAATTAATAAAATTTAATTTTTTAAAGCCTTTTTTTATTTGTTGGATACTTAGGCTTAATGCAACGCCGTTAAACATTATGGTTTATTTATTAATATTTTTATTACAGAATGTATCGGGGTAAGAAATTGGTTGGTCTTGTTACCGACTTACAAAAAATACAAGAAGACGAGCCGAAAATAAGTAAATCCTTTGAGACTGAACAGAATAATAATTATCAGATTTTAGAAAATGTTCAGTTTGAATTTATTCATGAATTAAATAATTCTGGAGTCGAAAACTTAAACAATGAAAACTATGAAACAGATTGCAATTTTACTTTACAGACAAGTGATACAACTGGTTTGATTTTAGAAAATACTGTGAGTTCAGATTACCTCGACAGTCTCAACGTTTTTCCTAGTAAAATTTCGGAAGATGTTTTTAGTACAGAAAATAGATCGACACAGAAAATCGAGATTGATGGTACCGATATTCTCCACAGCCAAGTTTCTGTTAACGAGTCTAGTGCTGCAGCAAGTATATCTCAATTGGAAAGCCATTTTGATAGCAGTATTCTTCCTGTCGAAGTTTCAGCCGATGAACCTTGTCTAAAGAACAGGTCAGATATGGCAACCCATTCTGATGTAACCAATATTCTCCCTAGCCAAGTGCCTACAGAGAGTATAATGATAAACAATTCTACCGATGAAACTTGTGCGATAACCAGATCAATATTGGCAATCAATCCTGATCCTCATATCTCAGATGAAAGTGATATTGGCAGAAATTTAGTAGATTATTCTGATACTGATTCAGCATCTAGTGTTCAAATAACAAAATCGAAAAAGCGTAAGAAGCGATTCCAAGTAGATAAGACTGAATGGTTTGCTGAGCAAAATAGAAAAAGAAGAGAGAGAGGTGAAAAATACTTAGGTCGGGAGAAAAAAGACGGTTCTTGGAATTATACGAAGCCAAAAGAAGAACGAGCAATGAAATCAAGGTGTTCCTGCAAGATATCAAAATATAGTACATTGAAATGTGAAACTATTGATGAAAGTACCAGAAAGCAACTTTTCGCTAGATTTTGGAATCTTACTTGGGGAGAAAAAAAAACGCTAGTCAATGATTGGATAACTACAAAGCTAGCAGCAAGACCTCGTAATCGGAAAAATACTGACTCGACAAAAAGAGCAAATTCGTTTGTGTATCACCTCAAATTAAATGAAGAAAGTGTAAAAGTATGCCGTAAAATGTTTTTAAATACTTTGGGGATAGGGAGATGGACAATACTTCATTGGAAGACTTTAGCAAATAATCCTTCTAGAACTCCCAATACTTACAGAGACAAGACAAAGCAGAAACCGAACACCGAAGAAAAGAAAGCATTGTTGGAATTTTTGGAGTCCCTCCCTGTAATGGAATCCCATTATTGTAGGTCAAAATCTCAAAAATTGTATCTTTTACCAGAATGGAAATCTAAAGAAGCTATTTACAATTTTTATGTTAATGATTGGTGCAAACAGCGAAATTCGAAGTCTTTATCAATTTGCACATTTTCAAACTTGTTTGAAGAAAAGAGATACGCATTGTTTAGGCCCAAGAAAGATGAGTGCGAAAAATGTGCTTGCCATAATGTAGGAACAGTTTCAGACGCAGAACATCGGCAACATATAGAAAAAAAAGAACACGCTAGAGAAGAAAAAGAACGGGACAAAAATATTAAAAAATATATATTTACATTGGATTTACAGGCAGTGCTTATGGCACCAAAATCAAACGTGAGCACTTTATACTATAAGACGAAACTTCAAGTTCACAACCTGTGTTTCTTGAATATTAAAAATAAGGACGGATTCTGCTTCATATGGAATGAGGCAGAAGGTGGTTTGAATGCTGAGGAATTTGCTTCCATTTGGGTAGATTTTTTGGAAAATACAGTAATACCAGTGATTAATACCGACGAAAACAATGACAGTAAAACTATAATTATATACAGTGATGGTTGTACGTATCAAAATAGAAATTGTGTACTATCCAATGCATTGTTAAATGTTGTTTTGAGGCATAAAGATATTACTATAGAACAAAAATTTTTGGAGGTTGGGCATACTCAAATGGAAGCAGACTCCATGCATTCCACAATAGAGCGTTATGTAAAAGATAGGGTAGTGAATGTACCTGCCGAATACATATCCATCGCAAGACATGCGCGCAGATGTCCGGCGCCATACGAAGTAAAGTATCTAAATCATTGCTACTTTAAAAAAATTGATAAGGTTCAGTTCTATAAGAGCATTCGTCCCGGAAGATCTAAAGAGGATCCTAAGGTTACAGATATTAGGGCATTACGCTATGAACCAAGTGGACAAGTATCATATAAAATTTCCTTTAAGGACGAATGGACCTCTTTACCTCAAAGAAAATCTTCACAGGTTAAATCTTGTACAACTGATGAGTTAACTCAACTGCATGAAACAAGGCGAAAAATAACTGCACGCAAATATGAGGACTTGCAACAGATTAAAAGGACATTACCTTCAGACTACCACAATTTTTTTGATGATTTACCTCGAGAGTAGCGTCATCTTAAATGATTTTAAGCAAATGGTTTAAAATCATTTAAGATACAAGATGTTAAAATTACTTTCAATTACCTCTTTTATGTTCTTGTTGATTATTCTGTTTTCTAAAGCTAACATAAGAATGTAATTGTGCAGTTAGGTATCCATAATTTTATAGAATTTATCTAGTGCCTTTGTCATTTTGTGATAAATAGATAATAAAAGATCTCTTAGCATTGTGATAACTTGATTGATTTTGTTCAGTTTATTATTTTAGGGAATGGTAAATTTTATATTTTTATATTTTATGATTTTATATTTTTGTCTGATGAATACCTACTAGAAATGTTAAAGTAAGAAATTATAATTTAGAATACATAAAATAAAAAGAGTTATAAGCACTTTCTACTTTGTTTTATTTAAACTAAACTAATTTAAAACATTCAAAGTGGCAATACCTAAACTGCAAAACTCATACTGAGCTATAAAAAAAAAACAGACAAATCCATGAAAGTACATATTACTCTAAAACTAAAGCATATTTTTCACTTTGTATACATTCAAAAAATCAAATAAATTTATTTTCATCTACCTTATAAAAAAAAAACAAAAATGATAATTTCTCAAAATTATTAAGTTTTTTTATCGTCCTGTAAAGTTTGATAAAATGGACTTAGCAGGTTAACATTTTAGGCCGACGAAATATCACTGTTTACCGTTCCGCTAAAAGTAATTTTAGCATCCCGCTATGATTTACATATCTAATTACCCATACAAAATTACAGAATAAATTAATGACATCATAACGACAACTTAACAAACTTTCGAACAAGCGAGTGATAAATGAATTATTAATTTTCTCTGCTTTCCCACACCGCACTTTAAAACCAGAAAATTACTGAGTTTATAGACTTATCCAATCTCAAAGATAATATTGCGTGTTTTAATATGAATGAAGTTTACATGACGAAACGAGTATTCGCCCGACCGGGAAAGGTTTTGAGTGACGGAAATTCAGTTTCCTTGTAAGATGGCTTGTATTTCCTTAAGTGAAAAGTTTGTTAATGACCTTATGCGCGAAATTGAGGTATATACGTGGTTTTGTCTTTTTAAAAGCATAAAACGAACATTCCCAGCTGGACGTTTTATAAACGTGTTTGGGGAGCGCGTGCTCTGTTTTGGCAGAAAGTGTCGTTTCATTATATTATATTTAATGCAAATATTTACACAAGCAGGTTAAGGTATCTTGAATATAAATCTGTACAAAAATTAAAGAAAAGAATATATAATGAAGAAAATAGCAAATGTAGAATATAAACAATATAAAAGAAATAATTACAACTATTTACATTTAAAATGATCTGCGTGCTCGATGAAATATTGAAAAATATCTAACTTGAATTTTCGTTTCTTTCTAGGAATCTGTAAATTGCAAAATTGATTACATGTGTGCCGTGTGCTGAGGTATATGCCTATTCCTTGGAGTAATTTTTTGCTGACTTAAGACAAATTGGATAAAGATATTTTAAATTGGCTATTTAAATCGAAATGCCTTATCATAATGCAAGAAGCATTCGTGTTGCGAAACCTCAGGAGTAACTAGCTTTCCGCTATTAGTTTATTTACTACCTACACGAAACATGTTCTCTTAAGATACATTAAATTGATGTACAATTAAATATTTTGTACTAGATTTGTATATGACCATTGTATTTTGAGTATCTTTTTTAGTAAATGGGAATATAAATTTCACACAAATAACAAACGTAACCACGCTAATGTAAATATGTACACACACAAACAGACAGACACACACACACACACACACATATATATATATATATATATATATATATATATACATACATACATATCTATATATATATATATATATATATATATTTATATATATATATGTGTACATATATAGTTCTACCGTAGATTTAATTTCTAACTTCAGTCCCCCACCGGAGCCCCAAATAACTATTATCAAATTAAAAGTTAAATTCAATCTCTCAGCCAATTATCATCTTATAATATAATCTTCATTTCAATTATTTTGATAATCACAAATTCTTCCTAATAATATTTGCAATGGGCGTCTTTTCGTTCAACCGATACTTTACGTGGCTTCCCCAAATCATGCTTAAGCCGATATGAAATACATTTATCCGCTTAAACATTCACACGACAAGGACTCCCTTCGCGTGATTTACTGTGGGCGCTTCGTGAATTAATTGCTTGTGTACTTATTTACTAGGAAGTTCGCCATTCGTTGTGTAAGCTCAGTCCCTTTAAGTATTGAAAGAGCTTCCCATTGTGTACGTAGAAGTAAAGTGAATTCAGGCTCAACATTAAGTATAGGAAAATTTTAATTTTGAAATTTCTAGATATAACCGATATTAAGGTTTCCGATTTCACTGTCATAATTATCATAATGTAAAGAAATTTAAATATAATGGGTTCCCGTAATATGTACGTTTTAAAGTGTACATAAAAATAATTAAAAAAGGAGAGAAGACAAATGGTCAATTTAATATACGACAAACTTTTTTTATTACTCAGCTGCCATTTCTTAGTAGAGTTTTTATGTTTAATACAGTGTTATTTTATTACTATATTATCTTTCAGTCTATCAATGTTTGTGTTATAAACTTTCAGATATGTAAAATATTTATCCAAAATATTTTCGAACATTGAAAAATATATAATGAGGTGTTATTAAATTGGTGTTTGAGCTAAGAGTACCATTTATTTTTCAGTATATCTAACAATTATCGCGTTTAAGAAATATATATTTATGATAATAAATTGTTATTCAATATTAATTACTTATTAAATTAATTAGGTGCTAGTGAGATAAGAGTGGCTGGCAGACTGATTGCTTTCGTGTCACCTTTATTTTATTGATACATTTCATACATTACTCTGCTCACTTGCAAAAGTGTCTATCCGTAATTTATTGCTTATTTACGCCATATATTCATATTCCTTGCATAAAGTATATTTAATGTTAACGTATCCATATTTAATATTCCTTCACCATACCTGTTATAAGTTGCATACGGCAATACTTTTCGCATAATGGCTAGTATAGTTTCAACCTGAGCTCAATAAAATGCCATGTCGTTACGAGAATATTTAAAATAAATTCTAATACTGGGATAGAATGTCAAAGAAGCTACTACTTTACGATTGATTTCTAAAACCCAACAATTTTATTCCATTAAATTCAATTTATCAAGAAAAAGACTTTTAATTTTTAAAAGTTAATCTATATGTAGGAAGCGTCATTACTACTGTAGTAGTGAAAATACTACTGGCGCCATTTGTAGGGGAACTAAAAAACGTAATCCAATATCACCGACATTATCCACTTCTTTATTGAAAAGGAAGGTATTAAAATAATTTAGAAATTATGAGTTACCTCAGATTCACACATAACGTGTCAATATTCACATAGGACCACAAGGAACTTGAACAAAATTCCAAGTTCCCTGAAAAGAGAACCAATTCATTCATAATGCAAGTAAAAGTATACTCGATCTGAAAAGTTTATTTTTACTTGCATTTATGGATGAATTTTACCTATTTATTTAACTTAGTCTCACGAAAAAAAAAACCAACAACCCAAATAACGATGTTAATGGGCATATCATTGATAAGAAAAATTTAACACGAATTAATTCGAACGAAGACAATATTAACTGACATCTTCCAATATTCTACAAAATTTAAATTAAAATAAGATAATGATGTCGCCGAATAGATAATTGAAACCATAACATGGCCAGGATTAGCTGAAACAGCAGCGTGGGCAGAACGCATGGATGTTTTACAGACGACTTAGTCAACACTGCTCTGACATCGTCAAGGACAGAAGAAAATGAATGAAACTTAAGGAGGCCTATAATAAACAAGGAACCTTAATTTAATCAATTTTAATACAAGAACACTAAACTCTAATTATAGCATCCACACTAATCTACAGTTAGTGCATATAATAATAATACATGAAAAACATGTTTATAATTCAAATAAAGAATAGAGGTTTATTATTGTAACATTATAATTTCATGCTAGTCAGTGTACCAGTGTAGTAAAGGTCTTAAGTTATATTACTTCATTAAAATGATGCATTCAATCTCATTCCTGAAAAATAAGACATCCTTAAGTGAAATTTGACTTTAAGTCTATCTAGTCTTATGCAGCGTACGTCGGACAATACAATTTGCCACACACCATATGAATCCATAATAGAAGGGAATAGTTTTCGAGATCCATATCATTACCATCGTTTTCTTAATGTCATCAACGTCTAGTGGGAAAGTCGGACCTGCAATAATTTTCACATAATTTCGAATGGGTTGTCAGGTTACTCCGCGACAGTTGCTTTTATCGCCCATTTGATTTTTGATGCTATGCGTGTGAGTGTATAAGCGGAATGATTATCAACAAATCGAGTGGAGAATGCGATTATCCTTAGCGATGGGTTTTGTGCATATTAGGTTTGTATACATCAATCCAATGTATTGAGGGTGAATTTTTGTCAATGTTAAGTGCTGTCGCATAGGAGAAGAATCGAAAGAGTCACTCGATAGATACATAGTGACACCATGGTAGGTACAATATTTTCACAGTATTCTACTTCATATATTAACAATCAAAATTCTCTCTATACATTAACCCAATATCCTCAAAACCCATCGCTAAGGATAATTGCTTTCTCCACTCGATTTGTCCGCTCGTACACTGACACGCATAGCATAAATTGCTTACATTTTTTATTTCCTGAAAAATTAGAATGTTTTTTTTAAATTAGAATGGTTCGTAGCTGTGCTTTTATTAAAATTAAGTTAGTGACACATTTCGATAGAGCCACAAAAAAGCTAAAACTTGAAAAGTTGAATAATTGTTCATAGCGATATTGTCGTCATTATTGCTATTGTCGTTCTTTTATTAGGCGGTAGCCAACATTTCATTTTAATTCTTACCTTTCTTTGTTTTGAAAAAAAAATCCTTGATGGTTGCTATTGGATATAATTATATTTTTGTCTAGTGAAATATTGGAATGTTTCCTCTGTGTTTATTTTCAATTAATTTGGGTTCATAGATTTGTTTTTTTACTGAAATTAAACGAGTGAAATATTTTCATACAGCAACAATAAAAATTAATATTGGCAAAAAGTTAATTGAATGTTTAATTTATTATTGTCGCTCTTTTATCTCGTTGTAGTCAACATTTTGATTTCAATACTTTTTATTTCGTAGTTTTTGGTTTAATTGTGAATTCAAATATAGAGTATTTCTCCATAATAATTTTCTTAAAGTATAACTTCGTATTTTACTTTGAAAATCGTAATAATGGATGTTATAATTTTCAGAGTAGAAAACTATCGAATTTCATACTTCATACGATATGTTATATATATATATATATATATATATATATATGGGTGTATATATATGTGTGTATGTATGTGTAATTTCTAAACGAAGCACCATTACGTCTGGCCCCCTTAGTGCTTTGCTTAGTGTTCAGTTATTTTCATGACTTTTTTACCTCCTACTCAATTTTGACAATTATAACATTTCAAGTATATGCAGAATTCCAATCAAGAGTATATTGCAGTTCTTCCTAGAAATGGCTAGGTTTCCTGGCACTTCTTGGACTAACTTGTCTGCTTTACGGAGCAAAGATACTATCAGAACACAAAGGTAAACATGGAGTAATTGATAATAAATATGTTTTGGTTTGCTTCTCTACTATTAAAAACTTGAGTAGAACAGCAATCTTGGCTAGATTAAATATTTGAGTAACTATCTTCTTGAACAAGTACATAATTTAATGATTAGGTAATTTAATTGTCGCGTTAATGAAGTCATTAAACGGAAAAAATAATCAAGTGGAAATAATACAAATTTTGCTGTGCCAACCGGTTTTATAGGGAATGGAAACAACCAAAATTAGGAAATTTTCACGCAATTATAATCTCATTAATTTGTTTTATTTTTAAATTTTGCAAGAAGTTAAATAAACCATTAAATGAAACTACGTGATGTAGTATTATTTCTACTTTCTTTAAGTTCTTTACCACGACCTAGGTTTCGTTGTATTGCAACATCTTCAAATGGGCTATTAGCAAAGATTGGATTAAATACAAGAAAAAAAACCAACGAAACCCAGGTCGGAACGAAAAAATAAAATACAACGAAACCTAGATCGTGGTAGAGAACTTAAAGAAAGTAGAAATAATACTACATCACGTAGTTTCTTTTAATGGTGAATAATGAATTTCTACAATATTAACGCCAATTATATTGAATAATTTAAATAAAGTTATAAGAAAGTAAGTTAAACAAACAACATCAAATAACATTTTGAAAAATTTATTTCATTACCACACCTATCTTTAATTGTTTTAACTAAGTATCCCGAAAGGTAATTTGGATAAATACTAGGCTTTATTTTTAATTGAAAACATAGTAAAAGAGAAAAAAAACAAAATAAAGAACCGGAAGCTTATTGGGTTGGAAATTTATGATTTAAGGAAAAGACCAGGTATACAGAACAATCTGAAAAGCGAATTAAGCAAGGGAAATATCAGAATAGTTATACATATTTTTTGCTTATGACTGTTTCCACACATATTGTATATACGTAATGGTATAAACATAAATTAAGCGAATTGCATTATTTATACATTTGCATTTAACATACATTATCAAACTGATTATACCTAAATATAAAACATGTGATATGAAAACGTCTATAAATACAAGAGCACGATTTAGGAGAAAAAAAAACTTAGTTTCTTTACAATATTTATATGTCAATATTTATCTTTTAGTGAAAATGTAGGTGAACTATGTGTTTGCTTGAAATAACATGTTATATCACTCAGTATTTTGCTAAATAAACAATGCTAGAGGATGGACTTTTTTCCATTGTTACTGATAGTGGAGGTAAATAAAATCAAATTTGCATTTACTTATGTACATATATCGTCCCAATTCCAATTGTGTATACATACGCCCTCAATTCACACGGTATACGTTAAATAAAAATATATTCTCGCTAAAAACGGCACAATATTTTTATATTCTTTAGTTAGAAAACTCGAGTGGGCGGACACAGCGACGCTACCTGAAAAGCGGAAATCTCGACAATGTCAATTATTCATAAAAATGGATAAGAAAATTTTATTTAATTTGAAAAGAATTTTTTTTTTCTTTTTATATTTTATAAATCGAGTCAATTCATAAAATAAAATGACCGAGGAATAATTTTTATATTCCTAATTTTGTGTACATTTCCTTTTAAAATACCGACAATAGTCTTGTCTTTAAAATTTTAAAAGAAATTTGCTGATACGACAATATAAAATGAAAGAATTCTTGGATACTTAATCATAATTATTTTAGTATTTATTTAGTAATTATTTTAGTATTTGTTCTTCATCTATACAATTTAACTAATTTATTTCCTCATTTATTTAGGCAATGTGGTGTTACATTCTATCCAAATACTCAGGCAGTCGAGTAGATCTGGATTGTAGCTCATATAAGTATTTTTACTTTGAGGATATTTGTTGCTTGGAAATACATTTTTAATCGATTTTCCTAACAAATCATTCGATATTACATATCAACTTGGATCGCCTGGCTTGCGTAAACTTACATAAAGGAATGTAATAACTTCTTCACCTCACTTTTAGTATTCATAATTAGATTTAGTTTGGATTCTAATCAATGTTTTGATTTATAAAAGAATCTCATTATAATAGTTAATAAGAAAAAGTGTTGTATGCTCGAAATAGGCAATTAAAAATACGCAAGTAGCATACACACACACACATAAACATGCCTATTTCGAGCATACAACACTTTTTCTTATAAACTATTATAATGAGATTCTTTTATAAATCAAAACATAGATTAGAATCCAAACTCAATCTAATTATGCATACGAAGTATAGAAAAGAGGGAACCTTACTTTGTACGAACTCTGTAATGGACTCATTCGGTTTTGTTTCTTCAATGTTTTCGACAAGTAATGTAGCAAACTACTTCCAATAACTCTAGAATAAGACTTATAAACTGTATGCTTGGTTTCGGTTATGGTAATTTAAAAACCCGTAAATCTTGAAATGAAAGTAAAGATTAATATAACAACAAATGTGTACCCCTTATATTAAGAGCGTTTAAACGTATACCTTAAGGGCCACGGTTCAGTCGCATCAAGTTACCACAATTGCATTTTATTCTTGCTTTATATGATTACATATTAATAACATACGATCAATCTAAATTATGTCTCAAATTTACATCACGTCTCTTTACATAAAGAGTATATCCCTTATCATTAAAACGTTTAATCGTGTACATTAAGGGCCTCGGTTCAGTTGCATCAGGTTACCGCAATTGCATCTTATTCTCGTTGGTGTTAACTTGCTATCCTAAAATGCATGTATTTGTATGCCACCGTGCTTTTTTCTACAAAAGTCCCACAATATTATAATGGGCAGTGCTTTACTTTGCAGTTACTTGTAAGTACTGTAAGGCATGATGATTCAAGATCAAGATGGTTCAGTTTGTTGGAGAGAGATTTATTGCTTTGTAGGGAATCATGGAATAAATGGAATTAATTTAATCAATATTTTGTATCTGTATTTAACAAGGTGAGATGATTTTTATTGCTGTATATTTGTAAATTTGTACGTGAATCAAATATGCTGAATTAAAATTATTGTAAAACTTTATAGAGTAACCTCCTCTACGTTTTCAAGAGCTGCATATTTCTTTACAATGTCATGTTACTTGTTGAGATTGTGAATAAGTTATTATGGCAGTGGCATACACCTCTCGTGGCTTGCCTTTAATTACTGATAACGTAAAACAATGTACACAAAAAATGGAATCATGCTCCCATGAAAAATTATTTTATTCTACTTATGCTCATATTTTATGAAAGAAATTCTGTATAAGAGCAAATGGATAACAAATTAAACAGTATTTTCATAAAATAATGACTTAATTGTTCATGAAACTTAAATAAAGTTTGTAAATTTAGTTACTTAGTTCAAGAGCAATGCTTTGTTACGGTTTTTCTAAATATCTTACAATAATTGTATATATATATTTTTTATATGCTATACATGTTAATCTACAAAAGTGTTTTGGTTTAGCAGATGTCCTACAGCCGAACAAAAGATTTTGACTAATGAAATTACCTAATGATAATTGTGTCAATATTTTATTTTATGAGGTAAATTCATGTTCCTATTACAGTATTACATTCATATAAATTCCATTAACATTTATGTGGACGGTATTTTACGATAGAAACCTCTGATAGGAATTTTTTAATCGAAAGTATTTTGTAGCTTTTTTTTAAACGTTATATAGAAAGTTATATAACAGCATATTATTAATTATCAGATACTGGAAAACCAAGCCAATAAGAGATTATACACTGAAAATAAGATTGAAATAAAAAGAAAAATTTTGAGGACATTTCTGGCTCACAAACTTGGCCTAAACTTATATTTTGATTTCTTCGCAATTCTATGATTGTTGTGTTCAAGTTAGACTCTTTGCCAACTTTAGAGCGACTAGGCACTTTAACATTATTTTTGGTTCTACTATTCAGAATTTCTAGACGTCCCAATTTCTCAATAATTACTGTTTGTAATAAAATTTAGCGTGGTCTTATTCGTATGGTAATCAACGTTTTCTAATTAAAGCAATTTCTTCTTTCAAGGTATGATCTGATACGTCAAGAAATCGTTTTTTTTTTCAATTAAAATAATATAACGAAAGACTTTATTAAGATTTAGAGAGCAAAAAAGTACAAAAAGAGTGTAGTTTGAGACTCACTTGCCGTTACAAATTAATAGAAATGTATTAGAATCAGATGTTAAATTTGCTTTTATATACACAATATATGTAAGAGAAGGAACTTAAAACATTATACCTACTCGTAGTTATACTCGTATATTATTAACAATATACCAGTATAACTACGAGTAGGTGTAGTATACGTCGTCGCCGTGGTATCTTGTGTCGATCACAACATATTGTATGTGGCCTTTGATGGCGCGGCACACCGCGGCGACCTGGGTTCGATTCCAGGCCGCTCGTCGAGTGGGATTGGATTAGTGTTCTGGTTGACTGTAAAACATTGCTCTCGTAGCAATAAGTCCGCCTTATATATCAATTAGGCGTAATAATATAGATAAATAAATAAATATATTGTTAATCCCATTTTTTATGTACTGGTATGACTATCAGTGTGCATAAATCTAGAAAAACATTTATACAAATAAATTGAAATCATTTTGTATTCCCAACAGTTTTTAATCGGAAGTATTTTATAGATTTTTTTTAATCGTTATGTAGATAGTTAAGTTATAGTTGTTGTATAACAGTGAACAGTCGTCTTGTTGACAAAATTCCGCAACACTAACCCCACATGCGAATCTTGCGGAAATTAAAAGGAAATGACGAATTGAAATGAATATGAGGACGCTTACAGATATCGATTAAAAAAAAATTTAATTGGTTTCAAGAAGAAAACTATTTCCTATTTTCAAATAATTCTGAGGGTCATTTAATATATAGAATTCTATTCATGTCAAGATTAGATTTTGACTTTGCGTTAGGAATTCATCATCAGTTTTATTCGTTGTTTATTATTAATTTAAAAGTCTTATGGAAATTATGATCTTATAATACAAATAGAGAATAAGTAGAAAAATATGTACATAAGAAAAAAAAAAGATTAAATAATTCGAAAAACATTTTATTTTTATATAAAATAAATTTGGACACTCAGGTTTTTTTGCCTTTTCCATATAGGAAAAGAATGGCAGTATACTTTAAAAGTAACGTAAAAGTGCTGCTTAGTATTGTAAAAGAATAACTTCATAAAATGCATATCTCTCTGTACTTTCCTTTTCCTAACGGAGTAATTTTTTTAACGTAAAAGATCTATCGTGAGAAAAAAGGTATATATCCATCTTAATGACAAAGAAATCCATAAAAATTGGTTGATGTATGAAAATAAGACAAGAAACGAGATACGGGAAGAACTCACATTATGAGGATTCCTTACACATTTAGGCTCTGATAAAGATTTAAGAGTACAAATTTAAGAGTACATAGCCCTTGTGATTAAACTGTTACAAATATTATTTTTTTCATAATATGTTCCCTACCATGACTTCCACGAGATGAAAACAAATTACTTATAAATATGTGTAATTCTACATAGAATCAAAAGTCACGTATTTTTTTAGTTTCCCTTTACTTGTGCTGTAAAACCTTCCATTGCGTAGACTTTAAAGATTGTAGGTCGACCGAAAGTACCCTGTAGGCTGTGATGATCATTAATTAAGATTATTGTGTGAATAAAAGAATATCGTTTAAAGGGCGATATTATTTTCTTGTATGAACCAAAAAACATAATTTTTATACTGCAATGTAAGGGCCTCAATATTAATTTCAACTTGATATCTCAAAACATTTCCGCGAAAAATGGCTTTGACAGACGGACAAGCAAGTGATAAGGGTTCCGTTTTTTTCACTTTGGGAGACGGAACCCTAAAAATAAACAAACGTAAACGTTGTTTATTTTTAGGGATTCTAATTTACAACGTTACATTATAAATATATATTAGATATATATTTTAGAATGCTTGGGATTGGGAAGGTTTCGAAAATCTTCTCTATATTCTCGTTTCGTTTTTAGAGACACTTTTGAAAATAATGAATGTAGAGCTTGCACAGGAATTTTAAAATTACAATCTACATGAAAAAATTATTAAGTAAATAGTGCAATATATAAACTACTCACAAAAATTAATAAGTGACCTATCATTTGGTCGTTTTAAATAATCTTAAAAAAATGTTTCAGTTAATATAAGAAATACATCATTTGATAGCAGAATTTTCTTAATATTTAATATTGTTACCGAATCACAAGTTTTAATTCCCGTTTTATTACTGATTTTACATTCATATGTAACGCAATAATTTACGGCCAAGCAAAAAAGGTATGTTTTATTTTGACTGAAAAAGTTAAATATATCCCAACTTATTCTGAGAAATGGGTGAGAGCTCAGATTTTTTGCGGTATCTTAGCTTTATCACACTTACGATAATGCATAAAACAAATAATTAATTATCGCAGTAATTTCAAAATATTGAAAATATTTTATCTAGCGTTCCTTTATTTTCAAATTGACCATATTCTGTTTTACTATCTAGTTTTAATATTTTATTCAGATAAAAAATATCTGAAGAATGCAACAAAAGGCGCAAAACATCCATTTCAAAACCATTTTTTGCCAAATTATGGCTGTTTAAATAACCTACTTGTAAAGCGCTCGTATGCGCATAAATACATATACATAGGAAAGCATAAAGAAGGTGTGACTAGCATCAAAATAAATTGAATCCAAGTTTCTTTGTTATAATTATTTCAAATCAAACCTGTTTGTTTGCGTTGAAAATTAAAATCAAACTGTAATATATTTGTAGCAGATTAAGGTTAATCAATCTTAAGTATTTATCAGTAAATTCTTTCATACTCTAAGTTTAATGTCCACAAATTAACAACATTTAAATAATATTGATATACCTTTCATTGAAAATTCTATTTAGATTAGAAAATACTCCTTATATCGTAAAAAAATCCCCCACCACTATATTACGTTTCCTTTCGCCATACCCTTTGGAAAAGTATTATCCAATAAATTGATCTTTACGAAACGGTAAATGCTCTTAATTCTTACTTTGTTTTTTTGAGTAAAAAGTGGAATAAATAGCAGTTTATTTCATTCAGGTACGCCATATTTCCACGGAAATAGTGACGGGGTGTTCTTTTCCAATCTAGCCGAAAAGTTTTTCAATTCCGGCCACGTTAATAGCTTTGTATTTCTCCTTCCGGTGCTTTGTATTTCAAAAATGTAAGTTGAAAAAAATTGTTATTACATTACATGCTGAACAATTTCTAACCTAATTTACTGAAGACGTATGAGGCTTCAAAAAGGATAAATATTTTTCAAGTGGACTAATTCACATAGTTAAACAAGCATCGTAAAGAAAAATGAAATATATGCACCGAGTATGAAAATAACAGTATAATATTTAATATTGACTCTGTTACTTCTATGCTGTTTTTTAGTAATTACTTCTCCAAAGTATTTGGTTAAATTGTTTCAAGCAATTACATTTTTATTTCGAAAATAGTGTCTTAAGTCTTTATATTTTTTAATTCTTAATTCCTCATTTCAGGAATACGTTTGCTTGAATAATAGATTCAAGAATCTGATTTTAAAATCAATCAATGATATTTGATGAAAACAATTCTACCCGTTAAAATTAAATCAATTTGGAACCAACGTAGCACCAACCTAAATTTTATTTATTAAATGTATCTTTCAAATTTCTTCCATGGAGTCAGCAGAATTCTTTCACAGTAAAGCCATCCCATGCCAATAATGTTATGTTGATTACATAGAACAACGTCGGGAAATCACTAGCAAGGTTATAAAGGAACGGTCACTTTGGAAGGTAGGTGACAACAAATTTATACGTGAATGGAAGCAAGGCATGAATGAATAAAATATATCGATTCTTTGTAGGTAACAGTAAGGGGACGAGAATTTCAATAGCCACAGTATCTTAATGACTGACCCTATTTTGGAAGAACGCCGTTGGAAAAAAGTGTTGTATTATCAGAAAGTTTATGTTTATGAGGTTTAGTTTATCGTTTATGGTTTTGATGGATGTGGATATTAAAGTGCACTCAATTAATCACTGAAAAGCACTCGATTAATCACAAACCATAGGTTAAAACGATACTCTTACCAGTATATGATTTGAATGCTTTCTATATGGTGATGTTTCTCAAGAGGATTTTAAAATAATATAATAGACTATTAGGTATTTTAAAACTAAGGGTTTGGTTGAAATGTGTGCTTAAACATTGGGAAAAGTTCATAAAAAAATTGAAACGCTGGATTATACGATAAACGAAATTTTACCTTCCGTTTCTCTTGCCCACAGTTATAAGATGAGATATTTTTGGATTTTCTCTAATAAATATTTACACAAACATTTTAACAATACACTGTAAGTCTTCTGGGTTGCATTTAATTTAATATAATAGTTTTAGTAAAGTACATTGATTGAAAATTTGCAAGGAAGAAGGCTAGACAATTTGTTAGAGCTTGGTGTTTAAGAAAATTGAGGGCAATTTTTAAAAATTTCTCAGGTAAAATTAAGTTAACAGTCCATAGCGACTTAAAAAAAGTAGAAGCTCTGTGTAATATGTTTTCAAATTAGTATAATGTTAATTTACTTTTGAAATTAAAAGGGATACTTGGTCATATAAAGAAATAAAAGCCTTGTGAACTGTATTGTAATTATTATTAGTAAACGTCTCACTTAAAAAATATTTTTTGTTGACCATTTTAAATACTTCTCGGAAAACAGCCTGAAGCTAAAAATGTGCATGTAATATTAATATATTCTCTGTTAACCATTATGATGTTAAAATTAGTTTTAAATTAAAATAGTCAACAATAGAGATCAAAAACACAAAAAAATATCATGGAAAATGGTAGATAAAACTCATCGTAAAGAGAATGGATTTCTAGATAAAATTGTTATGCCATCCAGTCATTTCTCGTTATCAAAGGCAAAGTTTATAGTTTTTGAATATATATTTCTCGTACAAGCGTGAAGACCAATTTTTGTTTTCTCGTTTACGACGATAATTTCAATATTTTTTTAACTACAGTATACTAATTAGTATTGCTTTTAGTGTAGAATATTAAAAGTTTACTTACGAGTTACAATGTATGAAGATGAGAAGGTCATAGGTTTAATTGAGAGAAAGAAAGAATTTCCAGTTAAGAGTTTAAAATTCCATCTATATATAGATGTAATACGCAAACTAGTATCTATAATATATCGTCATTTCCCTTAAATACGAAATTTTTTGATTCATTCCTTTGAAAATATTACCTTCCTTTTTCAGCCAGTTTTCCCAAACAATTTCTTACAGAATGAAATAACCACATAAAAACAATGCATTAGTATAAATTCGTGTGTCAATTTTTTATTCAAATCGTCGTGGATTCCCCTTGCTCATTTTTAGTTAGGAGTCCAAATGAAAACTGTCAATCGTTACATTTTATTTCATGAAGATCCCACATTTTATTACATCTTCTGAGTCTAGGGATTAAATAAAAAGAAATTGCTTCTGTAAACCTTTTCTAAAAATGAAATATATGTATAGTTGGATCTGTAGACGGTTCACCTAAGGCTAGAATATAATAGTAGGAAAGCGGTAGTTGTAATATACGATGAGTAAAAATGCAAAAAAATACGTATAGAATATTATTTTTCTGTATGTTTATTTCAAATATGAACATATTTTATTCTTTGAATATTACTCCAACATTCTGATGAAAGACTACGTAAATAAAAGATGGTTTCCAAAGATTAATATGTATTAGTAATAAATTTAAATTCTATTTAAATAAGTTATTAAAATTATCTTACATAGAAAGCAACAAGTAATAATTTCCACACAAAAACTAGCGTAATCACAGCCCAAAATCGTAACGAATTTACAGAACTTAAGTAAAATAATGACACGTATTTCCTATTAATTGCACAAACAGTCAAACAATAATTATATGGCAAATTATCAAACTACTAATCTTACTAAAATATCTAGTTAATATATAGATATAAAAAAATTGTAACAGAGCGAATTCCGAATATTGAAAATATTAATTAAATACAAAATATGATATATGATTAAAATAGTGATTGATTTAGCATAAAAAATGATAACAGAGGTAAGAAAAACCTTGATTAGAACTATTGTCTGTCTTAGAACTATTGTCAATGTTTCATACAAAGTTCTAAGTTCACAAATCTTATGTTTAAAAGTCGAACTTCAAAGACCCTGTAAGCTAGAGAGAGTAATTTTAAAGATTTTGATTGCATTTTATTCAGTTTAGTCGGAGGTACCTTACGCGGGAATAAATAGAGTGAAATGAGACATGACACGCGAAAATGTAAAAGGTACTCTTGCTACTCTTGCTCAAAAAACAAACAAAATTCGATTGAAAGAAGATTAAATGGAAATAGCGACAAACGAAACAATGTAAAAATAAAGTTCAGTAGATTTAATTGGAAATATTTACAATGTGATAAAATTTTTAAAATTGATAAGAATGAAAGAATGGTTTAGGTTTACTTCATATCATAGGAACGAGTGCTTTACTTGGTTATGTGCTTATTTTATATCTATCAAACAATGTAAATTATTTTAATAACTTGAGGAAACAATTGCATAATAAATAATTATACAAAAATTATTCATCAAATGTCGGCGTCTTGAATCAAAAGAAAAAAATGTCATATCGTCTTGTTACCACTGCTATCGATTGTTAGTTTAAAATAATTTTTCTATTGTACAGTTCCACACGTAGAATAAGAAGGTTCTAATATCTCCTTTCCACATTTCCAAAACCCGTTGCTTTATTTATTTTACACAATTAAATAAAACTACGTGATGTAGTATTATTTTTACTTTCTTTAAGTTTCTTACTACGACCTAGGTTTCGTTGTATTACAACATCGAAAGTAGAAATAATAATACATCACATAGTTTCATTTAATTGTGAATAATAAATTTCTACATAATTAACGCCAAATATATTTAATATTCAATCATTTACTTTAATTTACAAACACTTTTAATATTTCTTATACTTTTATGAAAATAGTGTATTAGTGATATCAGTATATGAAAAATGGGTTTAACCTTTGAATTTTACTTATGTTTTGTAAATACCGTTAGTAATTAGTACAAGAATCGCCATTGTGGTAAAAACCCTCCTTTAAATGCTTCCACTGTTGGTCGCTCGCCGTCCTGCTCCACGTTCTTCCAACTACATCCATTACTGTCCTTCCACCTTCTGTATAATTCTCCTCACGTACGTTTTTTTATTTATAGTTTTTTATTAATTTAGACCCTCATTCGTCTGTAGTTCTTTGTCACATGTCCCACCCATTTACGTTTTAATTTTACTATAGCCTAATTCAATTTCTCGCCTTTATTTTCCTTCTTATGGTAATGTTTCTTATATGATTATGTCGTCTTAGATCGATATAACTCCTTATAATTTGTAGAGGGTTCTTTCGGTAAGTGGCGAGAGTTGTTATTAACCAAATATTAGTTAAAAACTATATTAAATGCACTTATATTTTTATTGTTTTTAGGTTTGTCGGTAATTTAGCTTTAAATCCTTCAGTGACCAGTATTTGGACCACATATTTTTCACTCTTCTGCCTATTTCTTTCTCCGTTCAAGTGTTCCATGACATATGAAGTCCAATAAGAATGAAGTCTCCCACATATTTGAAAATTGTAGACACAAGTGTTAAATTAATGTTTTTTCTTGCATTTTTTCTAATAACGCTGTTTTGATAGGTGAATAAAGTGACTATCTCAAATATTCGACTATCTCAATATAACTTCTGAGAGCTATACTACGTGGTTTGCAAACTTTAAATGAGACGGAAATATTTAGAGCCTTGTTAAACCAAGATTTTCTCAATCTAGTGTTCTGAATATTTGTTTCTACATAGCTTCAAAATAATTTTAGTAAGAGCGGGGTCCTTTGTTTTACCTCACACTCTACACGGATTAGTGGCCTTAGCTTTTCTTGATTGATTCTTGGTGTGCAGGTTTTGTGTATTTCTTTGAAAATATCTTCTATAATCAGTACGAGGGGCTTACACCAACAAAACCTTCATTACTGAGTTTTAGAAGATAAAATAAAATGTTTTTTAGTAACACGTGAAGCTAATATATGGAGGCTTATTGTATTCATTTTATTATTATTTCTGTATCACCATCTTCAGAGCATGCATGTCGTTAGTTATAAAAAAAAAATCTTGAATATTATTTTTTCGATTGACTGACTGATTTGTAGACTATGTAAGAAGTTTTGTCTCCAAAATAAGAGAAAACATTTTACGGAGTGGTTTAGATAAGATGGATTGGCTAGATTTAATAATATCCTTTGTTACTCAACCTGAACCGGGGTTCTTTGCAAGTCTTAATCCGAGGCTCACGTTATTAGTTACAGTCTCTCCCCGTGCTTAGCTATAAAGATTTTTGACAAATTTAGTCGCTGCTTACATCAGACCGTCTTTAATCGTAATGAACTTTTCTTGTTTGCCTTGTAAATGACTCATCCTTTGTTTATTATTATTTAGATATTTGTATGCCCTTTTCACTCCTCCGAATATTTGTATGAATTGTTGATTAGTTTCCATTCTGTATTTCTTAATATTATTTTTTTATTTTCCTATTTATTTTTCGATATGACTGGCTAAGTCTCCTCTTATTTGGTTTTCTTTCAAAGTTTTGCTTTTCAGTATGTGCTCTTTTCCTTCGAGTTCTTCAATTTCTTTTGTTATTATGGATTGTTTCAGACTATTTTTGATTTATTTTGTGTTTATGAACTACTCTGGAAAGTCTTTTGATGTCCGTGATGGTTTACAGATGTTGCTTGTTAGATTTACTAGTTCTTTTAGATTATGGATTAATAGAATATTGTTCACTGCTCATGTATTCTTTAATAATTTTTAAAATTAATATGTTAATTAGTATAAATAAAGAATAGAAAAATTAGAAACATGACTATTTTTATATGATATCATAGCATAAATAGTTCTAGAAATTATTAGCTCTCCGGTAAGTATGAGTTGCGGAATTATTTTTTTGGTGCATAGAAAAAAACCTTAGGTATGATTAAATATGAGTTGCAGAATTAAGTTTATTAACTTTGGCGAATTGTATATTTTTCGTTTAGTTTCATTTCTTAAATTGTAAGGATCGTTATATATTGATCAATATAATTCCTTATTTTAAGTAATGCAATCAATTTCTGAAACAATTTGGAAATTGTTTTTCACTTTAAAAACCACATTGCCTTACTTTTTCTATATTTGTAATAACAAAATACATTCATAATTTATAAGTGAAGGATTAAAAAAAATTTGAAATTAATTTTAAATACTGAAAGGGAAAATTGGAAAATAGGTGGAACAGAATCATTATGAAAGCAGATTTTCCTCAACTATTGAATAGGTTTTAATATTTGTACGTCATTATTAAACTTTTATGCCTGATCAAAAAATTTTACTAATTACAGAGAACTATAGTATTGCGAAAACAAAAGCAAAATTGGGTTTATGTAATATAAACAATATATTACGGTAAAAATTGTTTCCAAATATGAATAAAATAGCAATATTTGGCATAATTTCTCATGTTCAGAAACGATATTTTATCATAAAAGTTTTAAATAATACTCACATTTTTATTACTTTATACTTTTCAGTACATTCCTTATTCAATGAATATTTGTAGTTATTTCAAATTCATTTACGACTTTAATTTGTTTTCGTTTTGGTGCTCATAATACTGTATTTTACTCAGAAGGTCAAGAGTGGACAAGGAATTTATAAATCTCATGTTACTGTAATCAAAACAAACATTTGCGATTCTTAATGAAAATTAACACATTCATATTTGCCTACATATTTAAGTACATATGTTCATATATTTATATTTACACAGGGATATATCGATACATTATCTTTTCATGGCTTCACCGTATTCGGTTAAAAATACTCTATTAATCATATAAAGTAAATTTTCTGAATGGCACTATGGTTCGTTTTCCTATACAAGCAACATACTACTATACAAGCAGCTATTCAAAGCGAGAACATTTAATTAAACTTACGACTTTTGAAAATGCGTCTACTGTTAATTGACCAAAAAGTAATGAATATTAAAATTTGAAAGCGATTGTGAATATATTATTTGATACAATCGTTGTATTGGTTAACTAAAATAGTGTTCAGTTTTCCTTTTGCTTTATTTTTTTTGGAAATGTTTTCTTACCTACCTGCCTTTCCACTGATATATCAGTTGTTTATGCCTTGTTATTCTGTGTACCTGCATGTATATTCCTACTTCGTTTATATTGTTACTCTCTTGCTTACGTCATGATGAACATTAAAATTACATTACATTACATTATAATTAAACCCTTATGAGTTTACTGCTTAATACTGAGGAGATCCCGTACTCATCTCTTGGAACTATCATCCAACTCTGGCCACCACTTTTGATTAAATATAATTAAACGAGCCCAGATCTGATGAACCTATCTTTCGCAATGGTAAATGGCCGTTTTGTTTGATTCCTGTCATTAAAATATGAAAAATGTGAAATATATATGAAAAGTCAAACGAAATACGAAATACGAAATATGAAAAGTCAAACTAGCGCAAATATAATGAATCTACTCCTCGCTATTGAGAAGTTCATATCACCATTTGCCGTTCCATCTTAACGTCTTATTTATTATCTATTACCAATAAACTCGTCAAGACAATATAAATGGGCCCAAACTTGATTAATCTACTTCTCATTTAAGGAGTTCTATCACAACCTTCCATCAACATCTAGATTATAACGTTCACTTTGTTTTTTCAAAAATTTAAGAATTATTTTTTACTGAACTATTTCTTCATGAATCTGAAAAAAAAGATAAAAGGTCAAAAAGAATATTTTTCGCCCTTTGCCTGGGGTACGCGGTTGGAAATAAAAAATATCAGAATTTACAAATGATGCCTAAAGTAAACGTTTCATAAAAAAACTTTATCTTGTATTACTTATTCTCCAAAACTACCGCGTGGTTTACTGTCTCCTGTAAATAAACGGAAATGCTGGGAACAAGCTATTATTAACTAATCAATTGAAATTTATAGGGTATTTGCCAATTACTGAACTTTGAAGAAAATAATACTGATAAAAGAAATTGTTAAAACTGATCACAAAACCGAATAATTAATTCCGTATTTAGGTACTAAACGTTTCACATTCTCACAAAAAAATTACATACGGATTTGAGAAGTTTGAATTTGTCAAGATTCCCCTGGTTCGAAGAAAAGGATTATATCATTTTTATGTAACTTTGATCTAATTCGGCTGCCACTTATGCGTCAATAATTTTCACCAAATACACCATAAAAAAATTCGATTGTTATAATCCGGATAAAGATAGAGAGAGAGAGAGAGAGAGAGACGTATAATAGAAAAATTAACTTTGGGCTAATTTTACCAATATTTATGGTAAAATTTATGTAATTTCGTATTATTTCCGTAGCCATTTTACATACCATTTGAGTCATAAAATACCGCATTCATACATTTTCATAAAATTTCCTTATTTAAATGCTTTTATTCATGCGAGCATATTCAAATGCTTTTATACATATTATTTAAATGCTTTTATTTATGCAAGTGTGCCAATTGTGTATGGTTTCTAAACTATATTTGCAAGTAAAAAGAAATTCCTTTCATCTATTCATAAAAATGTGCATATAAAATTCTTTATGCCATGATATAAGTAAAGATTTTTTTTAAAAAATGTTTTTTCATCGAAAAGAATCATTGCTGGCTTAATTCTATTTTTATACACTTTAATATAAGGACCACGAGTAAAAAATCTGCATACAATAATAAAGAATCAACTGCGCCTACATCGAACTAACGACGTGAAAGTTAAGTTTAAGTTCATTTAACTAGGAAAAGTTTTAATAACGTTTTCATTCAACATAACTTCTCTTAAAGAATACTGGAGCGAATTTTCTTATCATCTTTACTTATTCAATAATTACTTGCTGCCAGTACTTAAATTTTTATTATAATTTTATTTCAAATTAACCACTTAAATAAATAAAAATAATCACACATTCTTTATTATCCATATTTAAATTAAATGATTGGTTAATATCGTAATTGATTTTTGCGCAAATTTAATTTAAAATCAGTTTGATTGTTTTTATTCTTCTCTTACTATAATCGTCAGACCAAAAATTATAGCTAATGATTGATATTATCAAACCCGGACCCTAAATTAAAAATACACTAATGTAACATTTAGTAACAGTAACTATAACATTTAGTAACATAAATAATATAACATTTAGTAACAATAACGGTGTTTCAATAATACGTAGGTAACAGTAAAAAAAATTAATTTTACAAAAAACGAAAAAACGTAAATAGTTTAACAAACTTAAACTAACAGGTTACTCATAATACACAAATTTATTGAGGGTATCCGATAAGAAATTTAATTTTAACTTAAATATTTATGTGTGGAATTATAATAAACTGTATTTCTTTAATAATATAATTTAGCTTTTCAAAAGATATTTTATAATTTACTAAAATGTACTAAACGATACGTGTAGTTAAATAGAGTACCTCATTTAAAAGATTACAACATAACATTAGACGCTTACATATTATTTAAAAACAATGACTTGCATTAAATGTTAGGAAGCAGATAAAACCACGGGAAAGGGTTAGTGGGCAAGCTATTTTGTTATTTCTTTGTTTGATTTTTGTTTGATACAACAAAAATACTAATAAAATATTACTGCTCATACAGCTGATTGTGATATTGAAAGTCAAGGAGCACTGTAATTAATACATATCGTCAATACAACGCTCCGTGATTTTTCAATATGAAAAATAATATTGAAAGATAGCAAAAAAAATGTTTTAAGAGAATAGACAAATAACTGATCCTTGTTTTGAGATGTACCGGATAAAAAACCCTATGTGTGAATTTATTGTAGGTTATAGATCCGTTATTAATTTTTTAAAGCGGAATGAGACCGGATAAAATATTATTACCGACATCTCTACATTCACAGTGAATTTATTGAGAGAATGGACTTGGAAAAATAATATTATTTCAAGGATATCGCAACGAAAGTTTCTTTCTGAGGATATGATATTTCATATCGTTTTTTATTATGGTTGAAAGAGAGCATCATTGGGATAAAATTTACAGCGCAGACATTTTTCTCAAAGGATTCATTTTCCACAGTCGTTCATTTTTCTTTGCCTGTAGTCAGATGGCAAAGGTGTGATGGGCTGAAATATATACATATATATAGGTCATGTTAGGTCTTACCAATGTTATGTTGATAATAGAATATTTTCAAACTATAGGAAATTTCACTGTAGACATAATATTTGAGCATAGAATAAAGTAAAATAGATAATTTAAATAATTAGAAATTATTAGCATGAAAACTTTCATTGAGGTATATTTTTTTAAAATATACCTCAATGAAAATTTTTTTACGTTTCAATAAATTTTTTTCCTAAAATGTGAAATTTCTTAGCAACATCTATTCTTTGAAAATGAATTGAAATGAAATTTAAATTCCTTTGACTGACATTATTCGATCTTATTTAATACCAGCTATGACCCACGGTTTCATTTGTGTGAAATTTTAAGTAAGAAAAAAATTACTCTCATATGTTGCTCTTGATATAAACTATTACCATAAAAACTTTCATCAAAATCCTTACAACAGATTTTGCACGGCTAACGTACAAAATAACATACTAACAGACGGGCAAAAATTAAAAAAACAAGTTTTACGGTTTCTATTATCATTCCATATGCTAAATTAATCAATCTTTTCTAAATGTCTTCCGTATATAGAATTTACTCTGTTACAATTTTATTAAATGTACAGATGCATCAAACTAAACAAGGTTAATAAATGATAAACATATCTTCCGTTTTATCAGGTGAATGGAAAAATCCCTTCATTTAATTTTTTCAATTTATCAAACTGTGTAGTCATTTCAGTTTGATTTATCTTTAATGCTTGTTATTTGACATTACAGTAATATTTTCTTCACGATGGAATGAATACGATAATTATGCATTGAATCTAAAAGTTTGTACGTGCGTGTGTCTGCTATTATTTTTCTCCAAAACGGTTGAACAAACTTTGATGCGGTTTCTTTTATTTGAAAACTGGTATTATGGAGCTAGTCCATACAATGGGATTCAGTGTAGCCGCTTTACACTTATGAAGGGATTTACACAAATATTAGAACTATAAACTTTGAAGTTGACTTCACATATTCAGATTTATCAATCATTTTTTAAACCTGAACATCTGAAGACTTTGGAAATAATTATTTTTTGTATATTTGAAGAAACTTTTTGAGTATATGTGCCGAGCAGTTCTCACATCTGCAACTGAGATTTGATCTAATGATAATCAGGATATTACTTTACAGATCTAAGGAAACATAGTGGCTGAAGACCACCTTTGCGTTGAAATGTTCATTTTTATATGTAGATTACTAATATCAACTTTCTGTACTAATTTTGCTTTGTATGGACTTCGTTTCTGCGAGATTAATTGATTGATTTCTCCAATTTCCACTCAAAGGATAGCTACGGGAAATATAGTCAATATATTACACACACACATATATATATATATATATATATATATATATATATATATATATGTATATATATATATATATATATAATTACGAATTCTATTTTCGCGTATTTCCATTTCAAATTTTACACAATTTCAAATATAAAGTGAATTGCAAGTAACATTGTGTTCTGTTTTTCCTAGCAATTACTTTTGAAGAAGATTTCGTTAACCTTTATTGGAAATGTAATATAAAATTGAAATCATAACTTCATTTGTGTTTGTGAAATATATTTTCTGCTGTTCATGTAAATGATCTAGCTACTTCATGTAAAGAGGATGCTTTCAGAATGCTAATGTACAGAAAGTGATTGATCAGAAATTTCTTGGGAATATCGTTGACGATTTGTGACAAGTAACGATCTTGACTGAATGAAACATTTGCATAGCCCCTTCCGTTTATAAACACATTGGGTCTGTACCTGTTTTAACGATCGAGACATTTAATGGAATGATAAGTCATTTAATTGACTACGTCGTTTAATTCACTTTTAAAAATTGGAAATATTGCTACGCGAGCTACTTTATTTGCGAAATGGAACAAATGAAAGTCGAATGATTTTTATTTTATTATCATCGAATTATTGATTTTTTCCTTTTGATTGTTACAGATGATTAAACAAAGTTTACACGATAAAAGTTTACATAATATAGGATTTAAGAAGAAGGCGACGTAAATTACAGAAATGAAAACAAAATAAGAAGCGAATAAAGCAAGGTGAACGTCAGGATAGCAATATATATTTATGTGTATATATATATATATATATATGTATTTGACACAAAATAACTTAATGACTGTCTGGGTCCGTGTATGATAATACACGGACCCAGACTACTCCTACTTGAAGAAATAAGACATCCTGCATTAAACCTAGTGCTAAAACCTAAAAAACCTTTAAACCTAAAAAATTAAACAATGTAACATGAAATGGCTATAAAATTAACAAGAACACTTTCAGAGAAATGAGCCAACGCTACGCCTGAGGCTTCGAAAAAACATCAGTTTTTATAAACTGCCAATATTTACGTTTTCATTAAAACGTTAAATCATCAAAAGTAGGTCTTTATTAGTAACAGCATGTTATGTCACTTGATGTTTTATTGAATAAATGAGACTACAAAATAGATATTGCTTTTTTTATCATTATAGGTGATCCCTCCTTCTTTATTCTGAACATTATTCGATGCAACAATCTATAAAATACGAAAAGAGTTGTACTTGGCTACGTATTTATTCTAAATATTAATTGACTATTTAAATAATCCATCGGTGTTTAAATTGATGGCATTATATGCCCTGCAATATGATGTGCGAAAAGTCAGATCAGCGATATTGGACTGACTCGCCTTGATACGTTTCGATGTTTCCTTCACGATGTTTAATAAAAACCGTAAGGAGTATTTTTTAACACAAAAATATTTGAATAAAAATGTTTTTATTTTTTAATTTAAAATCATAAAATGAGTCTCAAATATTGTCTCTCTATTGCAGCCGTTACTTTTTTTAGTGACTTTGCCGTGTTTTTTAAGCCCTAATTTGTTAACACGGCAGCGTGACTATTTACACGCTGCCGTATTAACAAATTTGCGCTTACAAATTAAATAACTCCGAATAAATATTTATTATTCTACTACCTCGTTTAAACTGTAAGGATAAAAATAAAATAATATTTCGCTTATGCTAATGTTTAAAGGGAGAATCTGGACAACACAATGCAGGTCAGTCTTATATAAAATTTTCAGTAAACATATTGAAATTAAGAAAAAAATCGCAGTATAGTCCTTAAGATATGACTAAATATTGAAATTGAGTTGTAATTGACTGACTGACTGATTGAAATCGACGTGGAATCGCTGTTTCTTTTATTTCTTTTGACATATACTACTTATACCTATGATTCAATTATCAAAAACATGCATATCTCCCTTAGTCGTTTACATAAATATCCTATCAATTTGGATAGTTGAGATAAAAAGACGTAATCGTGCAAAAACAAGAAAATATTTTAGACTGAAAATCTTCTTAATTCATAATTTTCTTTATCTCTTTCTTTCTCTTGCCATGATAATATAGTCGAAATTTTTTATATTAAAGCAACTTCATTAAACTGATTTTAGTTACAGCAACACTAGAAAACCCTGTAAGTTAGTGGGACGTGTTTAAAGTTTAATAGACATCTGGGCTTATTTATTTTTACAACCGACATTTATTTAATAATATTAATATTTGAATCTTCGTGTCGATATTATTGTGACACCTATCTAAGCAAGACAGATTAATGTGACGTAAAATATTATAAGAATGCAAACAATTTAATGGCGAAAATAACATTTTACAAATAGTTGTCTGCAAAATTGGAAATTAACACCGTTGAAGGTTGTGACACGGTTACGTGGAAAATATTAAGATGTTTATCTTAAAATTAACGTGCAATGACTTCATGTTTCTGCTTTGAAGTGAAATATTTAATAAACAGAAAATGTAACGAAGCTGAAGAGAAAATTTCGAATTATAGAGATAAAATAATGGAAGTGAAATATTAGAGAGAAGGCAAACAATTTCGGGCATATTTATTTTTTTTTCAACTAAATACATTGTTTTAAAAACGATAATATTTTTATATCTATACATGCTTCAGATTCTCCAAAACTTATCATAACACTCTGACTTGGCAAGTGGTATAGATTTTTTGAAAAGTAACAATTGCCCGTAGCAAATATTCTGAATCATAGTTGATTTACTGTCTTTCTTAAGGAGTTCCGCCGTTCATTTCTAACTTAATTATTAGATAATCATCAAATTTATATGGGATCACTCCTAAAGTACCCCCTTTCAAGCATAAAAAGGCGTGAGAATGTATACGGCTAATATATGTTTATAATATTTTATTTAGGCATTCCAATTTTAGAAGTATTGAAATGATTACATGAAACATTGTTATGAAATGATAAGTTCCCCTATATTTTCATAGTTTTACTTCGCCCGTACCTCAAATATATAAAATTTTAATAAAGCAACTACGTTTCTGTTAAACAATTGGTGAATTTTATGACTACCCCGTTAATTTCACGTAAGATATTTATCAGCCAGCCTATGACTAAAAAGGGATACCTCATTTGAGTTGAAGAATATGAATACAAGAAATACGCTGATTATTTCAGAGTTATATATCAGTAAGCCCATATTTTTCAGAGTTATATATCAGTAAGTGAAATTTTCGTAGCTCAATAGTTAAAACGCCGTAAACAGAAGTTTTACATACAATTGATGGAACAATAGTCCTATATAATTTGAATTATAATGCTTCTTTCCATTTTATTTTCGGGGGTAAATTTTAAAAGGTGATATTTAAGTGTAATCAAGAGCTAAGTTTTTTTATCTAAAACTAATATTGATTCTCATACTGGTAAAACTTATTACACATCATTTAAGTTTAATAGCTCGTCTTATGTCTTGATATTTATTTTGAGATCAGTAGCATTGATCTGAATAGCATATTATTTTTTTTTCATTTATCTCGCGGTTATAATTTATGTTATGTACCAAATGTAATTTAAGTTACTAAGATAAATAGTCATAAAGATATCTCTTGGTGATAGAAAGGTTAATCAGATTTTAAAGTTACAAAGTCAAAAAGGGAAGGTTCGGCACCTGACTGTGGCCGAAAAAAGAACGTTTGTTAAGAAGATTGTTTTATAAAAAGTAAAGTATTTAAAAATTATTTCGGTTAACCAACCAGTTTCTACATATATTAATATACATCATCGAAAAAAATCATGAATATCGGTTAAGAATTGTGAGATTGATGCAACGTCCATATATGTTGTTCCTCTAAGAAAACGTTCAATAATACCAAACTTAAAAAATGGCAACATTTTTAGGTGGACATATGCTCTTTCTAAAAAGTTACATACTCATAAAAATATCACTACCAACTTTAAAAGTTTTATCATAGACATTTTACCGTTATAAAATTTTAGGTATAACCAATATTCCATACCCCAAAAATTGGTTTATAAAATGTATCTATAAATACTTTAATTCTTTACCAAATCGACACAGTTAAATTAAAATCAGCATAAATTTGTTTAGACAAACATAATTTTTAAAAATAAAACAAATGTTAAATTTTTAATTATGAATTTATTTGTAAAAATCTTTTCGAAATCTATGTATTCACAATAACTAAAAAATCAGTATTATATTTTTATTTCATTTTCGGTATTTATTCGATAAATGGTATTGTTAATAACATTATCTTTTAGAATGAAATGGTTCAAAATATTGTTTGGTAATATAATAGTGCAATATTTTATTGATTTTGTAATCGTACGGCTGATTTTGTAATCGTACGGCTGAGTTAAAAGTACAGATTTCTTGTATTTCTATTTCTTTGAAGATAACTTCGTAAATATCTAAATAGTCATAAATCTTCGGTTTCTAAAATGATCCCCTTAAAAGATTGAAAAATTGACATTTTTTCTTCATCTATGTCCCGGCTAAAAGACATTTGATCTACTTCGAGAATCTTGTACATACTAAAATATAATAGAGTTCACAATATAATATAGTAAGTTGTACGTACCAAAATATATACATGGAACTGATTACAGTAAGTCGCGTATTTTAGTTACGATCGTTTACTTAATAATGGTTAATATTTAAGGCATGATTTACACGTATACATACACAAACACAAATGCCTATGTGTGTTAAGAGACTAGGAAAAATCTTTGTAAATTAATTAAATGTACGTAAATTTACTCTTTTAATTCGTATAATGGTAACTATCAAAAATAATTCAGTCTGCAATGCAATGGACAAATTTAATTTTATCGTGTATGTTCGAAACATTGCTTTAATTATTTACACCACACATACTATTATTCCATTTATTGAAATTTAATATTTATACATAAATATAAACTATTATTTTAGGTTAAGAAATTTAAATTTAAGCAGAATATACATAATTGCAATACAATTAAATCGTTTTTGAACGTTTTAGTAAACGATTTTAATTTGAATTTTGCAAATGTGTAAACGTAAGAAATTAACTTTTTTCCCAGATAATTGTAATTATTCTATCCATTAATTATTTTCAATGGATTTGCTGGATTTCCTGATGTGCAGAACATTTTAAAATAATTCTAATATGTCTTTGTTTTAAGTATTTCCTATTAAAGGTTTTATAGTGCTTAATTAATTTTTTGCTGAAAAAAAAAGGGAAAAATATTGTCAGAATTATATGGTTCATGCATAATAGTCACATATAATACCGGATGTTTTCAATTAAAATAGAAAAAAATTTGCAAAATATTAAAGGTAATACGAATATACATGATCGTAGTAAAATATAGCGCTTACTTTGAACAACGTCGAGAATTTGCTGCCGAGGGCGGGCTCTTATATTAAAAGGTAGAAGATCGAAAAATTATACGGAAAGGATTATAACACAAGAATGCATAAAATATGTTACTTTTTTTAAGGGAATAACGGCTGAGTGAAATTCCGTAGGCGTTTGTCTCCTTCGATGGATTTATTGCGCCCGTTCGCAGCTTTGTAAAAATCCAGAATAGTTTATCTTTTGTGTATTATGAAATACTTGGTATTTTTCTTTGATCTGAATACGATTTATGTTTTTTAAAAATTTTCTCTATGAATATGGTAAATAAGGTAAATGGCTGATTTAATACATATGAGTAATTACTTTAAATTCAAGATATATATATATATATATATATATATATATATATATATATATATATATATGTTTATATGAAAAAAACTGTTGTGGCCTGTGAATATTACGAAAAATTTTAAGAGGCTCGTAACAAAAGCAATAGAACACAAAAATATGATTTATAGACTCTCTTGTATCGCAATAGGCAGTAAGAGAATTAGACGTTTCAATACAAAATGTTTGCTTCCACAATTGTTATAATAGATGGTGTTACATGTATTTAACTTAAATTTAACTAAACAATATTTCCCAAAGACTCACACGCGAAGGGGTCGCGGAATTGCGGGCTCAGTTAGTAAAAAATTGGTATCGAAACAGAATTTGAAAAAAAAATTGCAGTGCAAAGCGTGCAAGAAAATATATTCATATTAACGTTAAACAGAACATTGATTTTATTTCCTGTTTGTTTAATTCAGGAATTTTAATCGCCTGTGTGAAAATAGGGAAAGATAAGATTAAGTTTAACGATATATTTCTAAGTGTAAATTTTAATTGTTTAAATTATAAATATTTTTACTGAATGTCAATTATGACTACCTTTACAATATAAATATACAGAAAGGTTTTGCGTATATAAGGAAATGCTTCTTTGTCGATGAAATATGTTTAAATTATTATGTAATTAACAATAAAATTACATGATGCTTTAAGAAAAAAATTCAATAAACATAAAATAAGTCTACGTGCAAACATGGATATATGTAAACACAAACTTTACAAAGTTAAGTAGAAATAAGGCCAAGTGCGAGGTGAACTCGCTCACGACGTATTCCGTACCACAAAATAATAATAAACTTATAAGTTTGTATTTTTCAAAAACGCTGTGAAAAACAATGTTTTTGCTGCGGTCGCTACCAAAAATACCGCATGTCTCAGAAACTACACAACATATCTTATTCAAGCCAATTTTGGTTTAAAGTTTATTTTGTGTTCTACTTTTCAATTTTTATTTAATTTTACGCACGTCAGTTAGAAATCTAGAGGAGGACACACTTGTTAAGACTTTAGAAACGCATATATCACCTACTGTTACCAAATTCATCTAAATAGTTCTAATAATCTTCGAGTAAAATGACTGTGACATACGAGTAGAGAGACGGACATACAGACTGACAGATAGGATGAAATTATAAGGATTATGTTTTTGCCATTTTGCTATGAAACCCTAGCAATTAATGATGCAGAAGTGCGTTGTGCACAAATTATGTAGAAATAGATGTGACTCTGTATAATTGTGCGACATATTAAAAGAAGGGTAGTCAAAATAGTATGATACGTGAAATATATATTTCTTAAAAGATCAAATAAAAGTGAATCATGCAAAACTGAAAACATCATGGATAGTTTGAATAAAATTACTTTAATGGAAAAAAATTGTCATAAAAAGAGAAAACTGTGTACGAAGTCAAACAAAATGAATAGGCCAGTATAAATCATTTAAAATTAAACTTAATGATAGATATACGTTAATGTTTTTTTTTATTAATACATATATGACGTGTATAAGTGCTTATCATCAGACAAAACAATTACAAAATATACCTTACAGTAAAAATTCGTTTAACTTTCAATTAATTCAACAATTTCAATAAGGTCCATTGGCACTACTAAATTTCATTCCTTCATTTGCCCTCATAATTAATATTTTCCTAGAGAAAATCCTATTAAATAAAATATAAGTAAAGAAATAGGTTATTTTCAATATATAATTTCGAATTATTCATATTAAATACGAAGACGATAAAAGCTTTCGGTTGTATTCTTTTCTCACAAAATTTGAAATATTTTTGAAGATGAAGACTCTGCTCGTAAAATCACCTCTCTGGTAATTAACACTTCTTGATATTTAAATATAAAAGCTTACTTAGAAATGTAGTTTTTATCCATATAGAGAAAACGACTTTTTCTAATAATATGAATAGCTTTTTATATTTTTCCTGCATATATTACATGAAACGCTCAATCGTCTCTCCTGGATAGTATTGACTAAGCTTTAAATGATGAGCTGTAACATATACAATTTTTACTCAGTTATTTGTCAGCAAATGTACTTACATAGACTTACGATTTACCTCATTATATACTTTGTCAAGGCAATAATCCGAACGGTGAGACAAGAAGCTAATTCTTTGTGTGTAAAAGAGATGTGAATCAAAGGTTTCGTAAATTTTAATCTATCAGTAAATAGATTTTAATTTCTTATTTTCCTATATTATAAAGTTTTAAAACTTTCCTATACTATTACTCTAAAGTTCATTAGAATGACTTTTGAAATTTCGAGGCTATGATTTTGTCCTAACTTTTGGGAAATTTAAAAATTGTATAAAATGAAATTAATGCAAGAAAAATGTTATGCGTTCCCATATTGACTCCAGTGGCGATATTCAAGATGCACGGCCAGAGATGTCATTATGCAAAGTTAACTTCAATATTATAAAGTGCATGATGAATGCAGAAAAAGTATTACCCACGAACAGATACTGGCTAATTGAAGCATTGATCTCACATGAATATCTATACGTTCAGAAACGTTGAACTGGATAATAGGTTGCTGTTTAAGCAAAGCTCAATATTATCATCGCGTAAATTAGTATTGCCAAAGAATACTAAATATTGACGAAAGACAATGAAATGTTATTTTTGGCGTTATAAAGAGTCCATTACTTTTTGCGCTAAAAATCTAAAACGGAATGTAAACCTTCAAAAATATCGGTCAACACAAAAAGAAAGATCGAGTCATTATACCACCATTTTAGGCAGTAATAGAATAATTACTGCGGGCTAACATATGGACACTTGTTTATTTCTTATTTTGGAGAAAAAAGTTCATGGAACAGAGTCTTCCTTCACTACCAAAATTCTCCAATTTATTTCATCAGATCTAATCTCCAATTTAATTCATCTAATATGTAGAAAGAAACGTAAATAGTCTATTAGTAGTTCCGATCTCAGACTTTGTTATTAATATTAATAAAAAATTGTTTTTGCAACGGAAGAGGTTTACAGGAGGAGGACAGAGGGTTGAGTACAGTTTTTGGGAGCTGAAGTGTAATGAGGATTACAATTAATAACAAAGTAACAATTAATTGAATATATAACTTTTAATGAATGCTGAAAATACTGATGTTTTTAGATTTTGTGACTAATTTTATGAAATTATTTTGTACGTAAATGTATTCGAATAAAACTTTGAAAGGTTTGAACATTGTAAAAACAAAATAAGTGTACATCTTTTTTTGTAGAACAGCGTCCTTTAAAACACCACTCCATTATTTGTGTATTATATTTATGCTTAAATTCCTTATATATGAATTTAACTTAATTATAAAAATAATTAATGGGTCAAAGATTGAATTTAATAGCGGCATATACGAGTATATATATATATATATATATATATATATATATATATATATATATATATAAATGTCCTCTTATTCCAATCTCGCGAAGGTACTTTATGGTATACAGTAGAGTATCAGCAAGTAACCGGTTAAAAAAGAAATTAATTAAATGACCTTAGTGGCCGATAAACTTACTATATTATATTAATCGTACCCAATAATTATATTATATAAACTATAAATTAATACAAAATCACGACCTTAACTTGCTATGGTAAAATGTATAAAGTTGTATAATGACATTTGAAAATAGTGTTACGTTGTTCTGTTTTCTTCTTCAAAACTCCCACAAAATGACGAGATATCTGAGCTATAGTACTAATATACAGAATTATCAAATAATCTAATTGTTCACTTAACCAAGGGCTAATATATTAGTACGATTTACATATTCCTATCATAATCCTAAACATTACTAATCGGTCTTGTCTATAGGATTATTTTTTACAAAATTGCAAATTTATTATACATGGATAGTAATATAATTAAACACAGTAAATACTCATGTGGCGATTTTTAGTTGTCATTCAGACAATATTTTTTAAAGTATTAACTTTTGAAGAATTAACTTAAATTATTAAATTTACCTAGCATATGAAAGAAGGACATAGAAATTAAAAATAAAATTAGAGAATTACTTTCAGTATTGTGAGTATTGATCTACGAAAGACTTTTGCTTTCGCATATGCTTGAAGCAGAACACAGTTGGTTTCATTGATAAGAATACGAAATACAGTTTGATATAATATTTTATTTCGTATGTAGCTTTAGTTGTATTGAAAATACATTATTGTAGATGATTCGCTTCTTCTTCTTAAATCTCTATTCTTCTTCTTAAGCTCTAGAAACGATTTCCAGCCAAGGATGTCTCAGTCAGTTTCTATCATTTTAACCCATCCTACGCTGCGTGTTCGTTCCACGTCATCCGGATGAGATCCGTCCTCTTTTTAGTTTAAAATTTCTTAACTGAGATTTTATTAGAGTGTGGGGTTGTTAGTTCCATGCCCAACCCCGAACCTGGAAGGCAAGTCCCCTGGTATAATTCCCAAGGGCAGGGTTTCAGCTATACCCCCTATATCCTCCGACGCTGGGTGCCATTTTAGTCGCCTCTTATGACATGCATGTGCTACAGTGGAATGATTCTTAACTTAGTCACCACACAAAATTATGGTATTATTGTGTTTATATTGATAATTATCAACTAGGTAAACGCAACTTTACAGAAGGAACTTTTTAAAAATATTTTTAGAAGTATTGTTTAACAATTATATGCCGAGTAATATAATAAATTATGTCCTTCATTACGAGGCAAGATACGTAATCAATAAGAAATTATAAAGAAAAGTAAAATTACAAAAATTACCAAATTTTGAAGGCATTTTTATCTCAACCGCTGGGTCTAAATTATAACTCCGCATAAAATGTAATCAATAAAATATTATGAATTGAAAATAAGATTGGAAAAGTCAGAAAATTTTGATATTTTTGTCTCAATTACTCGGTTAATATTGGTATTTTATTTCTTCATAAGTTTCGTTTAATATTTATGTGAAGCGGTAGAATTTGTACCTATTGTTTTAGGAGTTAGGGGACGCCATTTGGCATTATTTCGGAACTACGATCTAGAGTTTCGAGACGCACCAAATAGTTTATAGTTTGACGACAGTCATAAAATTTGTCGTTATCGTAATCTAGTCGCGCGTTTTCAGTTGAATCGATTTTCTTTTTAATATTTTTGTCCTTCAATATATAACTTGCAGATGACGACACGCCAGTAAAGAATTGCTCTTTTCTATTAAAATAATAGTAAAATGCGAGAACTTGTCAAGATCTACATTGAAAAAATTAAGTGTATTTTAAAACGCATGTGTTGTGAAGTGAATGGAAATGGTCATTGCATCATCATGACATTGTCAGTTATTACTTGGAATGAAAAAGTTTAATCGGTCTCGAAAATTCCTATATGTTTTGAAATAATTTTAAGCAGGTTTAAACTGGAGAGCTTAACTTAAGTTAAAAGTAAATATTGTCTGAATTACTGATTCGGTCACATTAATTGTTTGTGTCGAATTTAAATTATATGTAAAATCTCATAATATAAATAGAGAAGCACAGAGTTTAACGAACATACTAATTCTTATATTTTGATTAGCTTTCCGTTGACAAATTTATTTCATTCCGTTAATTCCTTTCGACTATTATAATTGTTAAAATATATAATTAAATTAGTAACATCAAATGAACAATGTAGCGACATCTATGACGTATGTGATTGTGATTATAACTATTGTCTCTGATATGTCAACCTTTTGTACATCACTATTATTAAGAAATAAAGTCTGTCAGCCATTGATTATCTAATTGAGTACACGTCGTTTTAATTTATAATAGGTTATGGGCACAGTATCACCTTTAGGAGAAAGTAAAAAGTATATTTGTCAGTTAGCTAGCATAGGCATTCTGAAAATCAGTGTTAAAATGAAATCAGTAAAAAATTATTTCGTGATTTGTGAAGTAGCACGTGTTGTTACCATAATGGCATCTAATTATTTTCTCACTAACGTACCGAAGCTCAAAGGCCGAGAAAACCATCACGAGTGGGCCTTTGCAGTGGAAAACTTGCTGATTTTGGAAGGCGTGGCGAATACCATCAACGCAGAGCCTACTAAAGAAACAGCCGAAAATAATGCGAAAGCTAAAGCAAAATTGATTCTGACTGTAGATCCCTCGCTGTATGTTCACTTAAAAAACGCTAAATCATCAAAAAGCTTATGGACAAAACTAAAAAATTTGTTCGATGATTCTGGATTCTCTCGAAGAATATCGTTGCTGCGCAATTTAATTTCGATCCGTCTTGACCATTGTGAATCAATGACAAGTTATATTACGCAAATAATAGAAACGGGACAGAAGTTGTCTGGAACAGGTTTTTTTGTGAACGACGAGTGGATTGGCTGCTTGATGCTGGCAGGATTAACTGAAAAATACATTCCCATGATAATGGCGATTGAACATTCAGGGATCGCCATTACTGCTGACGTAGTAAAACGAAACTCGTAGATATGGCAGGAGATGATTGTCAAGCCGGAAGTGAATTATTGTGTAGAGGGCAGCACATTCGACAGAAAAACTCTAAAGTTGGAAGCTCTGGAAAGAATGACAGCAAAAATCATCATATGAACATGAATGTCAACAAAACGGATAAGGCGAATATAAAATGTAATCGTTGTAAACAATTTGGACACTACAAAAACCAGTGTAATCAATCAATTAATTATTTCGAGAAAACAAAGAAAACACATGCTTTCTCAGCAGTTTTTCTAAGTGGTAAATACGGAAAACATGAGTGGTATTTAGACAGTGGAGCGAGTGCTCATATGACACATGATGAAAATATGTTGCAAAACAGAATGTTTACATCCAGCATTAAGGAGATTATAGCTGCTAATAGGAGTGCTATGCCAGTTTTGTGCTCGGGTGATGTGGACATTGTAACAGTGACTCCAAACTGTAAATACGAGATTACACTGAAAGATGTGTTATGTGTTCCTGACCTTACTACGAATTTGATATCCATTAGCCAGATGATTAAAATTGGTAATAGAATAGAATTCAAGAAGAAGAGGTGTGATGTTTATAACAAAAACAATGAATTAGTTGCAGTGACCAATGAGATTGATGGTGTTTTCAAGTTGTCTTTAGAATGTAAGCACTGTCTGTTTACATCTTCTGCGGCAGTAAGCAGTGAAGTATGGCACAGAAGAACGGGTCATCTAAATATGAATGACTTAAATGCAATAAAAGAAGGTGCAGTATCGGGATTATTATACGCTGACAAGCCTATAATTAACAAAAGCTCGTGCACAGTGTGTTGCGAAGGAAAACAAAGTCGCTTACCTTTTGATCGTACTGGAACACGGAGTGGCAGAGTACTGGATATGATACATGCTGATGTATGCGGACCGATGGAGATGGCTTCGATAGGCGGAGCAAGGTATTTCCTAATATTTATCGATGATTATTCTTGAATGGTTTTTGTTTACTTCCTCAAAGCCAAGAGTGAAGTTTACAAATACTTCAAGTAATTTAAAGCGATGGTTGAGAATCGACAAAGTTATAAAATCAAAATGTTTAGGACAGAAAATGGCTTAGAGTTTTGCAGGAGGGAATTTGAGAATTGTTTGAAGGATGCTGGAATAATTCACCAAAAAACAAATCCCTATACTCCTGAGCAGAACGGGTTAAGTGAGAGAATTGATAGAACCTTAGCAGAGCGAGCTCGTTGTTTGTTATTTGATGCTAATCTAGAGAAAAGGTTTTGGACAGAGGCGATTAATACTGTTGTTTATCTCAGGAATAGATCGGTTGCATCAAGATTAAATAACAAAACACTCTTTGAGCTCTGGTTTTATTCAAATTGTATTGATTTAAGTCATATCCGAATATTTGGTAGTGAGGTGATGGTCCATGTACCAAAGGAAAAAAGATTGAAATGGGATACCAAGTCACAAAAACACATCAGTTGGTTTCTGTGAATCTGTCAAGGGATACAGAGTTTATGATCCCATCAAAAGATGTGTGATTACAAGCAGAGATGTGATCATTCATGAAAGTACTGACAAAAATTATTCACGTGACAACGTATCAGTTTCAGTTGAGGATAATTGTGAAGAAAAAGAATCAGATCATGAAATGAGGCAGGAAGTAGCAATGTTAGAGAACGAAACTACTCCCTCAGTCCAGGATATCTCTAATTGTAAATATGAGAATGCTATATCAGATTTAACCTCTACTGTCCAGCAATCTGTAAGCACAGATGAAGAGCTAAATATAGGAGAACAATCTGAAGATAAATAAGAGTCAGATCTAGCAGAAACAATAACTAAACGTATCAAAAAGAAACCTGAGCGTTATGGTTTTACTAATCTATGCATATCATCAAGCACAGAATATGTCAGTGAGCCCATAAATGTTGAAGAAGCATTGAATAGCTTGGACAGAGAAAAATGGATTGAGGCAATGCAAGAAGAACTGCAAGCGTTTGAGGACAATCAGGTGTGGGTACCTATTGACGAGTTGCCTTCTGATAAAACTTTAGTGTAGTGTAAATGGGTATTTAAAAGAAAAGTGAACAGTGATAAAAATGTGCGGTATAGAGCGCGTTGAGTGGCTAAAGGTTATACGCAACGGCCAGGTGTGGACTATGATGACACTTTTTCACCAATGGCTAGGCATTCAACACTTAGACTTTTATTTGCTCTAGCAGTGCAGTTAAACTTAGACATTATTCATCTAGACGTTAAAACAGCCTTTTTAAATGGTCATCTTAAAGAGGACATTTACATGGTGCAATCTGATATTTCTTGTGATAGAAATAAGAAAAAGATTATTGTAAAACTTAATAAAGCTATATATAGATTAAAGCAATCATCTAGATCTTGGTATGAGAAAATTGAGCAATGTTTGTGTGAGTTAAATTTTAAGAAATGTAAATTAGAACCACGTCTATTTATAAAACTGAATAATGATGTTAAAATAGTTATTGCTAGACGATTGCTTTGTTTTTTCAAACAGTATGAAGGAAACAGATAAATTATTTTCAGTATTGTGTTCAAAGTTTAAAATTAAAAATTTAGGACAAGTTCAAAATTGTCTAGGAATGCGTGTTAAAATTAATAAAGAAAATAAGTTTATTACATTAGACCAAAAGCAATATGTAGAAGAATTGTTGAGTAAATTTAATATGTTAGATTGTAAAGAATGTACTACTTCAATGGAATATAAATTGAATATTTAAAAAAAGGAAACTCGTAACCAACGGATTCCATATCAACACCTGATTGGAAGTTCCATGTACTTATCAGTGCTAACAAGGCCTGACATAGCATTTTTTTTGTCAGTTTTCTAAGTCAATTTAATAGATGTTATACTGATGTTCATTGGAATCATGCAAAAAGGATTCTCAGATATCTAAAGAAAACGAAAATTTTTTACTTAAAATATACTAAAGAAAAACCTGAACTCGTAGGATATGTTGATGCCGATTGGCCAAGCAATGTGGTAGTTCGTAAATCTTACACAGGTTATTGTATTTTAATATCTGGCTCATTGATTTTCTGGGAGAGTAGGAAGCAGAGGACAGTGGCTTTATACAGCATGGAGGCCGAATACATGTCAATAGCTGAAGCATGTAAAGAAGCTATGTATTTGAGAGCTTTACATGTGAAATTACTACTGAACTATGTACAGTAAACAATAAAATTATTAACTTAAAATATTTGCCAAAAACAGCTATGCCTGCTGATGTGATAACAAAGGGACTTAGTGCTAATAAGCATTACAAATGTGTTGAAAGTATGGGAGTTAATTTTGTAGATGGTAGAAATTAAGATATTCTGTTGTTTTTGTAAATTTGTAAATTTAGTTTATTTGCTGTAGTTGGGGTGTTAAAATATATAATTAAATTAGTAACATCAAATAAACAATGTAGCGACATCTATGACGTATGTGATTGTGATTACAACTATTGTCTCTGATATGTCAACCTTTTGTACATCACTATTATTAAGAAATAAAGTCTGTCAGCCATTGATTATCTAATTGAGTACACGTCGTTTTAATTTATAATAATAATTTAATGTTTCATGCGTTATTATAATGCACGGTTTAACTTTAATTTTATAAACTACAAGATAATGAAATAATTTTATAATGTTAATATTTAATAATATTATATGGACAGAAAAGTAAACAAGATAAAAAATTAAATAAAGTAAAAAAAGATGTTGTAATTAGCCAAGGCTTAAAATACTTTGTTTTTTTGTAATTTTTGTGTAAAATTAGCTTTATTCACGTGAGAAATAAAAAAATGCCAGTAACATTTAAAAGTAAAAAAAATATTTAGTCTTACCATTGCAAATGGTCTTATATAAATATACATACGTATGTGCTTTTTGTTTGCGTTATTATTTAGGACAGAGTGGTAGTACTATAAAACATTTTTATGAAAATATGTATTCCGAGATAAGAAGTCAAATATTCAACCATGGAGCAGTTCATGAAATCGATAAAATAAACCCACTTTCCCATTTAAACGTTACATATTATTTATAATTTACAAATATATAATAGGATTAGCAGGCATTGGAATGGCTTTCGAAAATGTTATCTCAATTTGCGTTTCGTTTACCGAGATATTTTTTAAAATGTTAAATAAAATAAATGAATGAGAGTTCTAATCTTCTACACCAATGTTATTAAGCATGTTGCAATATATAAACTACTCGGGAAAATTAAACATTCATCAAATATTTTGAAATATTTGCGTAGTTTTATAAGTTATAAAAATGGTTCGATTAAAACAAGAAGAACGCCATTTCAGAGCTGAGATTTAGTATATTTTAAACATTCATTTTTGATTACTCCTAGAGTTGTCCAAAATGAATGTTTAAAATATACTGAAATATAAAAAACTTATAAAAAAATAAAATAAAAAGCACACCCATTTTTTTTTAAATTTTTGAGATATTAAGCAAATGGGAATAAATTTGTCTCATAAAAGTATTGAATTTCGATTTAGAGTGCAAAAGGTGATAATACCTTTAATTTTCTTGTTTATTAATGAGTTTAACATAATTTTAATGAACTTAGTTTCTGTCAAGTAACAGAACTCATTTATCATGAAAAAATAAATCTGGCTAAAAGCTCAGATTTTTTTGCATGTCCCTTGTGACTATACATATGGTAATCTGTACATATAATAAATGGCAAAAAAGCGAGTCTGCATTTTAAATATTTTTAAGTAAAATTTAATGGTATCTAATGAAAATACGCTACTAAACCCAAAATAACAGTTTTTCGATTTTTTATATGTATGTTTGTCTGTACATAAGGTATATTGTGCACGTTAATCTCAGCAAATGCTGAACCAATTTGAGCGAATATTCAGGCTTTGTTTCATTATAATCAGTTAACAAGTAAAAAATATACGTCAATCTTTGATTTACGTTCGTTATGTACGTTAATATCTGAACCGGCGGAACCGATTTGGATGTGGTTTAATATATAGCGCATATTTAGGTAGATATACTGAACAGATAGATTAAGAATATGGTAGATTCATATGCGTGAAAGAGATAGGTATAGGTATGGAAGGGATAGGTATGTATGGGACCTTCTGGAGATTAGTTTGGATTAGTATAAAAGTCGCAGTTAGTCAGTTATAATAAAAATAATAATAATAATAATGTTTTAAATGCTCGTAATTTAACGCAGAGTCAAGAAAAGAGAAATACTTTTAAAATAAAGACTCGAAGATTACGAAAGTGAATAGTGAAAAGTAGTAAACAGTGAGTTTTTAATGTCAAAGTAAAGTATGTAGCGCTTTACAGTGAATTGTATAGCCGTGCTTATTGTAAATAATATTGTAATTTATAAATAAATCCATTGAATTTACACAATTTTAATGATTTTATATAAATCTGTTCCTTTGACTAAATCACAACATAATCTCGTAATCCACCAACGTCGTCAGGCGCCGCAATTTTTTAATGTTACCGTCGCGAATACAATCCTTTATTTTTAAATATTTTTATAATATTAACTTACGTACTTTCTTTCAGATGTCTCAAAAAATTAAACCGTTCTCAGTACAGCAGAAGCGTTAAAAGAATGAGACTAAATCGAACTCAAGAATCTGAAGGTGATTAAGAGACCAAATTTGAGGAAACTCAGGAATATCAGGAAAGTTTCAATCGGGCCGATATACAAGCTCTTCAGAAGCTTTTTACCTTATTATAAACTTTCTTATTCACGAAAAAATCCATTAAGTCATTTTACTGGCGGGCAGAGAGAGTAAATCAACCCCGTTACGTGACATTGTCCAGAAAAGCCTCGACGAACCATACTGCTCGCCATCTTTCGATTTTGTCAAATAGATGTATTTACTAAGACATTGTTATACAACGAGATTCCGTCATATTACATCTATAAGAAACAGCCAGACGTTTTCAACCACAGAAGACGTGGAAGATATGTGGGTAATATCTCGGCATTTTAGAAAGACAAGTCATCGGGAGAGTTTACACTCTGTACTCAAATCCCTCTGAACACTTTTTCTTATGCCCACTTCTATGCACAGTTCGAGGACCCATCTTTCAGTTGTGGTAGAAATTCCAAGATAAATTAGATGAAGGCTTTTTTAGGCACGCACTACTAAACAACGACAACTAAACTTACTGAAAGGTGGAAAAATGACGTGAAAGTAATTTGAATCGATGTTTAATGGCTAATAAAGTCAAATATACATACATATGTCGCGAATAATACTGTTTTTCAGTAAGCTACGAACGTACCCACACTTGCAGGTGAACGCATCAACAGAGATTACTCGATGGAAATAAATTATCATCCATTGGAGTTGGCTGAAACTTTACAATCTGGGATCACGAGGCTTACAGAAGAATAGCATTTGATATTTTATAGCATGTGTCATAGCGTAGATGAGGCTTTGGAAGAAGTCTTATTTTTAAATAACTTGATGGAACGGGAAAGACTTTTCTCACCAAAGTTATCTTGGCTAAAGCACGCACATAAGGTAAAGTTGCTCTAGCTTCACTTCATCAGGCGTAGCAGTTCCTTTGCTGTCACGAAGGAAGATTGCCCAAAATATGTTTAAGTTTCCGATTAACTTAGACCACACGGATTGATTAGTCTGTAATGTCTCTAGAAACAAAAAAGCTATGGTTCAACTTTATTGCAGCCTAATTATATGAAATGAGTGCATGTAATAAACCGTAAAAGGGTAGAAGCAGTAGATATAACATTGCTCTAAATCAGGCAAAACAACCAACATATGGGTTGTATTACAATCTTTTTATGGTTACCTACATCAGATTCTGATATTGATATCACGTGAAACAAGGGCTGACGAAAATATAAAATGTTTTCAGAGCTCAAATTTGTGGAAAATCTTATATCCATCCATTTAATAATAAACATGCGGGCGCAAACCGGAGGCTACGTTAATACACAGGAGTTATCCGATTAGTTACTTGAGTTTGGTAACGGTACGTATCCATAGGAAGAAAGAAGGGTTATAGTGCATAAAACCCTGTGTTGTATAGTTTCATCACTGCGAGATCTAATATCATATAAGTTGCTATATCATATGTGTTGCCATACAACGCAAATTATAAATCATGAAAACTCTTGGCTCTGCGAAAGGGCTACATTGATCCCTCGCAATGATCGGGCCGCAAAATGAACACCCCTGGTCTTCCAGCTCATAGAATAAATTTAAAAATTGGTGTACCCATAATGCTCCTAAGAAATTTAAGACCACTAAACTTTGTAACGGCACTAGATTTAAAGTCACTCATTTGCAACAAAACTAGATCTTCTCAACGAAGCTGAGGTTTTAACAGGATGCGGCGTCGATGATAGTTTATACTCTCCGGATAGATATCATACCAAGCAATTTTAAGCAAAAACAGATTCCAGTAAGCCTATGTTAGGCCAATACAATCAACAAAGTGCAGGGCTATACGCTGAGAGAAGCCGCTGCTTACCTCGGCCTGCATTGTTTCTCACACAGTCAGCTCTATGTAGCTCTATCGCAAGTCTCAAATGCTAGCAATGTTATTACATTAATCCTCGAAGGTTACACATTAAATATAGCTTTCAGGAAAGCTTTACTGTAGTTTCTTGAGGTAAATGCTCCAGACGTATATATGACGAGTATGATATGCTTTTGACTCACTTATCTTCTTGTAGGTATAAATCATTTGTGAAGTATCTTAAAAAACTTTGGCTAAAAGGAGAATTAAATCGTAAGTGTTGAAATTTCCGCCTGACGTTTTTGCTTCTCATCGTTTTCTTTTGTTTTATTATATCTATATAATTATACGTCATTACACGTATGAAATAGCGGGCACAGCAATTACTATTAAAAATAAATTATAAAACGAGCGTTTTACAGTTTTTCAAAAATCATCAGTCACGGAGGTGAAATAAAGTTTTAATATTTGTATATCACGATTAATTACATCGAAATCGATTAAACACGTTTTTAGTTTTTTAAAAGTCATTACTTGTGGGTGCGAAATAGGGGTTTAAAATATTTATTGAAAAAAAATTTAATGGTACTATCAACTCAAAATTTCGACCAATTATGACAAAAAATACGATCGTTACTATTTAAAAAATCATCTTCTAAGAAGAATAAAATATTATACTTCTCTTTAAAGGGAAAGGGTGAACGTTGGTCACATAAATAAAACTACATTTTTAATGGTTTATTTTTTTTCTAAATCACTGGATAAAATTTACAATAATCTGTTTTACCATTGGAATGGCCCCTCAAGTATAATTAAGAAAAAATCTATTTAAATATTTCATTCGACTGTTAAATGTATTTTCAGGTAATTCTATTGCTTATTGTGCTTTTTTGTATTATGTTGCTAATTATTATATCCAATATTTTGCAACTTGTATTCATATTTAGATATTAAGCATTAAGCATCGTGAAGAATTGTGAATCAAGCTAAATAACTATAAATATAGACTTACGGCTAATAAAACGTAATAGGAAATAAATTTACATAATGAAATATATTAATCCACACTAATAAATATTTTAATAGAAAAACTATATATTCCTCTATGTTTCAATATCTTTATTTTATTACTCATTTTGAATACTAATAACATTTTCTAAATCTTTGTATTAGGACTGAATGAATCAAGATAATAAAGATTACTACTTTCGAACACATTTTTTCGTGCTGAACATTGCCCACTTCCCCACAATTAAATTTCTTTTTCAACACAAGTAAAATTGAGATTTATTGAACAATCGCTTAAAAATTCAGTAGTTTTTTTATTTTCTTTATAATAACTGTTATCAGTTACATTTTACACTATTATTCATAGATAATAAAAGAGATTCATCGATAATAAATAAAAGAGCGAGTAATATAAAATTACTCGCTCTTTCTACTCATTGTACTTTAATTTTAAGTTGTACTTTCATCTTTTACTTTCAAAAGTTTATTACCAAATAAAATTTTATTTGCTATTATTGATTACTCGTTAATATTTATAAGACTTTATATATTGTTACAAACCGTCAATGTGTCAATATTGGCTACCCGTTTTAAATTTGGGTAATGTTCATATTACATCGGTAATGTTACATAATAGCACACGCGCATGCAACCATACACACGCATGCAAACGTACGCACGCACACACACACGTACGAGCTCGCATGTATGTGGGCGAATATATAGAGAAAATTATATAGAAATAATGACTGGGGATAAAATAAGTCCAATCTAAGTTTGTTTCGTATATTAATTTTAGATCAACAATACCACTGCATTAAAAGATTCCATTAAGCTATAATATTTTTGCAGCACATTACAGTTAATCAATAATCATAGGTATTTACATATAAATATCTTCGCACTTAAATTTAATATCTATGAAATAAAGATTTCTAAACATTGTTGATCAACTTTCAATTTGAATTTCTACCTACATTAAAATATACTCCTTATATCATTAAAATTAATCCTCTTGGCACCATATTGCGTTTGCTACCGTTGTATCGCAACATTTTTAACCCTTTGAATTGACCTTTACAAAGTGGTAAGTCCTCTCAAATTCTGTCACGTTAGTATTCAGGATTTAGGGTAAGTAGTACCCATTCTACCTTTAGAAGGGAAGACGTGTCACCTGCGGGGTGCAATGAAGTAGGTTGTATATTATTTTGTATAGGTTCAACGCTATGTTCTTAAATTAAATTAGTGGCGAGCAGTATTTTTTTTGTTCCCAATCTAAGTGGAAATTTTTTTTTCTATTACTCTTTTTACTTATGGAAATCGTATGAGATGCAGAAAAGAGGTCAATTGTTTTCACGTGATGTAGTGTTCTTAAAATTAGTACAAAATAGTCTACATTAATAGTAAATATTTATCGTAAATAAATAGTTTTCGGTAATATACTGATATGCAAAAATAAAAGTATATTATTGAAAATGTACGCTTTGTTGGTTGTATCAAGTGGCGACAAAATTTTTGTTTTGGTAATTTTTCCTTCACAATATTTAGCTAATATATAACTTTTTTAGTTCTTCCTTCCTCATTTCAAGAGCAAGTTTGTTAAAAAAATTAACTCAAAATGCTGATTTTCTAAATAATAATGTTACCTCTGAAACCATTACCACCCTACATTATTATAAGGTTACACAAAGTATTAAAACAAATATGTGAGTAAATATTTCTTTTTTTTATTAATCTACTCTATATTAAGTAAATAAATCATAAAAATTATTGAAAAAAAGTTAAAAACTTTATTTGAAGCGTCAATTCGTGTACAAATTAAATTTCAAGTTTATTTATATTCCTTAGTTTATATGTGAATCTACTTCGAGTCCGTAAGTTACTGAAAGTTAAACTTTTTTGAAGTTTTCGATTTTTTTACTAGTAGTTTAAAGGTAAATGCTATACGTGGGAACAAACATCGTACAATTAAACAGGACAAATTAAAATATAAAAGCTTGGATAGTGTTTGGAAAAAAACGTAATTAGATAGAAATAAGTTCTTGATTGGGAACGTCATAGTAAAAAATCAAGTTTAAAATGAACTGCAGTGGATTGGTTTGAAAAAATATTAAAAGATGGTTATATCCGGAATCTCGAAAATGGAAGTACGTTGCTATGGACGCACGAGTTGTTTGTTCCATTATTTACAGGGATGAGTTGCACAATGCACAATTTAACAATAATGATTCTGTTATAATTTCAGCGTCTTGATTCACGCAGAAAAAATAATTTTGCCGCATTGTCTTATTACCGATATTCTGAAGTATTTGTGTAAAACAATCTCCCCTAAATATGAAAAAAACCGAAAAACTTTATTTGAAGCGTCAATTCAATTAGATGTATTAAATTTATCTCTAAAATTTTATCAAGGGTCACCGGAATTATTCTGGGGTAAAAGGTTATGTAGTAACACTCATATGAAGTCCAACCATGTCACGCCAATAAGGTTATGACGATTACAATAAACAACATGAGCAATTAAGGACCAAGGAAATTGACACCTACTTTGGGAGAAAGCAGACGAAAAAATCTGTATGCGAATGGATATCAACCTACGAATGTGTCAAATGACGATTTCTTCAAGGTAACAGCGGGTTGGTCGGAGTTTCAATAGTGGGAGCATCGTATCGATTTTGACCGTAATTTGGGAGGTTGTTCTTGGAAAAAAGTGTTTACTACATGTAAGTGTTATCAAAAGGTTTAGTTTATGAGGGTTTAATACGTTATATCGTTTACGGTAATGGTTGAAGTTAATGGCTGAAAATGAGTACCGTTTGAGTAAAATTGATTACGTCATTTAGTGAAGAATTGTGAATCTATATTTTTTCTGACAGCTTAAATCTAAATCAATTTAATTTATTAATTGTTCAAATGGTTTAGTACGAGAATATATTTATAAACCAAATTTTATGTCTCTAATATTTCAATACGTCATTAATTATGTCTGTGTCTGATATATTGTTTGGCTAATACATTTTTGCCGTAAGTTCAGAATTTTCTCACAAAGTTGTTGGAATATCTAAAACATTTTAGTACAATGCAAGCGCCAAGCAATGAATTGCATTACATCAAAGAACATGGATTTAAATTCTGAGTTAATGTTTGTTAGCATTTATTGACAATAAACATAATTTCGACTGGTTGAAGCAATTAGTAACTGTATTGAAAAGTAGGTTACATGCGTTAATTATACAAACAAATATCTAGGGCTGAGTGCAGTATAAGTTGCTGGGAGTTTCAGTACCCAAACCTGAATGCCAGAAATATAATGCCGAGTTTCTGGTGGACTACTGGGAATAACGCTCTTTATACTTATGGGCGTTGTCCATTAATAGTTATATCCGGAGGGTTCTATGATGAATTCAATGAAATCGAAGCCATGGACAGAACATTTCAAGACTTGCGAGGAAATTCTGAAGCCATAGGAGAGCTCTACTCATAGTCTCAGGAGATTTTCGACAAATACTTCCAGTTATCCTCAAGTCAACACCAGCAGCAGTCGAAATCAATGCATACTTAAAATAATCGCACCTCTGGCCACACATACAAATACTGCGACTAAAAAAAAATGAGAGTTGAACTATCGAAAAACGAAACAACAGCACATTTTGCTCAAGGACTTTTAGAAATATAAAAAGGCACATATCTTACTGACCAGACGACTGGCCTTTTTCAACTCAACAGTATTTCTGCAATATAGCCACTAGTGAGAACGAACTCATCGACCAAATTTATCCAAACATTGTTCACAACCATACTAATCCGGAGTGGCTATTTCAGGTGGAAATTTTGACAACTAAAAATAATATTGAAATTTGAAAAATTTGCACATATGTACCTCGGATAACAAAACGAAAAATGTTTTTTATAAAGAAATATTTTAAATAGTTAGAATAAAAAGTGTTAATAGAAGTTTTCAATAAAAATGTTTATCCCTTATATTTTAAAGTTAATCCTGTTAGGAGCGAAGCCGGGTACCCCAGCTAGTCCGATATATAATTTAATATCATTAATGATAATAACATAGTATCAATATTTAATATATAATTATTTTGGTTTTACCATGGATATACGTGATATATTTATTACATAGTTTGGTTTTACCATGGATATATGTGATATATTTGTTACATAGTGCTGTTCAAGTTTTAAAAAAATCAAATTTACGTTAATGTAAGATATCTACAAGTGTAAACATTCCGTTAAAACAATCGAAATAAAAAAAAACATTTCTTTAACTTACTCTAACCTATACAAAAATATTCCCACGTTGTACTGTATACGTGAATAATTAACGCTTTTCGATTTAATAAAAAATTAATTTAAAAAACTCACCCCATGTTATTGAGTAGGACGTGTTTAAGTAAAACCAATCAACTAAAGTTTCAACGAAGTAAGCGTGTAACTTTGAGTAAATTTACCACAGGGGAAGTTTTCAACAAATTTTCCAAGTTTATTTATATGTGAAATTTAAATTTCAAGTTTATTTATATTCCTTAGTTTACATGTGAATCTTCTTCGAGTCCGTAAGTGACTGAAAGTTAAACTTTTTTGAAGTTTTCGATTATATTTTATTTACTAGTAGTTTAAAGGTAAACGCTGTACGCGGGAACAAACATCGTACAATCAAACAGGACAAATTAGAATATAAAAGCTTGGATAGTGTTTGGAAAAAAACGTAATTAGATAGAAATAAGTTCTTGATTGGGAACGTCATAGTGAAAAATGAAGTTTAAAATGAACTTCAGTGGATTGGTTTGAAAAAATATTAAAAGATGGTAATATCCGGAATCTCGAAAATGGAAGTACGTTGCTGTGAACGCACGAGTTGTTTGTTCCATTATTTACACTTACATTATATCTAATGAATGGTGTAAATTGATTGACAAGTTGAGAAATGAGTTGCGCAATGCATAATTTAACAATAATGATTCTATTATAATTTCAGCGTCTCGATTCAAGCAGAAAAAATAATTTTGCCATATTGTCTTATTACCGATATTCTGAAGTATTTGTGTAAAACAATCTCCCCTAAATATGCTTTCACCCTAAGAATAAATGAGTTCCAGTGTCATTTCGTTGTTTAAAAAGTTATTGCTTACATTACTAAAATAGTATTTACTCTCTTTTACTATAATGATTAATAATTATTTTATGAAATTTATTCAAGAAATTAGTGTCTGTACTCATTTCAAGAAATTGGTGTCTGTGTCCACTACTCGAAAGTTACTAATGAATTCTCAATTACAGAACTTTTTGAAATCTGTTAACATTTGTATGAGTGTATTCTGAATTTTTTGGAATTCCATACCTCAAAATGAAAAACGGAACCCTTGTAAGATAATTTGCTTGCTCTTATATTCGTCCATCATAGCCGTTTTTTTAGAAACCGTTTAACTTAGAAAATTGAAGACGTCAAATGAAGTTACAGATTCCTCGTTATTTGCTACCAGCATTTCTTTACTCCATAAAGAGTCCAAAATAGATGTGATATAAAAATTCATCATATTTCCGTCAGGTGTCATCGATAATGTATATAATTTATGTTTTTCCCAATTATCTCTTTGCAGAATTGAATTATTTTCTTTGCAGAATTGAATATATCTAGGCTGCCTCTAAAATGAAACACAAGGTTCGAAGGCTATTTATTCAATACTGTAATAGATCATACCTTTCAAGTAATATATATGAAGTATTTTTTAAGTTATCTCTCCACTTGGTTCATCATATGTGGAAAAAAGTACAGTAACCGTAGTTCTTCTAACAAGTATGTTTGTACAGATTAATTTTTCTATGGGTGCTTCTCCAACTAGTGAAGGATTTCTCATTGGTGACTTTCTGAGTGACTTTCTGATTAGTCAAAGATCTAGATCATGCGTCTCTAGTTCCAAATTTTGGTTGCTTCTGTATTTTTCCTGGAATTGTCCTTAATAGTCCAAGCCTCCAGCTATCCACTTAGAAGTATTTGCCAGATGCAGAAGAGTGGAGAAGACGAATTCCAAGTGGAATATTAAGGTTTTGATTGCAGAGTACCTTTTTCATTTTTCCAAGTGACTGCGGGTACAGATTCATTAACCAACTTAAAGTAATTTTTTCTTATGCTTTGAATAAACATGCAGTTTTATTGGGGAAATGTATCATAACCAACACATGTTTGAATTTCGGTAAATTAAAAAAAATTAATGCTTCAGAAATTAACCTTTTTATTTATATTAAAGTCTACAATGTTATTTTAATAAGCCATTAATATCTACAACGTTCTAAGATATTTGAATATCTTAAAAAAAATATAATTTTTGTTAAAGATCGCTCACCAAATAATTCTCTCTTCAAATACACGTGTACGAAAATATAAAAATGTTATTACTTATCTACTTTGATATTGAATTAAATATTTCAACTTGGGATTATTACACGTGTGCTTTTCTTACCACCAGAAATTTGACAACAGATCGTAAAACACCGCTTGGGTCACATTTGTGAGCTGGTTGAATGTTTTCTTATCATAATAAACTTTCTGGTTTTTTCATAATTCCTTTTTAGAGAGAACGTCTCGAAAAAAGTTCCATGAAAACATAATAAAACTTGCTTGAGATTTTACATTACAACGAGATGTCGAATTATTTCAAAAACCTTTTTTATTTATCCATTTTATTATATCTAATATCATCTTTTATAAAAATGGCAAAACTGTGGAATCGACTGGATTTTGCTGCGACTAAGAAATCATCCCTTAAAAATGTTTTAAATGATCATCTAAGTCTGGAAAATGTCACATATTTCAATTTCATTTTACTCTCATGCATCTACATAGCCGTGTGAATATTTTCGTTTTTTAATAATTCTAAGCTGATGGTACTATGCACATTCGCACACGAATGCACGTACGTATTCACATACGCACACATCTTTCCATATCGATATCTGCTGTAAAACTTTTTACCTATTAAATAAATTCTGGATTTTCTTTTATACGAAATAGCTTTGCAGTATTCTTGGCGTGGATTAAATTTAATGTTTACTATTTAAATTTGACAATACTTGAACTTATAATGAAACTAGTGCCTTTTATTGTCAATTCTCCATATAACCTCTTAAATTGTTTAATACTTTTTCTTTGACGTGAAGGTCGAAAGTTTCCCTATTAATGAATGTCTCCTAAATTAATTTTTTAGTGCAAGTTAGACTTTGCTTCCATAGTCAATTTATCTACCAATTGTGTCAAGTATATAGCACGTGTTTAATCTTTTCCCTGCGTTTTGAACTTTATTAGTGTGTCATTTTTGTATTTTATCTAAACCTTATTTACAAGTAAAAAAAAAATATTTTGTCTATTGCCATAAAAATATACAAATAATTCTTTATATTTAAAAATATTGCATGTTTTTACGTTTTTTTTCCAAGCACATGAGAAAGCAGTGTGCACAAAATGAAAACGAATCAACTGAGCTTTTATCGAACCGATTACGTGAAATTTAACTAATAATATTTTCAGTAAACGTAACGTTTTTAAATAACATCCGTATGGTATTTCTTTTAATATTACCGTGTTTAATAAAGATTTGCTGCCGACGGTGAATATTTTCAGAGCACATATATTTCAGATTAAGAATGATTACACAATCAAAATTAGTGAAAATCATATAAACATTATAATTCATATTCATCTAAAAATGTATAAAGGATACTCAAATTGAATATGATTGCAGATTTTGTTCGAAAACTTTTGAAAAATCTTAATAATCTTCCACTACATATTGTCAGATGAAAGAAGGAGGCTGTTAATTGTTGAATCCGGATATCATATTAAAATTACGAAAAGGTGTACATATGGGTAGTTTACGTAACATTGCAGTAACAGTAATGGTCTTTTGATAACACTGGGATACCTGGACAAAGTAGTCAATTGCACAAAAAAACAATAGGATATTTGAAGAGACATTTTTTGTCATAAAAGTCAACAATACAAGTGATGTGAAATTCAAAATATAGAAATTTATTAAAAATATGCTCTGAAAAAGTATCTTATTGCTTGGAAAAATTACGCAGATTTATAATAAATCTTTTTTTTTTTAAATTTGTTTTCGTCTTTAGAAAAATATTTGGCTATTTGCCAAAGATTATTTATATGTAATGTAAAGTGTCTTCTTCAAAAGATTACTTCTTGAGATTCGACACCTAGAGGAGATTTTCTGTAAAAAAATTGCTTATATGAAATATTAGTGAGCAGCAAAAATCACGAGAAAGGGTTAGACTTTATCTCGTTTTATCTACAGCAAAGAAATAACAGTTGATTAAGCAACAATTTATTTCGGATTTAAATTTAAATATTTTTTTAGTATTGCCCAAAGAATATAATAATAAAAAAAAACTGCTCACACAAAATCTGTTAATTTCCTACTTAATAAAAACAATTTAAAATTAGTATGTAGTTAAAATAATAACACCTATTTATATAGCACCCTGAGAGAATTTGAAGAGAAAAATTTATGTGGAGAGGAATATTTATTATAAACATTCATCGTCATTATCACCCTTCCTTGATGTTCAATAAAACCAGTACGTAGATAAAAAGCATGAATTATTTTTTTAAAGCGTAAGCAGACCAGATAAAATTTGACAAGCAAGTTTTTATGTCGACAGTGAATATATTTAGAGAAAGCAAAAATCTATGTATCCATATATATATATATATATATATATATATATATATATATGTATATATATATATATATATATATATATATAAACATGGAGAAACTTGGTATTATTTCATAGATAAAGTAATGAGGTTTATATCTAAAGAGAACATAATTTGAGGAAAGTTTAGAGCATAGGCTTCTTTGAAAAGCTTAAATTAATCATTAAGCCCACGTGAATTTGTTTTTCAGTCATCTATTCTTCCGGTTGTAATAAGATGAATTTTTTTTCGAAATTTACATTAGTTCAGGGATATATGTATATACGGAGTAAATTGGTTATAATAAATTAATTGGTAATATAGTTCTGAAATCTAAAATCTCTATTTTTCTATTCTAAAATCTTGCCCAGGTATTTAATCTCCTGAAAAAATATTTAAAAAAAAGATATTTTAAATTACCTATAAATAACATTTGGTGTATTTTGGTAAAGCTCAAAACATTTTTGCCAAAGACGAAAATATGCTTTTATAAAAATCCGATTTACTGTAATAGTATAATATTTATTTTTAAGCGGAAATAACTTTTTTGCTTTGTTTTTTTAAATAATATATTTTTTATGAGTTACTTCTTAGTCTTAGCGCTTCAATAATAGTGTTAACTTATTACAGTAAATATTGTATAATACTTAATATATCTCATGGTTTTTATACAAATTCATATTTTTCATGTTCATAATATAACCTGTGCGAACTTTGCCGATGTTCAAAGATTATTGCATGCAATACTATTCGAGCATCATCTAAATTATATTAATTTATCTACTTTAATATATTTAATTGATACAAATGGCGCACTTATTACTACGGGAGCAATATTTTACAGCCAACCATTACACCCGTCCAGCCCTGCTTGACGAACGGCCGGCAATCGAACTCGGCTCTCCGACGCGCGCTGCGTCCTCACAGGCCGTATGCCTTGTGATCACCCCAACACACCACGGCGAGGACGTATAAAGTATATAATATAAATAATTTCAAAACGATTTGTCGAAACTCTGTTATACATACTATCACATTATCCATAAAACTGTAATTTTATCAAATAAATAGACCAAACAATTTACTTTGATTTAACTTTTATGATATCTTGTCATGGACACTAGTAGCTATTTCATTCCAATTTTTTGTGAAATCACTTTTATTTATCTTGCTTCTTTCGCTCCTGTTTTATGTAAAAAATACTATATAGTCTGCATGGGAGCTAATAAATCGTCTATTCTTAACATTTGTAGATAATATATTTAATGTGTTACATTATAAATTTAATTTCATTAGTAAATAAAAGCTTGTATATTTTTAAAGGATTTAAGGGTAAAATGTTGTTTTATTGAATATCAAAGTCATGTTTTGTGTAAAGACTATTTTACTTTCCGTTCTTGTCTCATTAATTACCTGACATACAATAGACACTTCCCTTTATTACAATTTTTATTTCATATTGTAAATTAGAAAAATAATACAATAGTATTTTCTTTTCTAAAATTGTTCCTTTTCTTTTAATTGACATATTTTCACTAACATGTATGATCACGGTTGTCAAAATTCACCCATTTACATGCAAAGTATCGAAGGAAGTTGTAACTTTTAAGTTCACGTCTTTATATACGAGTAAGTTATATTCAACTAATCTGCAATGCTAGTCATGTTGCTGCAGCAAGTTTAAATTCTATTTCTATATCAAATAAATCAAGTGCTTCGTTTCACAGCTATTGTAACTATTTAGATACAATCGTTTGAACTGGTGGATCTTACAGATATTAGCAGCGAACTTTAACTTTTCGCTGTTAAAATATTTGCAAGCAACTTACATACACGGGGAGGTAATTTAAGGGTATTCCGAAAAAATATTTTGTTACACCTTAACTAGGGTCTTTGTGTAAAGGATCAACGTGCAAACTTTTATGTACGTTAATATTGTGAACAATAATACTATGTAAATATCTTTGTCTACAGTATATGTATTATACTAGGAAAGAACCGAGAAATACGAATCGAATTAAATGAGATTATATTTATAGTATGAGTTCTTAACGAAATGGCATTATGACTACTTGTTCTTTTTTTCGTCCGTACCTTCACTTTGTTTCACCAAGATAATTTAAATATCTAAAATAAAATTCTAAATGATCCGTCGCTTTGAGAAATATTCAAGGCGTTGATTTCATTTTCATTCAAGAGAAACTTACTATATCAATGATGTACAATTTTTGGAAATTTGTGGTTTTTTCATTACTTCGTTAATTTATTCAATTCAATGTTCAGAAAATAGTAACAATGTAAAGTTCAACACATTAATAATTGATTTTTCTGCACCGGTTGGTCATTGAATTAAACACATTAAATTGTAGAAACTGCTGATTTATTGAGGAATATTTATTTATTAGACACACGATCATACCTTGTACCAGCCTGAAACTTAAAGGAAATTTTCTATATTTTTTCGTTGCTATATTTATGCTGGTTTTTAAAATATTTATATTACTTGAATTTATTTACCATTAAGTTTATTATATATGTAAGTTGTAGTGCTCGAGCGAATTTTATGAAGTGATAATTCGTCCGTAATACATAGTTGCAAAATAATGATGGTTTTTACCTACTTGATAGAACTCAATCAATTCCTCTAAGACAGCGTGAACACGTTTGGAATTGTTATGTTTCCAAATTTCGTTCATTTCATTCACTATGTCTTGTATTCACTGTAAATATGGACCGATTCTTGGGAGATGTTTTCTTTATATCACATATGAATGACAAAAAAATCTCAATACTATTAAACTCTATCATCACTGGGGACTTCGAATGATACAACGTACTACCAAATATTGTACCTTAATAAGAATCTTTAACAAAAACAAATGTATAATTTGGTATATTTCGGGAAACCTTATTCGACATTGAACATTTCAATAACTCTGAGTTAGTAATATTGGTGAAATATTTGGTAAATATATAGTACCGCTCTTTTTTAGATGGAGATATATTGAATATGACCAAATAAGATGTGTTAAAAGATGTTATATGGCTTTAATCAATCTTTATTTAGATACTCATTTTGAATTTTATTCACTTGTACCAGACTACTTTCGGAGTATTTCAAGGTAAGATATAAATTTTGATGTAACTAAACTGTTTATATTACTGAACTCGATAGGCGATGTGTGCAGTTTGATTAATGAGTATGAGCTCAACATTCACCCACGGATATCGACATATAATTTGACTCAACACAATGGCCACCAAGTTATTAATCCAATTAAATGACCTTACGCTTAAATATAATATTATAACTAATCATTAAATGAATAATAAGGAGCATGAAACGAAAATATTTAAAAAATATGAGTTGGGTGTTTAGTAATCGATAGTTCTGACTGTTAAATTTTGATTATTTTAGTTACTTATAAATATCATTTGCAAAAGTATAAAGACTGCAATACAAAAGATATAAAAGAAAAGTACTTTGTGACTCAGGTGTTGAGTTTATATGGAGTCAAAAAAGTTATTGAATCTATAAAAAGGAAACAATTAAAAATTGACGAACATGGGTAAGGTTATATCATGGGGTTAACGCTTTAATATTATTTGATATATTATAACAATTGTACATTTCGGCACGGGTATAGCATATACACTTTGCTATAGAATAATGTGTTCGTGTATGTTCCATTTAATAACTTTGTTTTTGGAATGAATATTTATGAATACTTTTGGAATGAATACTTTTGCATCCGGTGAATTTGAACTGGTTTTAAACAACTTACGACACTACGTTAATAAAGAAATCTATTATATACAGTGTATCCCGTAAAGAGTGGACCAACGAAATGTCAGTGATAGAGGGGGTTATTGCACATACGATATAATAAATTTTGTTATTCTAGATCTAATAGTTGTAGAGATATTATTACTTTTTTTCATTTTTGTTACTGCCCATAAAAAAATGCTTGTGTAAAAAAACTGTTTGGCAACCTTGTGGAACTTTATTTCAAAAATATATACAATTCACACAGACAACATAATTAATTCTGTAAACATTCGAAAAATACCTGCTTTATTGAAACAACTCCGCATTCGCAGAAATGATTAAGATCAAAATAACCACTTACAAGAATTGTTTCGCTGTTTCTTTCTCACTCGTATGGTCTTTTTATTATTTTCGGTCGTCAAGCGACCGCTCTACTCTTTTCCTCAACAACTTGGTTTCTTTAGTAACTCGCTTATCGCTCAGAGCTAACAACGTGTTTTTTTTTGTTTTTCCCTACCACTGTTTTTATTTGTTGACCTATGCTTGAATTACACCTTCTTTGTGTTTGTGATTTGGATATTGTTTGACCAACTACATTGCAAAATGCGTCAGACCTACACTACTAGTTGTAAATACGCAGAAATGTATTTCATTTACGGACTATGTGATGGGAATGCCGCGAGCGCTACCCTAATCGTGAACACTATCTCAATCGCAGAGTTTTTCTTCGTGTAATAACATATTTAGAGGATTGCAATCCTGTATGTTAAACTTTTTTTTGTCTTTGACAATTGGCAAAAAAAATATTTGTCAAATAAAATCTATATTACGAAATATCCATAAGTATACAAAATATTAAAAAAATACTTATTGCGAGCATCTCAAACTATATCTCATGTTGTTGACTTTGTTTGCAATGTATTCAAAGTGACGGTGACAAGCTTCTAATTATTAAAATTTGTTTATTGTTACAATTGGCAAGAAATAGGATAAATACATTTATTATTAGATTAGTAATTTTAATAAGGAGAAAATGAAAAATGTTTAGTTGATGTAATATGGAGAAAAATAAAGTGAAAAATATAACACGATGAAGTTGACAAAAATTGAGATATTGGGCGATAAAGAAACAGAGAATTTTCTCCCTCTTCCTTTTTAGCAGGAAAATGAAATAGATATTTATGTTTAACTAGATTAACATTTGACGGCATTTTTAAAAAAATTAATTTAAAAGGTTTTTGACTTCGATATTCCTATTTATGTCTGTGCTAGTTGTTTTCAATATTTAAAAGGAATGCCGATATGTGGAATACTTTATATTGTAGTTGTATTTCCCCCAAAAACTATGTTTTTCATATTATATTCTTAGTAATGAGTATTCAGTGAGAATACAATACGGTATTTAGATGGATATATTCAAAATATCTTTCAGGTGAAAAAAAAACTTATTAGAAATAAGTTCTCTTTGCTGATTTCTATGCAAGTTAATTTATATTATTTATTCCCTAATTCCAGTATATTCATTTTACCTTGGATTATTTCTAAAATCGATACTCTTTCTATGTTTATTTCCATTTATTTTTAATGGAAGTTCCATCTTAAAAGAAATGTGATGAAAAAATATGCTAAGACAAAAAAAAACACATAATGATGCTGGCAATATAATAGAAAAATAACTAAGGTTACATAATTTCATCTAGAATACGTGACATTGAGATCAGAAAGTAAAATCAACCCAATATTAAATCACTATTGGTTTCTAAACTGGAAATTAGTATATACTAGGGTAAAAGTGGGAAAGAAGCCCAACTTTTTAAAAAAAGGTATATTTTGAAAACGATATACGTTTTGTAAATAATTTTAGTGGCTATTGATAGAGTCGTATTGGATCTTTGAAATTGTAAATAAAAAGCAACCGTTTATTCTACTTACGTAAGAAAAAATATAACTTCTTAAGCCTCTAAGAAAAATGATACTTGCCTACGGTATGAGATAGTAAATGCAATTTTTGTATTGAGGATAGTTCTCTTTTAAAATGATGCGTGTTGCGGGTAATTATTTGCTTAACTGTTCTTTTTAGAATTCTTGCTTATACAATGCCTTCTTAATGTTCTTGTTGGTACTCCATATCAACGAGCTATTTCGTTTAAGGCAAGTTCGCTGTTATACATAGCCTCCATTACTTTTACCAATGCTTCTTGGATTTGATCAGCATGTAATGGAGTTTCCATTTTCCTCATGTTCTTACCTGGCATTGCCTATTATAAAAAAATAAATACTAATTTTTAAGTAAAATACTTTTATCTCTAATAGAGGGATAGACGCCCTTGGGGACCCTACGTTCATATATACTCATCGGAACTGAGGCATTTGTCCTTTTTGCTAAAGATAGATACCCTTGACTGTAGAAAAAAACTATTACTCTGAAAAAAAATTGTGCGTGTTAGCTCCGGCACGTGACTGGTATTTACTCCTTAAGCACGATTGTCTTGGACAGTAAAAAATAGGTAACACTGTATATAAATATGAATATCAATATCACTAAATATAAATGGAAAATTCTTCAATAAAAAAATGCTGACAATATTATTTTTTTTATGTAAAACACAAATGAACAAGATCAAATTTATACAACAAAATTAAAGACATTTACTAACGTCAGATTAAGAAGTTAAAATTATAGCAGACTTTTTAATTTTGTAGGATAGAAGACGCCGTATATTCACACATAATGGCATTTAATGATTACATATTGATATAAGCGAACGATAATAAACTATGTATGTCATACTCCGTCATTGCGATTACACCATTAAAAATGCCTACAAGTGTGTCACCCCCCGTTATTGCGATTACGCCATAAGAAAATAACAAATAAATATATTGATGTCTCACTCTAAACATATGCAGAAATGTTGCGTGGAGGGGCCACCTAAGAGACCACATACAGGACGCTATACATCAAAATTTATTCTTACGGAGTAATTTCCAATAATATACTATTTATACTTTGATAACTAGACGATTAAAATAAACATATTTAGTTCACTCACCTTGTAAAATAAAAAGTTACAAACCGGACAAAATAACAAGGAACCATAATACGCGATCGACCTTTTAAACACGATTGTATTTAGGACGCCACCTAGCCACACGGATTATCCTGTACCTTGACTTGCTAAGACCGAGGCACGGAGTACTAGTACTTTCCTAATATAGTAATAAACTTGTCAATGCGCGTATCTAAACATGTTCTGTTACTATCGAGGCATCTATCCTCCTACGGCAACTATCCCATTTTTATATTTTTATCCTGTATTAGATGCGATCACTTTAGCTTGTCGGATATACCGATTTAAGGAGACATAGAGCAAACGGTACGCAATTTAATGTCATAGTGATTAAAAAATATTTTACATCTGCTTATCTTTATATTACCTTTATATTAGTATCACACCTAAGAAATGTAATTAGTAATAAAACCTCATGTCTATTGCGGTACAATCGATTTAAAAATTCTATAATTTCCCTTTAAACAATTACTCGATTTCAAATTTTCTGTTATATTGAAAAAGCAAGAGGCTTACTGTGAACCACAGATTGCAAAATAAATAGATTATGATCAAATTGGTTTTATATCTTATTATGTTCGAGATATACTATTTCTAAGTTAACCCTCGTAGTTAAACGTCCTACAGTTCATGCATAATGAACGCTATGCGGTCCCATTAAAGCAATTCGTCGTGAAGCGGCGAACCCGGTGATATATAGCGACATGAGTGATATTTTGCAGAAAAGAAAACCAATTAAACTAGTATTGCACTATTTTTCTTAAATTTTTAATTTCATGGAAGTTCTGTATTTGATAATGAAACATTTAAACGTAATTGTAATTAGAAAATATTGACAATATGTAACATGTTTTTATTCAGAAATTTTACTCCGTTGTTAAGACCAAATTAAAAAAATATATTAAAAATTATTTTTGCTTTCCAATTTCGAGATAAATTGGGAAAAAAAGGAATATACCAATTAAGAAACAGCCTGGATTTATAGGTTGTGCCGTAAACAATATAACCACTTATAAATACAACCATATTTTTTCTCTAAAATGAAGTTTCGGTTTAAAAAAAATTCGGCGATTTTATAGTTATTTGAACTTTTAAATATTTTTAAAATAGACAATTTTAATTAAATTTTTTTATTTTAATTATATTTATAATCACAATAACTACAAAGAAATAAATTTTACATTCTTTTTTTAGATAGTATTCGAATTGTTGAGTGATTCAAGCATTACTTTTATATATCATATATGTGTTTTACTGAATTACTTCCCATAAGTTTGAGCTTTGGTATTGTGGAAATAATATATTGGAGCCAGATGTCCTATTTTATGAAGCTGTGTATAAAGTAGAAATGTTAAAATATTAAGACGTTTGGCGTTTTACATTAAAAATATTTTGTCATTGAAGTTGCTCAGAGGTTTCTTTCATAAAATTTATTTAGAATGAAAAGTGTTTCAATAGTATCTCATAAATAAATTCTCCAATTGATATCAATCAACTCTAATGTAAATTCTGCACGCTCTTACAAAAGGCTATTGAACTTCTGAAACATTGATTTCTCGAACGGTATTATGGCGTATTGATATAGACGATGAAAGCAGGTATTCAGTTGTCTGTTAACTTTTTCTTTAATACAATTGTAATGAAAAAGTCTCACTTTCATCATCGGTTTATTTTAACGTGTAGCCAGATTGTTATTTTAAATTGGACAAAACTAACAAATAGTATGGATTAATTTATAAGAATGCACCCAAAACCTTCTGTATTGAAGGCCTTTTTTTAAATTCCCATTTGTGTATTTTTGCAAACCACATGTTTGTTTTCACTTAATTTTTCCATTTTTTTTTTCTTTTATCAGTTCCGTAAATATTCTGATTAATTTTAGTGATTACAATTAAATTTCGAGTATACTAGTTGAATAAAATTGAAATTAAATACGTTTCATTGAAAATTTAAACTTGTTATAATAAGACAGTATGGAAAATTAATAGTAATATATATTTTTTATGGAAAGAATGACGAATATTTTACAATCCTAAAATTTGTAAACAACAACTCAAACTTGAGAGGAGGAATTGAATAAAAAAACAAATTTTAAATTTAAGATTCATCTTTTACATTGCACTGGTTATTCAAAATTTGTAATTAACGTATGAGAGTGTAAAATATGGAATAGGAAATTCATTTATCGGTGTCTATCAACGAAAGAAATCAGTCAAGTGTGTGCTTGCAAAAATGAAAAATCCATATATCTGGAAAGCGGCATGATTTTTGCTAAACATGAAATAAAATTTTCTGGCAAAGAGGAATCTTCTTCATCCGTATTTCAACGAACACCCATATTTATGAGATAACCTGCATATAAGCGAAATACTTCACAAAACATCGCGATTACTTTGCTAATGTTCCATGTTTATCACCTTTGGCTCAGGTGTCAGCGATGGAATAACATTCATCAGCTTTTCATGAACAATAAGTATCTACAGAATTTCCAATATTGAATACATTTTGCGTTAATTTTGTAGAAATTCATTATTCATAATCAAATGAAACTATATATAGTATTATATATATAGTATTATTTCTACTTTCTTTAAGTTCTTTACAACGACCTTGGTTTTCTTGTATTAAAACATCTTCAGGTAGGCTGTTAGCAAAGATCTTGGTAAAGAACTTAAAGAAAGTAGAAATAACACTACATCACATAGTTTCATTTAATTGTGAATAGGATTTCCAATTAAATCAAGCCATTACATAAAAGTCGCCGTGCTGCATAATTTTTAGAAACACTTATGTAAAGAATATTTCTTACGAAAAATACATTTTTAGAATTAATACAGTTCTCACACGTCTTTATCCATACGCCGTGAGCAAACTTCAGGCAGGCAAGGAAAATTAATCAACCAGATTCCTATTATACTTCTGATGTAAAGATTAAGTTCAGTTTTCGTAGAGTTTAACCGTTCGTTCTGCAAAGCTTATAAAAAATAACATGTTTTTGGCTTATTTCTTATATATAATATCCACAAAAAATTTAACTTTTAGGTACCTTTTTTATATGGTTAGAAAAACGTAGGTATTAACGAAGTTATATTTATTTGTCTAAAATAAACAAAATGTAATACATCTGATCGTTTAAATTTCCTTTTTTTGCGTATAATTATTTCAACTAATGTCAAAATAATTTAAAGGATAATTAAATATATGTTTGTGTCACTGTAAAAATAAATCGAAAAACTAAGTATACAAGCAACATTTTTGGTTTGCGGCGTGTCACGAACCAGATTATAATTATCGTAATAAATGAATAATTTTAATAAAATCAACACTACAAAATATATTAGATAATTGTTTTAATGGGGAAAAATTTAGCACGAGTTTTTAAACTTTTCATTTTGATTCCAATGAGTCAAATGTTACAACTGTTCCTATACACGTCAGTTTTAAAAGTAATTCAAAATATCTGGACGAAATATATTCATTTATCCCAAATTTATGTTCAGTTTTATTATTTTTTTTGATTCAATATTATAATTTTTTTAAAAATTATTATATTTCTGCTTACAATATTTAGTCCGAATTCAACTTTCCTTTTAATATATTTTTGTACCCTTTCGGGTTCATGGCCGTGTAAGAGGTTTAATAGATAATAAAATCGGTTTTTATGTTTCACAAAACTGAAATCGATATTCATAAAATATTACATTTATTCTTGAAGGTGATTTAATTTTTAAGAATGAAAGAGAGGTGTTTTTCAATATTTGTTGAAATAAAATGATAAATAACATGTGTAGGGCATAATCATTTATGTAAAAACTAACTCCTTGAATAATAAAAAAAGTCAAACAAGGGTTGGATTCATCCATGAAGATTTCTATATTACTAAAACAATTTTAAACTTATAAATGTGTTATTCTCCGACACCGTGAAAAATAAAGTCATTGTAGCGGTTGGTACTAAAAGTATCCCATATCTCAAAAACTACACAACATGTCGTTTTCAAACTAACTTTTGTTGAAACTTTATTTCAGTTGCTACTATACTAATTTTTTCAGAATTTTAAATACGTTACTTAAATAGAGTAGTTGGACAGACTTTTTAAGAATTTAGACGGGTATATCTCACCAAATATTGACTTAATTAAAAAAGTTACTGCGGAACTTTTAAATAACTTTCCTACGTGTAATGAATTATTTTTTTATCCCTAAGCCTTACATGGATGAAGTGCCATCTCTAATATTATTTTATTTATAATTCCATTATTTCATTGTACAGTCGTTCAAAGAAGGTACCTACCATCTAAATTTTATCTATATAGTATATGTAGTATCCGAGTAAAATGGCCGTGACAGTCAGAAGGAGAGGACAAAATTGTAAGGGTTTCATATTTGTAATTTAACCATAGAATCGTAAAAATATACCTATTTTCAAAAATAGAAATAAATCGCCCTAAATGAAATTTTTCTACATAGAATGAACTTTTCCCTCGTGTGCTCCAAATGCACGCAAACGTAGCAAGGTTAGAGGCATTCACGTTAAACAATGTGGAGAATTTTGTATTAAAGGGGCGGACATTCGCGTTAAGCAAAAAATCTACATACAAAAGGGTAGCAGGGCATGAATGAATAAAATATATCGATTTTGTCATGGGAACAGCGTAGGAAGTTGAAATTTCTCATGGACAGAATCACTCCTACCTTTACAGTGCACGGTGATAAATTCTATCTATGCAGGTGTTTAATAACTGGTGTTTAAAAATTGATTTAAATTATTTACTTGAAAGCTTTTTCGTAGTTATGTATTCATAATACATATATTACGCAAAAATCCGGCTTTAGCAGGTCGTAGTTTTTCTACTAAATTATTTTTCACGAAGTTGTAATTGTTCAAAAATGACCCAAAATTTTCCAAAATGTTTGGTGATCTGAGTAGGGATTCAAACATTATCACTTTGATATTTGAATATTTCATAAATATTTACAAAAGATACCTAATTTTGACATAATAATTTCTGGAAAATTAATAATAATACACTTTTATATTTTGTATTTTACCAGGCTTACTTACACTAGTTTGAAGTCAGATCCTGTGAAATTTTAATAGTCGTGAAATTTGATTAAATAATACATCGATTTAATTTTATGATATTACATAACTAAAACTATATGAATTTTCAATATACAAACGTCAGCCGTCAGTATATATCAATAAAATATAAAAAAAATGAGTTTTTCAGAAGGTGTTTCTGAGTGATAAGCTACTTGTATGCACAAAAATTTTTATTTTAAAAAAAAAATAATTTTTAAAAGAAATTTTAATACCCCTCCTTAGCCTTTTCAAATATTTTCCAAATACTTTTATTTGTTTATACATTTATTTGTTTGGCAATAGAACTTGCAAGCATACATAACCATCCTCACCTTCCACCTCTTGTTATTTACCAACTTTGCTCCCGGTTTGTAACGCTATCCATACAAGTATATAATGTAATACGATACGAAAGCTCAATAAAATTTAAATTCACTAAAACCATCCAAAATTATTCTTAATATCCGTCCAAATTGGGAATACATATGTATTTAAAGAGCAGTATGCAAGCGGTGACCGCTTATGACCGGAGTAATAGCTGTCTGCTGCCACATTAGAATGTCCATAACATCTAAGGAGGGTTTCTAATGTATGCCTGACGTGCAAGGATTTACACGGCAAGGTTAGAGATTTTAGTAAAATTTCTCAAAGAGTATAGTGGTGGGGAACTTATATTGTGTCATAACTTCTTCCATGTTTTCAAATTAATATTTTAAGTATCATTTTAGATTTTGAGGTAAAATAACTCGAATACTTCTTTTAAATTTTATTTTTAATTCACTTCTGATTTATATTGATTTCTGCTCAATATTGTGCTTTCTTAATAATCAAGACGACATTATTGCTCTCCGTATATTTTAGTTGTCTACAAGACAAAGAAAATGTACAGAGAGCAATAATAAGAGGACATTGTTGCTCTCTGTGCTATTTGGCTTTTTCTGAGCTATTTGACATTTTGGTCAATATTTTTATTTTTCCTCAATTATTTAATTTTTGTCTTCAATATACCTTTTCTTATCTTGTTCGACATTTCATTTTCATTTCGTCCTTTACTTCTTCCTTAATCCATTAATTTTTACAATAATCAATTAGAAACGTTTTGAAAACTACAGAATTTTAAATATAAGTAAGAAAAACCAATTTATTTTCTTGTTTGAAGAAATCACCTGGGAATTTTTGAATGTAATGTTCAGACGATAAAAATGAACGAGGAAACTTGCAGCAAAACGAGAATTAAAAATAAATTGCGGACGTAAATATTTTGGTTGTAATAACAAGCCAACTTTATTAGCAACTCCATATTGTCGAGAATTAAATACATTGACACCTAAAATTATATACTAAACAAACGATGTAACAATAAAACCATAAGTAACATTTTAAAATCGGTTTTATAATTAAGTTGAAATAGTTTTTTCGATATATTTGCGCAAACGGAAATATCGAACTGTAATTTGAAATTTTGAATATGAATTTGGGTATGCAACAACATAAAATTATAACGAATTGTTTTAAGGTTTCTTCAAAGCATTGTCAGAAGTTCGTTAACACTGAAAGAAGTCTGTATAATTTCATGCCTACCGTAAACTAATTTCATTATAAGTTTCAATGACATGTCTATCAGTAAAATCTTCTTCCGTCAATTTGTTCATGTGTCAAATGTGGAATTAAATCTTTCGAATGATTGAAAATAGAGTTATGAAACATTGGAGAGCCCTTATTTATATTTCCTTAAGGGTGAGCATGTACAGATACAGCTCCTATTGAAAACAGGTTTTTATTTTTTTGCTACGAATCAACGTTTGTGAGTCTTATAATTTCACATAAACTAAGAGCGACTTTACCGTCTAAAAAAACTGCCGGCTCTTGGTAATACATTACTATTTATACGCGCTACCTTAATGATACTTGACGCATAAGACGTAGAAGTTAAATCAATAAATTAATATTTTCACACTATATGGTTGATCTTTGCATAAACTGCATAATTTTTACTGTTTTTGAATTAGTTGAAAAAAAGAACGGAAGAAAAGGTTTTTCAAATTGACTTGAAAGTAATATCTGGACGTTACCGAAGCTTTTTTGTTCTATATCTCGAATAGTTCTGCTGGGATAATAAACTGATATACTTTTGCACAAATTGTGCTGGCCGGCCTTAATGTATTGCTGATACATTTAAACTTAAGTTAATTCACGATGAGACAGGAACCGCAGTTGAGAAATATTGCGAGATCGGTCTTACTTTCATAAGTTGACTATCGTTTTAATATCGCTACTTCAGATAGAAGAAGATTTAGCAAGCGTATTGAATCACGAGGCATTACAACCTCACCAAGATCATTATAATTTTAAACCCTTAACTTTTCACTCGATGATCAAAAAACTGAACTCACTGTTATGGCTTTAAACTTCACTATTATGGCGTTTGAAGAAAATAATGAGTATACGTAATGATCTGTTTCCTATTGGGAGACAGATCATTGAAACAGATACATAAAAATATGGAAATGTTGTAGTGACTTATAATCAGATGTTTACCGTTGCAATTAACTACCTCAATTACCTCAATAACTGATGAAGCAAGTTTTTTTAATTAATTATTCCATAGCGTTAAGTTAAAAAAAAGTGATTATTATTCTATGACTTGTGTACATATAATCATCTGATTTGGAGGCGAATAGACGATTAAAGTCAAAATGTTACGTTACTCTAAGATAATTAAAAAAAGAACTGTACGCTATGTTTAATAAATGAACTTAAGTTCGCAATATAATCTAAAATATGAACTCGTTTAAACACTAGCTGTTGGCTTCGAAGAAAACGTTTTGCCGGTGCCTGAGTTAAATGGTTCAATAATTTTCCAAGTGCCCCTAGGTTTGTACAAGCCGTTTACACGGAGGAAAAATTTAAGAGGAACAAATTACTTGTGTGTATTACGTGGATGGTTTCAAAATTGAAAAAAAATGGCGTGTAATTAAAATTAGTTGTTTAATGAAATCTTTGTTATGAGAAAATTAGTAGCTGTGATAACGTGAAATATACTATACATATGTAAAGTTACGAAAGAAAAATGAATGCTGCGCGAGCAAAATTACTGACTACCTGCCTTTTTACCAACTTTTTCATCTTTTCTATATTGTGCATTTATACACTTACTAGCTGTGCCCGCGAATTCGTTTGCGTGGAATTCGGAATAAAAAATCTTTTACAGTCTTTTCCTTATAAAATGTTTAAATTTAATACTTGTGGTTGACTTGCAGAGATCGCTCGTGTAGGAATAAATCTACCGAATGTATATATAATTTTACGTGTACATTGAAATTGAACATAAATAAATACATATCATTCAAATGAAGCCAACGTAGAGGAATTACGCAAGTATTTAAATAACTCCGAGAACTCATTTCCACGAAACTAGAAAAAGTAGATGCATCTTCAAGGAGGATATGTCAAAAATAAAATATCTTACGATTCTCAAAGTGTTTGTTTTCTTCTTACCAAATCGGGTTACATATCAAACATACTCGTTTAGTACAATTTTGTTTAATTGTCAACTGTTTACTAAAAATAAAGTAAGTCGTTGGATATGTGGGTTGGTTTGTTAAATAATTTCCCTATTGTATCCTTAGTGACCGTTTTCGACCCGAAATCAGTTTTTTTATGTTGAGCATAAATATTTATTATTTATATTGTAATATATATACTGAGTTTTTAAAAATAATGAAAGTGGATTGCTTTATGGAAGCTTTCGTAGTTTTAAGCGCTAATGAAGTGCTATTTGTTCTAGGAGTGCAGAAATATAAGGTGCGCCGTCAGTTTCGCTGCTTAACAATTATACATGTAATCATTTTTAGCACTGTTAATCTTACATTCTATAATTTTAATCTAACAGTTTTTAATCTTTCACGCAGTTCCATAAATATTAAAAACTAAATGGATTAGACATAACTTCCTTGCAGCTAAATTTTAAAAGTACATATTTGCCAAAAATATGCAGGTATTTATTTTGTAAAAAATAGTTACCGTAAATCAGAAGTTGCAGCAATCAGTAATCAGAGAAAATTATAAAAGAAAGTGCTGGCGACCGTGAAAGTATACTACCACAAATTGGAGTTTTTACTAATAGGAATCCGAGTACTGAAAGTCAAAGAAATGATTGTCCTCAATCTGCAACGAAATAATTGTCTTTGTTCAGTGATAATATGCTCTCATACGTTGAGGAATTATATTGTCTATCTCCGTACTGACCATACTTTGACTAAATTTTAATGGGTATATGGGAAAATTGTTCAATGTAAATAAAGGAAAATTCAAATCCATTCACAAATGCTGATTACATGTGTTAGCAAACATAAAAACAGTTGAAATCTCTCCTTTTTTCCAAAATATCCTTCTTTTTTGTAGATCGTTAGAAATATTACGATTTACATCATAATAATCTGTATATTTCCTCCGGATAAGTCATAATAATTATTGTTATATTGAGCTCATCAAAATGGATGAAACTTTTTTTGCAAGAATTCAATAAATTAAACCGTTCAAAAAATTTGTTTATACAAGTGTACAAATGCACAATATAGAGGAGAATAAAAAGTCAGAACAGCGACAGGTAGACATAAATCCTGCTCACTCAGTTTTTATTTTTCTTTCGTAACTTCACATATATATGTAAAGTTACAAGAAGTTGTCTATCACAGCTATTAAACTTCTCATAACAAAGATTTCATTATACCTCTAATTTTCATCACACGCAAAAATTTGTTAATTTAATACCATCTACGTAATTTATATAAGTAATTTGTTCCCCTTAAATGATTCCTCCGTGTAATCGACTAGTCTGTACCTAAACTGGGGTCACTTAGGAAATTATTGAACTAATTAACCCAAGCACCGACAACACGTTTTGTTCAGAGCCAACTGCTAAGATTTAAACAGGATTATATGTTAGATCATATTACCAACCTAAGTTCACTTATTAAACGTTGCGCACAATTATTTTTAAAATTGTCTTAGAGTAACATAATATTGAGATTTTAATCGTCTATTTGCCTCTAAATTTGATGACTATCTGTACACAGTTCCTAGGACAATAATTAGTTTTATTTAACGTAACCCTGTGGATACAATTAATTAAAAAACTTGCTTCATCAGGGATATAATTAACTGACCTATTTTTTCACAAACTACAAGTATACTGATTACATCAAAGGATTTAATTAAAACAAAGGCTCATCTCAGGCGCCATATTATATAAAAGTAAATGGGCAGATATTTTAATGAATTTTTATTAGCTCAGTTTACATAGACTTAGAATAACAATAGGGCTTCAGATAATTATAAATAAATTTTGTAGTAATTAGTTTCTATTCTTTGTAAAAAATATTTAGAAAATTAAAAGGAATCTAAAAATAGTTAATGGAAATTCAAAAATAACTTATTATATATATATCCACGTTATCTAAAATAGACAATTTGAATTTAATCATGTTTTTTTACATATGTTATTCATATAATAGCAAACTTGCTATAAATCATGAAATATTTATTTTGACATGAAAATAAGGAATTAAAATTAAAGTACATCGTCTTGTTTATAAAATTAAAGTACATTATAAATATCTTATTAAGCAACACGAGTACATAATAAAACTATCTCATTAAAATGTAACAGAATAAGAACATTAATTTGAATTATAATAATAATAAATTAAATGCCTTTACTAACCATGACATATGACCTTAATTTGGGAAATCTTTTCTGTGTTAGTCATAACCAATTAAAAATTAAACTGAAATGTAAAATATAACTATAAATTATTTATTTATTTGGGCACGAGGATGCTGTATATCAGTTTTTTTTTCTACAGACCTCTCTTTGTTTGGTATTGAGTCATACATAAATATTTTTATTGTGTCCATAAATAGAAAAAGATTAGCAGAAAACTGCTATAAAGTATATTCTAATTGAGTTGGGTAATAAGCCATTCTGCAACGGTAGACACCTGGTTATATATTAACTATAACATATCTATCATTATTTTCATGGATATCCGAATAGGAACAGGTCGTTATGTGTACTCGTTATTTTCCTCAGACGCAATAAGTCAAAACTATAGTTTCTTGACCATCTAGTGAAAAGTTAAGGATTTCACATTATAGTCTTTTTGGGGGACTGTAATGTCTCGTGGTTAACATCTGAATTCATTTTTTTTTATTCAATACTCTCGCTAAATCTTCTTCTGTCTTAAGCTGCGACATTAAGACAACACTAAACTTATAGTTAGTAGACAGTAAGAACGATCTCACAATGTTTCTCAAATAAAGCTTTTTGTCCAGATCACGTAATTCATCCTGCGGTTCCTGTCTTATCGCGAATTAACTAAAGTTTAAATATATCAGCAATACAATTAAGATCGGTCAGCACAATTTGTGCAATAGTATATAAGTTTATTACATTCTTAATTAAGAAAAATTTATAAACAAAACTCTGATGTGTCTTAAAAATATATGAGATTATTTAAATATTTCATTAAATGGCGGCATTTAATAAAATCCCTAAGCTTTCGATTAAAAATGTATTTTCCCGTTACCCCATATATAAATTATTCGATTATCTCGTGTAGAACTATTCGAAATATAGAACAAAAAAGTTTTGGTAACGTCCAGATGTTACTTTCAATTTAATTTGGAAAGCTTTTTATCTTGTTTTCACGCTAATTTGAAAACAGTAAAAATTATGCAGTTTATGCAAAGATCAAGAATAAAGTGCGAAAATATTAATTTATTGATTTAACTTCTACACATCTTATACGTCAAGTGCCATTGGGGTAGCGCGTATAAATAGTAATGTATTATCAAGAGCCGGCAGTTTCTTTTAGACTGTAAGGTCGCTCTTAGTTTATGTCAAATTATAAGAGTCAAAAACGTAGATTCGTAGCAAAATATTAAAAGCCTTTCTCCATAGTAGCTCTATCTGTACAAAACCATTTGTTTATTCAATATAGAAAAGAAAAACCATATTAAAGTTAATCTACAGCGTAAGAAACATGCTAAAATAATTTAATATTGTGGAAGAAATAGTCTCGTTACATTATGCAAAAGGGCGTTTTTCTACTTAGATTATGTAAGCTGACTGATTTTAAAATTTTGGAAGCGGCGGCAGTACGGCATTCAGTGTCAAATGTGATAAAACTAGTAAAATATATGCGGACATTCTATGACTATCGAAGCCTAGGGGTGATAAAGTAAATAGCGAAAAAAAAAGGTAAAATGATGTTATATGGTTCTGGAATATATCATATATTGTAAGACATGATATAAGTAATCCAATATTAATATTATAGAAGAGATCATCTGTTCCCATGTAGCATAATACGATGTAATAATACGTTTATATGTTTTGTATCAATGAAAGGAATAATTTTGTTAATGGAAGAGTTCATACTAACATTTTTACCGTATTCTTGCGTCATACAACATCTTTTTCTTTTGTTGTCAAGAATTGAGTTGTTAATTAATTGCCTTCATTCTATGTATGAATTTGATATCAAAAGAGTAAATGGGTTTAGTAGTTCTTAAAAATCCTTTGCCTTTATATATGTTTGTGTGTGGAGATGACGTCGTTATTTCAGTATTACTTTTTGACATTTTTTCCCCTATTGGCCTTTCCATATCTTTAAGATATATTGCTCATTCATATTAGCATTTCCATATCTTTGAGATAAATTGATGCTTCGTCTTTGTATCATTTATGAAAAATTTATCCAAATACATATGTAAACCTACAAGAAATTTTTCAATAAATTTATTTTAATACATCACAACATAAAGAGATCATTCATATTTTATTTATTTATTTAAGAAAAATTCTAACACGAATCCTTAGGAGATCGTCTGATATACCAACGAGACAGTTATGTGACACAATAAAAAATCACATTTATTATTATAGGATACTATATCTATATATATATTATTTTTATAGGATTCAAAATAGCAAAAATGGTGCCAATATGATTTGCTCCTGTATTTTTCCGTCTGGATGTCACAGCAACGAAGCTTCTTCAGTTTAAGACCGATTGTGGTTAAATTGTTTAAAACATCACGCATAAAGTTTGATTACGCCAAGAGATGGAAAAAATATTTTTAATTCTTTGTTTATACTTGCCTCCTTAACCTCAATTAGGGCTGAAAGCTTATTTTTGTCGCGGACTTTTATGAAATGTCATTCTTCGTTAATGACATTCCAGAAAAGTCAAGTCATTTTTTGTCCTTTTAATAATTTTATTTAATATTACTATTCGGGTTACTTCAGTTTATTTTAATATTAACTCTCTTGGTTTTTCTACGTATTAAGGTAACAAAGTCCATGACTATATTATATACGTATAACGATGTCGAATAGAAAGATGTAAAAAGTTAGGAAGAAAATATTAGAGATATTTAGTTTCAAACGTTCACTCATTATCATCTATTACTGTGTAGTCCATATATAAAGTTTTAACTGATCCTTCAAATCCCGCCCAGTGAAATTTCCCACTGAAGCTAGAGTTTCCATAGCAATGCGGCCGAGTCCGCAGCCAATTCGCTCGGCCGTCGTCAACTTTGCGTGCCGTTTGACAAAATGCATTATAATTTCATGTGTTGCTGTAAATTCACTTGACCATAATAACATAATACAACTCCGTTAAGCCAGACAGCGGTAAGAAAATATCCAGAATATGATGTGATTGACTGAAAGTCAGGATAACATTAATGATATATATATATATATATATATATATATATATATATATATAATTCACACAAACATTCGCAAAATGAGACGCTCGTGTTATATTCAAATCATATAACCAAAAGAGGGTTCAATTTACTTCAAACTTGACATAATTATAGACTACCCCAGAGTAAGTATGGTACCCATAAAAAATCAAAAACAAATTCGAATGTGATCCTTAATATTCTTGTTTGGTTTTCATGTCAGCATATTTTTTTAAAAAACAATTAAACTATACATTAAATTAACTATTACGAATAAGTAACGAATAATTAAAAGACCAATAATTACTCTTGTCTTTACTCAGCTATCATTGAATGTGTGCAAAATTCTATAATAAATAAAGAAACGTTACCTGACAGAACCTTTCTTGTTTGTTTTGCAATTTTTGGTTTCTAAATGTGTCTACTTATAACAATACTTTTATACATGTTTTGTCAGGTCGAGGTCCGATGTGATAATAAAGTAAGTTGATACTTTTTTGGATCATGCATGTTCCTTACCCTACAATAATAATAAATTAACTATTCACATTAGAGTCAATAAATTAACTATTAATATTAGTCGATTTTATTTTTTTTTCTTTCATGAGGATTTTTCTTTTATGATTTTTTTTCTCCATATTTATAGGTTAATAATATTATATGGTTCTTATTACTATATTCATGTTTTCTTAAACATCTAATAAACAAGAAGTAGGAAAATTGCAGAATCCATTTAATCATATACATATTAAAATATGACTTCCTCAGAAAAAAAAATATATGTGCATCCTTTGACAATTGATAATTATTTTGAATGAATAAAATCGCTTAAACCGTTTCTTATGAAAATAATTATGAAATTAGTAGAACATCCTGTAAAGCGTCCGGACATAAAATAAAAAAAAATTACTCGTATTTCCCATAATTATTTTATATGTAATTATAAAAAGTTGTATGTAACGTCTCTGTCTATTTCTCAATTAAAATACTGCCAGCCTTATCATCAATATTCGCAAGCTTAATTCAGATCTTTCCACCACTCTCCTTCATTTTATCATTTCGAACCATTTAAAATTGCTTGTGGAGTTTACTCAGTATCTAACCTCCCACCGCTTGTAAGTTGTAGTTTTTCTTCCCATGTTGGGTTACCTAATTTAGTAATCCAATAAGGATATGAATATTTGTTATATGTTTTTCTTCTTAGAATCACAATCAATAGTAAATAGAGTTAAGACAAATTTAAACTAACGTACCATTTTATCCAAATAAAAGGAGAAATATGGAGAAACACCATCCCTCGAGCAGACCGGAAGATAAAATATTTTTGCACAGAAAAACGAGAAAAAATAACATATGAGACAAATAACCAAAAATATAGAATAACTTTATCTCAAATAACTGAGCAGAAATATTATTTAGAAGAAGAGCTAACAGCTTACCGCATGGCAAACTGGCCGGCAGCTGCATGCAGAACTGCTACCATAAAGAAGAGATGACTTACCTGGGTCCGTAAGTGTCCTATATAATTGTAGAGGACTGGAATAAAATAAAATAATTCACACATAAAAAATAAACCACACATAGGATTAATTTTTATATTTTTAATTATAATTCTTATTTTTTTTTCAGATTCATGCTTTTTTGTCAGACGAATCAGCTTTTACAATTGTTTTAGACAACGATAGATTTATTCACCAGCGCCATGAGGAGCAATTTTCAGTTCATTTGATGTATCTATTATCATATAAAAAATAAAATATATTACAAATATCTCATATCTTATCGAATTATATTACCTTAAAATAACGACAAAATCGACTGTCCCTATTAGTTTGGCAAGCCACTGTGAAACGAATATTCGTTTCCATTAAATGACGAAGAAACACAAACTTTAGAAAACAACACAGTAGTTTATGGATAATTTTAGGGCCAAGCACGGCATAAGGGAGTGACAAATGGAAGGTATTAAAATTGTATATTCGTGGGTATAACATTTATAATAATTATAAGAATGAGAGCTTATTGTAATATTTAGTAAATTTAATACCATTTTAATTTCTTATCAAACGCAAACTTTACTCAACCCGACGATCTTAGGCGAGGGTTAATTAGAATCGTTTTAGACCTGTTGTATTTTTATTAGATATATAAAAGGCTTGCACTTAGTTTCATTGACATAAGTGTAGAAGTAATTCTAGAACCCTCTAAATTTTAGGTTTAAATTTTAGAATTTAAAATCTAAAACTTTTTGTCATTATTATGCCAAGAAGTTTGCAATACGTATTGCCATATTTCGCAATATGTCATTTGGGGCAAGAGGGAGGGGTGGGTGGTGCAGTTTTTGGGGGTCATAATGAAATGTAGATGTATGATTATAATTCCATGATAATAAAGGGACTAAAATAAAAAGTACTGAAGTACTAAGAACCTTTATTCGAACAAGTAACTTTTTAATCTCTATTAATACACGTGTGTTTTTGTGTGGGGGCGAGTGCGCGCGCGCGTATGCCGGCGAGCGTGTGTGAGCGGAGCGCACACATGACTGATTGTATGGGAGACTATTTTAGAGAACTAAAATTGTACTCAATTTAATGGGGATAAAACATTTTATTACACTTTGATCACGTAAATAAAATTAGAAGATGGGTGTAATTATTTACGTAGTTCTCATAATATTTATTATCTTGGAATTATAAACAAAACAAAAGTACGTGTAGAATTCGCACTAAAAGTGACACACTTCGTTATACATAAAACTTTAAGGCAATAATAACTAAACACTTATTAAATTTACATATAGTATATAATTTTTTATTTTAGCGATAAATAGCTTAATATTACTTTCGTAGGCGGAAAATATGGTGAATATCGTATGAAATTAAGAGCCATCGTTATAGTTTAATGGTAAATTTTATGTAATGTTCTAATAACACAGTTTTTTTCATAATATTGGTGTTAGTGATTTGGGAGAGGGGGAGGGGTTACACATTTCTATGGACCTTTTCAGCAATAACTCTGGAAATTTTGTAATATTTCAATTTTTTTAAAAATAATTCTTTATCTCGAATATACTTTTGTAGGATGAATTATTTTGGCATTCGTTATTTGAAATGCGTTTTTTTTATTATTCAAATTACAGCTTACTTTTTTTAAATTTCTTAATCTTACTGAAAAACTATTATTAAATGACTATCTCATTAAAAATCTACACACGAATTTTCTCCATCACTATTAAAGCTTCACCAATGCTATGCGGTATCCTTTTCGTTAGTGTCTAGCAATCCCATTCATAAATTTGAGACTACCGGTTTCACTCAACTTAAACATACTGGTATGTCCAGAGGTTAAAACTTATTGCTTAGGATAGACGATTGGGTATTCTATTGTACAATTCTGTACTTTATGCAATGATGTTTTTGCCGTATTATATCAGTATTTAGCAGGAAAATCTATAGCTACATTCTACTATACCTTTATTATCTCGGGGCATACTGTCCTTATCAATGTATATTTGAGCTCACGGAAGATATGTCTCATATGTATGGTTACATAAGAACTGAGATCTGACGATCGCAATGACAAAGTCATTATTATCGTCTCTAGATAAATTTTGAATCGCCGCAAAATCTTGGGCCTTCAAAATTGTTTAGCACCTTCGGAAGTCCCCCATTTCAATGACGTGAGCATGTTGCCGCTACGCATAATCTTTACTGCGGTTTAATCAGCCTTCACTAGTGATAACGAAGAGCCTCTTTTGGCATTAATCTCAATTGTATTTCTGAATGAATTCCCTGAAATGAGCGACTATTTTATTTACTATATTATTGTGATGACAAAATTAAATCAATACTTTACTGTCGTATGGATTTTCGTAAAAGTATCGGTGACGACAAATTTTTTTTTGTGAATTCGTGTAGTTGTAGATCCTTTAATTCTGATAACATTTTATATAAACTTACGTGATAAATTTGTCGAATACCTCCATCAGTGTTAAATGAGATTTAAATAATAAATTTTTATTCACACAATCCTGTAAATATGAATTGTAATAATTAGTCGTTACGCTGAAATCTTACTCTCTCTTCTCTTACCCTGTTCTTTGATTCCACTTAAAAATATTTTGAATCGAGAGATTTTCTTTGCTTTAAATTTATGTCCCTCATTCGGTGTTATTTGCTATCCTTCACGCAATCTTATTAACGTTTTTTTGCATATTTAATTCGACTTCAAGATCCTGTTTCATCATAATAACTAATGTTATTACTAAGGAAAGGATTTTTTCAGATGTCAATACTTGCAGAATCTGAGTGTTATGAACAACTATTGGCCGTTTTGGTTTCTATAATATCTGGTGAATGTTTATTTGCAACAATTTTGACTCTTATTCCTCACTACCAATTTGCATAATTGTGCTGGAATGAGTTACAGTGTAGTTCAGAGTAAACGTTTCTAAACCCTATAGTCAACTTATACGCGTAGATCTGCAGAAACTCCCATATGTTATTTAATTCAATGACATGTTCTTTCAGCAAAAGATGCTAAAAGAACATATGTCATTGAATTAAATAACATATGAAAGTTTTGGCTTAACGCATTTTATTCTTGACTGTGGAGTAATTTTTCTGTCAATATTAACATCACATAAATTGGAATCACTAAAGTAGTGCCATTTATCCTATTGTATGATTTAGAGTAATTTCCTTATCCAAATTAACACATTATAATCGGCAAATTATGTTTCAAGGATCTGTCGAAGTGTTGAGCAAAAAACCTTATTCTAAATTACACTTCATACCCTGACCTTCATACGCCCACCTGAAGATGTTTTAATACAACGGAACCTAGATCGTGGTAAAAAATTTAAAGGTACACTTCATAACTGTGTAGTAAATTAATATAAATTATTCGCAATCTCAATAAGCATTATCCATACAATCAACTCACCTCTAATAAAACTGTGTCACTTGGGAAATTATTTAACAAATTAACCCAAGCACCGGTCATTCGCTTTGTTCTGAATAAACAGATGCCGACTAAACGAGATTATGCCGTAGGCTGGACTACAATAAACACGTGAAGTTTCTAGGAACCACTTTGATAAACGCCTTTGGCCGAAAACTGCTTTTTTGGGAATTTTCCTAGAGATTTAAGGAAATTTAAAGTATACTAGAATCTCACACGACTTTTTTTTAGAAGTCGCATTTTATTTAGTTTCTTTGTGTTGAATTATCCAATTTCATGTACGAGAGTTAATATCATCTAAAACTTTTCTTGGGAGTAAAAATTGATTCAGTTATTGTCTTAAGTAAGCTGGATAGAGTGATTATTCATAATGGAAATTGCACATAATTTTTAGATTTATCGGTATAAATATAATGGGATCACTCAAGTAACTGAATCGCGAAATAATTCCTCCTATGTATAATATAATTAGTAAAATATTTGATTATATAATTACCCCTAATACTAAAAACAATATAAATGCAAAATATTGTTTAAATTTAATACACAATCAATTAATATTCTTGACATAACAAAAGAGTTTGTTTCGTACGATATTTTGAAACAATATTTGATTTTTTTGTACACTGTAAATAAAATGTTTAAACCATTTAGAAAGAAAAAAATAAAATGAATTGGGTAAAAAAAGCGTAGAGTAGAATTTTTATAATAGCGCAATTGAATAAACTTACCTGTGGAATATCCATTAGTTAATATAAGAGAAATGCAGTTTCGCATCTTACCTTAGTTACTTCAAAAACTAAAAAAGTGCTTTTTACCAATATGAACTAAAACTATAAAACAATCTTCAAATAACAATTTGGTCATGTGCAAAAGGATTTCTCACAACTCGGTATAACTTAATTTTTTGAATAGGCTTCAAAAAAAATAAAATGATTGACAAAAAATGTATTTTAGTGGTTAAATTAAGTTAGCTCTCGATATACATTTTCGTAGTTACTTTACCTCTACGAATAGCTAACGACAAAATATGACAAGAATAACAAGAACTGTTTTATTTATAATTTTTAATGTTCTTTTATTACAAGGATTAAGTTTTTAGTATAAGTATTATTATTGACGAATAAAACGGTACATATGACTTGCCATTAGAGAATTCAATAATATCGTACATTAAACATTAAAAAAGAATACAGTCATACCGAGGAAACATTTTCTAATCACGTTGATGTAATTAATTCTGTCTAAACAATTATAATCTTTATTGCATGCTGTGGCGCATATTGGAGTTGAATCATACTTGAAATGTTAATACTATTTTAAGAGCATCATTTGGTTAAAATGCAAGTATTTATAAGTTGGGAAAGCCTTTCATTATCTTATCTTCTATTTGCCAATGATTTCAAACTCTTCTAGAGGAAATTAATCTGATCGCGAGCTATTTCGAAGTAGTATCCATTCAATTTGTCAATGGAGTCTGAGCAACGAAATACATTTTAATGTAAGAAAATGCGCAATGACTATGTATTCTCGCATAAATTTACCCATGGTGCAAAATTATGAGTTAAATGGAATGAGTTAATGATCGAAGAGTGTCATCCGTGCTGGATCTTGGTATGATTACAGATAACCACTTAATATTTCAGTCATATCAAAGAAACCTGTTAGAAGTTCAACTGGGTGTTAGGATTTCTCATGCGACATTTATTTATTTATCTACTTTAATGTATCTAATTGATACATATGGCGGACTTATTGCTACCAGAGTAATCTCCTGTCAACCATAACATCAGTCCAACCCCGTTCGACGAACAGCAGGGAATCGAACCCGGGTCCCCGCAGTGCACCGCATCGTAAAAGGCCGTATGCATTGTGATCAACCCAACACAGCATGGCGACGAGAATGGCATTCCCTCGATTTCCATGACAATGAGTGAATTGGTGTTTTTTTTCAATCTTCTAGTCCCTAGTAACCTTGAAACAAATGCGGTCGTCTGACCTACTCCACAAGAAATTACATACTCAGGATAAAATATAAAAACATTGCATAAATTTTATATAAAAAAGGTACAGTTACTCTTTTCATTTCTTTTCTACAGATCTCATGGTCAGATATAATTCCCTTTAACTCCGACGAGAAATTATTTTGATCAGGTTTTTTTTTAAACTATTTATAACTATATTGACAAACTTTTGATTTTGCGGTTAATAACGCCTCATAGTCCGGACTGTTAAGTGAAAGGAGAGAGACGTAGTTTATTTCAATGGTCTAGAGCGTGCACAAACACCTTAAAAAGCTCATCTGCCTTTCACCCACTTACAATGATTAGTGCGGTCTTGCGAAAGACGAATTTCGATATTTTGTCTGCTCCATTGATCACATTAGGAATGCGATTATGGATTTGTTTATTAGTTAAAGATCGATAATTTTTATTTTTCATTTGAATTAATGTATTTTTTTCTATTTTATTACTTATTGTTGACATCATATTTTAAACCATTGTACTTTTGCAATTGAACCTGCCAAATATTTTGAAGTTACCTGTGAGGTAGGAAGGGAGTTTTTTTTATAAATCCATTTTATATTATTTATAGACAGTGTTGGCTTACATACAAAATATATTTGTCTTGAGTAATATTCAATATTTAAGCCAAGATTTTTATAACCGATATTTAGAAATTAATAATTATGCACTTTTAGCAGTTTTTTTTTAAATAAAGCACCGAGAGATATAATGGCGTATTGAAAAATTCATCCATAATTCTTCAATAAATTTACATAACAATAACCTAATAAAAATCGTAAGTCAAAATATTATTGCACATAATTAGAGTACTTTTTCATATCTATGGAAACAAATAATTTATGCCAGGAGTCCGTGGCTAAATGCCACTGATATGGATAAAAATGAAACAATTTCTTTTCGACAGGGTAAAAAGTATAACTTATCTGTCTCTAGTGCATCTACAAGTGTGGACACACTTTCTAGTCTATGAAATTCTTTACGTTTCTTTACATTTTGGACTGATAAACAATTTGCAGAATTGTATGCGAATATATTCAAGGATGGCAAAATTTTTTGTGCGCTTTATCGTAGAAAAAAACGTACTCCATAAGAAAATGTTACGATATCATTTCTGTTACATGCATCGTTGAAACCTGGTCTACTAAATTTATTAATATAATTTTTGTGTGTTTTTTGTGTCTCCCCATCTTGTAAAAATTACGCCTAAATAAACTAATTTTAGCGTTTGCGCATAGTATTATCTCTTGATAAATATAATTTAAAAAATCCTTTTATTTGCTCATTATTATTTAGAAAATAATGGAGATTAAGTTAATATACTATTAATTGAGTGCGATTAGGTTTACATCTGGGAACCCAATGATACTGAACGGATTTGCAAAATATTTTTTTTATTAGGATTGCATGCTCATAATGAAAGTGTACTCTTTAGAAATTGCCACTAACGGTTTTTTTAATGTCGATCTGTGTAAGTGACATTGTACGAAGTAAAGTAAAAAATACCGTTCACAGCATATCAGCGTTTCAGTCAATTCAGAAAATCATGTGCAAATTTCATTGCATTGTGTTATGTACAGTGGTTATATATGTGTTACAGATACATATTGCTGCAGATTCGTAAATATAGTTTAATATTTAATAAATGCAAAATATAAGTATAGCAAGAAAACAAATGCATAATATTGAAAGAGATAAATGAATGCAGAAAATTGTTAGATAAATGCAAATATATTGAAACAACTAAATAAAATCACAAAAAATGCAACAATCAAACTATATAAATCCAGTTGAATAATAATATAAAAATTCGAGACTTTAGAGGGGACCCAAGGGAAATGTTCCTGATATCATAAGGTGAAAAATTTCTTTGTGTGGTTTCTACCTTTTAAGATACCTTACCAATTATAAGTAGTTACTTACGAGTATTATAAGGTTTAAAAAGTAACAGGTACACGTGTATTTTGAAATTACTTCATTCTATGAAGGGTAGTTACCACCTATTTTCTGATCACTACATTTATCTGATCTTTATATTATTATAGGCACGATAAACTCGAATTTTATTATCATCTTGTTAGATAAAATGTGGCCTCGAAAAAAAAGTTATAATAAATATTTTATTATGATTTAGTCTGTCTTGATGACACTGAGTCCTGTAAGAATGACTTTTATGCTTGTTGCATCGCTTTATAATTTTTTTGTGTGACCTGTGGTCTCTTAACAGGTTTTAGTTTGATGTTAAGCTCTTACCAAGTTTTAACTTTTTTCCTTTATTTGGAATTTCAAGTTGACCTTGAACAGACTTTGGTAACCTTAATAATAACCACCGTCATAACCGTATTTGAATTAAACACTTGAATGAAAACCTGAACTCAAATACAAAGCATGGAATGAGAAATTAGAAAATTGTAGGCATTGTCATATTAACACTGTATGAGCGTAATAATTTGTGTACTGGATTTGAGATTAGGAAAGGGTTGAGAAACAGTAAAACATTTAAATGTTTTTAATAATTATTTCCTGATTTTGCCACTCTGTATAACTCTGAAATGGAATTATGACATATTAAGAAGAAGTCGTCCTTAACCTAAAATGTTGTTTGTTAAATGGGCCTGGCTTGAAATATTTTTCTATAAATTCTAGTACTACTTTCATCAGAAATGATCGATTCCGCTACGTACCAGAGCTATGTTATCAGCTCTTATGATAAAGGTAATACGAAACGATATTTTAAATGATTTATAATTATTTTGCAACGCAGTTAGTGATGGATTTTAAAATTGAAAATATATAAAAAAATGTAGTTGTTTCACTTGTCACCAGCAAAATAATTTCTATTATTATAAGTTCGATAAAAATTCATTAAGATTCACCATATGTCTCTTTATATTGATAAAACCTTATGATATATTTGTAAAAAGTTATAATTTATAAATTATATCATCGTGTCTTTTGTACATGCCATGTAAATAAGATATTTCTATTTTTGTGTATATCGCTTTATCTGATATATTTAACTTTTTTTTGATGGTCGCAATTTTGTGAAACTGAAGAACCGTCACAAAACCTTCACAAGCCATATTCCTTTATTTTCCGGGTTAATGTTTTCAGTGCACAAATATATTTAGTGAACTTACTACTAATATTAAATGATTGTTTAAAAACTAGCCATCACATTTTTCATTGCATATTGCCTTAAAAATATATATAAGGAAGTGACAGGATTCAACGGGCAAAGGAATATAAAATGAAAAATTAATCCAAAACACTATTAAAACGAGGCATTCTTAATGTAATCGTTTAATAATCAGTACCCTACAAAAGAGAGGGTATTTACAGTTACACAAGAGTTGAAGTGGAAACAATTGTCAGCAGAGTCTTCAAAGGGTATAGAAATAAAACTAAATCTACGCCATTTTTGTTCTCTTGGTTTTGGATAGACACTGTTTTTCCCCAGAGACTGTTTCCTTAGAAAGTATTTTTTTCTTATTTTCAAAACTGAACTGAGTAGCCTGTTGTTCATGAAATTAAATTTTTTATTTTAGCTAAAATGTTTCATCAAATTTATTTGTTGTCTTTTTTTTATTTCAAATTGATTATAGTTAGGAAAGAAGAAAAAATATAAAGAGTCATGGCAAGAACAATTAATAAGAAAATAAATGATGCCAACTATAAAAAGTAGGACATTAAAATTTCAAAGTTCCACTATACACACGCAAAACTGATTTCATTAATTGATCTTATAGAAGAAGTTTTTTTTATCTCATGATGAAAAATTAACATTTTATTCATAACCGATATATAATTTTTTTAAAAGTAAGATAATTTCTTGTCTTCAAAGTTTTCAAACTAAATAGTACTGATTTTATTCAGCGGTTGTTTGTATAGTGTACTGCGTAACCAGAGCCACCGATGCTTCATCGCCACGGACAATGTTGATTAAAAATAATTTCATTCACTTAATTATAATAATCATTATAATAATGAGGTACAGCGGTGAAGGAAGTTATTAATATTTATAAGGTAACGTATCACCTAACTATGATTATCTTCATTGGCGGCACCGTTCCAAGAAAAGGGAATAGAAGGTGACCTGAAATACGATAAATACCTTAACAATAACGAAAATTTCGTATAAATTTAATTAATTAGTATATTGGCTGTCGTCACAACATAAAATGATTTCAAAATATTTTTTGTTTTATTATTTTAAAAAAAATTATACCCGTTTTCCGAATATGGAAAAAATAAATATATTTAACATTTAATTAAATCACACTTATGCTTCTATATGGAAAACTTTTCTTAATATATCGTGTCCCATATTACCTATACTGGACCTTCATTTATACAAACATATTTTCATTCATTTGTTACAGAAAAGGTAGATCAAATTAATACTTTTATTAAGTTAATGAAAGAATACTGGTTTAATTGAATATCATATAAATTTAATTTTTACTTACTTGCGTCTCAGTTTTCTCATGTAATTTGCATTGCCCAGTGGCTTTTCTCCTGGAAAAACAATATTTTCAATTAGGTTTTATTGGAATCATTTGTATATAATATAGTTTATCATTTAACCAATGCTTTAAACGAAAAGTAATTATTATCAAAATTGGTTGTGGCCTTTATGAGTACAATATAATATAGTATAATTAAATCCATAGGTTCCACTATAAATCTGATAATATTGTTATTATATGTTAGAATAACATTTTCAAAATTGTGATCGTCGATAATGAGATAGAGAAAAATAGGAAAAAGAAAAATTTGTTTACCTAATTTCCATTTTGTGATTAAAAGAGAAATTTGTAAACAGTTTTCATACAATAATTAAAAATATACATTAAACCATAAATACAGAAATCAATGTATTTGCACAAAGGAACATTATAAATTGTAATTTAAAAACTCTAGTTTGGAATAACACATACTTTTAATGAATTGCGTTTGAGGTTTCTTCAAAGCTCCGTCAGAGAGACGTTAACCTTGAAAGAAGTCTATATAGTGATTGGCATGCTGTACATTAATACCGTTATAAATTTCTATTACAGTATTGTTCTTCTGTCCACCTATATTGTATGAGACCGTGTTTTTTGAATGATTGAAGAGTAAAGCTATGAAATTTGACGGAAATTCCTTGTTTTAATTTCATTAAGAATGGATTGGTCAATATGTAGTTATTATTTAAAACCACATTAACATTTTTGCATTGAATAAATATTTGTGAAACTTATAATTGGATACAAACTACGAGCGAGATTGAAAATATAATAAATTAAGATTTTTTTTTCAAAGATTTATTTCATTTTATAGCTTTTAATTAGATTAATAAAACAAATTATCATTTTGGTGTTTCCTATTGAATTTTTAGTAGATTTATTTAGAGAAATATAAATTTATATATTTATTATATAAAGAACTTATATTATTCCAAGTTAATATAATTTGAACGAATAAGAATTCATTAAACTATAAGCTAACTTACTTCTTAATATAACAGTACTTGAGGTTAGCACGAGTTTTGTTTTAATCCCTTGATTTAATTAAAATAATTTATGAAAAGTTGGTCAGTCCTTTTCCTGATGAAGAAAGATATTTTAGTTAATGAAATTATTATTATTTTAATTAAAAAATTTTATTTATATTAGAAATAAAATAGAAATATTATTATTTTCCTGGGATGTATAAAAATATAAGCATATGATTTGCGGTAGGCGAATCATGAAAATAGAAAATTTTTCAGCGCTCGAGTTAATTTTTTTAAATAGCTTCTCAAGTTACTCCTATTTGGGCTGGAGTAATAGGTTTATATGGAGGACGCATGCAAGGGGGACAAATAATTTACATTAAATTTGTAGATGATATGAAAAGTATTTACACATTTTCATAAGTGCAATATAACATCGAATTAAATGACCTTTTTAGAAGTAATAAAAAAAAAAAAAAACTCGTGATATTTTAACGGGATTAAAAAACGAACTGCTTTTGAATTAGTTAATGAATTTACTGAACGTTAGTGAAATGATTTTAATATTTCGTTTGTTTACATAAAGAGTTGTCCCATGTAATCAAGGGTGACTATATAAGTTTGGTCAAGATTTGTTGACATATTATGTAGATAGATAATGGTCACATCACCAGTAATTGAAGACAATTATTCCACTTTGTAGATTTTTGTTGACAAAGCGATCACAGTATTAGCTCTATATGAGCTGTACCTGGCCTGATAATGGTACATGAACATCCCTAGCAACATCACGTTACTAGTGATGAAAGTACTTTTTTTATTCCCTCCCTGGTCTTCCATGCTTTCAATACCTAGGATCCTATTCGTATACGCTCCAATTTATAAAAGCCTACTTCCACGTTTCTCGGAACTTTCTTTTAAAACATTCTCTGAACTCCTTCGCTTTTTTTTCTTTAAGTAAAACTCCCTTTCTGCCTAGGCTTCCTTATGATAAACACGACAAACGATTTCGAAAATAAATTTTTGTATAAAGTAGTAAAAATTAAAATTAATTGACATACAAATATAAAAGTATTTGAAAATAGACAATAACATTGTATGAATAAGATAGTTTTCAGTTAGACAAATTAGGAAGATAACAAAATATACATCTGCATATTTTTGGCAAATAGAGACCATTAAAATATCAGTTGCACTGAGGTTTCGCCTAGAATCTTTTAGTTTCTAATATTCATTAAAACTGTATGATAATTCAAGAAACGGTTAGATTATAATTGAAAGAATATCAGTTTAACATTAGGTACGAATATGTGTGTAATTGCTAAGCAGTGAAACAGACGATGCTAGTTACATCTTTGTGCATGTAGAACTAATGGCAAATTATTACCATTTAGTACTACCAAACTTACCTTAAATATTTCTACTTCCATTATTTATAAAAATTGTTTTAACAAAATCCCTATAAAATAAGAAATATCAATTTTTATAACTAATGGAGTAAAAACTTATTAGTGTTCAAAACGGGTACCACCAGGGAAATTATTTTAACAAACATAACGAAACATCGGATCACTCACTTATTTTGGGTCTCTAATATCTGGCAATTAAACGGAATTGTGTTGTAGGAGTAGGGTTTTAAAAGTAACTTGGTTCGACTTGAAAAAAAAAATTAGTTTCTTAACGTATCTTATTTTTGATATAGCCTCCTGGACATTTAATTTAAAGCCATCTATGTATTTCCAAATTTGCGCAGATGACTTCCTTCGAGGCATTCAAAATACTTGCTTACTTCCGTTATTTTTCATTACTATTAATTTTGCTATTGTAGTGTGTCTTCGACTGCTCAACTACAGGGTCCGAAGTGATATTTATAATCGCGTAGCTACTAGATCATAGAACTATAATAGACAGCAGCGCCACTGTGTAAGAAGATATGCACTACGCTCGCCAAGTCGCTTGACTACCTGATGGTTATGGGAAATACCTCCAATGATATGCGCATTGAAAGAGACGCCAAGCAGTGGACGAGGGCGGGCAGTTGAAGACAATCAAGTTTAATATTCTAAATAACAAGCACTAACAAGTGTAATTAAAACATTTCAACTCAAAAATTTACGTAAAAAAGATTGATATAAAAATATTACCCTTATTTCAACTTAAACTTCAACAATATTCTCTCACTTTATAATTTATACAAATAAAAAAATGTGAAAAGCTGCCCTGAATTTCACAAACTTTTTTGTATACACCGTAGCTGGTTTCTTTCCATTATATCCTCTTGCTGATTTAATATAAATAAATATATTTTTTATTTAAAAAAACAAATTCCTTATAAATAAATACTAAATCGCCTATATCTATTATTACCAAAGATTGATTAAAAATAAGCAAAAATGCTCGCTCGCCGAACTGGGAAAACCTACATAGTTTAACATTCAGATCAAAGTTATACTTGCATTAAGAAGCTACTGAAATAAATACATTCAAATTAAATAAATTGTTTCTTTCGAGATATAGTAAAAAATGATAGAGTCAATTTTGATGATTCTTCTTTTAGTTAGAAATATTATACTTTTACATAACAAATGATAGTACATCACCGGTAATTTAAGACAAATATTTCGTTGCAAAAGTTTTTGTTGACGAAGTAATCACAACATTAGCTGGACAAGAGTCTGATAATAGTTCATATACTTATATTAAAAGAACTCCGTAATGTAGTAAAGCACGTCGCTTGGTATTAAAATATCTTTTAAAATTTTATCCATGATCCCCCAAGCTTTTGATATCTAGGAATCTATTCGTATGAGCTCGTATTTATGAAACTGTAATTTATTGCTTCTTAGTCTTTCCTTTTGAAATATTCTGAAATAATATATTTATTTATAAAATATTCCTTTATTATTTTTACATTTTCTTATAATAAAAACGCATTTAGGAGTTCTTTAAAAGTATCTTAACTATAAAAAACTGCAAAACATAAAAAAAAACTTAAAACAAATTTTTAATTATATAATTTTCATAAAACTTTTTTATGAAAAAATGAAAACTTAAAAATAATCGATATACATAAATAAAAATAAAAATAATCAATAATCGATGATACCAGAAATAATCGACGACCTTTTTAAATAGTTATGGAGTTCCTGGTATCAAAACCTAATAGATTTAGTGGTTTCGATAGAGAAGGAATTTTCTTAAAAAACAGTTCACAAGGACTTGGCATTCAGCTAAAAAAGTTTTGAGTTTCTGGAACTGATGGTAAGGCGAGGAAGCTAGACCTGGTTGGATGCGGAAGTAGTTTAAATTGCAATTCTGCCAATTTTTTATCAGCGACATGGCTGTGTTGTATAGCGTGTGGTACACATTTTAAGGAAGCTTTGTCGTAAATACATATATAAAAGAAAGTACAAAGAAAAAGGGAAAGATTTTCCTTGAAACTTTTATAGGGTTTAATAATCTCAAAATAAAATCCTTTAACTCCAATCTCCCATATTCGTCTGTTTCTACATCAAGTACTTGATTTTTTTCAATTAAATGCTTTGTCGTAGGAACTTTTAAAATAAAATGGGTATCTCAATTCTCTGATATCAAAATAATGCAAATTTTCATTTCAAAATACTTTGTGAATAATTTCATTGAAAACAATAAGGAAAATAAAAAAAAATATTTTCAGTTACCTATATTTTTTCGACCGGAAACCTGATTGAATTTTTTAATAAATAGAAATTACAGTATCGAAAAGAAAACTCGCTTTTTTAACCAATGGACTAATTAAAACGCAAGCTGTTGTTTTAGAATAACAACATTTTTCAATAACAATAAACGAGGGTTGACTGTTAGCAACTGAGAAATTCTCATGACTCCCCCTCCCCCTCCACCCTCACCACTAGGAATAAACCATATAAGAGTTATTTTATTATTATTTCATGCATTTTATAAGGCGATATGATGAGAATATTGCTATAATAACCTCATTAGCTGAAATCAATGCCCTTAATCTGCTATGCGTGCTTTCGATGACGTTTTTTATAATTTCCTGAGGAATACGTTCCCATTCAGCGACGATCACATTTTTAAGGGCCTGAATGTTTTCTGGAGATGGTTTTACGGCTCTGACGCATCGTTTAAGATTATCCCATATATGTTCTATCGGATCGAGGTCAGAACTTCTAGCTAGCTAGTCTAACCGACGAATTCCGACCTCCTGCATATACGCATCAACGTCTCTAGAGCGGTGGGCGCGAGCGTTGTCGTCCATAAAAATGGACTCGCCTCCAACTGCTGTTAATGCGGGTTGGGCATGAGAAATAAGAACCTCTGTTATGTACCGTTTTACATTAAATGTGCCATTTTCATTAAAATCTAACTCGGTACGGTCATCTGAGTTAATACCAGCAAAAACATTATTGCGCCTCCACCGTAAGGGGTGATTTCCTCAAAGAACACTTCTGCGAAGCGTTCTACAGGTCTTCGTAAGACTCGACGACATCGATCCTCATCACTAATAAACACGAGCTTCATCGGAGAATAAAACACTATTCCAGTCTTATTGAGTCCATGACGAAAAATTTTGAGCGAATCTCAATCTGGCAACAGGAAGCTTACGGAGCAATATAGGACCCCGAACTGGGCGTTAGCTACGTATATTGACGGCCTGAAGTCTTCTTCTGACTGTCCATAGGCTTACTCGTGTACCTCTGACGTCCTCAAGGTTCTGTTTGAGATCCACGTACGTAATTTGAAGATTTCGTAGCGCTTGAATGACTATGGAGCGGTCGTCCCGTGGCTCATTGCACAGTTTTCTTCCAGAACCGGGCCTTCTAGTGACGGAGCCCGTTTCTTGGTATCGTTGTCAGGTCCTTTGGATGGTGGAGAGGCTCACATTATACTGCTCAGCAGTATAATATGAGCCTGCTCACAGTATAATTTGAGGGATTAGGTCGATTTCTTTTCATGCATGTTTTTTGATACGCTGTCTCATTGGTTAATGTTGATATGTACAAAATTATGTATTATTTACGTAGGAATAGACTAAACTTTTTCGTTCTGTTTTAAATTTTTCGTTCGTTACCATGTCTATTTAATATAATATGTTTTTACATATTTGGTCATGTCGCGGGGAGATGAAAAGGTACACGATCCTTGAAAATATACACTTTAAAGTTGATTTTTTCAAAGGTCATGTATCTTTGCAAAACCATAATTATTTAGGAAACTAAACTATTCTGTTGACATTATACTCTATTGGTGCCCGTGATACAGCCAAACATTGATAGAAAATGGTTAAGACACGGATAGAAAATTTAAAGGATAAGTTTTTTTCTTTTGCTAGTTATGTTAAATTACGTTACCCGTTTATAAAGCAGATTGAATATTTATTGTGGTATACCTCAAATATGTTTGTTACCCAACAATGACAATAAATTTACCATGATGGAATTTACAGTTCACAATACGTTTTTTTTGTTTTCCAAGAGTACTTATATGTTGTCAATATTATATGGTTACTTTTTTTATAATTAGAAAATGTACATGTTTTTCAATTTCACATTATTTGTACATTTATGCATTCATAAATACTGAAAATTAAAAATACATTCCAGGGAAATACTGCAAATGGGATGCTGGAAAAAAACACAGGCATAAAATAAAAAAAAGCAGTTTACTATTATTATCCTTTAATATTTAATCGTATAGAGTTAGGCCTAATATTTTTCTCCAAATGCAATTAAACCATGGCCAATGTTTTTATTGCGGATATCTGGGAACATAAATTATTCCCTTTTCGCCACTTTCTTGAATTTTATGGTTTCATACCATTTAAAATATGGAACATTTCTAGAGTTGACCCAGTGTCTATCCATTAAGCTGTTTGTCTATCGCAGTTTTCATTCTTAACGATTTTACCCACATTGGGTTACCAAATTAAAGGTGAGAGATGCACTTCTTAAATGTTTTTTAAAAGGGTAATTAAAAGCGTGTTAGAGTAGATTGATCAATTTAGAGCAGTGTACTTTTATTTACAATTTGTGTCCATATTTTAAGTTATTGATAAACATTCCGCGTTATTAATAAATTTCCACTTTCGGTCAAAACTATTTTTTTAATATTTAACACAACGTCGAGCTAATTATACGTATCAATGCGATGAATATTTGAAAAAAGTTTTAATGTGGAATTTAATATTGAATATATTTGGCGTTAATTTTGTAGAAATTCATTATTGACAATTAAATGAAACTACGTGATGTAGTATTATTTCTACTATCTTTAATTTCTTTACCACGACCTAGGTTTCGTTGTAAAAAAAAAAAAAATTAAAAGAAATAAATAAATAAATATATGAATACACAAAATCGGAGATATGTAGAATTAGTGTATTACCTTGTCCTTACTTTCAAATACCCTTGCTTTTGTATAAATATATTACCGATAATAAGATATGTAGAATTAGTATATTACCTTGGCCTTACTTTCAAATACCCTTGCCTTTGCAATATATTACCGACAATAATTTCCATTTAATTTTATTACATACACCCTAAAGTTTGCATTGTATAACTTCACATAATAACAACAATTGAATTTATTACCCCAACTAGAATACTGGTATATTGTATAAATCTCTGTAATATAATAAAACCTAGTCTGCGCCCCTGCAATAAACTCACTAACATAAACAATGGAAAAATCCGCACAAAGTAGTCTTCCGCTATTGTGTTTGAAACATATAAATGCTGTTGGTTGTTCCTAAGAGTTAATCTTTGCTAATATCCCACCTGAAGATGTTGTAATACAACGAAACCTAGGTCGTGGTAAAGAAATTAAAGATAGTAGAAATAATACTACATCACGTAGTTTCATTTAATTGTGGAATTTAATTTTTAAAGGTTTCTAAAGTTAGTACTGATTTTACATAACATAAATATAAATTGAAAAAAATGACGAATAAATTAATTAAATAATTTTTATTTGCTTTATAATATGGGTGTAGGGTGTATTTAAAAACGTTTCTGTTAGTACAAACAAATCGAGACAGGGAATAATAGATATACCAGCAGTTTCGAAATCAGTAGTAAATAGAATTAAGTCAATAAGGTAGACGTGACTTAACAATAGTCATCATCCATCGAGTGGACCAAAAAACAATAGATTTTTTTAAAGAAAATCGATAAAACTATAAAATTAAATCATAAAAAGTTTTCATGATTCCGGAATAATTGCACCTCAAAGAAATGTGCCGATAGGTCGTGCAGAATAAGGGTTGACATAATAGCTCACGGTCCGGAAAAGAAACTGCACCTCACTGGCACTTGAAACTTAGCAAAAAACTTCTTGCCTGGATCCATGATCCCCACCATAGGAGTGTTGATGATTAGATTATTGGACAATTTATTTCATTATTGTGCTTTTTAAAATTCAGATTTCTTTCTTAGACGAAGAGATTTGGAAATCCTTATGAAGGAGAGTAACATCTTAAACCACACCATAATGGGCAGTTTCCATCTTGATTACATTGTTGAATGAGATAAGTACCTTGTTAAGATAATGGCGTGGTTAGTGATTAGCGCAAAGTGTATTGAGTATCTTCTGTTTTCAGAGTAGAATACAAAAGAAATATTGCTAGTTCATCAAATTCACCTGCAATTTCACATTTATGAATAAAATTGCACCATGTCATAAAGCTAGGAAATTTACTAGTCACTTACTTCGCTACAAATACAATTAAGGTTTTGCCATTGTGGGAAATTACGAAAGTACGGTACCAAAGGAACGTTAGCATTCAGAATGCAATTTGTTCTCATACTTTGGAATAATATTTTTATATTTAAAAAAAAAACATTCAAAGTTGCTTCAGCCGCTGGGAAATAATTTTAAAAATTTCAGAAGTTTATTAAATATATAAAAAAAATTTAGGAGGGGATGAGAGACTATTTTCATTATTTTTACAATCCTGACATCATGTCATGTAATTTAATATGCATCTTGGGGTATTTTGCAACATTGGGTTATGAGGGGGAAGGGAAGGGTCATAATGAGTTACACACACACACACACATATATATATATATATATATATATATATATATATATATATGTATATGTATATGTATATATATATATATATATATAAATATATATGTGTGTGTGTGTGTTTGTGTGACACCGAACAACTTTCCTCATGGAAGAATATAGCGTACTTAACTAATTTCGTAAAAACAATTAATACACTATTGCGCACTACTAGATAGATGTAGGTACGCATCATATTTTATGTTTATAAGTCAACGTCTATTATTTAATAAAAAAAACTGGCAAAAGAAATTCATCATCATGTTTAAAATGATATATATATATATATATATATATATATATATATATATATATATATATATATATATATATATATATTTATATATATATATATATATATATATATATATATATATATATTATATATATATATATATATAAACAAATTGCAGACTACCCTAGTAACGTTGCTATGTATATAACTGTGAAGTTATTTGGAAAAGACGTTTAGTAATTTCTACGAATTATTACGCTGATTATCTCACGATTGACATTGATTCACTTTGTTAACCTAGGTATTCGGTATCGTCATATTAAAAATGTACGTTTGAATAGCAATTGATGAAACCACTTACTTTTAATATTCACCAGTTTTACAAAAAAAATCGAAATGGCGATCTCCAACTTCCAGGCAGCTATGGGCACGATCAACCTTCGGTTGAAGTATGGATGACGAATTAAGATTTATACGCAATTCAAGTAATGATTCGGAGCACGAGTAGATTAGCATTAATGATAGATTTAATGATAAATATCTTGAAACACGAATCAGAACTGACTGCGTATATGACTGCATATAAAACAATTTCAGAGAACTAAAACAATAGATGCTATTTCCTAAATTTAACGCGAATAAAGCTTTCAATGCTACATCGAAAATGTAAAAAAATGTAATAAAGGAAAAACCATAACTTCAAAAATTATTGGTTTAATTATCTTGCGAAAACCTTTAAAGTACGATTAGAACTCGCACCATAAGGGTTTTGTTTCCACTTAGATATATTCATAAATCTTAAACGATATTTATTAGTTTCATCAAACTATTTACACATATTACTTTATTTTTGCCATGTAAATAAATTGCTTAGTATTATTTTCATATCTGTAAAATACTGTAAATATCTTAAGAAATTTTAAATTATCGGAATAGCTTCCATAAAAACTTTAGGTACACTTCGAGTAACTATGTATATTTCATGAGTTTTACTTTGATATTTTCAACAATAGGCCATAAATGGGTTGTGAGAAAATTTATTGGGGACATTTTCAACAATAACTCAAGGCCTTTGTTACATAGAATTCTGGAATAAACAATTTTGGAATACATACAAGTCGAGTTTTCCAATAAACAGAAGGAAAAAAGTGTGGTATCGTAACTACCCCTTCCCAAAATATATTAATGTTATTGAGAGTTAACGAGCTAATATAATTTATTAAACTGAGAAAGAATTGAGCATTCCTAGTTGCGAGTTTTTGTTTAAACGGCTTTTGAGAAAAATTACTCTGACACACGGAAAAACGAACATACACTTGAATAATCTCATAAGGGTTCCATTTTTTCCTTTTTTTGAGAAGCCGAACCTTTAGAAAAATAATTTCGTTTTATTGGCCTTACATGTACACTTTGAAAATATCTGCAAAATTGTTACGCTTTATTTTATTACAAAACCTTCGCTTCGAAAAAATAAAATTGTGGAATTTACACACACACACACACATACATACACACACATACATATATATATATATATATATATATATATATATATGTATATATAAATATATAATAGGCACAAGATCATTTTTATGGAAACGGGATTATGTCCATAAAAAAGATTCAAGAATAATTCGATGGAGATAAGGTGAAGGGATTTCTAAATCAAAACAAAAATTTCAGTGGTTTAGATTATTTTCTAACCTAAAACAATCTCTGAATATTTTTATGTGAAGGTATAATCATTCACTAATATTTCACTATAAAGATAAATTTCGGAAAATAGATATTTATTTTGCTAAGTCTTTTATATCACGTAAGTCTGTAATTCAGATTTCATTTATTAATGATATGCATAAATGTAAACAAGAAATTTAATTTTAAGCATGTATTACTAAATATTTGTATATTCACACCATTGTCGAAAATTTGAGAAATAAACTATACTAAATTTAAGCTGATAAATATTTTCTAGAAAAAACGTGTATATTTCTCAACTGTATCCGGTTTTATGAAGGTCACATAGGATTTATCCACATCTCTTCGGTGGCAATGTCGGTATTTTTAATAATTCCGTATGTTCCATAAATTCATCAATTTCTTCAAGTTTTTATATCTTTTTATATATCGTTGCAAGACTGGTATTACATATAAATATTTTAGTATTAAAAAACTGACAAAACATTTATTATAATGAACTAAAAAGCAAAGAAAAATTATAGTACTTTTTCGTCTTTTTAACATTGTTTCGTAGTACAGAAGCTTATTTTTATTCTTTAGGTTTATTTGTTACACAAAGTAATGAGCTCACGATTATTGATCGTAAATAATAGAATGTAAAACTCTAGGGTGCTCAACGAGTAGTTTGTTTTATTCTTTTAGAAAAAATAACTGTAATCAATATAAAGAGTAATAAAAATAAAACAGGTACACGGAGTGCTTCACAATTTTACATTTATTTATTTACAACCAATAAGTTTATGAGCTGATTACTTCTCATAAGCACTTAACGTAAATGGAATAGAAAATCTTCTACATAAGAAAATATATAAAACGATTTATTTTGTGCTTTACCATAAAAAATAATGTTTGAGATGTAGAATTAGTTTTTATTTCTTTGTCTTATTAGGTGACTCTTTCCTCAGATGTATTCATGTATTTCATATTAAGTATTCATTCTTACATTAGAAGTAGCATGCATACTTCTCATTTCTGCTAAAGCTTTTATAATTTAATTTTGTGAACAAATTTCCTTTCGATTTTTAATTTATATTTTATTATATTTTGTATTGATAAGAAAATCTGTCCCATTTTCTTCCATTCCCTTTCCTGTAAACCTAATTCTTCCAATACTCCTCTTTCCAATGTCCTTGAATCTTATTGTGATGCAATTAATGAGTTGCCAATCAGTGACATATTACGCACTCCTTTTTCATATAGTCATTACTTCTTAAATTGTTTTTATATTAATAATCAAAGTGGTCCTACTTTCCATTCAGAACTCATCGATATTTTTGATAGCCTTCCAATACATAGTTAATAGTTGAATTCCAACGGAAACTTTTTCTTGCCTGTAATCTTTACTAAATTTGAGATTTCATTTCATTTCGAAGGGACGGGATTTCGAACCGTACTGGAGATATCACCAACTATCTTTGGGCTGATCTGTTCTTTAAAATAAAATTACAATCCTCAACCAATCGCTCATACGTTATGAAAAACCTGCTTCATGCAATATCTAGACACTCTATTGACGTTTTATTATATTCTTCACATGGAGTATCACACCATGGTGAACTAGAGATCTTGATTGATAAATATTTATAATTAACTCTGCTTACAATTTTGTTCGTGTAAAACTCGAAATAAGCAAAGTTATTAAATTTTTTTCTCTCTCGTTAATTGCTTTTGATTGTAAACTATTACTATACGAAATTTCACCAAAATCCGTTAAACAGATTTTGCGTGATTGACGAACAAATTGACATATAGGCAGACAGACAAAAATTCTAAAAACAAGTTTTCTGGATTATTTTATCATTGTTTACACTAAATCAATCATTGTTTTTAAAATATTTTCCATATGCAAAATTCACACTACTACAGTTTTATTATATGCATAAATTATATTCGCTTCGCAAAGAGTTTCCCCGTTTATTGACTCAATCCGTAACTTTATATTTAGAAAAAAAACAAAGCCAAGATACAATATAATATTCAATCGATCCCAGAGCTTTAGGACATTTTTAGAGTTCTAAACAATAAATGCTCTTAATTGTTCTTGGCGCTCTTAACCTAGACAAATCTCTTAAGAATTTGTGCTGTCAGTTCGACGATAATTTGGTAAATAACGTCTTCGGAAAACAACCAGTTGCCGTCGATTGGACAACGAAGTTAGATTCGCTTAAGTTTCAATTTCAAATATATTTGAAACTGAATTCAAAGCAAATCTTTTGGAAATTTAATAAGAGTTTTCCGGAACTGAGGGCATTAGTATTAGTGCTCTTAAATCTATTATCGATATTAACGTTCCAACTATAGCTTATTAATACGTAAAACTCAATACTTCACTAGTAACAGCTACGTTCCCATCTAAATAAAAAAACGACAAGAAACATATTATTCCTTTACCTAAAGTAGAACCTTCGACACAATCTAAGATTGTTGGCCACTTTCGGTACTTTCACTCTCATCTAAAATCTTTGAGCGTGTCACTCTTTTGGAAACCCTAACTGTATTTAATGTAAAATAAATCTTTTACATAAGAAATAAATAATATATAATCCCAATTGGTCATTTTTTGAAATACTGCCTTCTTAATTTTTTTAATAAAGTTTTAGATCTGGATATAGTACCATGAATGAATGCTCTAGTTTAGGTCACGGATGATATTTGTTTATTTTAAATAATTCTCATTTAACCATCTATTTTACTACCAGATTTCAGAATGCCTTTAATTCTGTTCGTTTTTACGTTTTTATTGCTCAATCAAAATCGCTCTATGTCTCATATAAGAGGTATATGAGACATAGAGCGACATAGAGCATAAACTGATTTAAATCCTTTCTTATTTACCAGAGGTAATCTATAAAATTTCTAACGTTTATTTATAATAGACCAATTTAGTGGCTGGTGTCCCTTAGGGTGAAATTCTTTCACCACTGCTTCTTTATCAATTTGTATAGTTTTGTAAAAAAAATGATTCTAAATATTACTTGTAAACAGAAAATTCGAAAATTTACATCCACTTAGATCATTATACTCTTTCAACCGCCATTGAAATGAAATCAGTCTCCTTATGAGTAATAGAGGAGAATCTCTTTTGATATTGGTCTGAATGAAATTGCTTGTATAAGCTTATATGATATGGTTGAATTTCTGCCTTTGATTCATGTTCATAGCGTAGCTTAGGACAGAATTTTCAGCGTTGTATTATTTGTTGTTTACTCATGCATATTTTCTGAGGGTAAGCAGGTTCTACTTTTGTTATGGACATTTTTTTCAAAATAATGAACGACTGTTATAGTTTCACTACATTGTCATCATGGAGAATTTAATCGAAGCCTTGATCTCGTATTTATTTTTGGGCAGTTGTAGGTTTCCAGACGAATTTGGATTTCGAGCTGCATGATGATTTCATGCAGATCTAGATTCTTACTTTCTGATGGCATTTTGCATAAACGCATACGGTCAATTTGTCGAGATCTTTAATTAATATAAAATTTGGGTAATTTTTCATCCACACAATGTAAAACTGGATACGCCTTTGATGGCCTTTTGTTACACCATACCGAAATAAATAATCTTTATGCTGAGATCTTATATAACCATCTGAGGTTTTGTACTAAAAATAGTTACGTACGGTAATAGTTACTGGCTGTTGGCTCCATATAAAAATAAATAGAAATTTCTTTGCTTTTATAAGATCAATAAATTTCTTTGGTTTTATAAGATCATTCGATTTTACCTGTTCATTAACATGTAATTTTATTGATATTTTTCGATATTTTCAGTTCGTGCTCACCTTCTAGCAACATGAGCTCAACGTATCTGAGTATTCATCAAAAGATTTTTTAGTTGCCTAAGACCTAAGAGTGAAACTACTATGATCGACTTGTAGCAGTTTTAGTTTCCAATACTTTCTTGTCAATATTTAAATGTAATTTTAATGGCTCCCGCTCCTAGGTTTTAAGTTGATGAATACCAGTGAAATCCAGAGTAAATGTACGTTACTAAGTCCCGAAAGTGGCATGATTGTTTATCCATGGAAGCTGGTCTAGATTATTACATTTAACAATACACGTTCTTCCACCAACTTTACCATTGCTTTCTTAATTCCATGTGAATAAGAATCAGTAAAGTAGAGCCGTTCAAGTTGCTTCATTACTCTGAGTGAATTTTCGGTTAAAATTAAAACGTTTGTATTATGCTTCTAAGTTCTGTCTAAGCGTTAAGTGAAAGTACGTTGTTTTAAATTGTACTCAATGCGACACACTCTTATGGAATATGCTAGTCTCTTTCGGTTAAATTTAAATATCTTGCGATCTAGTATCTATCTGTTTGCATAAGATAAGTGGCGAATTAGTTTTAAAGATCAGGTTCTTTCGTTTTTTTTCCAGAGTTTTATAAAAATATTTGCGTGTGCAGAAATTATCTACGAACATTTTAATCAAACTTCTAGGCTCACATAACAGGTTTTTCAGGTTTTTTTTGACTAGTTACAGTTTATTAGTATTTCTAGAATTTCTAAGTATGTTTACAGATTGTCTCTTATTTTTTTTATATTCTTATTTACTTTATTCTTTTATCAGTGTATTGATTTTATCACCATATTTAAAAACACTGGTAAACATTTTGACAAATGATTTAAAAAGTAGCACAAAAACAGAAGTTAAAGAAAAATTGACCTGCGTTCTAAATAAAACATAAATACATTTATATCTCAACAACAGTGATAAAAATAATCATTTTGTATTTTAAACCTAAGAAACGGGAAAAATTCATATGAAATTAGTTTTTTTTGTACCATTTTCGTAGGTAATGGAACTATAAATGAATCTACTTGTCACCGAAAGTACAAGAAACTAGGTGCAGGAAAATCTTGGTTAATAAATAAGGCCTTTTGAAATTTATAAAAATTATGTCTAGGTAAGTATCGCCTGCTGACTTCAATGCTTAGGTTATGTTCAGGCAAAAGTTATGAATATGTTTATATAGTTCTTGATTGAAAAATTGCATAAGATCTTCATAGTTGAGAAAAAGAGGATCATAGTACCCTCCAATAAAAAGTTTAGTATTTCATTAACAAAAGGTGCATAATTTGATAAAAATATATTTTAAAAGAAAACTTAAAGATTTACTAATAATTATAGTTTGAGATATAAAAATATTTACAAGTTATGAAAGACTAAAATTTCCTGGTCCTACTTGGAATGTAAAAATGAATTCATCTTTAAAGATATGTATACACCTTACGTCTTTAAAGGTATTTAAGGTGTGTATATATATATATATATATATACATATACATATATATATATATGTATATGCATATATATATATATATATATATATATATATTTATTTATATGTGCGCTAGAATTAGCTAACCTTAAATTATAAAATGTTATTTCCATTCATTCGTTATTTACTGAAACTGATGGAACATATTTTAATTAAATGTAAATTTAAGCATAAAACTAAATTAAATTCAATTAACTTAGTATTTTTATAAAGTTCTCAGTTATTCGATATTTTCTAAATTGAAACTCAAAATTTGCCTCCAATCAGAAGAAAACTTATAAATTAAATATTTAATTACTCTCGTCTGCGCAATATATTTTTATTTGCTTTTTCCTTTTGCCTTTTGCAATTAACTTGTATTGGATTTAATTTGTTGTGTATAATTTAGTACTTAATATAATTTTAAAAATAAATCCTTAACAAAATTGCGGTCATTGCGAATCAAATCAAAAATTAAAAATAGAAAAGATATTGGCATTTCACATAGGTGTATATAAAATGTAGATTCTTGTGACAAGTACTAGTTTTCTGTATTATAAACATACTGTATAAATTTCACATTATTTAGTTGAATGGTTTCACAATATGTAAATGTCACTGCCTTTGAAAACGATGCACAGAAAAATAGCATTTAAACCTTCAGATAGAGTTACACCCTGTAAACATAATTTTTTTAAATACTTACAATGTTATCTATTTCCTTGCATACCGTACAATAATCTAGTTAAACTTCTCGTTACCTATCTATCAGTCAATTCCTACACTAATCTAATTATTAATTCTCATTGCATGCAACAAGTTAATGGCTCTTTTGTTTGTTTGGTATAGGACTGAATGATCAAAGAAAAAATATAAACAATTTTTCAGTTACCATTTATTCTTTTTAAACGAGTTCTGAGGGATATATCTACTTATTAAAATTACATTTGCTTTTTTTATGAATCAATGTTGTGAAACTTACAAACAGACAGAAACTAAGAGCCAACTTTAGAGATCACAGTCCAAAGGAAACTCTAATATGTTGGTAATGGTCCATTATTTACAGGCGCTAATCTAGAGATATTGAACTTGTTGAACATTAAGAAGTTAAACGAATAAATTAACATACGCACGCTTTATTATTTAACTTTGTATTAACTGCAAAGTTTTGTAGAAAACCTTTTGATAAAGGAAAAATGGTCAACATCTGAATTTAATCTTGGCAAAAATTTAACGTTAAAACCTAATCTTTCAAATCGGCATGGAAGCACTATCTCTATAATACCATAGTTATTTTATTTTATATCTCGAATAGTTTTGTATAGTCAATAACAAAATCAGCTTTAATCGAAACCCTAGGATACTTTTTATATATTCCTAAGAGATATTAGAATTGTATTCATAAAACTTTCTCATCCTGGAATGTAATAAAGTGATGTACTTTTCCACAAATTGTGCTAATCACTCTAAACGTATTTTGATGTATTTAGTGTCTGTAAATTTGAAGTAAAACATCGATCACAGGTTGAGAATAATAAAGTACAAATAAAAATATTAAAGCTTTATTTTGAAAATATTCTGAAATATGTCTTGCATCCACAAATCAATAATTGTCGTTAATATTGCAAATTACGACTGAAAATAATTATAGGACTGTATCGATGCAGAAAAATCACTCAAAATTCTAATTCTAATAATGAAAAAGTAAACAAAAACAAAGATGGCCATAGGATCACGACAACTTTGTATTTTGTACTAGAATGGAGATATTATAAAATATTAAAATATAAAATATTATATAAATATATAAATATATATATATAAAATATTAAAATATAATATATAAGGAGCTGCAGATAATTTGATTGAAATGACCGCGACAAAAATTTAAAACACAGGAATTGCGTGGAAGGCAATTGGCCCGTTGGGTTTCAGAAAAGTTATAAGAAAAATACTGAATTGACTTAATGACCTGTTTCGTATTAGGAACCCTAAAGGGATAATAAAAAATGGATGGCAATGAAGTTATAATGAGGTGTCTGCCAGTGCCGAAATTATTAATTCACTATTTCGTGTACAGTGGTGACTTTCTGCTAACTTTTCTGTGTGTGGTGGACAAGGTTGCTCAAAGTAAATGTTAAAATAAAGTTTAAACGCTTTGCTAAATCTTATATTTTTTTCAAATATTTTTTATAGCGAGGTTGGCAATACGATCTAAAATATAATCCCGTTTAAACACTAACTCCTTGATTAGAACAAAACAAATTGTCAGTGTTAGTGTTCATTTATTAAATAATTTCCCAAGTGACACCAGGTCGGATTCGCAAAGGTCGCTTTTACGGAGGACGCGTGTAAGGGGAACAAATTATTTATATCAATTTCGTAGAAAGTATTAAAATAACATATTTTACTATGTAAAAAAATTGGGTGTCTAAAAAAATCATTGGTATGAAAACTGTAGTTAGTTCAGCGAGCAACGCTTACTGCCAGTTCTATCTCCCTGTCCCTATCTCGCACACACACACACACACACACATATATATATATATATATACATATATATATATATATATATATATACACACACACATATGTATATATATACACTTACAAAAAACATTTATATTCTAGCAAATATTTTAATTTTTAAATTTTGATCCAATTTCCACAAAACATATTATATCGTAAAAAAAATTATGCACTTTGGTAAGCTCAAAAAAAGCCTTTTTTATGAACTGTCTGGAGGTAATATTATGATAATTATTTAGCAACTCGAGATATTTTTAACCTTCAAAAAAGGAGAAGAGAGAAGATTTAAATTAGATTTTTTTATATTTGTTTACGCATTTATTAGACTTATACGAAAAGACTTAAATTATTTTTTTATTTGGTTTTATTGTTTCATATAGTAAAAAGTAGTTTCACATGGGTTTGGTCACGATTTGATGATAAATTACTTAGATAGATAATAGAACTCAACAAATGACAGCATATCACCCGTGGTTGAAGACAATTGTACGGTTGCGTAGATTAATATTGACGAAGCAATCAGAGCATTAGCTGTACATATGTGTGATAATGGCACAGGGGCTTACTCTAATGGAATACCTGAACGTGTGACGGCACGTAACTCTTGATTAAAGTAACTTTTTTTTTAATTCTGTCTGAGATCCTCTAAGCTTTCAATACATAATATCATATGGCTATAAGATCTAATTCGTGAAAGTATACGTTAAAACTTTTCAGAATTTCCGCTTTAAAAATTTTCTTTATTTATTCCTCAGGTTTTTTTCTAATATTACTCTTTTTTTTATATTTCATTACAAAACCTGTATTACTAATAAGTGTACCTATTTATACTTCACTTTATGTCTCTTATATAATCACAAAAATTAGAAAATAAATTAAACTTAAAATATAAAAATCGTCGTCAAAACAAATAACTTTCTTATGAGCGGCCTAATATTTCCGAAGTAAGCCCAAAAGTTTTTTAGTTGGAAAAATTAAGGAAGGTAATGAAATAATTCTCTGAATATTTTTGGCAAATGGATATTAACTAGACTAAAACTTTAGTTGCAATGAGATTGTGTCCGAACCTTTTTAGTTTTTAATATTTTTACTCTATATAAAAGTTAACAAAAATTTCCATTTCAATTAGAAAAATATGAGGCTAACAAAAGAAAAAGTAAATACTTTTCTAATAGTTTAAAAGCAAAATGGATTACGCATATTACATCTGCATACTAGTAAAATAAATGGCCAATGGCTGCCTCCTAAAATTATGAAAGTTTCACAAAGAAGTCAACATTCATTATTTATAAAAATAAAATTACCGTATAATACATTTAACAAAAAAAAGAAAAATATTTTTACAATTTAAAAAACGTACATAGCTCCAAAACAATAAAACATATTCGTGTCCAAGCCGGAACCACAAAACAAAAATATTTACCCCACCAAACTAATCATACAACCGCTCACTTTCTTCTAAAATACTTGGTTTGTTATACAAAATAAAAATAATTCGAGCTTATATATATTCCGACTGTCTCCGGAAATTTTAACGCGCAGCCTCTATAAGTCTCCTTCATGGAATTTCTTTGTGACATTCGAAATCCTTACTTACCTCTTTTATAAGGACTTAGTTAATCACAGATTTATTTATTTCTTTTTTCAATCTTTGATATATACATAAAAGGAAACATAAATATGCTCATATATTCAACCCGAGCGGACAAAAATAAAACGGAAATATCGGGACTCGTTTATCGTATCTGCGAACATATCAACATTACATTCGCAGATACGATAAACGAGTCTCTTCTTTACTGAACCTCATCAAGATATTTCATTCGGGAAAATTTTGATTAAACAAATTGTGCCTTCTCAGATTTAATTATATATTTGAACGTAAAAAAGCGCAACAAAAACTATAATTTTTTTGTTTGTTTGACTACCTTCACGTTTCTATATATACGTTAAGATTATTAGATAACTTAGAAGTATTAAATAGTACTAAAGTCTAATTTATGAGTAGATATTTACACGATATTTTCATTATATCGCTCGAGGCAATTTGTATATATATTACTTGTACTCGTATATATCTCCATGGAGAAATAGGTTAGGATAAAAGTATATTAGAAAAAGAAAGCTATGTATTTTTATACACTCAAGAGCTTTTTTGGATTTTAACTTTAATCTAGGAGGAAGCAACATTATTTTTCAGAATTATTAATTTTAGGAATAGCGTAAATTAGCGACAGTAATTAAAAACCTAATATGAAATCTTTGCTTAAAAAATATACATAAAAATTTAATTAACTTCATTTTCTAACTTGAAAAATTTTCATAAAAATATTTAAACAAAATTTATATTCTCGTTTTAATTTAGGTGCCACCAATAATTGTTTACTTCGTAACTTTTACAAATATAATTCTGTCAGGTTGTGAAAAATCACAATTTAAGCTAATTTGGCTCCGATGTATTCTCTTGCCGATCCAATGAAACGAATGTTAGTACAACTCGCATTTAATCTCCTAAAGGAGCTTTATTTATAATTAACTAATATTTCATAAATATGTACGCGAAATAGCTGCTCACTTAGTAAGAAAATATATAAAAATTATATACTCCAACATAGCTTCTGAAATAAATACACAAAAATTTAATTAATTAGATTTTCTTTTGGTATAATATTTGCTCCAACTGACCGAATTAATTAAAAAAACGATTTTTAACAAATATACGTAATGGAAACTTCATAGCAAGTATTCTAAAAATAGCTTTCAGATTTTATATAAACTATGTCAAATCCAAACTATGATAATCGCACTAAGTCGATATCAATATTTTAAAAAATTAAGTAAAATAAATGTAATTTATTTTATCAGATTTTCCTTACAATTCCTTCATAAATGTATTTTCATGTTTTATTTAATAATAATTTATTTTATGGAATAATAAGCTAAGATATTTCATGAAAAAAGTCTACATTATTGTTCTCTCACTGAATGAATTAATTTCTTACTAATTACTCAAACAGCTATTTTACTTTTTATTTTTATCGTTAAAGTAAAAAATAAATGCCCTTGGACATAATATAAATCATAATTTAATAATTAAATAAAAAAAGTTAAAAGACACGTGTACGTGTCTTCTATCGTATCGTTATAATAAATAGATCAATATTTTATTATGAATTCATAAATTGTTACGTTAGGACTGAGTTAGCCGTCGAAACACAATGCCTATGCAAATGGCCTGCAGCTCGCGCCGAAACCGCTAACGCACGCCAACTTCGCTCACTCTTTACGTTCAACTTTAAACAAAGTCATAAAACTTTTTCAATTTTTTTTTCATTCTGCGTCTAATTTGAAAGGGTTTTTTTATGAAAATAGCTAAATGGCTTATGAGTGTATTAATTCTGATGACGGAATTTGAATTAGCGTAATTTTTATCAAAGATTGCAGCTCATGATTTTGTAATACCTAGTCTATCTTACGCATTGCGTCATAGCCGTGAAAATATATTATAACAATAATATATTTATTACATAACTTGATTTAAAAAGGTTATTAAATGTAGTGGGTAAAAGAATTTTATTTTCGAGAAATGGACCAGGATTTCTTACGAATCAGAATTTCTTATTCTTAAATAAATTAATTTTCAAGTAAACTTTGATTTGTAATTAAAGCAGAATTACTCGTAATTATTACTGTCTATAAATGTACAACGTTTTTATCATATGTTAATGAATGTAGAATAAAACATTGATAAGCGATTAGATCTTAAGTCTTTTTAATTTTTATCAGTATTTTTATCTCAAAATTCTTTCAAAAGTAAAAAAATAATCATATATATTTTTTTATTCCGTCTAACTTCTGTAACGTTACATATACATTAGGCATTCGTTTTTAATAAAAAAAATACGTGAAATGTAATTTTTATCAACTTTATGACGGAAAATGGAAATTTAAAATTTAGGATTAAACGTGAGGTACGTTAGTTTGACAAAAGTAGTTTTTTTGTGATTATGTATGTAAACTAAAATAAATGTATTTTTAACACTTGCACATCACATAGTACACATAAAATATTTAATGAACATCAAGACTATAATTTACAACAAAAACTTAATAAATGTAAAGTGGGAGTTTTAAACTTTATATAGTTATAAATATCTACTTATTGCGAACTACTCGTAAGTCTTCGCCGAAAGCTAATTGGATTCAATAACGATCAGTGAAAAATAAAGCGAACAAAAAGTAAATGTTACTTTTTATGGATAATTTACTTAATCTAAAAGGTTTTTGAGCATGCAATCGGATAGCTCTTCGGATTTTTTAAAATAGTAGATGAAATAATAATACGTAAATGCAAATTAATAGGGTTGTAATTTTTATTCTTTGTCATTAATAATGTATATTAAGTTTGACGTGCATCAAACTTGGTGCATAAATGCAGATCATATTAAGTAATTGCATCTAGCATACTATAAGAATCGACGTTGAATATTTTTACAGGATTGTGTATTATTGTATTTAATTTTAAAAAAAAGAAAGAACTTATTTCATGTATGTTCTTATTTCATGTATACTCAGGTGGATAAGGTCAGGATCAATAAAATATGGCCGATCCAACGGGATTATCCAACGTGCAAAAATAAAAATTCGAGAAAGCCGTAAAACTGAAAATCCAATTGAAAATCTTAAAATGAAATGAAATATTTAAAAACTGGCCATGCAACATTTTTTAGAACATTACTTTGGGTTATTTGGTAATATTCCAAATAAGAAAATAGTTTTTAATCTTATGTTGTTAGGGTTCATTCGGTATTAAATCATGAAGACAGACGAGAAAAATTATTTATTTTCTTTCATTTTCGTAGCAGGATTTTTAATTTTTTTTCATATTTTGCTATTTACATTACACATTTTTTGATGATGTGCACACTAATGATATACTAGATCATTTTATTATATTCTATTTTCTTATAAAGCGTAAAAATATTATCAGGAACCATACGATTCATATAACCAAATTTTCTTCGTTAGAACAAAACTATGTACATAATTTTATTGATTCAGAAAGCAGGCTTTTAAAGAACGTCTTCCAGCAACTGCTTTCACTCAATATCCTTCACTTTATAAGTACAGGATAAACATATTGAATGTTGGCATTAATCCTGGTCGTGGCGGTGGTGATTTATTTTATGTCCTGCAATGAATTTTATATCACCTTGAGAACCTTCGTCTTGCTACTATTGCTTTTTGCTCTTGTTTTACCGATAGCTATTTAGTTATGTTAATTTTACAGATATTTCGTGTAATTACTAATAACAATGATTACATTTAATATATGGGCTATTTGGGTTATATTAAGTTTTGATTCTTTTTAAATAAGTGAATGTATTTATTTCATTGATACCCAATTTCAAATGTCTACAAGATATCCAATTAACTAGCAGTACCTTACGACTTCGTCCGCAAAGAATTCAGAAATGCATGTGCAGTATCTAATGTGTTTATTTTATGCTCTTAGATACAAATAATTAATTTGTTTAAAATCCCGTGTAGACCGACTGTTGCATTCGCTGTATTCGCTTTTCACAAATCCCCTACTCGCTCCGATGTATTCCTACAGCCAGCAGTACAGAAGTGATTCTAATTTACAACGAACAGGAGCGCATATAAAACAATAAGATTTATTCAAATATTTTCTTGCTTGACAACCGATATAAAAACCGAGACAAACATATATAAATGGTTTGGAAATAATTACTTTTTTGTTTACTAAGACTTAGAAAATCTCTATAGCCACAGTACAGGAATATCGATTGAATTCATACTCAGTATTTGATAAAGTGTTTAGCACTAAGTAGAATGTTCTACATAATAGACAGGAAACTTCAAATATTATTTAAATTGCCGTACTCTAGTATTTTACAACACTATCTTTTCCATTACGTTTATAAATTAAAACATTCACCAGAGATAATCACTTTATTTCATAAAAGTTAATTACCTCTTTCCATTGAATGAAAGTTTATTTCTAGTAGTGGTCGCCCAGTGGTCGTTCAGTTAGTCATTCCTTAAATTGTCAAGTTTGAACATTATTGAAGTTCTTTCGTTAAAGAGTTATAGCTCTTTAATCATTTGAAATTCAAAACTATAATTATTACTAGAAAATTTAATTTAAATAATAAAATGTATTGACTCTTGTCATTTTGTTGAAAACACTAATAGGTAGGCGAATGTAAGTCAATTGAGATTGTTGCTACAAAATTATCCTTTGCCAGAAGTTTACATTAAGGAAGCTGTATTTCGCTAATATATAAGTACAGATATCTATTACATAAAATATAAAATAAACGCTTTTTTGCCTTGAAATCCATTCTACAGACTATTGAACAATATCAAATTCACAGTTCGAATTCCATCAAAACTTCAGTTAAAGACTTGTAAAAAAATCCGAAACAAAGTAATCCAATAATAAAGAGTGCTGCGAAAATTTTCATGTAATTTATATACACGAGACTTTTCTATTACACTCTATTTCTGTGAAAAATTCGATTTCATATTGGATATATTTCCTATCGGATCCTATTTGGTATATTAAGTTTCCATTCTATGTAACTGAAGAAAGATATTCCTCTTATTCAGTTTATATTTTTTGTCGTTAAAGAACGAGTTTTGTGCCCTATTTTATTCAAGGGATACTCATTTTTCAAACCCAATGGATTTCTTTCATATAAACATCTGTCATCGTTTTATAGCACTATCGATTTGAATCTATTTTAACCATAGCTGTATACGTTTAATGATGTGATTATGATGTGATTAATTTACAACTATCATTAAAATTAAGTTTATCCAATACCTTTTACTGATTCTTGAAAATAGGTTGCGTTTAAAAATATCTTGAAAAAAATTATTTAGAAGTTTTAATAACTGGGCATGGGAATCGAGAGTCATTGCATTTCATATTGCCATCATTTTTTAGTTATTTATACTTTTTTATTGCTCAATGGAAATAGAAATACCCAAGAAATCGCTTGAGTTATATATAATAATAAATTAATAAAAAATTAAAAGACAAGTTTGAAAATTTCCCCCATGGTATTTATTTTTCGTAACAATTTAATGTTACCTTCATTAATCAAATTTTTACCTTTCAAACCAACTTCGTTTTCACATATGAGACATTATTTATTCCACTGCTTTTTTATGTCGTTTTTTCTAGAAGATGGTATAGTATATAAATGGTTTTTATTAAAAAATATAAATATTTATTTTAAATTATTTGTTGTTATTCCATTTTTAATCTGTTGGACGTGTTTAAATAGTATAACCGACATTCCCTCTAAAAATAAATTTGTGGCCAGTTTATTTATCGTATGAAAGTATACGCCGCCGTAGATTTATATGTGATAAAAGAGTTAAAAGGTTTTATCGCAATAAATTATAAATAATATTCGACATTAAAGTATTATTGCTGTTTTTTTTTACATCATTTTTTAAAGAAAACAACTGACGATTATCGCATGGAGCATTTTTCGGTCGCCATTTTCAAAGGTTTATTTTTCTGCAAAATATTTCTTCTTTCGATAATTATATCATTTATATGTTGAGTTTAAAAACTTCATTTTTTAAATCCCACAATCCATGTCTATGCATTTTTAGATAAACTTTTATATTATAATTCAGTAATAGTTTTCTGACTATTGTTTTATCGAACGATCTTTGAATGCCTTCAGATAAGAGTTAACATAGTTTGACTATGAGAAGTGATGGTTTTGAACTTCTTTTTTAAATAAAATACATGATAAGATAATTAATACGTGCAGAAGAGGAAGTTATATTTTTTGTTACATTTTTTTTAATTTAATTCCAGAAATAAAAATTAAAATAGAATTTTCGTATATGCTTAAAACTGTCAATTCACTAAATTTATTGTTATAAAGTAAAAGTTTTAAAAGCCCTTATTATATATACGGATATTACGGCTATTAAAAGTAAAATATACGGCTATTAAAAGCCCTTATTTAATATACTGGTAAAGATAGTACTATCTTTTACTTTGATGCATGTTAAATATTACGTTTGCTTCTATTAAGAATTTATTATAACGAAAAATTAAAATTTATGTGTTTAAATGTTATAACTTATCAATTAAATTTATGCAGTATTTACTATCAGCACACTTAAAATATTCTTAACGTAGGTGCAGAGACAACAGTAAAAATAGCTCGCAAAATATCCAACTTTACATATATTCACCAAATCAGATTTCAGTAGCAAACCACCCTTAGTTAAAATAAAATTGGCTGTCACTAGTGACATTGTAATTCTCCCAAGATGTCAAGAGTGATCCAAAGAGACATTGATCTTCTGAAGTAAAATATTTCAAGGATCGCCTTAAAGTAATACAACAAGGGTCAGAATGCATTTCTTTTTAGACAAACAGGTAGTGATGGATAATAGCCTGCATTTTATACCCACACCCCGCGTGCCACGGCCCATAGCTGTCACTGCAATCCGCTGAGTCCGTATCCACTTTATGTGAAATCATATGTCAAACGTTCCAACCCTAGGAGTAGATAGGGTAAGTTTTTCAATGAAGAAACATTTTAGGGCTGAGTGTTTTTTTGCAATATTATTTTCTCCCTGCCCTTCCGGATTTAAGCGAGGAATTTTAAAAAGAAATATTGGTCTAGGGCGTTTTGAACCCCATCGGTTTTAACAGTGAAATATATTTTAGATAGTGCATCAGTATCAATATCGTAAAAGTATGAAAACATTTTTGTAAATATTTAAAATATTTGGTTTCGCTTCACAACGAAACAAGTAAATCAGTGTTTCAAATCGTTATTTATAAATATTTGGCCCCGCGATTATTTCAGAGACCAACTAACATCATGAAAATGTTTCAGAATATTAATCGAGTAGTTAAATACATGCTTTAACTGATATTTAGTACGTATAACATTTAAACCGCGTTTTATAGAAACATTGAAAAATTAAACTGTAATGTATTCCATCTTAAAACACTTCAGTCTCCGTGTGAAAAGAGCTTATTCAGATAAAAAAATTAGTTTCATGGAATGTTTCATAGTGTAATTAATGCAAAAGAGTAATACGTTTTTAAAAAAAATTAAAAAAACTACCAAAAATAAACCAAAAAGACGTGAATTTAATATTTGGAACCGGCAGTGCTAATTAAACCCGAGCAGTAATATTTAACCGTATTTAATATTTTAACAAATATATGAACCTGTTACGTAACATTGAACATGTGCTCATTATTTTTAATATCATTATGTTACCCGCCGTTACTTTATTATAAATTAATGTTATGTATTTTTTATATCCACACTTTGAGAAAATATATAAGATTTAAAAGCTTTAATTACCCGAACAATATATATATATATATATATATATATATATATATATATATATATATATAAATCAGATCAATCGTTATTAAAGTAAGCAGGCTGTGAAAGTGTGTATTTTAACAAGAGTGGCAGTATGTTTAGTAAGAGGTTCGACAATGCATTCCACACTCAAAATTCCTGTTGAAAAAGATGGAAGAACAAATGCTGATTCTAATAATTATTTACAATAACCATAATACCACCGGCAGCCTTTTACCAAAACTTATCTTAAGAGCCAATTAAACACCTTTCCCCTCAGTCAGATGCAAACACATAAAGGAGCCGCGCCGCGTTCGTTTTATATTTACCCGCTCTGCCGATGCAGTTATTCCTAATGTCCTGATTACAATACACCCGACCGGCCACTCTCCATATACCACACACGTGTTATAACTTATATGAGCGTTAAGTCAATCCATAGCCCTCTATCAAATACCGAAATGAAAATTTTAACTGGTCGCTTTCGCAAACAGACCCCTCGTATGTCTCTCTCACTCCGCCCCTGGAGGCCTACCCTTTACAGTATTTATGATTTTAGGACAAATCCCTCTTTGTTTAACAGAGTGGTAAGCGGATAAAATTATTTTATGTCGGCTTAAGACGTATACATAAAGTCGAGGGTGGGCCAGTATTGGGGATGAATTATTTGGAATATGACGCAAAAGATAATATTACGTTTATTTTATTTCGGTTTTACGTGATGAAGGGCTATGACTGATTAGTTTGCCTTCATTATCTGGGTGCGGTGATTGTTTTGATACTCGAACCGCCACTTGTTTGTTAAGCTCGAATCGGGTCTATTGGAAAACCCGGCAGGAAGCAACCTATCGCTAATATCTTTCCCCGGTAACACTACAATTTAACGAAATTTACTCTTGATGGGCAGTTTATATTTTATTGCTATTTGTAATTACTTTTTTCAAACCAAATAAATACATCTTTGCTTGAAATAGAAAGTTTTCTAATTCTTTTATAACGTTATATCATAGAAAACAATTCATGATAACAAAAAAAATTACAAAAAAGTGTAAAACGTAATTTGAGCTGCACTTTTTGTCAATATCATCAATGAATATCAGACGTACAATTTTTAATGTAGAAGTCATAAAATGGCCCACAGATGTAATATTTTATAACTATCAAAGTAAAGATTTATATTTTGTCGCTATTTACCATCGATATAAACTAATAAAGCATGTAGTCGCCAAACTGTTTTCTGCCACTAGGTAAGCAGCATAGCCATAACAAGTCGCTACACTAATTAATCAAAAGTTCCGCACAAATTTTTTAAAAATGTTTTCCCGTATTTAGAATAAAACCAATAAAAAAGAAATGTGTTTTGATATTTTAAAAAGTATTTATCTTCAAGGATATATTTGTTCTGGAAATTAAACGGTTATAGATTTATATTACAAACACTGTTTTTATCGGTTCCATTTTAATTTTTGACTCATATTTTGTGAGTAATTCGCTTTATGCTCAACTTTTGATATTGTAGAGAAATGCGTGTATCATTATATTACATCCCTCCAATTAATATTTCATTAAAAATTATAAACCCCTTTTTGTATTTCCGTATTTAGCAAAGATTGCATGTCTAGCTAATAGAATTTATTTTATTAATATAAACATCAAAGTCTTTTGATGTCATCACGTCAGTGTCCATTAAGCCATTGGTAAATTACTTACTTATCTTCGTTCTTGATGTCAATAAAAATTAGAAATAAATATAGTATACAAACATTATAAATTACATCTCATTATGTTAAGCATAGTTTTGATTTTTGCTTCACACTTAACTAACAAAGTTTTTTAAATTTATTTTTTGCAATTTCATTTTAATCAAACAAGAGTATCCCGGTTGTTATATAAATCGGCAACATGGAAATTATTTTTTTTTAATTTATTATAAAAATGTAAGTTGTATTTTGTAATTTTTGTTATTTATTTAATAATTTTTCTTATTATTTTTTCAGGTTATGGCGGAGACTTTATGGATTGTCATCGTACACTATCATAGCTTCTGATGTTACTTGTCACCAATCAATCTTAAAACGAATTCATTCAAATCTTTCAAGAAGTTTTCCGTATAATTTTGTCAGCTACTTTATTCACTTCTGTACATGGGTCAGTCGTTCACAGTTTGTTCAAAAACTTTATAATATAACGTAAGTTACGTTATATTTATAAAGTTAAAAATAAAATACGAGAAATGCTTTAGGGAGATGATCATAAATTTTATATTACAAATTAAGGAAGCTTTTGTATACTTTTATAAGAGCAATGGAAGGAAAAACCCTGAATCACTAGAAATGATAAATTCATGGATTGTCTTTACTTTTTACGCGAAAAATGCTAATGGTTTTAAATAATGTGTTTTACATCTAGCAATACGTTGCCTATCATAATACGGGGATTTGATGATTGAAGTCACGGGATAGTAGAATATCTTGGTGCAAATCAATTTGTAATAGTATTATGATAGAACATTGTTAACAGCGGGTTTTTAAAGAGCTAGAGGTTTCTGGTATTGTAACCAATTGGAAACCAAAATAAGCTACTTCAGGTCATTATACGACGAAAATGTACAACCCTGATCAAATAAACGCAGAAACTAGTAGCGACAAAATATTAACAGTTATTTAAAAGAAAATAAAATTACCATGTAATATGACGATATATTAAATTTATTACATTTTTAAATGAACAATGTATGTACGCTGGTTTATATTCTTAACAAGAGTTATAAAGTTCAATTTTTAATGGGTTTAAAAACGGTTGTGATAATTAATCAAATCAGGATTAGAATCAGTTCCAAACTATTGTTATTAACAGTTTTTTCTAAAATTTCTCACTTCAATTTTAACGCCTTAAGAACTTATGATTTTAATTTAAAAGAATATTATGATTTATATTTCAGCGTTTAACAATCATTTAGCAAAATCGTTACTTGATCAACATAATAATTAAAATTTAGCCGATAGCCTTAATAAAATAATGTTATCAATTTTTTATGTCAGATGTTTCTAATGTATCACGTCTACAAAAACTAAAGGCTAACTACATCTCACGACGTCTCAATATGTCTTATATATTAGAATTAAATTTAAATGGGACTTCTCCATTTTCGAATGATCAAATGTTCAAACAAAGGTACAAACAACTTAAACGATCCATAAATTTATTATAAGTATTATTTTAATGCTCTTTAAATATGTAAATTTTCTGTTTTATAATAAGTACTTCTAACAATTATCTGAAAAAACTGTATGTATAGAAAATTAAGATATAAAATGTATTATTCAACGTAATATTACCTAATCTCTCATATTGATATTTATGAGGTCCGTTTATGTGTGTTTTTTACCAGATCCGCTGAAATTTGTTAAAACTTTTCAAATATAACATAATAAGCACAAAAAACTAAATCCTATTCTAATAGCATTGCCTTCGATCAAAGTCTCGGGTAAAACTGATTGGACAGAAAAACTTAACGTCAAATTCAATTCAATACAATTTACAATATATCCACTGTATATAAACAAGGTGACTGGCGAACATTTAACAAAATATCCACGTACATCCTTACATTGAAGGCCAACGTCAATATATTGCACGCCATGTCTTCCCCAGGAGTTAACAAATTTTAAAAATTGTAAGATCTAATATAACCTAAACTATGACTAACATACTGTATTTTTCATAATTTTAGATTCAATAATGTAAGGTTTGGGAAATAAGATGATGAAACACATTTTCTCATGGATCTCTCTGAATTTCGGTACAACATTTATAAAGTGTTAGCTATCGAGATGTATAGAGATTAATATGTTTTATTATAAGGCCAGTTTTCAAGTTTTTACGTCAAGCGATTTTTTAAGAAAGACGGCTGTCACAGACTGACTTGTGAGTGATGCTATAAGAGTTATCAGTCACGGCAACGTTTAAATTAATTTATGGATATCGAAATATTTTTTTGAAAATGAATTAATGCCATTTTGCATAAACTATCTTTTATCAGATTGAGTACCAAATTTTAGGTAGGTTCTATTTTAGTATTAAACTGTAAAAAATGTTGAAATATATGATTAAACTGTAAACAAAATTAGAATGGATGAAATAGTTTATAACAGAAAATCTTAAATAAATTTTAATGTACTCTATTCAGCAGTTCCAATAAATTTCCTAAACAAATGAAACTTACACGGAATAAGAAAAATGTCACCAATGGAAATTTAAATTTAAAAAAATGTGAATAGTTTTAACTTTTTATTTGTCATTTACATTAACTCCTATAAATAAAATGATAATCGAGAATCTAATGTACTACTGCATTAATTTGCAAGAAATATGTAGCTAATAAGTTTTAAAGTAAATGAAGCTGCGAGACCTGATCTATGCCGATAATATATTTCACTGATAACAAGTAATTAACCATATTCGTTCCGTTTATTGTTTTAATTGCCGATATCTAGTGACATAGTTGTTACACTCAATTGCGGAAAAAGTAATTAATAAGAATAGCTAAGGTCTAAAATATGCGAGTATTCTAAATACAAAACTGAATGAAATTGTTCTTATTTTAATACTATTTTATGAGTACTTGTATCAGAAAGAATATAAAAAGCATTAATTAACCATTCACTTCTAATCTTTTATTCCTAATGCATTTGTAATATTCATTGTTGCTATATTTTACACATTGTTACTATATTTTGCACATATTTTTAAAGACGAACTTCATAATAAAAAAAAATGTGTATAAATAAACACGCTACAAAAACACAAATAAACTCTTTTAACGCTGAAAGAACAACGATACATAGCCAGAATTAAATTTTGATTAAACGGATTGATTGTAGGTTAAAATTAAGGATGTTCCTTAATTTTAACCTACAAAACTGAATGAATATAATTTATGTGTCTCTTACACTTCAATATATGAGTTTATTGGTTAAGAAAAGAAAACATATAATTTTTATCGGTAATTGTCTGTATGTGTATGACGCTTGATGCAGGCGTACTTAAAAGGAACATCAATTTTAAAAAACACATAGAGAGCTAATCCGTGCGACATTTGATTGAAATATATTTCATTGAAATATATGATATATTGACTCTCACAAACAAAAATATTCTACCCACATTTTGCATATGTCTGTACACTGATTGGTATGCTGATTATGAATTTATATTAAAAGGTAAAAATCAATATGTAACTGATTACACGTCCGTGACTTCCTTATATAACAAACCAAGTAGGAATTTAAAAAGTAACTTAGTCGTCTTTCCCTTCAATCTTCAATTCACTCAAGTCAACCCGATACATTTACCCGCTATGATAATTTGAATTTCAATAAAGGCACTAAATTGTAACATTTACCTACGAGTATATAATGTTCGTTTGGAGCGCCACAACGACAGGCGCCCGACATGACCGCCGCCCTGGGACCGCCCCTACCCTACGTGATCGGAATACACAACACCGGTTACAATCTAGAAAGAATAACTTGTTAAAAGATTTTTTATTACTGTCTCTAGATCATCAATCAGGAAATGAAAGTTTTTGGGGTTCGCCTTTGGGGTAGGGTGGAAGCTTTTTTTTTTATTTTAAGTTGTATAACCTTTACATAACTTGGTATTTGGGAATCTGAGCACTAAAATACTTTAAAAGTACTGTTTCCTACTCGGTTTCTTTTACAGTTTTTTGGAGATCTAGTTAGCTAATTTCCATTTTCAATCACTGCATTTATTATAAATATTGTAATCACGAAAATTTTACAATATTTGTAATAAATGCAGTGATTGAAATTCAGAAAAGTCATTTCAACTCAATTCGATTCTTTACTTCGATATTAAAAGTACCTTGGAACACTTCGAAACATTATATGTTCATTTAGTTGAAAAAGGAACGCTTCGATACATTATATCTTCATTTGGTTCAAAAAATACTTGGTTATTATGGTTATACACTGAAAAGTAAAAAGCGAATAGAATGTGGAATTTTGCTGATCGTCGATTTTTGAATTAGGGAAAGAAAATAATGTCAAAATATACACCAAAATAATTCTCGCTCTATTAATACTTCTTTAACACAATCAAATAAAGTGTAAAAATTAATACTTAAAAACATAATTACTTATTTAATAGAAAAAAAAAATAACATTAAACTAAATTATCAATTTCATCATACAATTATCACATCTTCATATATACGGTTTTTCCCGGATCGTCAGCATGTAAATGTTAAAGGACAATTAAAAATAAAAATAGTAATTGAAAAAAAGCATTAATGATTATTATTATATATTAAATATCACAATTAAATGATGAGTATTAAAAGGAAATTAAGAAATTATAAATACCATTTTTATTTAAAATAACGTCAAATATCCACTATATTTGACGTTATTTTAAAATATAACAGTAAAAATAAAAATATATATATAATATATAATAGTAAAAATATTTTATTTTTAATTTTTAAATATAAATAATTGTACAGAGGTTAAATATATAAGCCAAGCGCGATATTCATGTAAATTTTAATAACTGTAATCAAAAAGGACGTTTCAAATTATAGTTTGAAATATTTTTTGGACTCTTTTACTTGAATACAAAACTTTAAAAAGGGATAATTTGTATATAGTCTCAATATTTTGATAAGTGACACCAAACTTTTTGTTATTAATTTTAATTCCAAGTTCTTATAGAAATCTATGCTAGTAATATTAGGCATCCAGAGTTTTGCGAGGTATTCCGTCTTTTGAACAATGAATGTCTTCTCCTATCATTGCTCTAAACGTCATATGAAATGTTACTTCTTTGATGACGAACAATGCTTTCTTTTCAAATTGGACTCAGTTTCTAATTCGATCAAATTCAGTATTTAAGTTTGTCCATTGTTAATATTAATAGCATTAAAGTTAATTGAGTTTCAATGAATTCTTCCAAAAAACCAAAATTAATCTAATGTGTAACCATAGACTTTCAACGAATTGTTTTGCAATTTTAAATGAAATACCTTGACTCTATCATTGGCATTTATTACACATAGTATTTCGATAAAATAACTTGAATGAGACAATAAAAAATTGCTTCACACATATTGTACATCCGTTGAATGTTCAATTTCAATTTGTGTGTTTTTATTTACATAAAAGCAAAAGGAAGACAAAATTAATTTTGTTTTAATTGAAATTAAAAATAACTCTAGAAGCTATGAAAGTTCCATAAATTTGTAGCCAATCATCAATTTAAAATATTTAGGTAATTTATGTAATAAAAATAATTAATGCGGAAAAACATACCTTTTCACAAGAAAATTGTGACACAATGAAAATCGATTGTATCATTTTACTTCAACATTGCACAAAAAATCTAATATTGTGCCCAAGCACGCATTACATCTTTGTTCATCGAATGATTGCTAAATTATAAATTAAAAGACAGTTACAAATTTATAATACTGAAAATCTAAAATTTTGACCTAAGGGTAATTCATTTGATCATGCAAATTCCGTTTTATTTCTTTACTATATTGATACAATTTTGCATTGTAGAAGAGCGACGATCAATAAATTTTTAATAGCAATAATTTTTTACGATATTTCTATTATAATTGTATTGTTCATTTTCATTGTGAATATAAATACTGCGATATCTTGTATTGATACTATCGATCATTCATTACATGAACCGCTTGACTATTTGCGATTATAAATAATCAGAGAAATGTACCATTAATACAGAACACGTTTCAAAGCTTAAAATTAATTGATATTAGATTTACTTTTCCTTTTCTTTTACCACACTCTATATACATTTTAAAATGTTAAACATTACACTACATTTAAAAATTAATAAGAATTCTAAATAACAGTCACAGAAGTTCTAAATACAAACATCTGAATACAAATTAAAATTTTATATTGTAAAATATTCAAATCGTGACATTAAATTATCAGAAGTTTCAAAGAGAAATCTTCCTAAACTATATGAAAATATTGAAATAAATTAAGAAGAATTTTGCAGGCATATGTAAATATGTATTCAGATTTAATTTCGGAACAAATAATTGCCTACCTCTGTGACCACATTACGTATTACTTAAATATTAGAGCTAGATTTTCATTCTTCATCACGTCAACATACACACAATAGCCTGATACGAAAAGCACAGCTTAATAATTAACTTATCCAAACAACAGGGGGCCGAAACAAGGGCCGTCCGCGCCGAACGAAGGCCTCGAGCCAAGTAAACACCGAAGCTCGACTGCTTGAGATCTGCTTTGAATTCAGAAAGCATCTCGACGCTGGTCCACTGCAAATTGACGTCGCGACTTGATACAAGTTACATTGAATAATATTTACTTAACGATGGTGCGGATAAACAAATTGCATATATATATAAATATATATATATATATATATATATATATATAATTTGATATTATGAAGAATTCTTTTACTTGGAAATATATGACTATAAACAAATAATTGAATAATATAATTTTAAAATAAACAGATTTGTAAGTCTCTTCCATACGATATTTATCATTTCGATAAGAAAAAAACCTTTAGCTCCCACATATTTTCCTCAAAACTATTCAATTTTATAATTCGTCCCGGTCACTCTAATTTTTTAATCGTGAATATTAATAACTTGAAAGAAACCTCGTTTTTTAAAATTTCAAATAAATATATTTCAGGTATTTATGTGATCAAAATATTTCATTAATGTTACTCGGTATATAGCAATCAACTTGGATAAGTCATTTCATGGGAGCTTGACAATTACGGAACCCTACTTTATATGTTTTCGAACAGGCACTTGGCCAGTTGTTTTATGTCTTGGAATAATAACAATGCGAAAGATATTTTTAGTAAATTACATATAAGTGGCAAACGAACAGATATTTTAGAAACATTTAAAATATATATAATATATTCCATAATTTACGAAGTCGACTACTCGTGTTAAAATTAGAAATAAAACAAATCTATCATAATAGAAAAACATAAATCGAAGTCCTATGCTTAACTCAATAGTCTCTCTTTTAATTCAGTAATTTTTTCCTTTCAATTCAAAACGAAAATATTTTTGAATTAAAAAGCCGATTTTAGAGAAAATTATTTAAATTAATTTTCCAAAATAGACATATACGCGATGAACGTAGATATGTTGCTATTTTTTATAGTCATTGTTGAGCGGTATTAATGAATTATTTGACCTGGATTAATTTAAACAAAAGCCTAGAATCGCAACATTTAAGAGATATATTCTAACGCATTCACTTCTTACGAATGTGATTGACTCACATTTTTTTTTAAATTTTGTATACACGTTATGTAGTAATCGTTTTTAATTTTATTTAAATAATATTTTACAAACGGTGTAAATATAATGAACTTAAGAAATTGTCAAGTTAGTATAACCTGCAACTATATATTATCTATTTTACTTCAACTTTAAATAAAATATAAATAACCAATCCAACACACCATGGTGTGTTGGATCCGGATTCGATTCCCGGTCGCTCCTCGAGCTAGGCTGAACTGGTGTTCTGGTTGGCTGTATTTTCTCTGAGATTGTTATCGTAGCAATAATTCCACCAAGTGTGTCAACTGTATTAATGTATACAACTAAATAAATATATGAATTAATTAATATATCTTATTCTAGCTAAGTAATACAGGTTTTGATTTATCTATTCTCTAATATTTCTTAGCTAGATTGAGGTATTATTTACGGAATTATTGAATCGTTTGAGGAAATACATGACCAAGAAGAATTCTCATTAGATTTATAGGAAAATATAGGCGACGATATTTATAATAAAATCAGAAAGAACGAATAGGGATACTGACTCTGAATTTTATGACATAAATCGATTAAACTTTTTTAATATTTTCTTCCCGATATGTAACTTGTATAAAACCAAATGATTGTCTTGTTCGAAAAAGATCACAAACTAGTCAAAATACAATGAAATACTAAAAATAATAGCTTTATTTATACCTTACAACATATGTCGACGCTTATATAATGTTAGCAGTTCAGTGAAATCTAATTTTATATTGTAACCTAGATTAGCAATATTGTAAAGGCTGCCTTGGGTGGTAAAAGCCTCCACCTAAAGCTCTTCTCTAATATTGTAAAGGCTGCCTTGGGTGGTAAAAGCCTTCACCTAAAGCTCTTCTCTATATATTGACATAATTAATGAATTTTGAAGAATGGTGACCTACTGCCGAGCCATTCTAAGACAGGTGCTTAGTATGATTTATTTTAATTTTTGACTTCATTGGGGACTGCAGTGTGTAAGGAATATTGGTGCGGTGGTTGCTTTTCGTCCGATTTGACTACAGATTGGATAGTATTATTATTTTATTTGGTTTAAATGCGTTTTAGTAACAGGAATTTTTTGGATTTTTTTTGATACAATATGAAAGAATATGCATATACATATAAAATCTGCAGTAGACAATTCTTTATTATAAAAAATCTAAATGAAAATTTTGTACCTCATGGTTTTGTTTAAGGTGAAATAGGTTTTAACCTTTTTTGGCCTCTTTACTTTGTCTTTTATCACTAACCACTTATTACACAATTAAAAAGCATAATTTCTTATGGATTATTCAGTTTTTAAATAAAAAATAAATAAATTTAATTATCAAAATTGAATATTTTTTAAACCTGTCAATTTAAACATCTGTTTTTAATAGGGCATACATTTTTTTGGTATATTTTATGGCATTATTTCATTTTGTTCCCTAATTATTAAATATATTTTAAATTCATAGACTATTTTTATAATTTTATTATTAATTTAATTGCAGATAAAACTTTTAATATTGGTGATATTTATTGTTGATTATATAAATTTAGCCCAGTTCTTAAAAATTAACTTTTGTAAAAAGTGTTTGTTATAAATATGGCTGGGCTGGGCTGGGCTGAGCTGGACTGGGCTGGGCTTAGGATTTTGCTTCTATTTTTGCTGACACATTCGATATATTTTTAATAAATAAACATTTTTTGTAGAAGTTATTTTTTAAAAACAATTTTTTTTAAAACAATATTATAATAGCAAATACAAAAGTCATCAATTAAAGATAGTAAAAGATATTGAGTTGATTATTAATTTTCTTATTTAATATTTAAGAAGACCTTGTAAGAAATTGTATTTTTTAATGTAATTTGGCATTAATTTTTATGTTATTAAATTTCCTTAAATTCTTATTATTTCCTTTTTGTGTGTCAAGTTTATTATGTCTAACGATAAATTCATTGAAATTTACTGACAAATAGGCAAGGAATATACAAAACGGAACATATTTTGCGTATGCATTTTTTTTCTGTTCTGCTAGTAGTTCTGTAGCTGTCATTTTAAATGTATATACTTTCATATGATACCAAAAAACAATCGAAATATTCCTGGTACTAAAGTGCATTTACTCCCTTTTTTAATTTCATTATTCTATTAATCAATCACACAAATTTAATTCAGGTAGCCGAGCTCAGTTTTCTTTACCAATTTTGTTTTTCTTAGCTGGCTGAAATTTAATCATACCAGGTTCCCGAAATATGAATTTCTCTGTTAGTTTCTTTTGTGAGTAGTGAACGTATAAGAATGTATCCATTAAGTAGTTGGTTGCTCGGCGTTTACTCAAAAGAAACCAAGTCTAATATTCATTAATGCTACTCAATACAATAAGGATTTACAAATGGAACCAAAGGTTTTTACAGAAAAATATAAACGCAAATCCACCATGTAGCTCAAGAGTGTACATTAAATTCAATTGTGTCTTTCTTTCAATTCAAAGGGACTCCATCTTATAAATAACAAGCAAGTTTTATAAAAATTCTTTTAAACAAATTTTCAAAAAATTTAATGCATGCGAAAAATCTAGTTTCTTTACAGTCTTAAGACTGTAAAATCTAGTTTATTTAGTCTAGTTTCTTTACAGTCTTAAGACTAAATAGTTGTTGAGGAAGTACGTTGGTATTTAGGTCAAAACTGTAGACAATGGGTATGTTAACAGAATTACGTCGCTTTTTGCCCCTAATATTTCTGGAGTATTTAGTCTGCTCGAAATACCAAATGGATTATGTAAACTCACAATAGGCTATTCTAATTGTCGTTTTTAATCCTTCTTCCCAGCCAAATAAGCCACAAGAATAGTGATACTTAGGAGAGAAATTGTGTTAGCAGTTCATTAGATTAAATTGGACTTTCTGACGGATAAAGAAATAAAGATTGTTTATAAACAAGAATTACTACATTTTTAATGTTACCTGCTACATGTTTAATGTTATATGCATGAAACTTGGTGTACAATTATAGATACGTTACGTTATAAAATATATATGCGATATAAATATTACTTGAGTTATCTTCCAAATGGAAGGATAAATTGCAAAAAGTAATGAAACATTTACAAATATGTTTATATTTTTAAATGCTTCGGATGGAGACATAAGAACAGTTTTTTTATCAGGTATAATGATATACTATCAGATCTAAAGGTGCTTCAATTTCAACACAATGTACTAGACATGCACTGTCATGGCTAGTAGCCATTAATGCAGTTGTCGGAAGGTTGGACGTACAACCTTCCGAACGAACACAGATTTAAAGTTCCCAATATAACTTTCACAGCACTTTCATCTGAGTATTTTATTTGAGGCATACTCACCCGTATTTCTAAAAATGCTTCGGAATCATCTTAATCTGTTTTTGCCGAAAGTCAAAACTTCCATGGTTATAGCTTAAATTACTTTTTTTTGTAACATTTATATTGTATTTAAATAGTGAAAATTTTGCAGAAAAACTTAATACTAAAAAAAATTGGCTGGACTATCGTAAAAAAATATTAATCTTATTTACATTTTTACTTTGCTGGGGACCAAAGCCCTACTTAGAAAAATATTATCATGTTATTTTGTTGTAATTAAATCAGATAATTCCATTGTCAGCATTGCCCGTGTTATTTTCGTTGACATAAAACATGTTTCAATAAAAAAATTTCTCTAACACAACTTGATTTAAGTATCATTATATCCATTTCGTCTTGGTGTACTTTTATAGAATCATATGTATAAAATATTTGGAAAAGAAAATTCAGACACCCACATTGTAGGGATTGAAATAACAAGGTGTTTCAAGACCTTAGATCGTCTTATTACTTTTTATGCTTCTAAATATCAGCTTGTATCCAGGTGTCTAAAGTGGAATACCGTACTTTCGTAATTTACGCCGCGCTATTATGGAGATAATATTTTCTTTCGTAATTCTATTTAGTTCAAATTATACTATTCAAAAAGAATTAAAAATTGAATCTGCATTGTGAGAACAGATAAGATCGTTATGTTAATAGAAAACAGAGAAGAATTAGAATACCAACACATTAAAAAGTGTGTTTTTTGAATAATTTTTGTAGTCATTTCATGTCTCGTTTTTGTTTTGTAAAAGCAGCTTATCATAATATGGTTAATTACAATTAAACTTTCTTCATTTTATATTATTATAGTATAAATATTGTTTAGTGAAAACGCACTTTTAAATATAAATATGCATATCTATAAACTAAAATGCTTGCAGGGTATTCTTTCCTTTATAAAATTTAAATAAATTCTAGTCTTCCAATTTTTTATAAATCTTCATTGTATTTGTTTCCACGACAGCAATCAAATTTATACACCTAGCTTATAATATAGCGATGGTTTTACTTGTCTAAAACGCATTCGATATTTAGGTAAAGCGAAATAAATTTTATTTTTTTAAATATCCTGTGTGTTGAATTAGGTATGCGCTTAGAAAACACATATATAGTTAATAAACGTGTGTTTAATTATTTTCAGAATTTCTACATGATGATCGAATCTTTAGTTAATTATGGTAAACTTCTCGGAAATATATTATGTTCCTGATGTCACGAAAAAAAAATTTTATTCGTGTAATATTACGTCGAAAAATAAGCACGAGAAAACGAATTAAATTTAGCGTTATGCGGGCTTATACATAAAATGTTTATCGGCTTGAATGATGCATGAGATGTCATTGATAAGTATCCTGTGGGGCCCAAGTAAAACGACTGTATTATTAAAATAAAACCGATGAACTCAACGTTTTTGATAAAAATATATTCGACTAATACCAGTATCAATATTATAACCGTCGCCTGTTAACATTAAATTAAAAAAATAATAAAACTTTTGCATTTTTAGACGCAGTAAGTAAGGTCGATGGTCCGTGTGTATGTACGTCGTAAAATCTACAGTAGTTAATTTGGCAGGGACGTTGCTTATGTCATTTCTCGAGTTTGTTATATATATATATATACATAACTATATATATATATATATATATATATATATATATATATATATATATACATATATATATATATATATATATGTGTGTGTGTGTGTGTGTGTGTATGTATGTGGCCCTTTACTACTGACTTGAAACTACGCATTAAGTTTTACTACAACGTGGAAAGAGTTGCTTTAAAGTCATTTTTATCTAGTTCGATATGTTCAGTATAAGCACACATTTTTCTAACTTTAACATTCTTGGGATAAATTATATTTTTTTTCCATGTGGTTTATTTATATATTTTTTATATGTTACCTAATTATCTTAATTCCTACGTATGTTTTGACGTCTTATTAGTTTTTTTCTTCCCCAATTTATTTTTAAACTTGTCTCTCTCTCTTGTGATTTTCCGCCCATTCGTCTTTCTTTTACAATTATTGTATTAAGAGCATTATGCCGATATGAAAAATAACGTTACACATACTCTTATGCCTAAACTAGCTCAATTTTTTTAGACAAATCCTACTTTTTTATTCAGATTATAATATTACAATATAAAAAAATGTGTCTAAAATTAGATCCTTAAATTTTATTATTGTAAGTGGCTTTGAGTAGAAGCACTGACGCTTCCATTTAATAAAGAAGATATTTAGTAATGATATGAACATTAACTGAGAAGAATTGAGACTGTTCACTAAGTCTTTGGTTAAATTAAATTAAGATATTTATTAACACAGGTAAAACAGATACGAAACAACTCAGAATGAAATATATTTAGTGATGTTTCTCATTTGATATTGTAAATATGATACCAATTCAGTCTATGTATGTTTTCTTAAATTATTTGGATTTTTAATTTTATCTACTATTTTTTGATAGATTTATTACCCAATTCTTGGCAAAAACGACCATTCTCCAAAATTAATTTGCATTTTCTAAAAAGTTTTAAATGATGGTTTAATGATTTATTACAAGAATATTTATTTATTATAAGATAGAGATGGTTAATATTAAGGTACAAATTTTATCAAAATAATATATATCCCTTCATCTACAGGAAAAAACGTATTTTGATAAAGCTGAATGAATATAATGTAGCCAGTTCATCTATTTATTGTAATCATGAATAATAAAACAAAAATATGGTGTTTCTTTAATAAAATGTAATAAATATTATTTATTTTAATGTAATTAAATGAATTTTTTTGTGTTAGATATAAATATATACATATATATATATATATATATATATATATATGTATATATATATATATTATAATAAATGTCCTCAAAGCCCGTATTGAGTTGAAGGAAAAGGAAACATGACAATTCAAATTCTTTGCATTCCATTTAAATATGGAATATTTTTTAGACAAGTGAAACTATCACTATGTTATAAGCTATTGGAATAAATTTTATTGTTGTTGTGAAAATAAATAAAATGAGGATATATAAAAATTGAGCAGCTAAAATTTATTCATGTGTCTTAAAAGAAAGAGTGTTTGAAAGGTTTTTAGTTTGTTGATATGCAATACTAAATTTAAAAAGTGCATTTTGACTTGAATAAGCTTACACTTTAATAAATATATAATGAAAGTGGATTTAATTATCATTCCACCATATTTAAATAAGTTGTCCTTCCAAATATAAAAATGAAAATTGATGACTACAAAAATTATTCAACGAACACACTTATTTTAATAACTTGGAGACATTGTTTATAAATATGCAAAACTGAAACGTAGCTACAAGATTTTCCAAAGTATCTATTCTTTTGATTTTGTGAGATATTATATTTTAATTCTTCTGGTACGTAAGGATCTTATATGTTCTCACGATACAGATTCGATTTTTATTTCTTTTGAAATCGTACTAAACTATAATTTGAAGCAGAATTGTGAAAAAAGATATTACATAATAGATTGGCTTAATTCACTAAAGCGGAAAACATTATGTGGCGTTCTAAAACATCATAACGGTATTCCACTTTAGACATGAAATAATGTGTTTAAAAGGCTTTGTTATTTCAATATCTACAAACTGTGCGTGAATTTCCTTTCGCAATTATTTTAATGCATTTGTGACTGAAAATTAAATGGTATGTAACACAAATCGTAACGTCTGGTACGTATTTTTAAATACATAATGCCTGAACACAGTTAATTCGGAGAAATCAATAACATGTGACAAACATAACCTCATACAATATTATGGCAAGATTTACTTTTAATAGAGAATTAATTCTATTATTGAAATATAAAACGAAATAATTGAGAAATAAAAAGAATGTAATACCTTAATATCAACTCATATTCACAAAGATCTTCTGGCATCTGGAAATAAGAATATAAAAGCAATGTGGAATTAAAGTAATATAAAAGTAGCACAAGATGAAACAAACGTAACGAAATTTAAATCACGTTTATATCTCAAAGAGTTTTATTTTATTTAAACACGTTTTGTGTCGACCAGAACAACGCAAACAATGCTGACATAGGAATTATATGATTAAAAATTACAACAAAAAAATATGAGAATATTATTCTAAGTTGACTTTGAATCTCAGCGAAGTGAAAATGTAATTAAATTTTGAATTTTTTTAATCGTAGTATAGAAAAAAAAACTAAAAAGACGACAAAAACATGCGTAGGGATTACGAGAATTTGGTAAGGTATAACACATATATAAATAAACCGCATTGCAAAAAACATATTTTTTCCCGAAAATGTTAAACTTGGTAAAAATGCACTTGCGTATGTTTATACTAAACATACCAAACTAGATTAAAATGAGTTCAAAGTAACTCTTACTACCTCGTGGTATGAGTTACCTAGTAATTTAAAGTAAGTAGAAAAATGCCACACACATGCACACATTTATATCGGACACGTGGAACTCACAGTTCCAATTCCAGATTAAATCACGTCCCATTATCCAAATTTCAACACTTCTAGTCTATACTCGGCAACATGGGGCACGTTGAGGCCCCTGTCCTATTTATGAAATAGCCGCTGGCATTGTTCTGATGAGTGTCTAGAAGAATAATGAATTTTATATTAGTGAACACGTGTGCGTTACATTTTTTATTTTCATGGCAACCACTTAATACTTTCAAATCTCTATGTACATTGTAAATATTTGAATTATTGAATATATTTGGCGTTAATTTTGTAAAAATTCATTATTCACAATTAAATGAAACTATTTAATTTCTTTACCGAAGGTCATGGCAAAAAAAGTAGAAATAATACTAAATAACGTAGTTTCATTTAATTGTGAACATTTGAATTGTTTTTAATTTTTTTACATTATTTTTTGACGTTTTGCATTTGAGAATGTTTGTAGGAATAGAAGAAATTTGAGAAGCCCTTCTCGATATACATTATAGGTTCAGTTTGTAAGCAATAATACGACTTTGTATTTTAAAGCTGTTGCAGTAAATTGTGAAAGATTTTTATATTAATAATGTCGTTCATATAGTTGGGTGACTAATTTTGAAATACGTTATACCTATCAGATTTATATACATGGTTTATATTATGTATGCCACTGTCTTAAAATTTAAAAGTATATACAGTATTGAAATTCAAAATTTATGAATGAACATTCGCTTGCCGGCGGTTTGGAAATCTAAGGCTTTACATTAACATGTTAATAAAATTCCATAGTAATTATTGAAGTAGTCAGGTAGACAATAACACGTCATACCCGGTTCACCGACTTCTTCACTATTTGCATTGCTTTATTAATATTACAAAGTTACCTAAAACGAAAATATATTTAAAAGTTTTACAGAAATTTTGGCGTTAGTTAAATTCATAATATTAATAAACACATTTCAGCTCTCAGCATCAAACGTTATATATAAAACAACAGATATGTCTAATGTTTTTTGACCTAATTCGTTTGTTTTTTTTATTAGTGACGTAATGACATAAACAATGTTGGTAAAGTTACCTTGTATTACTAAACAACGCACGCCTAATTGTTTACAAACATTTCGTAAACGATAAATGTATTTTCAATAAGCCAATTGGGTCCTTCGAACTAGTAACTCCATTTAGAGAGCCGCTTGAGATGAATTCAAACAATTTAGAGAAAAGCTCCGTAAAACCTTTAACCCTAGAGTACTAAACTATTCTGTAAGTGACATTGCTACTAAACATTCGTAAAAATACGAAATAGAAATGAAACAAAATAAATGTCCGAATTATAAATTTTAAATGCTATAGAAATTACAATAACATTATTTGTGTTTAAGAGATCAGATTGTTTACACAGTTTGAACACATATTCATTTTGTCCGCCCTACATATGGCTCTTTTCTGGCCTTGGAAGGGCACAAGGCACATGCTTTACTAAAATTGTATTTTTGCATAATTGTCGCTTCAGGAATAATTTCAATATCTAAGTTACATTTTATGAGTTCTTTGATATCTCGCCGCAATTTTGGAGTATTTACTCTTTCTTTTAGGTGAGGCTCCATAAGAGCATCAGCCACTTCCAAAACGAAGTCACGCCTTTATTTACATTTCTTTTTGTTTCTGCAGTTGTTGCTGACATAAATGACGTATGATTTTATAATTACAATATTAATCATGTTACAAAAGTAGCATAATGGCCATCTACCAATCTTTCTGTTACAACACATAGCAGAACACTTCTGATATACTGTATAGACATCTGGTTTTCTATTAGTACTTATTGCAATGATATCATGTATTGCTGACAATAGAAAAACAATTTTATTTTATTTGGTTTATAAAAAACTAAGGTCTTATGGTCGTCAAAAACAGATGTCCCTATTCAACGAGAAGTAGAATCCTGTATTTCATTTAGTATTTCTCGTTTCTACGTAAAGTTCCTACCAGCATCAAATTGTACAGAGCATTGAGAAGTTCTAAAGCTAGTGGTACCGATGTGAATCAATTGTCCATTGTGATATTTCGATTGTTGCCATAAATTTGTGAAGTTAAACTTTTGACATAATGATCAGCTAGCGGCTCGTTTCTTGCCATATTTTCTTTACTCAAGTAAGGTGTAGCATTCAATATCTTTTTGGTTTTCACGTCGGCTAGCATTATAAATTTAATATCATATTTGCTTGGCTTATTAAGGAGATACATTCTAAAACAGCAACGACCTCTAATTGCTCATCAATGGTCACATAGGCGCCCGGTGTATACTATTTCTTGCAGTTGTGTATGAACGTTTCCCAAATACTCCGAAATGAGGCAAAATTGTCGTCAATTCTTCTTGATGAACCTGTATTTGTATCACCGAATCTTAGGCTGTTTACTAGAAACTCAAATCTTTCTACAGATATACAAGCTCTGAAGCGAGAAGCGCTATATGATATATTGAATAAAAGTTCTGAGGCTAGATGATTGCGTTTTAGTGCAGCAAAGATCTCAATTCACGTATATCATTATAGGTTATTTTATTTCTTTTTGAGCCTAGTTTGATTTTTTTACTTGATTTACATGATGGTATATTTGATTATTTCTCCAAACATTTCATCGCCAAGAAATAAAAAGAATATCTGGCACGGTTTCATGGTATTACGTGCTTCACCTTGAGGCCACCCAACAAAACATATGATATTTCTGGAAGTACCTGGCGTTTTTAGCCCTCAAGGTCCATTTTTACATCGAATAATTTTTATTCTTGGTGTTACAACCATGTGATCATATTGCGTTCTGATTTGACTACTACGACCAATTTCAGTGAGTACAAAATTTTCAGACTGTGAAGAATCAGAATCTATACGCCGGTGTTGCTTCCGTAACTAAGAACTAGAACTTTACAAGACACCTGGCGTAATTGTGTATTCTTTATTATCACTATCGGTCAGCTGATGCTCTTCCACTTCTAATTTATGGTCTGACTCGCTCAGTATTTCTTGCTCCTATGCTTTCTCATCGTCATCTTCATCATCAAGAGCCGCCTCCAATAATTTACTAATTTTATCCTTTCCAACAATTCGAGATATCTGAAGCAATATATAACATTTCACATGTATATGTAAAAATAAAATAAACCATAACCAATATAAAATCTTTGTAAAAAGTGATAATAACAAGTACACTTACCTCAAAACTCAAGCAGACACTAAACTTTTGTAAAATTTACGACTCCTTGCTATAACTCAAACTACACCCGATGACAATAACAGCGCGTGGGACACTTACGGACATAATTTGGAAGGACAAGCGGCGGATGCGGGAATGACGCGAGTTTTGTTTTTTCTAGGAATCGTGATTTTGCCGTCATAATTTTTACAATAGTTTAATAATACTACTTTAACACTAGGTTTAAGTAATATTTGCGTTAGTAAGCGAAGATAATCAATATCCGGCCCCCGTCAATCGGTGTCGAAACGTGAAAGTCAAACCAATAAATCATTTAAGTGAATTATGTACGAATATCGGGATATTATTACTTAAACTAAAGTGGATATTTCTTATTTCAATTCAAGTTCAAATCCCAAGTATGTCCGCGTGATTAAATATTATGAATATTACGTTTCATGTGTCAAATTTTATTGACTTTGCATTATGATGACTGAGTATCACATTATGTATTGCAATTTGATATGAGCAGCTGAGAAATGTTTTGGCTTTTTTCCACTAGATATATTTTAGCTTAATTTTTTTTTGCTTAATTTGTAGTTATATAACGTCAAAAATATTTTTCTTTAAATATGCGCCTATGAAAAATACAGTAGGCGATATATTTTCATTCTAAAAACATATTGCAGAAAGGGAATAACAGATAAATATCACCAATAATATTTCAATGAAGGGTATTATATTTGTACAAAAAAACAATAAATTTTGTGTAGAACTACGTATTTCTGTTACAAGTAACATTCTATTGCTGTTTACAATGTCGCAAATATAATGCAGATACTTGTCGTATTTCTTGGGAACAAAAAATTTAATGACAATTATTTTTACGGTTCCGTACCTCAAAAGATAACAGGGATCACTTCGTTTTATGTCTAAAAATAAAGCTTCTAAGTCAACGCTGTAACAGAGACCCTAAAAATATGCCAATTTTTGCTGCTTATTTTGAAACTCGAAAATTCACTTTTATTCTGAAATAAAAGTGAATTTTTAAACCGCGGAATGAAATCGATTTGTTTGGCACAAAAATGTCGATGTCGACATCGTTTTGAATTTTTGTATGTCTCTGCTAATATTCTGCAAATAAGCATCATACGTGTATAATTACTTTCAACTTAATAATAAATATAATGTTAATATGGGATTTATATCGTAATGTATCGGCAAAAAGACACTACCTTTTTAAATTGAAAATACATATAAATATAAGACATAAAAATCTTTTAACTGATCGATTTACCTTGATTCTACTTATTTATTTTGGGTATTCAAATTCGCATTCTTTTCCATAAATTCAAGTTTCACTCCAAACTGGGAATCAATAATGAAAATGTACTGCAACACCATAACACTCATTATTCATGAAAATTATTTTTCTTAGTAGGTTTCGAGTCATAACTTACGTTTTTAATTTTCTCATCGCTTTTATTATATACTTAAGTATTGTTTTTTATTTCACTCCAATTTTCTTCCACTTGTTAAATTTGAACGATATCCACTTTCTACAACAACTTCGTTTATTGTGTAATTGTTATTTTCATATTTTTTTCTCCCTAATATATTTCATTAGATATATTAGGGAGAAAAAAACAGAGTATATAAGAATAACTTTATGAACATATTAGGTACAGTTTTTTGTAAGTCCAGCATCAAATTCTGCCTGGACCTATATTAGAAAATTGATTAACACAAAATATAATTAAAACTTCACTGTACGCATTCGCGCAATAAACAGATAACTTTTTTCTGATAAGTAATTTGATATTTATATAATTATTGCAATTATTCACAATTGATGCTCGATCGGATCTTATTCTAAATACTGGAATATTTATATCCAAATATGCAAATACTCAATTACTAACTTTTTCGGCTAAATGTTAATTACGGATCAGTGATAGATTGATTAGGCTACAAGCACGCATCGAATCGTGAAATTTAAATTACAAATTATTACACTCTGTTACACTTGAATTTTTTATTTCACTGCCCTGCATTACTGTATTAAAGTACAAAAATACTGAAATCTATTTTAATGTTATTCCTTATGTAGAATAAGAATTATATTTCATATGGAATAAGGGGAATTAAATAGACATAAAAAATCAAACTTGTGACTGCATTTAAGTTTAAAATTATAGAAAATATTTCTTTGAGTTTGAAGTAGTACCCTTACGATCTATTGCCACATATATATTATACTACTATTTGTATAATAAAAACAATACGTAAATAACAAACAAATTAATTTAAAGTTTAAAAAACCTATCAAGCTCAAGTAGAACTCGTTTTACGAGGGTTTCGTATGTATTTACGCATTTATAACCATTTAATATCAGGAATTATTCCTATTAAACTATTTACAAAATTTCAGTTTCTTAGAATGAAAATATATAGCCTACTATATTTTTCATATGTGCATATTTATGTGATAGAACTATAAATTAACGCTTTTTGAATTTTTTCTTTACTTGTTCTTGCTTTGTGTCAAATTTCATGATTCTAGGTCAAAGGGAAGTACCTTATAGGTTTAAGTTACTAGGCGAGTACCAAAATATAAAAATGTATTTTTTACAGTATTCACCTTAATTATTTGTTTAATTGAATAATGTATACACAGCCGTACGATGTAAAATTCATAAATATTCAATTTTCTATTAAACTGTTTAAACGGCACTTATTTTCATAAGCGTGTTCATGTTTCATTAAATAAGGTGATGAAATTTTTTGAATAGAAAAAACGACTTAAACTGTCAAATTGATTTATATTTTACCAACTTGTTAGTTGCATAATGATATGTAATTGTGTCCATTGCATCACAAATATAATTCGTTAAAAACTGTTTAAAATATATAAATTGTAAATTTTTGACAAATTCTAGAAGATTAATGAGTATGTCGCAAATGACGATACGAATAAATATCTTGTCACTATAAAATACAATATGATTTTCTATAAACCCTCTATCTTAGTACCAAATTCAACAAAGTTTTTTCCAAATTTTCTACAAAAATACCGACCTGTTAATTTTTTTCTTCATTACTTTTAGAACCTTCAGGTGGACTTTTAGCAAAGATAGCCCACCTGAAGAGGTCGTTATACAATGAAACTTAGGTCGTGGTAAAGAACTTAAAGAAAGTAGAAATAATACTACACCACGTAGTTTCATTTAATTGTGAATAATTAATTTCTACAAAATTAACGCCAAATATATTCTTTATTTTTTTATTTTTAAATCCGACTGGACAAATATAAAATATAAACAGACAAATAAATCATGTTTCTCTTATATTATTACCGCGTATTAAACAAATAAACGTTAAAGTACAAAATTAGAAAACACAGAAAATTTTTGAAAGGGAGACAAGTTCATTCATTTCACGAAGGCATACTGTTCGGGTGCAAGTGTAGTGTTCTGGTTGATCCCGTGATATTTTAAAAATGTGTTTATAAAAAAATGTAAAAAGTCCAAAGTAACTTATTGTTATGACTTTCATACATATGGAATTTCCGTAGAGAACTATACACAATAGAAGCAATGATACTGTAATATATGATGTATATAAATTGATCTCGGAAATCTATTGACATTTTGATATGTTTATTTGGATGCACAGAGACGTTTATCTACTCAATTTTTTTGACATAATTTGGTATATGTTTATAAATTGAGTAAGAACCTTAATTAGTTTTATAAGGCGGAATTCGGAGACTGAAGACGGTTACACATTGATTAATGACTTTAGATAAATCTGTAGTACGTAAACAGAAATAAAAAAATAATAATATTGCCTTCTAATTAAATTCAAGAGATTGAATTAAAATCCTCTAAACCATCCATGCAAATTTCTTTTAACTTATTATACTCAACTCATTTTACAAATTACACATCACGGTAAAAAAAATTAATAAGGCAGATTACATTTTTGGCTTGATAACTTGAATAATTTCTTCATACGATTGGACATTGATTCAATACGTATGTATGAGTAATTTTGTACGTCTGTGCGTGAGTAAGTATGTGCAAGTGCGCGCGTGAGCGCGCATGTGCGCACGTGTGCGTGCGTACGCATGCACGTGCGTGCGTGCAGGAATTCTTAAAATTAATATCTTTCTTCGTCCGCAAAACCATGTCCGTAAGAGTATACCATCTGTAGATTTCGGCTGCTAAGTGGCAAAACGGAACTCTATAATTTTGCCCTGTCTCCCTTTCTGTCAGTAATAACCGAAAGAGCGTTTTTAGTTTAATATTGATTATGATAAATTTATTTACAGAAAAACTTATATACAACAACATGAATATACTTTAATTACGTAAGTATAAAAAAAAAATTTTAAAAAAATTCTCACTGTCTCCATCGAGTGGTTGTTTTTTTTTTAAATTTAAAAAAAAACAACCAAAAATGTCTTTCTATATTTACATCTAACATTCTAAATGTCCATCTGCGAGTTTTTAGTTCTCTTATAGTACTTTACCATAAGTATCGTTAGAAAATAGAAGAAAATTAATATGTAAGAATAAAAATATACCCACATTAAGGATATTCAGTTATAAACGTTGATATTATTTCATTACGGTTGGTTCAGAGGTCTTTTAACCTTGCAAGAGTATAGGTATTTTCGTTTTAGGAATGAAATTATTATATCGAGATTTAAAGTGCGTTTTGATAGTCCATTATCCAGTCGAACTGGCTTTACTAGACGACTACTTTAAAATATCTCTTGAAAAAAGATTATAAATTCGAATATTAAGATAAAATGCTAACTTTAACGGGTCAATTCAAATTTTAGTATACGCTCATGACATTGATATAATTGCATGAGCGTATGCTAATAGCACAAAACTTAAAGGAAGTGAAATTTTCTTTTATGGCAATTGAAACAGAGGCAAAAAATTAATCTTATGACCAAAATTAAACTAATCAATTAAGAAAAGACAAAGAACATGGGTAGCACTGAAAGTATTTAAACTGACCATTGGTAATTATCGTAACAAAAAAATATATTAAAATTTCAAAAATCAAATTCAGTGACAATTAGCAAATTATCATAAAATTTTCGGTTCACGATTTTTTTGACTTTCTTTGCGGCCTCAATCAACAAGAAAGTTAGGGTCGACTACGATTAGTTTTATATTACGAAGCTACATCCCGTAGCAATACGTGTTTTAACAAGTTCAAGCGTGGTTGTATCAATCTCAGTAAGGATCTGGGCAAGAAACGTCTCTAAATAATAATAACTGGAGAATACACTAAAACTGTGCGGCCCACGAAAAACACTGAAAAAAGAATAACTTATCAGCACATCCATGCAAGTTTAAACATTAGTGGAAATTTAGACTGTTTAGGTGTTGATATGAAATTCTACATTTAGGCGCCAGCAAGCTTTGTAGTTGGGGGTATCCACCTTCCTTTTTCTGGACAAAGTCTCTGCACACTCAATAAGATTAATTACCGAATATTTGGCTGCGTCGAGTGTTGAAATTATGGCTCATTGGGGTACAGCCTTGACCTATTCCAAAACATATACATTTATTCTCAAGAACGAAATATAAACTCAGGTGACATCCGAGCACCGAAAAAGCGGTTGCTACATTCGAAAACATCGTAAAAGGAACTTTCAAGGAAGAGTATGTCGGTTGTTTCTCTTAGTGGTTTCGTTACATAAAACAAACGTAGAATTTAGAATTTTTAAAAATATAAATAAATTACGAGTTTGCCACTTGGTTCTATTTTTGATAGCATAGAAATAAATAAATATATATATATATATATATATATATATATATACATATTTGAAGAACTTTCATCGTTGTCGTTGGTATATGCTTTGCTGTAAGTGCATAGCCTATGGAAGAAACGAATACCGTAAATTAAAAAGAAATAATAATTTTGTTTAAACTCCATTTAGAGCAGATCTAAATAATAACCTAATTTGCACACTGGACCTTTCATATGCAAGCTCTATACTTGTAATCATTTTTAAATTATCTTTCTAAAAGTACTATTAATTCACTTAAAATTACCTTTTTCCTTAATGATACATTTTTCACGTTTCCTTTAAAAATGTATTTTCATGTTTTGTTTGAATAATAATTCATTCTGTGGAGCAATAAGTTAAGATGTCATAATTAAGTCTACATTTTTGTTATCTCACTGAACTAATTAATTTCCTACTATTTACTTGGACAGCTATTTTACTTTTTATTTTAACAGTAAAAAAAAACTGTAAATGCACATGGACATAACATAAATCATAATTTGATAATAATAAAGATCAACAGAGACATAAACATCGTTAAAGCAAATATATAAATATTTCATTATGAATTCAACAATTGTTAAGTTTTAGTTATTGCTGAGTGAGACAATATAATTTTTCATTTTGTGTTATATTTTATTTTGTCATAATACTTCCTGAATTTTATTTTACTCAGTGAGAAATTGTTTTCAAAATATCTGGCAGGTTTTGTTCAGGTATTATTTTAGTATTTACGTCAATGTATTATATCCGAAGATAATTTTTCTCCCCGATTATAAAGTTTTTTTTTCTTTTATTTATTTCGTCTTTTGTCTTGTCTATATTCTTTGAATGATAAAAAAAATAAGCCGTATAGTTATCGGCATTTCCTATTGCATCGGTTTTGGAGAACCAATTGTTTTTTTTTATTTAACTACATACGTACTTTAATAAATTTAATATATCTTACTAACTTCGTCTAGTGTGTCGAAAACTTAAAAATCTATCCCATGGTATCGATGCGGGCCGCCGTCCGCGGCCCGCGCCGAAACCGTTAACACACGCCAACTTCGCTTACTACTTTATATTCAACATTAAGAAAAGCTATAAAACTTTTTCCATTTTTTTGCATTCAGCGTCAAATTCGATAGGGCTTATTATGAAAATAGCTAAATGACTTATGCGTGTGTTAATTCTGATGACGGAATTTGAAATCATATTTTTTATTGTTGTTTGTCATGTATTTTGTGCAAGGACTGCAGGTTGTGATTTTGTAATAGAGAGTGTATATTACGTATTGCATTATAGTATGTCATAGTTAAAATAGGTTATAACAATAATATGTTTATTACAAAAATATGATTTAAAAAGGTGTATGAAACATTATAGTTAAAAGTACTTCATTTTTGAGATGTGGACCAGAATTTCTTACGGAACAGGATTTCTTATTATTCAATAAATCAATTAATTATTGCATTAGCTATGGTATTTACTTAAAGCAAAAATACTCATAATTATTACTGTTCATAGATATGTAATATTTTTAACATGTGTTGATTTATAACAAAAAATCGTTAAGCTATTATATATGCAATCGCTGATCTTAAATCTTTTCACTTCGTATCGATATTTTAATCTCAAAATTTCATCAAATGTTAAAAAAAATTAATGTTTTTAATTTCTTTTTATCTGTTTAACTATATCAATGTTACATATGAATTAAGCATTGGTTTTAACAAAAAATTACGTGCAATGCAATTTTTATCAGTTTTATGACGGAAAATAAAAATATACATTTTAAGATAACACGTATATTACGTGTTATCTTACATTAAGTGTCATTACGCTAATTTAGCATGATCAATTTTTTTGTTTTTATGTATATAATCTGAAATAAAATATAAATTTTGAATACTCGCACATATAGTACAATATATAAAATAGTAGAATAAAATGTACAGATTAAACATACTGAATGTTGACATTAATCCTGGCTGTGGAGGCGGCCATTTATTTTATGTTCAGCAATGAATTTAATACCACCCTGGGAATCTTTCTTCTGCTGCTATCGTTTTTTACTCTCGATCTACCGTTAATTCTGCAGTTTTGTTAGTGTTAGAGGAATTTCATGTAATTACTAATAATATAAAGTATGTTATATTTGATATTTGGGCTAATTGTTCAAGTCAAAATTTTGTTTCTTTTTAAATAAACTAACATATTTATTTCGTTAATATCCAATTTTAAATTTCTACAAGATTTACAATTAACTAGCTCGCGATTTTATCCGCAAGGAATTCAGAAATGCAAGTTTCATGTTTTAATGTGCTTATCTTACTTTCTTATAATAAACACAAATAATTTATTTATTTTTTAATCCCACGCAGGCTGACATAGGCCGTCTTTCTTCAGGTCCCCTGCCCTTGTATTCCTACAGAAAGCAGTACAAAAATGACTTCAATTTGCACCGAACGTGAGATCATATAAAGCATTAAGTTTTATTTAGACGTTTTATAGTTGGAGAATCAATGCCAAATATTTTTAAATGGCTATGAAATAATTACATTTTCTTTGATTATTAGAATTCACAAAACCTCTGAAGCAACATTACAGAGATATCGATTCAATTTATACTGAATGGTTGGTAAACTAAACACTAAGTAAAATATTCGACACAATGGACAAAAAATTTCAATTAATTTTCTAATTGTCGTATTATGGTATTGTATAATATAACATTACCCATTTTGACTATATTTGGCGTTAATTTTGTAGAAATTCTAACATTGATATTTACTAATATCTAGATCTTTGCAACGAAACCTAGGTCGTGGTAAAGAAATTAAAGATAATAGAAATAATACTACATCACGTAGTTTCATTTAATTGTGGATTACCCATTTTATTTAAAGATAGCTGTCATATAATTATATTTCACCATAGATCCGTTAATTTCATAAGTGTTATTAACCTGTCTTTTTATTGGATGAAGGTTTATTTCTATCAGTGAATTTGCACGTTCAATGTATGTGTTTTAGAAATATATTTTTGAAAATATTTCATTAAGTAATTAAACAAATGAAATAGTGTTTCTTAATGTAAGCACATGTGTAAATATAACGGAGGATCTTGGAAAATATTCATGTAATTTATGTACACGGGAGATTCTGTTACTTTCTATTTCTGTGCCAAATTCTATTTCGTATTGGATATATTTCCTATCGTAATCGTGTTGGGTAAATTCAGCTTCTATTCTATGTAACTGAAGAAAGATATTCCTCTTATTTATTTCATGTTTTCTATCGATAAAAGAATTAATTTAATGCCCTGTATTAGTCAAAGGACACACCTTTTTGTCACCCAATAATTTTTTTTCACATATGCATCTATCGACTTAGCACCATCTACTAAGATCTATTTTATCCATAGCTTTATACTTCTAACAATTCATTTGATCAATTGTATTGAATGTCATTAATTTATATATATCATTATAAATAAATACATGCAATATATTTTACTTGTGTGTTGTACAAAAATGGTTTAGTCATTTTATTTCATACTTTAAGCATTTGTTGGTTGTTTTAACTACAACAACAGAAGAATAATATTATCTTTTAATTAAATAATGAAATAGAAATAAGAAAGAGATCGCAGGAGTTACAATAATATATTAATAAAAAACCAAGTATCAAATATGAATATTTCCTCCTCGGTATTCATATTTCCTAAGACTTTAATTTAAATCTCATAAATGAAAATTTTACCTCTATCAAAACGAATTTTGCTTTCATAAATGAAACATTATTTATTCCACCATTTTTTCATATTTTATTGTTTCATATTCTTTAATGAAAGTGTATTTGTTTCTAAATGTAGCTTAAAGGATTGAATCCTCGAATTATCATAGTTTTTTAAACTCTATACAGAATAGGAATCTATTTTATTTACGACAATTTTTTTTATTTAATCCCAGAAATAAAAAATAAATAAATTGTTTTATAAATGCCAAAAATTACAAGTTTATTAAATTTATTTTTAAAGTTTAACTTAGAAAGTAAAACCTAAATAGTAAAACTTAATTACATAAAGTAAAACTTTTAAAACTATTAATAAGATTTAATAAGATGACTGCTTTTAAAGGTTATTTTTGGGGTTACTTTCTTTTACTTTATGGCATGACAAATAATAACTTTTCTGTAGTTGTTAGATAGAAAAGTTAAGATTTATTCATTTAAAAATTATTAAAACTTAATAATTAAATTCATGCGCTGTTTACTATCAACATACATAACATTTTGTTAATCTAGTTGCATAAACAATACTAAAAATAGCTCGCAAAATATTAAACGTTACATATATATTTTCACCAAAGTATTTCATGCGCGACATACCTTAGGTACCAGTAGTAAACCACCCTTTATTGAAATAAAATTGGCTGCCACTAGTGACATTTTAATTCTCCCATGTCAAGAGTAATTCAAAAAGACATTGATCTTCTAAACTAAAATATTTCAAGGGTCAACTTACTGTAATCCATCAAAGGTCAGAATGCATTTCCTTTTCAGACAAACAGGTAATAATAGATAATAGCCTGCATTTTATACCCACGCCCCATAGCTGTCACTGCAATCCACTCAGTCCATATCCACTTTATGGGAAATCATATGTCAAGCGTCCCTACCACTTGGGCAGATAGGGTAAGTTTTCCAAGGAAAAATTGTTTTAGGGCTGAGTGTTTTTTTGCAATATTATTTTCTCCCTACCCTTGCGGATTTAAGCAAGGAATGTTAAAAAATAAATATTGGTCTAGAGCGTTTTAACCCCGTCGGTTTCCACAGTGAAAAATAGTATAGATAGCGTATCAGTGTCAATAGCATGAAGGTATGAAAACGTTCTTAAAAAAATAAAAAATCTCTTGGTTACGCTTTAGAAATAAACAAATAAATCAGCGTTTTGTGCCATTGTTCATAAATATTTGACCCACGATTTTCTTATGATATTTACGCATCATGAAAATATTGAGTCGATTCATAATATTAGTCGATTCATAATATTAGTCGAGTAGTTAAATAGATTCATTAACTGTTCTTTAGTTCATTTAACATGTAAACAAGGTTTTACAGAAATATTTGAAAATTAAACTATTACGTCTTCAATTTTAAAGTACTTCTGTTTCCATGTAAAAGTAGCTCGTTCTGGTAAAGAAAGTGGTGTGCCTGGAATTCGAGACATACGGAAGCTTCATATCTTTCGTAGTTTTAAGGACTAGAGTAATTTGTCTTCTTGCAGTGTCAGTTAAACTTGAGAGTCAAATTTAACTGTATTTAATATTTTAAGACATATAGATCTATTAAGTAATCATTCAACATATGTCCATTATCTTTGTTACCATTACTCATCGTTATTTTATTACAAATTGATTTTATATATTGTTTAAATCCTTTAAAAGCTTAAAATAAAAAAAGAATATTAAACCTTTTAAAGCTTAAATCACCAGCCAATGATTCAAAATAGATAAAACCAGTTGCCATAATGCTTTAAAAATTCCGAATTTGATTTTTTTTACTTTTAAGGATATTTCGTGCGTGCGAAGCTTTTTAAAAACAAATATTTGTTAATTTTCTTATTATACTTTTATTTACGTCTACATATTAATAAAAATAGGAAGACCCTCGCCAGATGGCTCGACAACGCATATTAAAAGTCTCTTTCAGGCAGTAGTGCCAAAAAACAGATATTACTATTCGATTCACAACTCCAAAATTATTAGTATGTATAAGATATTATTATTATGTATTAGAAAAGTCCTTTGTTGGAGCTTGATATTTTATAATGCTAAGTTATATGACTTGTGTGATATAATATAACAAATGATCTAGCTACTATATCAAAGACGTAGATATGAACTTAAGATTGTTTTTACCTTTATCTTACTTTTAATTTTTTGCATGCTTTATTGGCTTAGGTCATTATTAATACATTTATGAGATCCACTGAAACGGTATGGTATCTCGACCGTTGAACTTGTATATACAATTAAATATTATTTCTTTTAATCTCATTTGGAGTTCAATGACTGGAACTTTTTCTTATGGCCCAGTTTATCAATTTGAAACTAGAAGATCGTCAAGTTGCAAGTTTCATTAGGCATACCATACCATAGCAGCATCAGAACTGAGAAGTTGAAACGTGGAGTTAAGTGATGAAGTCTCTACTTAAAAATTTCAATATTATTTTAAAATCAGCAAATTCCCCAGCCTCACGGATTAGGCAGGCGTGAATTGTAATGGGGACTGAATATGCGTGTACATTTATATTAGAATCAGTTAAGCAGAAGTAGCTGAAAAATAGATCGAAAGTTGTTAATCAACAACATACGAGCTGTGAAGTTAAATAAAACTGTTCAATAATGGAATGTAACCGCAATTTACAAACTATTGACGACAGTGTAAATTGAAATTAAATACAGTCGCTACGGGATATAAGATCTCTTGACTAGTCTGCTTAATATTATCAATTTTTTGGTAATCAGTTAGCATACAATTTTCCTTTAACTATTGGGTATTTCTAGTCATATAATATGATATTGGGAAATATTACCTCCTTCCCCCCCCCCCACTTTAGATGAAGGAGTATGAGCCTGCATCGTATTGAAACGCAACATTTCCACTTTTTGCTCAAAACGAGAATTTGCTTGTCCTTTTCAGTTTGCGAGCATCAGAGTAGCACTGACAGGTAACAGAAACTAAATCTGATATAGATTTGAATAAGGTTATTGTTTTCCTAAATTTGGTTATCCTGAATGAGAGATATCAAAGATGCAAAAACCCCTTTGAATGTTTTGAATCAACTCTTTTTTGTATATAAAAGTAGAAAGTATTCATTCAAGTATCGTAATTATATTTTATGTTGCTTCGTTCATTTTCCCCCCTAAAGAGAACCCCTAGTTCTCTCCGTTAGATTTCCAGATTATGTTTGTTTTTCACTCGCAGAAACTTTATTGGTAACTGGACAGAAGATTGAATGCCGCGTTTTTTAAATACTATTCCCGCCATACCACCCGGGTAGTCTCAGGGCCCCTCCTGGGACCCGTAACGAACTAACCCGTAACTAATAGTGTCCCGTATCTACAATCGCAGCGCTTCCACCCAACAGGGTTAGAGTCTGCTCCTGCTCAATGTGTCATTTAGGATCTCAATTTTTTCAAGGACGCACTTGGCGAACGCTCTAAATGACTCAAAGATTGGACCATTCCCAACCAAGTCTTGGTGACTGAAGATACCATGTTCTAAGTTTTCACGTGATTCTATGTTAATATTTTGACGCATGCTCTCAACCAAAACTCTACGCGCATCATCGTGCTCACTGCAGTGGAATAAAACATGAATCATGTCCTGCGTCTCAAATCCGCAGGTACACGCCGAGCTATCTCTCAATGCATATCTAAATAAGCTGGCACGGAATGCGCCATGCCGCGTTAGGAATTGGGAAACATAGTAATCAGGAACGAGCCAGTTCTTACTTAACCGCTCGGAAATTTCGGGAAAGAACAATCTGGTCGTTTCCCCCTTGGATAAGGGGGAGGACCACCTAGACTGCCAGTGAGCAACGACGATCTCTAAAATGCGTCTCTTTCTAGTAGCAAGGGGTTCATTTACGAAAAACTCAAAGTTCAATGGGCCCGCAACAAAACTCCTGCCTCGAGCCAAGATAAAGTTAGCCGCGCGTTCTACAATCGCGAGGTCGGCAGGAAGGAGACCTGCCAAAAAATATATACTGTGTTTATAAAATGTTTCTACTAACTTTCTAATTAGATCTACCAGAAAAACGAAAGTTCTATATTTTTTATGTTTAATTGATTCTGCCAAAGCGTTTTTATTTACTTGTTTGCTGTTCTCATTTATGACTACATATTTATAATTATTTTTAAATACCACGGTCATCATGGATGTAAAATTCACGACATAATCTATTACGTAATATTTTTAGCATGTAATATTTTTGTAAAATAAAAAAAGGCAACGAAACTAATGTAAAGTTAACCATAATTAGTCATAAATAGTGCTAGTAAAAGTAGTCAAGTGCATGTGGGACCACGAACTATCCAACTGCATACACAAACTATCCAATTGCGTAAAATTTACAAATTCTTATGCCCTATTCATATGCACGTATAAAGGTAGCTGAATAAAGATTCAAATATTCCGACAATTGGAACTGCTATTACGATTTATCTTCTGTATGTCATTTAAATTAAATGTTGCAAAATATGTAAAAGTAATGATGTTGGATTATTCAAAGTAATACTCATCAAAATCTATTTTCATGACATGGACATGTCTGAAAATCACACGGAGACTTACATTGTAAACGACTTTGATTCTTAATATTTCGTATTACTGCAGGTAATAAATACAATGAGTGAATGCGTAGAACTCGGGGATGAGACTTGGAACATAGCAGATTTTTTCGTCACTACTAGAACCTATAAGAACCTAGTAGTGGTGGAAAAATCTGCTGTTGTGTGTATTGCGAGATGTTTACTAAAAAAGGTACTTTATTGCAATATGTCACGTTTTTAGAGTCGTTTACCATAACTAGGTTAAAACTGGTACAGCGATGACATGGGTATAAAAATGGTCGCAATTATTTATATGTGCGAAAATCTTATTCGTTTTGTTTTGTTTTGATCAACTCTCCGTCATATATCCTTATCCGTCTTTAAAACTTTTTTCATCGATTTATTAACATATTTAAATTAATTATATCGGTACAATGATACCAATTTTGTTTTGAAATTCTGATAATAATCTCATTTTTGCTTGTTATTTAATTGCAGTTCCTCTTACTCTGTTTTCTTTTCATTTCCTTCAAAACTTATCATTCTAGTCCACTTAGGATTGGGTCCAATGCTTTAATTGAACATTAATGACGAAAACTCCATAAAAGCAAATTACCCTATTTTTATAATAATTTCGCTTGACGGGGTTCTGATTTTTGTACTTAAATAAATTAAGAAATTTATATAAAATTATAAAAATAAGAAGATTCTATTTGAAATGTAACTTGTGTCCAAATTGACAAAAAATTCACCACGGTCTTCTCCTTGGTAGATGATTTAGCTGTTGGTAGATTATTACGTGTTGGTAGATGATTTATCATTAGAAAGGCGGGCAAGGGTTAAATGACCCATTTCTAATTTACATTGTTTATAAATCAGATACTATTTGTTTATGTTACTTAGTGTTTCGTAACTTTTAATAAAATGGCATCAATTTCACAACACTATTAAAATTATCATATGTCTATCTGAATGTAAATAAATACGTCTGTTACCAACAAAGAGGGCGCGGAGTGATATGACCCACAACGAACAAGCGCTCATTAGTAAACAAATATGTTTATAATTGTGGGTATCTTGTAATATTATTCGTTATTGTCTTATAAAGTATTACTTGTACAAATCAGTGACTTCATGTTATAATTGCGTGAGCTTTCGAAGTGTAAACGTTATTGTTTTTTATTGTGATTTGGTTTCAAAATGTCTAGAGCTCTTTGCGATAATAAAATACTGGAATTATTACAACCCTTGCCGGAAGGTCTGTCGGTAAGTGAAGATGACGAATCAGAAATATTATGGAATATTATTCTAGATTTTGAAAATAGTGGTGAAATACCATGTCGTTGGGCTGGCTATAATATTTTGACTGAATAGCCAGGTTCCACTCCATATGCACGAAAATTGACGAAAACTTTATCTCATCCAGGAATATTCTTATTGATGACACGATATTACGTTACATCCAAAATTGTACTGTAACTGAAGCACATCGTCAGCTTGGAAATAAATTCACGATATGTTTAGAAGAACCTGAAAAATGTATATATCTTTTATACGTAAGAGGTATCTTGGGAACTAAAAACATATCCATAAATGATTTGCAGAGCGAAACTTGGGGAATATCATAATTTATGAAAACCATGTCCAGAGATGGATTCAGAGAAAAATGAATTACATAAGGTTTGACCTACGAACAGAAAGATCTTCAAGAATTAGAACAGATAAGTTTGCTCCGATTTCGCAAGTGTGAAACCGATTTATTGAAAACTGTATATCTTGCTACAAACCAGGGCAAAACATAACAATTGATGAACAACCGTTTGCTACTAAAGTCTGGTATGCTTTTATTCAATATATGTCAAATAAGCCAGATAAGTTAGGATTCGAATTTTGTTGCTACGTTGTTTTGAGAACAAAATATATATTGAATGCTTGTCCATATCTGGGCAAAGACGAAGCTCGTCCTGAAAATCAAGGCCTTGGAGAACATGTTGTCATAAAATTTATGGGACCATTCTTGAATTAAGGAATGTGACTACAGATAATTTTTCCACATCAGTATCATTAGCACAGAACTTGCTGTCTAAACGTACGATTTTGGTTGGTACTATAAATAAAGGGGACATGATGTTTCACAATTCGTAAAAAAATCTGTCGTTACAATTATATGACACCAAGACACTGAAAATTTAAAACAATCAATGCACATTGACAATTTATCAAACAAAACGGAGTAATAACGTGGTAATATTGAGTACTTTACATGATTCCATTCAGATATCCACTAGTCATGCCAAAAAAAAAACAGAAACAGTATTATTTTGTAAGTCAACTAAATATGACGTTGATGTCCTTGACCAAATGGCGAGAATTTATAGCGTCTAAGTAACATCCAGAAAATGGCCTGTACAAATGTTTTATAAAATTTTAGATCCCTCCGCTATAAATGCCCATGCATTTATACTTTAAAAAGAAGTGATGAATGTGAAGGTACGCAGAAGGGATTTCATTTTACAGTTAACTTAGGAACTTAGCAAAGTTGCAGACAGTCCTATCGCTGAGCTACCCGTATCCTCACAGCGTGCAATCTCATCACACTCTTCGGCTATTAAACTCACAAAAAGACGTCATTGCTACATTCCAGTTTGCAAAAATGAAAGTAACAGAGTGTGTAGAAACTTCTCTGTTCTTGTAGAAAACCTTTATGTAGGAATTGCAACTTCTTTGTTCTTGTAGAAAACCTTTATGTGGGAGTTGCAACAATTCTAAAGCTGACGTTTCTAAAAATTGCAGATAAACTATATGTATAGATACTCAAAAATAACCATTTTTTTGGAAAAACTTGATGTTATTCTTCTTTCATTGTATGTTTAGTGAATCAACAATATTTATAAAGTAAGCAATTTAAAAATAACTATTAACATACATACGTGTCAAATGACCCCCAGCCGCCTTTAAAGGGGGGTCGTTATTCCAGCTTTTATAGTATTATACTATAATATATACAAATAATATATATACAAATAAACGAGAGTTTACGAAGTTAAATCTACTATGAAGGTTTTATTAGGTGTTGTTCTATAGGTAATATTACTGTTGTACTCTCAGTAACTTCTGTTTAATAATAAGATACTTCGAGTGCTTTAACACAGTAAAAAGATATGTTTTCTTACAAATTGAAAATAAATGGAGTGAAAATTATTTCTTATATTGACTAACAAAGTTTACATTTAATAAATATAAATGGCAGCCTCTAGTTTATATACTCACTAACATAACCTGGAAACGGCATGACTACTAGGATTCATATCTATTCAAACACTATAAAGGGAAAAAAATATTCTCTCATAACAAGACACGACGAGAAAGTTGATTCATGAAATGACAGTTACTGAGAGAATCAGATAAGATTTTACTTTGACATGTTCAAAAATACAGGAAAAAGGAAATTAAATTGTTTATAAAAGTAACAATACACGAATTATTTTCTTTCACCATTAAAATTATTCAATTTACAATGTAGTCGAATGTCCAATTCGAAGCCTAATACCAATGCTTTCAGCAGTTTAATAACATACTATCCAATTGAAATTGATCAAATACAGTAAAAAGGGGATACGATTACCACTCTCACGAAAAATGATATATTTGTAACTCACCCACGCCTAAATGCAAGGACAGATGTTCATAAAACTTGGTATAAACATAGTTCGTGAATAAAACTAACAAACTGGTCACATTTTACCTAAGAAATAACATTGTTCCTGCGAGATGAAATTTGGTGTTTAGCTTAATAAAAGTATTCTAGCACTAAAACTAAGTAGCAATTGGCTCAACATGTTAATGTCAAAAATTTAATGTAATTTATAAATAGATGCAATGCCACCTTTGAGTACAAATTCAACGTTTTCAATAAAAAATTGGCGCATGATTGTGAGCAGAAAGCTGGTAATACATATTTTTAATTAAGACCATATTCGGGGTACCCGTGAATGTAAATTTGGATGAAACATGTTTTTATTATTTATTGAATATATAAGGCAGTATATATAGCGAACTTTTTTCCAATATTGTATCGCAATAATAAAAAAATATTTCACAGCAACGTATCGTATACTCCCTGATAAATCAAAACCCATATCACCTATATATATATAACCTATCAAAACCCATATCACTTCATGAACAGGTACAAACATGAAAACGATGTGTATAAATATTTGTATTGATGTGCAATTTTTAGAATAAAAAATAGGTTTTTAAACATATATATATATATATATATATATATATATATATATATACATATGTATATATATATATAAATATATATATATATATATATATAAACATACTTATATATTAAATTTCATTCAAGCTTTATCATTCTAAGTAAAACGAACCCAACTGTTGCCCACCACTGCCAAAAATGTCAATATTTAATTTACTGATTTATGATCAATGATCTGGTTTAAGTAATGATTTGCCACACGTTGGGTTTTCAATATAAGTTATATTATATAGTTATTTAGCGAGACCAAGACTAAAGAAGAACTCACGTTAACACAAAAAACACTATATTCTCATACAACCTATGTACCGAGTTACTTATTAATTCTTATGGCAACTTTGCTCATGTTAATTTAATTTCTATTACCATATTTTTGTAATTAGGTACACATATTTTTCATAAGAATAACGTACACGTAATTGAGTGGGATTATTCAAAATCAAAATGGTACTAATACTAAAATAAGGTTTCCAAAAATATTTACTTTATCAAGATTGTTCACTGTAATTTTTAAATCTTGCCCGCCTTTACGAATATTTCTTAAGCTAATTATTGAAGCTATATTTTTTCCATTTCAAAAAAATCTGTTATAATAAACATGTGCTATAAACCAGAATGGTATAAAATATTTCCCAAATTTTACAATCTAGTCTACGCGAGTATACATTCACATATGGGACTTGCCATAAATATTATTTACAATAACCATAAAACCACCGTCAGCCTTTTACCAAAACTTATCTTAAGGGCCAATTAAACACCTTTCCCCTCAGTCAGATGCAAACACATAAAGTGAACCGCGCCGCGCTTGTTTTATATTTAACCGCTCTGCCGATACAGTTAATCCTAATATTATGATTAAAATACACCCGACCGGCCACCCTTCATATATCACACACATGTTATAACTTCTATGAGCGTTAACTCAAACCATAGCCCTGAACCAAATACCGAAATAAAAATTTTAACTGGTCGCAAGCAGACCCCTCGTATGTCTCTCTCACTACACCCCTGGACGCCTACCCTTTACAGTATTTATGATTTTAGGACAAATCCCTCTTTGTTTAACAGAGTGATAAGCGGATAAAATTATTTTATGTCGGCTTAAGATGTATACATAAAGTCGAGGTGGTCCGGTATCGGGTATGAATTATTCGGAAGATGACGCAAAAGATAATATTATATTTATTTTATTTCGGTGTTACGTGATGAAGGGCGGTGATTGATTAATTTGCATGCATTATATGGGTATGGTGAATGATTTCATATTCGAACCGCAACATGTTTGTTGAGCTCTAATTGGGTCTGTCGTAAAGCCCGGCAGTTAGTGATCTGCCGCTAACCGCTTTTCCAGGTAACTACAGTTTATTTAAAATTGCTCTCGAGGGACACTTTTGTTTCAACATTATTTGTAATATTTCGAAATGAAAAAATACATAGCTTTGATGGAAATACAAAGTTTTCTAATTATTTCGTAATATTATATTTACTCTCATAGAACATAAGCTCAGCGGGACTTTTTGTCAAAATTATGGTATGTCATGAGTAATAAAGGAATTAGAAATTTAATGAATGTCAGACGTAACATTTTCAAGATAGAAACCACAAAATGGGCTACAAATTTATTAAAAAAATATACAAAGTTCTATGTGAAGATTTATGTTTTGTTTATTTCATCTATGCTATTTGCATGAAATATTCTAACTAACTTCTAACTCTAACTTTCAGGAATATGAGTCAGTTTAGAAAAAGATTAATAAAATTTACGTTGTTTAGCATCGATATAAATCAATAAAGCATTTCGTGGTAAACCTGTCTCCTACCACAACACTAGCAACATAACCATCACATATCGCTGCCACAATTAAACTTGGAATTCTGCAAAATTTTGAAAAATATTTAAAGTACTTCCAAAAGGTTTACAAAAACAAATATGTTTTAATGTTCTATAAAATACTTATTTCCAAAGATTTTTTTTATTCTGTAAATTCAATAAACGGTTTATCGATTTTATATTTGGAAACCTTTTTTTGGGTTGCATTTTATCTTTGGCTTCCGTCTGCAAGTAAACATTTCTTATATTATGTAATTACGTCCACTCCAATGGATAATTCATTAAAAATTTTACACCGCTTTTTGCTAGCTGAAATAATTTATTTTATTAATATTAATATCATTGCCTGTAACCAGGTAATTGGCATTTTACTTACTTTTGTCAATTTTGAAAGTCAATAAAAATTAGAAACGAATGTAATTGACAAAAACTATAAATCACATATTATTTATGTTAGCTAATCCAGTTGTTTAACTTTTTTTATTGCAATTTTATTTTAATCAAACAAGGACAACCTGTTTGATAATAGGCAGTTGTTATATAAATTAATGACACGGAAGTTCTCGTTTGAAATTGGTTGTTATAATGTGACTTATATTTTGTCGTATATCGTATTTATTTTTTAGGTTATGGTGGAAACTCTATAGTATTATCGATTAATAAAGAGGTTACATGTTGTAATCGAATATCAAGAAAACTATAACAAAATAAATAGTTCGCTTAAAGGAATAATCACTTTGTTCGTTTAACGACGAGTGAACACACAATATTCGTACATTATCAAATCTTCTGATATTACTTGTCACCAATAAATTGTGAAACGTATTCACTCAAATCACAGGAATTTCTGCAAAACATTTCGTCAGTTACTTTTTTTACTTCCGTACCTGCATCGATCGTTCACAGTTCGTTTAAACCTTTTGTGGATACTTGCCTGATATTTATACAGGTAAAAATATGAGATGACAGATATAGCTGCTTCCTATTTAACCAAAAGAATATTTTTAAATATTTTTACATTATTGGCTTTAATATTAAAAAGTAAAGAAGCTTCTAAGCACTTTCATAAAATCATTTACCAGAACGCTGGAAGGGACAATTTTAAATCACTAGAAATATTAAATTATCGGAATATTTTTATTTTTTTCCGAGAAAAATATTAATAATGTTCAGTAATGTATTTTCTGTCACGTAACGCGTTGCCTAGAATAAAAGGAGACACAAGTCATGGAATAGTAGAATATCATAGTATAAATCATTTTGTTATAGAGGTATGACAAATATAATTAACAGAGGATTATCAAGGAGCTAGCCAAAAATGATTTTTCGAATTGTAATGAGTTAATAAGCAAAATATACAATCTCGATCAAACAGACCCACAAGTAGATACGAAATCCAAAAAATATCGAAAGAAAAATAAAGTTACCACATAATATGACGTCGTGTTACATTTATTATATTATTAGATATATAATGTATCTACGCTGGTCTATATTCCTAACAAGAGTTGTAAAACTCAATCGTCAGTGGGTTCAGAATCATCGATAATTGTCATCGATAATTTTTTCTAAAATTTGCCTTGAATACCTATAATTATGTGCATTTTATTATTAAATAGTAAATTTTCGTTTATATGTCAGCATTCAATAATCATTTAATGAAATATTTACTTGATCAGCGTATTAAGTAAAAATTTGTCTATGACCTTAACAAAATATTGCTATTAATTTTTGATTTCAGACGTTTCTAATGTATCATGTCTACAAAAACTTAAGTCTAAGTACATCTCACATCATCTTAACATGTTTAACAATTTAATTAAATTTAAATGTATCCGGTGCTTTTCAATTTCCAAATGATCGAAGGTCCGAACACAGGTCACAATTTAAATCTGTACATATACTTAGCGTTAATAATTTAAATCATTCATTAATTTGGTCCGATATCAGCAGTATTATATTTCTGCTTTTTAAGTATCCAACTATTCGGTTTAATAAAAATAAAGGCTTCTATTATCTACAAAATTAAATAGATAGTAAAATAAATGACTAAATCGACTTTTTTACGTTGAAGCATTTCTCTTAAGAAATAAGTTAAAACTTTTCTAATTTAACATATTAAGCTCAGAAAATGCAACCCTTTTCTGATAAAAATGCTTTCCATCAAAGTCTCGGGTAAAACTGATTGGAACATCAATTTCTACTCAATACAATTTCCAATATATCCACTGTGTATAAACATGGGACTGACAGGACGATCATTTTAACAAAATATCCACGTACATGCTTAGATTAAAGGCCTTTCTCGTAACGACGGAGGTGCGGAGCTCTAACAGGACTGCAGATGACTATTCTGAGTAGAGGTCACCTTCTGGCCCGAGTTGGGGTGCGAGACGTTTATTATATTAACCCTAATAAATACTAAACGATAGAGCGAAAGTGCACTGAGTATAATATGAACGAAAGTAGACGTACATGGTCCCATGTTATGGATGAAAGTAGATGTTGGAAATTTTGAAAATCTGGAAATAAAATGAAACTCTGATATCACTTGTCCAGAAGAAACAGCGAAATGCCAAAAAGAAAAAAAAATTGAATTATAAATGACGTATAGTTCTAAAAATTGTACTATTATTCCTTTTTAAAACAAAATATAGAAATAATCTTCTTTAATCATTTAAGAGTCTTTATGGTTACCTCCTTCAGGTACTCTGAATAACTGACTAAAATATTTTCACAAACCTCAAATTTCTATGCTCCTGTTATATGTTATCTCTTATTATTTATTGTCATCACACGTTTTATTGTATCTTGCCTATGACAAACATAAAATATAAATATTAGGATGACCTCAAAATTTTTCGCGCATTATCGAATTTCGGGTTTGGGAGCCAATTTATGATTTATTTGGATTCATTTTTATTTATATTGAAATATTTAGAGGGCCTTGGTAATATCTATATTATTTATGTTTTAGAAAAATGGTGTATATATATAAATATGTGTATATATGTACATTATATATATATATATATATATATATATATATGTACATAAAAGAAGGCGTTTTAAAATTTGTCTAAAATTACTCCAAATAAACAAAAATATTGCATTGATAATAACTGCACTGACCAGCAGATAAGCCTACCATTGCCGAAGTTCTAATTAGATATAATGGCATGAGGTTCCATCCTTCTGATACTAAATTCCTCAGTAGTTTTTATAATCATTATTTATTTTCATTCTCTAAGTGATATTTTTGTGAGTGATATTCCTTCTGAATCGCAGTGTTTTAAAGGTTTTATGTTATAGACATGGCAAAGATTTAATAGGCATAACAAAATACTGTTTTGCTTGCTCATTTTCATTCGTGTCTGTCTTATCTTAATTTCATAATTGATTGTCATATTTAAAACGACTGTTAAATAAATGTTTTGTATTATTTCTTTGAACCGCATAGCATTTTGATTCAAATAATTACAACCTTGGACAGTTTTATAATATCCCTTTAATAATCCTTCGTTAATATCTATTAGGAGTGTCCTGGAATTTAACTTAATCTTCATTATTTAACAGGTAAACCTCTTTGGCGCTCTTGTCCATGATAATTTCTTAAAATAATTTTTATGTTTTTCAATATTATCTCTGTTTAGTTATATTAATGTTAGCAATTCAACTGGTGATTTCATGTAGCATTTTTTATTGGAATGCCATCCCTGTGAATAATTGTAAAAAATTATCACAGAGCAGAAATATTGACTCGAAATGTGTTATTACATATTTTACAGATGTACCAATAATCAATAATGGTAATTCAATATACTTTGAATACTAGTCCAGCTATTTTTTGTGTTTAAATTCCGATAAGTCAGCTCCTACTTTCTCCTAAGAGCATTATGTAGTACTTCAAATATATTGTTAGACAGCGCTGCTTTCCAGCAATTTCTTCATGAAATTATCAGTTAATATAATCTGCATATTATCAGCTAAGGACTTACCAATTTATCCGTAAATAAATTATTACAAAAGGAAGTGAAAACCGGTTACTTTATAAAAAATGGGGTTAAAAGGGTATAGTTTTAAACTGGCTAGAAATATACCTATCAAGTACGCGTCAGATTTGAGCTACACTTCTGTACATATTTAGAAAATTGTGAACATTTATGAGGATACGGAATTTATATTAAACTATTCGCCAACAATAATTTCACAGTGTTAATATATTGTCTTCATCGGGCATAAAAACATTTCAAAAATTTTAAGATATAGTATAATCACTATGGTTTCCTGTAAACTTTGTGTGGACTTGTAAAAATCCTGTTTTCTTTATAATTTTAAGTTCAGTAGTTTCAGAAATAGGATCGTGGAACACATTTTTTTCATACGTCTTTCTGAATTTTTTTATATAATACTTTTCAATGTTAGCTGTTGAGGTATGTGCGTGTTAATATATTTTACTACCATGCCAATTTTCAAGATTTACATCAAGTGGTTTCTGAAAGAAAAATGGCGGTGGCACACAGTTAGCCAGACACCTCATGTGTGTGGCTAACTTATAAAGGTTCCGTTTTTACTTTTAATGTACGGAACCCTGAAAACACAGTTCCGGAAAATTATTTTTTATATAACGATGAAAATTATATAACACAAATAATATTATCAAGATCTAAATAGAAACCTATACGGTTTGAACAAGAATATTTTCCTAAAATGTGTATTACGAATTTCCAAAATTTTCTAAATTGAAAATGGTTGCGTGAAAAGGAAATTATTGCAAATTTCAATAACGCCCTCACAAATTTACTGCGATGATTAAATTCATTTATTGAGATGGAAATATTGTTCTGAAAATTCATTAATACCATTTTACATACATTATTTTTTATCAATCTAAATAACAAATTTTAATACAAAATAACTAAAACTTGAGAAGTGGCTCGTAACAGGAAATCTTAAATCGATTTTAACGTACTCTACTCAGCAGTTCTAATATTTTTCCTAAACAAATTAAGACCTATACGGAATAAGAAAAATGTCAGCAATCGAAATTTAAAGTCAATTAATTTTTTAACTTTTCATTTGTCGTTTACACTAACTTCCATAAATACATTTGGTCACAGAGAATCTAATATATCACTGACATCAGTTATTACAAGAAACGTGTAGATAAAAATGTTGTATATCAAATTAATCTACAAGACCTGCCCATAATTTATTTTATTGATAAAAGTAAATTTATCATAGTCGTTCCCTTTATTTTATTAATTGCCGATATATAATGATAAAGTTATTATACTTGATTCCGAAAGTAGACAAGTAATTAACAATAATGGTGAAGGTCTAAAATATACGTATGTGCAATATAGAAGACATTATAATTTTATACAATATTTAAATAAATACTATCTTAAGACAAAAAAAAACTGTTTTTATTTACATATCATTTCACGAGTATTTGTATCAGAAAGATTATAAAAAGACTCAGTTATCCATTCACTCCTAATCCTAATATTTCACTCCTAATGCATATGGTAATTTTGTAATATTTATTGATACTATATTTTTCACATATTTTTAAATACTAACTGTACGATACAATAAAATACGTGAAAAACAAACGAAACACAAATAAAACTCTATGAAAACGGAAAGAACAACAGTACACGGCGATAGTCACATCCGTTATTTTAACGCCCAAACAAACGAAACGAACAAAATATATGTGTCCCTTCTACTTTAATATAGGTGTAAGGGACACGATAACATTATATCTTAGAAAGAGACAAGTTATAATTTTGTCGGTGATTTGTCGGCGAGTATAACGCCAGTAGATATACTTACTCGTAAAAGGAACATCGATTTAAAAAAAGCTAATCCAGGCGACGTTTGGTTTCATTGAAACATATGTAACTACCTCAAACAAGCAAAAATATTCTACTCATACTTTTGAAAACTGTACACCGACTGGTATGCTGATTGCGAATTTATATTAAAAGGTAAAATTCAATGCATAAATGATTACACGTACGTGACTTCCTCCTAGAAAAAGCCGAGAAGACATTTAAATAGTAAATTAGTCGTCTTTCCCTTCAATCTTAACTTCGTCCAAGTCAACCCGATATATTTACCCACCATGATAATTTGAATTTCAACAAAGGCAGTAAATTGTTGCGTAAAAGTGAATGTAACTAAGAGTATATAATGTACGTTTGAAGGCCATATGGACAGGCGCCCGACATGTCTGCCACCCTGGGACCACCCCTTACCCTACGTGATCGAAATACACAACAGCGATTACAATCTAGAAAGAATAACTTGGTAAAAGATTTTTTATTACTGTCTCTGGATCATCAATCAGGAAATGGAACTTTTTAGGGTTCGTCTTTGGGGTAGGGTGAAAGATTCTTTTGCACACATGTTTTTTTAAAAACATTGAAAAATAAAAAGTGAATAAAATATGGAACTATAAATTTAGTCGATTTTTAAATTTTTAACTATTTTTCCAGCTTTCTGAATAATTCCTCTAAAGAAGCAAGTAAAATATAAGCAAAAGCATTAGTGATTATTATTACAAATTAAATCTCACAATTAAATTGGGAGTATTAACCAGAAATTAAAAAATTAAAAATGACGTCAAAAACAATGGAGCATAAATAATATAATTTCAATTTTTAAATGTAAATTACTATCCAGAAATTAAATATATAAACTAAGCGTCGACATATTCATGTAAATTTTAATAACTGTAATCAACAAGGAATCTTTTAAATTGGAGTTTGATACATTTTTTGGAATTTTTAGTTAAATATAAAAATTTAAGAAGAAGGTAATTGTTGTATAGTCTCAATATTTTAATAAGCGACACTAAACTTTGTTATTTATTTTAATTCCAAGTCCATTTCGAAAAATATGCTAGTAATATCAGGCATTCACGGCCTTATTAATAAAACAATACTACTCCTAATTTAATCTCAAGTTACGCTTAGAGTAGTTAATTTCCGAGTATATAAGTTGTAACTTCGTTTTAAAAACGTTATTAATAAACAAGGATTAGCGAAGAATTAACAATACATTTGCTACACCTCGAATTAATAGTGAATGATGGCAACCCAGATGTAATTCCTACCATAATAATTCAAAATTGAGTGTATTCTATAATCTATTGTCAAATAAAAACTATATATTTTGACACTAGTGATATTTACAATCTCCGAGTAGGTCTCTGTTCTGCGTTTCTGTGCTTTTACCACGTTTTAATACATTTTAACAATGAGTCAAAAGCGAATTCGATCGGTAAATTGGGATGAGGAAGAAAGGTAACCATTTGTGAAAATGTATTTGAAATATGTTCCAAGTACTAATGATATTTTTTCTTAACGTACTTGGAAAGTGTATATACATTATATTGTCATTTGTTATCACTTCTACAAATTATTTTTTATTCTAAGTTTTCTAGGATAACTACTTTCTCTTATAAATTGTTTTATTCCTCATTATTAATGCCCTTGTGCCTCTGCCTCCCGTTTACTTAAATTTTTCGTAATTTTAGATAAATTAATTAGATACATATGTAACATAATAATACTTTTATAATATTTATTTAGTTGAATCTGTTTTTTTTATTTCCTTTACTACTAAATTAATAATCTATTTTACAGCAAATATTGATAGAAGTGTTAAAAGACAGCTGTCACATAATCGAAAATAAAAGTTTAAAGACAAATACAAATAAGGCAAAAATGAAGGCGTGGGAAGAAGTGCACAAGAAATAAGTTATTTGAAACAATCCATTTACAAATAAAAGAAGTGAAATAAATACAATTAAATGAAATAACAATATTTCTTAATTTCGTATCTTTATAGATTTAATGAATTGAATTGCCGTCCTCGAAATTTGGCCCAATTACAAGTACAGTGAAAGACAAGGAAAACTGTTTCCTCCTATAGAATTTAAGCCTTCAAAACCGGAGGTGGCCCAAAACCTCCCAGTCCATCCCATTCGGACCTTAAAGTGGCAGCTTTACTGCATTCCGGCGAGTTGTCAACTGATTTTAATCAATACGACTCAGGCGGCAATCTTATAGTATCTGTTAGTTAATTATTTATCATTTTATTACTCAAAGCTTAATTTAGTTTGACATAATGTGTAAATTACAATATTTTATTTTTAAAGGTAAAAAATATAGAAATGGGATAAAACATTACTAATGTCGAAACGAGAATATCACCTGAGGAAAAATTCACAGAGGTTGATGGAATTTATTCTCCAAACATTCTAGAACACTATAAAAGAGAACATTCCAGTGTAAGCATTTATCTAGACTGACATAAAAAGATATAACTCTAGAAATTCACAGGCAAGATATGTAATAAGTTATTTAATTTGTTTATAGGTCTTCAATGAAGTGGTTATAGAACAAATAAATTTACTCAACACTGAAAATAAAGAGAACAAATGTAGTGTAAGTCACAAACTTTATGTAAACTTTATTTGATTGAATATTATATATTATATTAAATGTTTTATTTTTTATTTACAGGAGTCTCCAACAAATTTAGGTGTATTAAAAACAATTATATCTAAGCCATATCAGGGCACACACTTTCCAAGAAAGGTATATACATACTTTTGCTTAATGTTATGGTTTCATACTGAAAGGTAAAAGTTAATATTAAGGGTGACATGTATTTTGATCTTCTCATCATAGAGTCTGAAATTTAAACCAGAAATGCATCTTACTTATCTTTCAATGTATTACCTGGAATAAATTGTTGGGAGATATACTTTCGGTTAAAAATATTTTAAATGTTTAACAATAAAATTAAGTTCAAAAGAATTAAGCGACGTTTGTTGCTTTAATAAATGATTGATTTACTTGTTAGGTTAATCGGTTTATAAATGAAAATACACAAACACATATATCACTGTTTTATTTACAACATGTAAAGAATAGGTATTAGTCAGTTTATAAAATAAAAATATACAAACACTAATATCATTGTTATTTCAGGTCCTTAAATTGCAAAATCAAAATACACCTGCGAGCTCCTCAACGCAGCGACACCTGTCAAGGATCAATCAGGTAATAATAGTGCAAAATTGTATTCTATCATTTGTACGCAAAAAATAAATTCTTAAACTTGCACAGGACTGCAATTATGTAAAAGAGATATTGAGCCACTCGAAGTCCTTAAAAGACATTGAACACAGACGACAGATGGAGATGGCGGAGGAGGAGCACTCAATAAAAATTGATATTCAAAAAGAAAAATTAAAATGCGTTAGGATCGAACGGGAGATACTTGAAATAAAACTACAATATGAAAAAAAAACTTATAGAAACAAACATTAAAAAACTTAGTGAAAAAATGTAATTAAATTGATTAATGATTTATTACCATTTGAATAAAAATATTTCTTTTAAAAATTGTTTCGATAAATGCAGCCCGCACTGCATTTCCCCTTCCATTATTATCATTTACAGCGGGGGTTATTTCAATTTCTTCCATTCCAATATTTTCTTCTCCCAGAACATCATTAACCACTGCAATATTGTGTAGTACTGCCAGCGCTACAATATATAATTTTGTATTTTCTAGGTTTGAGGTAAAACCTCTCAATAAACAGCGGAAGCGGAAAGGGTGCACAGGCGTATCCAGAATCTCCAAGTAACCGTCCTTTAAATTCTCCTGATTTAAACCGCCTTTTTAGCCTGCTCTCATTGAATATATGAGAGTCATGAGTGCTCCCTCTCCATCTAGCCACAATATTCATAATTTCAAGTTTTGCATTACAAACCACCTGACAGGACAGATAATATACAGTGATGAAATTACTTGCATAATTAGAATAAAAAGTATTCGCGTATGGTGTATCATCATTAAGTATGTTTAAAGGGCTATATTTCTAAAGTATAGTGTGCATATATGTGTATGTATGTATATATATATATATATATATATATATATATATATATATATATAATATATGTGTGTGTGTGTGTAGGTAATTATAGGAATGTATGGTTTTGTAATGAAAGGAAAGACTTAATATTTAGACTTCTATTGCACCAATAACTTGTCTAAATCCACAAGTTGCATAAAAATCTGCTATAATTTTGTTTTGTTCGACATTTTGTGGCATTTTAATAAATTCACCCCTCCTTGCTACTTTTGCCAAAGCCACTTACTTGCATCTAATGGAAACTTGTGGCTGACTCATGCCTAATATGTCTCCTGCATCATCTTGAATCTGTAAAGATAAAACAATTCACATTGGCATACGCTGTTCATTGAAGAAGAAACATGTAAGAGTACAATAATATGTATAATAGAAGTAAAACATTTACCGCTCCACGGGCCTATGTTCTAATAGCAGTCAACACTTGAGGATATGGTGGTATTGCGCCGCCCCTTGCGTCATGAACTAAATAATCTTTTTATTAAATCCACTCTATAAACAGCAGTAGCTCTGGAATATCGATATTTTTCTCGAAATTTTTTTTTTCCCAAGATCTCGAAAGGGTTCTGACGACATTTATAAAATTACACTCGTCTGATAGCGTATCGTTGGTTCTCAATATCGTCTATTTCTTGTATCAATATTAAATCATGTAAATAATAGTCTCTGTCCATATTTACATTTGCTAAGATGTAAATTAAAGAAAAATTAACGTTACACTAACAAATCAACACGACTCACGTCAGTGTCAAAATTTGTAGGTTACGCCAAGACAAATCTTCACTCCACCTCGTGTTAAATTTTACTTTGAGACTAACCTCGTATTAGCGTAATTTGTCTTTACTCTGCGTTTATTAATATGAATTTTTACAAATACTGCGATTAACCTCAGAGTAATGTTACTCTCGCGCTACACCGTATTTATTAATAAGACCGTCAGAGTTTTGCGAGGTATTCCGTCTTTAGAACAATGTATATGCTGTAAACCTCATATGAAATATTACTTCTTTGAAAACGAGCAATGCTTTGTTTTCGAATGGGACTTAATTTCTAATTCGGTTCAATTAATTATTTAAGTTCATCCATTGTTAACATTGATACCATTAAATTTAATTAAGTTTCAATTATTTTTCCACAAAACTTAAATTAATCTGACGTTACCATAGGCTTTTAACGAATTATTTTGCAATTTTAAAATGAAATACTTTTACTCTATCATTGGCATTTATTACACGAGGTGTTTCTATAAACTACCCTGAATCGGACAATAAACAGTCGCTTCACAAAAATTGCGAGTATATTGTAATTTACATATAAGTAAAAGGAATACAAAAATTCGTTTTGATTAAATTGGCATTATGAATAACTGTTGAAGTTATGAAAATTCCATAAATCTGTGGAAAATCATCAATTTAAAACACATGGGAAATTTATGTAATCAAAATAATTAATGCAAAAAAACATACCTTTTCACAAGTTAATTGTGACAGAATTAAAATCGATTGTATTATTTTATTTTAATATTGCACAAACAATTCTAACATGTTCCCAAGCACACATTACATCTTTAATTCTTTTATCTATTGATTGGTTAGTTATAAATTAAAAGAGAGTTACAAATTTAAAATACCGGAAATTCATTTTTTTAACTCAAGGTTCATAAATCTTATTGTTATTGACACAATTGTGCATTGCAGTAGAGCGAGGAGAAATAAATTTGAAGGCTATTAATTTTTTACCACCTTTTCATTATAATTATATTCTTCATTCTCAGTGTAAATACAGACACTGAGATATTTTGTATTGACAGTATTGATTATTTATTACATGAACCACTTGACTATTTGCAATTATATATAATTATCGAAAATGCATCATTAATACAGAACACGTTTTAAAGCTTTAAATTAATTGATAATAGATTCACTTTTTCTTTTTTTACCTGGCTCTATAAATATTTTAAAACATTAAACATTACATTACATTTAAAAATTACCAGGAATTCTAAATACTAGTCATAGAAGTTCTTAATACCAATATCTGGATACAGGTTGATATTTCACATTGTAAAATATTCAAATGTAACTGTAACATTAAATATATCATAGTTTCTAAAAATAATTGTGTCATCCAAAAGGATATAAAAATATTAAAACAAATTAATGAAAATTTAGCAAGCACATGTAAGTATGTATGAGTAGCATTCAGATTTTCTTTCAGAACAAATAATTGGCTCCCTTTGTGGCCATATTACGTATTACTCAAATATTAGAACTAAATTTTCGTTCCTCATCACGCTAATATACAAATAGTAGCCTGATACGAAAACACACAGCTTAATAATTTACTTATACTAACGACAAGGGGCCGAGGTAAAGGCCGTCCGCGCCGAACGAAGACCTCAAGCCGAGTCAACACCGAATCCCGACCGCTTGAAATCTGCCTTGAATTCAGAAAGCTTCTCAACGCTGGATCGTGACTTATATCGCGACTTGATACAAGTTACATTGAATAATATTTACTTAACGATGGTGCGCATAAATAAATTGCAATATAATTTGATATTCTAACGAATTATTTTACTTTTCTTTTACTTTATAAGCCATATATATGCCCGCGCCATAATAAAGTATATCATTTTTTTTTAAAATTTGCGTTAGGCGCGTTCAACTCAGAATTTAAATTGAATAATATATTTCAAAACAAAAAAAAATTGTGATTCTCTTCAACACGGTATTTATCAATTATTTAGGGAAAAAAACTTTAACTCCTGCGTATTTTCTTTAAAGATTTTCAATTTTATAATGCGTCACGGTAATACCAATTTTTTAATCTTGAATATTAAAAATTTGAAAGAAGTCTTGTTTTCCAAAATCCAAAAAAACTTGTTTTATATTTTATATGATGAAAATTATTCATTAAAATTATTCGGTATATAGCAATCAACTTGCATAGATAATTTCAAGAGACCTTAACAATTACGAAATCTTACTTTATATGCTTTCCTACACGCACTTGATCAGTTATTTTAAGTCTTGGAATAATAACAATGCGAAAGAGAGTTTTAGTTAATTATATATAAACGGCAAACGAACAGATATTTTATAAGCTTTTGTAACATCCTGATTATCATTGACCAATTATAGGTAATTTGTGAAGGCAACTTCTTGTATTATTTTACAAATAGAACTAATTGATCATAATAGAACAAGATAAATCCGATACTTAACTCAATAGAGTCTCTCTTTTAAATAAATAATGTTTTCCTTTCGATTCAAAAGGATAATATTTTATAATTAAAAACCAAGTTTTATTGGAATTCATTTAAGTAAATTTTCCAAAATAGACATATACGAGATAAACCTAGTTCTGTTATTTTTTACAGTCATTATTGAGGGGCATTATTTGACTTGGATTCGTCCCAGTAAAAGCGAAGAATCGTACCATTTAAGGAATATATTCTAATGCATGCAATTCTTATGAATGTGATTGACGCACATTTTTTTTGTTTTGTGTAAACGTTACGTGGTAAACCTTTTTAAATTTATTTAAATGATATTTTACGAACGGTGTAAATATAATGAATCTAAGAAATTGTTAGGTTAATACAACCCGAAATTATGTTTTGTATGTTTTACTTCAACTTTGTCGTCACCATGGTGTGTTAGATTGGCCATGACATATGGCCTTTGACGGCACGGCGCATTATGGATTATCCGAGTTCGACGCCCGGCCGCTAGTCTGTACTGGTGTTCTGGTTGGCTGTAAGAGATTATTCTTGTAGCAATAATTCCACCAGGTGTGTCAACTGTATTAATGTATGCAAATAAATGAATATGTAAATTAATTAATATATCTTATTCTAGCAAAGTATTATAGTTTCCTGTATCGATATGTCGCTTTTGCTTTATTTTTTCTCTAAACTTTCTTAGCTAGATCGAGGTATTATTTATGAAATTATTAAATCGTCCGTGGAAATGTATATTCAACAACAATTCTTATTGGATTTATAGCAAAATATAAGGCCAGAAACAATGAACTGACCCTACATGTTATGACATGAACAGATTATTTTTTTTTGATATTTTCTTCCCGATATGTAACTTGTGTAAAACCAAATGAGTGCCTTGTTCGAAAAAAATAGTCACAATACCATGAAATACCAAAAATAATAGCTTTATTTATACCTTACAACATATATCAATGCTTATATAGTTTCAGAAGTTCAGTAAAATCTAATTTTATAATATAACCTAGATTAGTAATATTGTAAAGTATGCCTTGGGCGATAAAAGCTTCCACCAACATTTTCTTCTCTTCTCTATATATGGAGATATTTAATGAAATTTGGAGGATGGTAACTTATTGCCAAACCGTTCTAAACCAGGTGCTTTGCATGATTTATTTTAATATTTGACTTCATTGGAGGCTGCGAAATGCGTGGAATATTGGTGCGGTGGTTGATATTCATCCGATTTGACTACAGATTGGATAGTATTATTTTGTTTTAACTTCATTAGCCTGTTTTCAAAAATAATCAAAGAGATTTAATTTAGGTAGCCAACCTTAGTTTTCTTTAGCAATTTTGTCTTTCTTAGCTGGCTGAAATTTGATCATACCAGGTACCCGAAATACGAATTACTTTATCAGTTTCGTTCGTAAGTATATAATATATAAGGATGTGTCTATTAATAAATTAGATGTTCGGCTGTTACCCAAAAGAAAGCAAGTCTAATAATACATTACTACCCAATACAATGAAGATGATGGGTGTAAAGAAACTGAGCTTTTCGTGTGTATGTATGTTTTGGAAAATTTATTTAAAATAATTCTTATAAAAAAACTACCTGGTTAATTCTGAGATAAAGTCCCTTTGAATTGAAAGAAAAACGCAATTGAATTTAAGGAGGTACGCTATTGAGCTAACTGGCGGACTTGGGTTTATATTTTTATCTTAAGACGTTTAGTTCAATTTGTAAATTTTATACGAAAAGTTATTTTATTAATTATATAAAGTCCGCCGATTATGATAGCCACGCTATTTTAAGTTCTTTTAGCTAAGTAAAAATTAAGTTTATTTAAAAAAAAGTGTAATCTAAACTATAAGTTAAAATAACTAGTCAAGTGCCTGTCGAAACACACGTATTTATTTGTAAATATATATATATATATATATAATCACACACACACACACACACACATATATATACATACATATATATATATATATATATATATATATATATATATATATATATATATATATATATATATACACATATTTTTTATTCTAACAAGTACATTTCGTTAAAAATGTTTATACGCGAAAAATAAGGGTAACCATACACATTATCAAAGTCATGGGTTTAAGAGAAAGTATCCTAGAGATAAAGGTATTTTTTAATCATATACCAAAACCATAAGTACCAGGTAGAGGAGACTAATAAAACCGTTTATTTGGAATTAAATTATTAGATTTAATATATGACTTTGAAGAGTATGCAGCAGGTTTTTCACAAATTTTGATAAAAGCTACTACGGCGCTGGCATACGTATATACGTATATAGCTCATTGCCATATACAGGTATTTTCAGGTAAAAGAATTGCGCACCATATTAAATTATATGATAATTTCTTTATCTATACCATCATTAAATAAATATTATTCCATGTAACTTTAAAGTGATTTCTAACTACATTTTTAAGATTTTTGTTCCTTTTGTTTGATTCTATTTTGTGCGTTACAGTTTTAATTCATTCTTAGAATAAAAAGTGTTTCGGAGATAAGCGATTTGTCTCATCTCTTTCTTTACATGGTTGGTCCCATAATTTTCTTCTGGTTGTTGGCATTTTTATGACGTCGTTTGTTTGTACATACAGACAATTTTTTACGATAGGTAAAGAAAGTGGATACAATAGGTCTGTTTTTTTCAGCTGGTTTAGCCATACCTCTTATCATTCCTATTTCTATATTTAACTTTCATGTCATTTGTTACAGTTTATAATATTTTTATAATTTTTGCCTTGCTATGCAACAGAAAATAATAAATTTATACATCTGACATGTTACTTTGTTATTATATATTTTTACCTTTGATAATATGTTTATGGGCTATGTTTTCACTTTTGTTTTTTTTAAATCCTGATTTCTAGCATTTTAAATGAACCTTTTGAAATTTGTTATATATACTCTGAGTTCTCTTAGTACCTATTGCAAGCGTGTTATTAAAATCACAAACTAGTCGCAATAAACTCTATATTATAGCATTCATAAAAATATTGCGCATCAAATTTCAGTTTATTTTGTATTTTGTGATATGTTTAGATGATATGATTTTAAATCCTCAGGCGGTCATTCATAATCAAACGAATCTCTTATGAAGCACGCTTGTATCTAGACCAAAACGGTATACAATGGGTATGTTAACAGAATTAGGTCGTTTTTTGCGGTTAACAATATTTCTTGAGTATTTACCTTGCTCAAAATACCAAATGGTTTATTTAAAATCAGAATAAGCTATTTTACTCTTCGTTGTTAATCCATCTTCCCAGTCAAATAAGCTACAAATCTAGTGAGATTAATGATGTTTAGGAGATGAACTGTGTAAGCAGTTCATCAGATTAAATTGGATTTACTAACAGATACGGCAATAAAGATTGACTGTAAACAAGAAAATCGAATTAGACTGCCACATTTTTTAATTTATATACATAAAACTTGGAGTACGATTATAAAAATATCACTTGAGTTATCTTCAAAAGGGAAGGATAAATTGCAAAATGTACTGAAACATTTACAAATATGTTTATAATTTTAAAAACTTCGAATGGAGATACAAGAGCAGGTTTTTTGTCAGGGATAAAGTTATACTATCAGGACTAAAGGTGCTTCAGTAAGAAACGATTGCGGCATAATGTACTAGATATGCATTGTTATGGCTAGCAGTCATTAATGCAGTTGTCGAAAGGTTGGACGTGTGTTTGTTATTAAAAAAAACAAATTTAAAGTTCTGTATATAGCTGCCGCATCACATTTCCCTGAGTATGTTATTTGAGGCATTTAAGCGTATTTCCAAAATACTTTTGAATCATCTTAATCTGTTTGTGCCAAAGGTTAACATTTTCATCGTCTTGGTTTAAACTACTTTTTTTTGTAACGCCTATATTATACTTATATAGTAAAAAATTGGCTGGCTGGATAAAGAAGTAAATGACCAAAGTAAACGTAAAATAATATTCTAATATTTCTTAGTAATTTAGTCAGATAATTCCAATGTAAACATTACTAGTTTTATTTTGGTCGACATAAATCATGTTTTAATAAAATAAATTCCTCTAAGAAAGCTTGTTTTAAGTGTCATTATATTCGTTTCGTCTTGTACTATTTTTATATTGTTATTCCACATTAATATTTATTTTCTTATTTTGCAAAAGAGAAATAAAAAAAAAAGAAAATGGTCCTGAATATGAGTATTAAAGCAATGATTTTTCTTTTCTTTTCTTAATTATTCCTTGTTATATTTCAATAGTAGAATTTATTCTGTATTAAAATTAAATCTTGCCATTATAGGAGGATACGTTTTTCACATATTATTGATTTCTCCGGATTAAATACGTTCAGGCTTTATGCATTTAATATGACTTAAGAGACATTATGACTTGTGTTATATTTAATTTCATTTCTAGTCTCAAATGCATGAAATAATTGGAAAAAAAATTGAAACGCCCACATTGTAGATATTGAAATAACAAGATCTTTTCAAGTCTTTAGATCATCTTATTAATGTTTATGCTTCTAAATATCAGCGTGTAACCAGATAGCTAAAGTGGAATACCGTTATGCTGTTAAAGAACACCTTTTATCACTATCATAATTTGGGCCTTGCTATTATGGAGATAATATCTTTTTCGCATTTCTTATTAGTTCAAATTATATTTAAAACTATTCAAAAAGAATCAAAAATAGATTATGCATTGTGAGAACACATAAGATCGTTATGTTATTAGAGAACAGAGAAGAATTAGAATACATCACAAAATCAGGAGATGTTACTTTAGATATTATTTTAGAAAAACTTGTAGCTATATTTCGAATTTGCACATTTTAGCGTTTCAAACAATGTCTCAAACACATTAAAATAAGTTTGTTTTTTGAATAATTTTCGTAGTCATTTCATGTTTCATTTTTTTTTAAAGTAGCTTATCATTATGTGGTGAATTAGAATTAAACCTTTTTTCACTATATATTATTAAAGTATAAATTTATTCAGGTGAAAATACACTTTCTAAATATAATAATGCATATCCATAAATTAGAAAACTTACAGAGTATTATTGCCTCATTGCATTTATTTACACGACAACAATAAAATTTATACCCCTAAACTTATAATATAGATATGTTTTTACTTGTCAAAAAGGCATTCGATATTTAAGTAAAGTGCAAAAAAATTGATTTCTTTATATTTCTTATGCGTTGAATTAGGTATGCGCTTATAAAACATATATAGTTACAGTAGTTAGTACACACACACACACACACACATATATATATATATATATATATATATATATTTATTTATTTATATGTGTGTATGTGGCGCTTTGCTACTGATTTGCTTTAAAGTCAATTTAACCTAGTTCGATATGTTCAGTATAAGCATACGCAAATCCGTTTTTCTATGTTTGACATTACCGGGAAAAAATATTTTTATTTTCAATGCTGTTTTTTAATAAATATGTGTTATATGTTACCTAATTCTCGTAATCCTTACGCATGTTTTTGACGTCTTTCTAGTTTTTTTCTATCTTCCTCAATTTCTTTTTATACTTTTCTCCCTCATGTGATTTTAGAGCCTGGCGTTGATATAAACAATAACGTTAAAATACAGTTATGCCAAAACTAGCCCAATTTTTTTAAACACATCCTACATTTTTATTCAGGTTATAATAATATAATACAAAAATCGAAAATTTATGTCCTTAAAATTAATTATTTTATGTGGTTCAGAGGGCACTGACACTTCCATTTAAAAAATATTAGTAACAAGATATTTAATAATGTTATGAACATTAACTAAATTTTTTTTTTAATTTTAGTAATATTGAATGAACAAAATTGAGACTGTTCACTAAATTTTGGTTGAATTATATTAAGGTGGTTAACAAATGTAAAACTGAAACGAAACAACTCAGAAAAAAATATGTTTAGTGATATTTATCATTTGTTATTGTAAATATGATACCAATCCAGTCTATATATGTCTTCTCAATTATTTGGATTTTTAATTTTATCTACTATTTTTTGATAGATTTATTACCAATTTCATGGCAAAAGCGACCATTCCCCGAAATTTATTTACATTTTCTTAAAAGTTTTTAATGATGGTCTAATGAATTATTATAAGATTGTTTATTGCTGTTTAATGTTAAGGCACGAATTTTTCCAAAATAGTGTACATATAAGATGTAGGAGAAAAGGTATTTTGATAAGGCTGAAGGAATATAATGTAGCCAGCTAAAGAACGAATCATTGAATTTTTACCTATTTATAGTAGTCATGAATATTAAGACAATAATATAATGTTTTGTTTGATAAAAAATGGAATCAAATAGTATTTGTTTTAATGTAATTATGAATATTGTTATACTAACATAATATGTAATATATTAAGACAAACATTTATACACACATACACACACACCACACACACACACACACATATATATATATATATATATATATATAACGAACTCATAAAATGACATAAGCAAAGTCCCTGTCAAATTAACTACTAAATTTTACGTTACGAACGACATACATATAAACAGCCTTTCACCTTACACATTATATGTAAGACATAGCTTCGCTCGGTATAAAAATGTAAAGTTTTATTTTTTCTTTAATTTAATGTTAACGTACGACGATCACAATATTCATACCTGTATTAATAGTACAATTTTTTATGAAAAAAACGACACCTCACGTTTCTTTTAAGCAGATAAACATTTTATTTGTAAGCCTGATAATGCCAAATTTAATTCGTTATCTCGTGCCTGTTCTTCTTTCTAATGTTACACGTATAAGATTATTTTTTCCTTCGAGACATTTTCAGAAAGATAATACATTTCTGAAAAGTCTAGCAAAATCACACCTATATTAACTATAGATGTTCTCAAAGCGCCTATCGAATTGACAGCAAAAGAAATATGAAAAAATTCTTTGCACTTTACTTAAATATCGAATTCTTTTTAGACAATTAAACTATGTTTATAAGCTGTCTATCCTGTTCTCACGATGCAGATTCGATTTTACTCCATTTTGAATAGAACTAAACTATAATTAGAACTGAGTGGAATTGTGAAAACAAAATTACATAATAAAGCGGCTCAACTTACCAAACTGGAAAAAAATATATATAGCGTTCTTGAACATCATAACGGTATTCCACTTCGGACATCTGGTTACACGCTGATATTTATAAGCATGAAAAGTAATAAGATGATATAATGTTACAAAGGTCTTGTTATTTCTATATCTACAATGTGGACGTGAATTTTCTTTTGCAATTATTTTAATACATTTGAGACTTGAAATTAAATTAAATGTGACACAAATCGTAACGTCTAGTACGTGCTTTTAAATGCATAATATTTGAACACATTTAATCCGGAGAAACAAATAATATATGAAAAACATATCCATATATAATAGCAAGATTTACTTTTAATAGAGAAATAATTCTATTATAAAAATATAAAACCAAATAATAGAGAAAAAAAGAGAAAGTAATATCTTAATACCCACTCATATTCGCCATAACCTTCTGGCGTCTAGAAATAAGAAAATAAAAGTAATGTGGAGTTAGACTATAAAAGTAGCACAAGATGAAACAAACGTAATGAAACTTAGTCATGTTTAACACTTAAACAATATTATTTTATTGAAACATGTTTTATGTCCACCACAACAATACAGACAATGCTGACGTTGGAATTATATGATTAAAAATTACAACAAACCGACCAGAGAATATTATTTTAAGTTGGCTTTGACTCTCAGCAAAGTGAAAATATAAGTAAGTTTTGAGATTTGTTTAAGGTAGTATAGTAAAAAACTAGAAATACGTTAAACCATGCGCAGGGATTACGAGAATTAGGTACGTTATAACACATAATTAAACAAACAACATTTCAAAAAACATATTTTTTCCCGGGAATGTTAAACTTAGAAAAATGCACTTACGTTCGCTTATACTGAACATAGCGAACTAGATTAAAATGTCTTTAAAGTAAGTCTTACTACCTTGTAATAAGAGTTATCTAGTAATTTAAAGTAAGTAGTAAAAGGCCAAACACAAATACATTTATTTATATCGGTCACGTGGAACTCACAGCTCCAAAGCCAGATTAGATGACATTCCATAATCTAATTTTAACACTTCTGGTCTATATTCGGCAACATGGGGCACGTTGAGGTCCCTATCCCATTTATGAAATAGCCGCAGGTATCGCTCTGAAGAGTGTCTAAAAGAATAATGAATTTTATATTAGTCTACACGTGTGAGTTATATTCTTTATTTTCATGACAACCATTAAATACTTCCAAATCTCTATGTATACTGTAAATATTTGAATTGTTTTTCTCTAATACTTTACATTCTCATATTAATGAAATTCCAAGTAATTAATGAAGTGGTCAAGTAGACAACATTACGTCACACTCGGTTCATCAACTTCTTCGCTATTTGCATTGTTTTATTAATATTACGAAGTTAGCTAGTACTAAAATATATTTACAGGTCACTTTTGCATAAAAATACATAAGTCACCTTTAAGTATATTTCGGTTTTAGCGAAATACATAATATTAATAATATATATATATATAAATAAGTATAAGTCGGTATCAGCTAATACATTTCAACCCTCAGCGTCGAAAGTTATGTATCAAACAACATATATATCTCATGGTTTTCTACCTAATTTGTGTGTTTTGTTGTTAGTGACACGTAAACAATGTTGGTAACTTTACACTGTATTATTAAACGACACACGCCTAATTGTTTACAAACATTTCGAAATCGATAAACGTTTTTGCAATAAGCCGATTGATTCTTTCGAAAATGTAACTCCATTTAAAGCGCCGCTGTAGATGAATTCGAACAATAAGATAAAAGCTCCACAAGGATATTTGTATTACTAACATGTACTGCAAGCATTTATATTTTACATTGCTATTAAACATTCATAAAAAATACGACATGGCAAAAAAATAGAATAAATTTACGAATCTTAAACTTCAATTATTAAAGAAATTGCGGTTACATTTTTTGGATATAAGACATCACATAATAATGAAATTAGTATATGTTTTTACACACTTTGTACACATATTCATGTTGTGCGCCCTACATATGGCTTTTTTACATTTCATGCAAAAGTTAGTTGTCATTTTTTTGACCTTAAATGGGCACAAGATACATGTTTTTATAAAATTTGATTCTTCCAGGATTGCCGCTTCAGGAATAGTTTCAACACCAAGGATACCTTTTATGAGCTCTTTAATGTCTCGCCGCAATTTTGGAGTATTTACCCTTTCTTGATGAACGTGTATTTTAATCATCGAATCTCATGCTATTTATTAGAAACTCAAATCTATCTACAAATAAATAGGCTTTGGAGCGAGAAGCACTATATGATGTATCGAATAAAAGTGAGAGTAGATGATTGCGTTTTAGTGCAGCAGATACAAGTACAGCCCGAGCAAAGCTTTTAATTCACGCATATCGTATTGATAATTGTACTTGTTTCTTGAGCAAAGATTGACTTTTTTTACTCGATGTCCACTTTGGTATATTGGACTAAGCATTTTAGCGTTGAGAAATATAGAGGTCATCTCATACAGTTTCACGATATTAAGGTGCTTCACCTTGAGATCCCTCAACAAAATATACGATATTTTTGGAAGTAGCTCGCGTTCTTAGCTGTCTAGGCTTCGTGGTCTATTTTTACCTCGAGTTATTTTTTTCTTGTTATAACAACTCTGGATCATATTGAGTTCCCTTTTGACTACATTGATCAGTTTCAGTGAAAACAGAATCTCTAGAGTGTGAAAAATTAGATTCTCTACGCCGGTGTCGCTTTCGTAACCGAGAAATAGGAACACCAGAATCAGAACTTTCCACGATACCTGGCATAATACCCGGTGTATTCTTTATTATCACTATCGGTCAGCTGGTGCTCTTCCATTTCTAAGTTACCTTCTGACTCACTCAGTATCTCTTGCTGCTGTGTGCTCTCATCGTTATCTTCATCTGGAACAGCTGCCTTTAATAATTGACTAAATTTCATAGCACGGGAATGACGCAAACTTTTTTTTCTTCTAGGAATTGTGATTTTGCGGTCGTAATTTTTACAATAGTTTAATAATCTAAGGTTAAAGTAATATTTATGCTATTAAGCGAAGACAATCAATATCGAGATCCCGTCAATCCATGCTGAAGCGCGAACGCTAAATGGGTAAATCCCCAATCATTTAAATGAATAATGTGTGAATGTCGGGATATTATTACTTAAACTCAAGTTGATATTTGTTATTTTAATTCAAGTTCAAATCTCTGCGTGATTAAACAGTATGAATTTTGTGTTTCATTTGACAAATTTTATTGACGTTGCGTTATCATGATTGAGTATAACAATATGTATTACAATTTCTTATTAGCAGTTGAGAAGTGTTTTACAATAAGCCAGACATACTTTTCAGACATACTTTTAACCAGACATACTTTTCAGCGTAAGCTTTTTTTGAAGGCAATATATTTTCATTTTAAAAAAATATTGCGGAAAGCGAATAACAGATAAATATAATCACTAAACATTTCAATGAAGGCTATTATATTTGTACAAAAAAAACAATAAATTTTGTTTCGAACAATATAAGTACCTATTCTGTTAAAAATAACAATCTATTGCTATTGACAATGCCGTAAGTATTTTACATATATTTGTCGTAATTCTTCGGATCAAAACTATTAAATAACAATTTCATTAAATATCTTCTTTCCTTTTAGAAATAAAAATACGTTTAAATATGCATAGAATTAGCACAAAAGGGTCACGTACACGCCTATAAGTATGTACATACTCCTTCAGTGCTATAGTGCATAGAAACGATTTAGAATCATTATCTTAGTTTGACGACTAATTTTTTTTCATTATGTTTACTTAAGCATCTTTCAATGTTTTTGGGGACATTTTTAACAATATTTCTAGAAAAAATTCACATAAAATTCTGAAAAAAGGCAGTTCGTGCATCTTTGTGGTTTGCTGTCTCAATTGATATTTCAAAAATGGTTATAACAGAAGGACAGACAGATCGAACTGTTATGAGAGTTCCGTTTTTTTGAGGAGCGGAAACTTAAAAATTAATATTTTTATTTTTCAGCATTCTCTCGATTTTTTTACGTCACTACAGTATTTTCATTTCTCTTGATTTCTCTTGATATTGAGATAATTTTTGTTAGAAATCATCTATATTGGCATAGTCTGTGCATGAATGGACTTACGAGCAGACAAAAAAAGCAAGACGAAACGGGACAATATAATTAAAAACACGAGAACGCGAAGCAACGTGCAAAAGTCATCTCATAAGGATGCATAAGAAATACCCCCTGATGTAAATAATCCAACGATTTCCGAACCTGTTAATGTTTTATCGACCGGCGTCACTTGGTGTTATCTAGGTATATTTGGTTTTACAGAGTTTTGGAAACATTACACTTATAACACGAGTAATATTCTAGAGAGAATGTTTATTTTGTAACATTTTGCTCAAAAACGATTAGAGAACTTGCTGCTTAGAATCAATTAATTAGTCTCAAAAAAAATGTTAGCAAACTAATTAAAATACTCAAATATGAATTAATTTTATTAAGTTATTCTGAGAGTGTTTTCTATTAAAAATATGAAAGAGGCGTTTAAATTAACATTAATTCTCAATCAATATTGTGATATATATTTACAAAAAACATTTTTGTAGATGAAGAAATTTTATTTTTCCTTCCACAAATACTACCGCCTTCAAATTGGTCCAAACGTAGAAAAATACGTTTGAAAAGAACGTTCATCGTAAAAATGTGATAAACTTTTTAGCGACAAAGATTGTTATATCCGACTGGACAAACGTATTATGTTTATCTTATATTATTGCCGCATATTAAGCAAATGAGTCGTTAAATTATCCAAAAAGTTCATTCATTTCACAATGGCATACCGTTCGCGTGTAAGTGTTCTGGTTCATCCCATGATATTTTACAAGTGTATTTATAAAAAAATGTAAAAAGACAAAAGTACATCGTAACCCATTGTTATGTCTTTCATACATATGGAATTTCCGTAGAGAACAATATACAATAAAAGCAATAATGCTGGAATACATGATGTATATAAATTGGTCTCTGCAATCTATTGATATTTTGATATAATATTTTTAAACACACTGACGCGCATATCTATTCAATTTTTTGGTATTTTTTATAAATTAAGTCAGTATTCTAATTAATATTATAAGGCGGAATTCGGAGAACGAAGACGGTTACTCCTTGATTAATGCCTTTAATTACCTTGGATTGGATTTTATGCAGAATGCCTTAGATTTTAAAAGTGATAATGTACTCTAAGCCGATATAAAAAGAAAATTAGTGTGTTATCTGGATAAAAATATTTTAAATCATCTCTTTATTCAATCTTTTGATAGATGCATGGAGAATATTCTTAAAGCAGGTATCCATTTATTTATAATTGAGTCCAAATATTGATTTTAATATTAACAAACCTGAGGTAAAAACTTTTATCCTTTATTAGTTGTCACAAACTTTCATCCCTTAAGGTTTGAATTTAAAAAGCCATACGGATATTTACGTTGTATAAGTCTATATGTTTAAGTATAAATATATCTTCCATATTTCAAAATTTCAGGCTTTCTAGTTCCGGAGATCACGCGATGAGTGTGTCAGTGGTATTTGTTTTTTTTTAAATATATAAATTAGCAACAAATTAACTTCACTTTTTCTATTGTTACTTTTCTGAATTTTAGAAACGATCCTGTTGATGAGTTAAAAAATCTATACTAACCGACAGTTTTAGTTATAATGCGACGTTAGGTAGTTTTTCTTAATTCATGACTGTAGACTGTATGACATGTTTTGGCAGCCAGTAGTAAGTTTCATTAAGTTTCGAGCATTTAATTATATTACATTATGTCCATTTCTGCATTCACACACAATTTTATCTTTTTCTAAAGGTAACAAGTACATTTGGTAACTATTAATATTCATGAAATTACAAAGTTCTCCATAAAAAGATATTTAGAAAATAAGGATTAAATTTTCTTTATTAAATTACAAGATTACCAATATAAGAGGTATAATGGATGGTTATATCATTTTTAAAACCAATAATCTCTTTGCCCAAGAAATTTGTCACTAGTGCGTTACTTAAATTTATAAATTTATTCGGCAGAAAAAAATTATATTTATGGAATTTTTCTATATAAAAAGTAGTTTTGAAAATAGTGACTAACGATCCTTAATTAAATATAAAATAGACGAAAATTTCTGAGAGATACAATGGAGGTTTATATTATTTTTCCCCATAAATAAGTAATCTCTTTTTTTTAAATTCCCTGTGCGAGAGTATTGGAACCTAATCGCGCTAGTCTGTCCACCTATCTACCGATTACGGGATTGAATGTGTTAAATGCTCACAGAAAAGAACCTAAAATCCGCAGACTGAGCACTATACGTAACTAACTTTAGTTAAGTGATAAACAGAATCTCTCACTCTTGTTGAATGAATAACCTTTCACATTATTTTATATTTCTAACCAAAGACACATATTACGTCTGTTCTAACTATTAAATACTAGAGTAGTTTTGGTACAGATAGTTAAATTCAAGGCAGAAATATTTCAAGCAAAACACATTATACGTAATTTCCAGACAGGTATAGTAAATATGTTTAATACTTAACTACCTGATAAGTGAATGCAAAGCGAATCATAGATAAAAGTAAAATTCTAGATAGTATTTTTCACTTGTTATATCAATTTTATACACATATTCAGTGATACCCGATTTTCTCATGGTGAATATATTGCATATTAAATATTTCAAAGACGTTACAACGTGTCACATTTTTCAAAACTTACAAGAACTGGTATAATCTTTATAGTTTTCTTACAACATTTGCTTAGGCTTTTCAAAAGCTTATTTTTCAAAATTGTAAGTTGAGTAGTTTCGGAAATAAGGAGAAGGGACATTATTCAGTATATCTATATAAAATTATGAAAAAGATATCAAACGACACCACATTACAAAATAAATTTGAAAAAAATTCACGTATTTAATTAGCTCCCTATTCCAAAATATTTCCATATAAATATTTTTAGCAGCATGTCATATTTCAAGTATATACGTATTGACGGTTTCTGAGAAAAACGACTGTAATAGAAAGGTAGACGCGTTGACAAATGACAAGAGTTTCATTATCCGTTTTACGGTACGGAACCCTAGAAAAATAAAAAACGATTAAAATAAAGTACTGAGTTAACACCATAGTACGATTATTTCATCTACCGATGTCACATGAGATGTCACCAGGTATGTGGGTGTCCGAAATTTATTATAAACAGATATGCAAATTACTACCGATATTGTTAACTGACGCTGCACAATGCTGTACGAAATATTTCCTTTGGTATACATATAAAACACAACAAATATAAGATGTTTATGAACTTTATGTAGGTGATATCCCACAAGTAGTATTTCCACTTTCATAACTATATTATTTTAATTTTTTTTCTATTGTCATCAGCGGTGGTACATTTAATACTATTGAGAATATATCAAATTTAAATAACGTTGATAAAATGTAACATTTTGTTTGTTATTTAATATTAGGCCAAATAAACTTCTCGTCCAGACGATAATACATTTGAACAGCTAGCAAATTTTAAAACTTAACAGCTTGAAAATTATAAAACTAAATTACAAAAAACGTCAGCAAATTGTATGCTTACAAATCCACCGCAATAGTGTAAACCTATAAAACCGATGTTTTAATAATTAAATATTTCCTTCGCAAAAGACAAACCAAATAAGAAGTCACTCCAACTGTGCACATGTACGTCACTAAATCCTGTAGCATGACTGTATATCCATGGAAGCTAGTCGATAATGTCGATTTTATTTCACATGAATGAAAAATAGTGAATTAGTGCCATTCATATTAACGCATTACTCCGAACAATTTTTTGCTTAAAATTAAAAGTTTCGTATCATGATTTAAAGGTCTGTCTAAGCGTTGAGTGAAGTACCTTATTTTAACTTGTTTTTGTCGCGAGATACTCCTCTAGAATATGATAGTATCTTTTGTTGTATTTAAATTTCTCTCGAACAAGTATCCATTTGTCTGGATGTGATAAGTGGCCGATTTTTATTATTCTATCTCATATTCTTTCATTTTTATTCCAGAGTTTGAATCCTTTGTTCAATTTTACAATTTTTTACAAATATTTTTCATAGCAACATTCGTAATATGATACAAAATATAATCTTGTTTAAACAATAAGTCTTGGATTTGACAAAACTAGTCGTCAGTGTTAGTGTTAATTTATTAAACAATTTCCCAAGTGACACCAGTTTGGACTCGCCCAAATCATTCACACAGAGGACACGTGCAAGGGCAACAAATTATTTACATTAATTTCGTAGAAGGTATTAAAATAATAAATTTTAGCGTGTAATGAAAATTACGTAACTAATAAAATCAATGTTATGAAAACTTTAGTTAGTTGAGCAAGCAACGTTTGCTATTATCTATACCTCCCTACCCTGACTTCTTATACTCGTATATATTATACATTCGCTTACATAAAAAAAATTGATATTCATGCAACTATTTTATTTCTTAAATATTGACACAGTTTCCACAAAAATAGTGTGTTGTAAAAAATTTATGCATTTTAATAGCTCAATAAAATCCATTTTAAGAAACTGTCGGGAGGTAATATTAGCATTATTATTAAGCAACTCGTGACATTTTTAACCGACTTCAAAAAAGGAGAAGCTTTTCAATTCGACTGTCCTTATATTTGTTTACCCATTTATTCTGCCGATATGAAAAGATTTAAATTATTCCTTTATTTACTTAGCAGGGTTGTCCCACATATGCAATGGTATTTCCATATAAGTTTGGTCAAAATTTGGTGATAAATTACCGAGAAAGATAATAGAACTCCTCAACAAATGAGAGCATGTCACCCGGGTTGAAGACGATTGTTTTGTTGTATTGTTAATTATTGACATGAAGTTTAATATAACTTAAATGTATTATAGATTAAAATATAAAACCCATTTTCTAATGAGAATTTATATTTCCGAAGTAAACCCAATAGTTATTTAGTTCAAAAAATAAAAGAAGGTAGTAAAATAACTCTGCATATTTCTGGTAAATATATATTACTGAAAATTCAGTTGCAATGAGATTATATCTGGACTCTTTTAGTTTTTGATATTTTTAAAACACATAAAATTTAAAAGAATTTCGATTTTAATTAAAAAAATATGCGACTAATAATATTAAAAATGAATACTTGTCTAATAACCAAACAGAAAAATTAACGACATTCATCACGTCTGCATACACATAAAATAAATGGCAAATGATTCGCGCTTAAAATTATGAAATGTTTTACAAAGAAGTCCACATTCATTATCTCTCTTATTTAGTATCTGCTCAATATACCACGTTTTATGGCAGAAACAGTGCTTGAATTGCTATTTGATTATAAATTATAATTTGGTAAAAAAAACTTGCTCTTTTAACTAAAAGATTCATTGAGAAAAGTGAGGGAGATTAATGTAACCCGTTGAGAAGTCTCCCTGATTATCTCACTTCTTCACCATCATATCATCAAGATGATGGTATCATATCATTATAATGTTACCAGTATTTCATAAGTTTGCAGAATAGCAGAGTTCCAAATCGATATGACCATTAGAAGCGGGTTAAGATCGCCTACGTAGCTACATGCAAGTATCGAAAAAATCAATTCTCAAACCAGCATGTTAAAAATAATATTAAATCTAAATTATTATGTCAAGAACGCACTTTATATTTAGTAACAGAATATTTTACTTAAGTTTATTTATAAAACAGTATCAATACATTATTGTCAATTCTGGTCATGATAGTTTTAACGCATACACGCAAACGACAATACTTTAATGTCTAAAACTTTATACCTTGAAAAGAAACACCAATCTTACTTTAAGATATCAGACTCGGACAATGAAAAGGACAGTGAAACATAAAGAGGCTGCTTATATGTACGGATATGTAATGAAAGATTAAGTGGTAAATATACATATTTATCTTATTTAATAATAAAAAACATAACAATATAAATCTAAACATTAGTACGAAGCCCTAGGTATATAAATTTGACAAGCAAATGGTTAGAATTTTATTTTGAAAATAATTTCAAATATTTCACCACAAAATCGTTACAGATTTATAACAAAATATTTTTCCCAGAAAATTTAATTTAGTTTCAATTGAAATTGAACGTTAGTTTTTATCGTTATCAATAAGGATGAAAGATATTTTTAAACAAATTTAATTCGCCTATGTCTTAAAACTGACTCGCAAATCTGTTAAATCAGTTTGGTTTAAGAAGATTTAATTATTAAGTAAATGACGTGCGTATGGAATAATGCAAAATATTGCTAAAACGTAATATTATATAAAATTCAATGGTCAATACGGAAATATTGACCATTGAATTTATATGAATATATTATATGAATATAAAGACGCTTATAATCTCAATAAAATATAATTTACAAATATTTATATTCCTGTATATTTTTTGTTTAACAATTAAAATCATGAGATAAATATTTGCACTACTTTTTTCTAAATTATTCTCGATTTTTGTAAATTTAAATCTAATAGACAATATGCGAAATGACGCGGATATCGGTTTTTTTATGAGATAATTATTATAACGTTTTTTTATTAGATAATATTTTTGACTTTATTTATTAAACTGTATTATAGAATCACTCACAATACAACATCTTTAAATAATTCATAAACTACTTTTTCCACTCTCTTGATATTTCATTTTAATAAGAATGATTTGAAAGCAATAATTTGGTTTTTGTAGAACTTATATTTTAAATAACTATATTTACAATTTGCATCAAAGGTTTTTATTTTTTGTTATTATTTACCTTGTTTGACTTAAAATTGCACCTATAAACTATCTCGAAATCTACATTAAATATTATCGACTATAACCAAAGCAGACAAAAATATAGTGTAGTTTAAATTCGTTACGCGTAACGTTTGCAGATACGATAAACGAGCCCCTACTTCACTGACAATCAACAAAGTGTTTCAATTGTAAAAATAAAGACTAAACAAATTGTACCTTCTCAGATTTTATTATTTATTTGAATGTTTCTTTTATTTGCCAATTTACTCGCAATTACATTAAATATAATATTTTATTTTTCATTTAGAATATGAAAATGTGCTTGTATATCTGATAGTTATTACGAATAAGACCGATAAAGTTTTCTCCGATTAAAAATAATTACTTTTTGCTTTGACTGACTACATTCATATTTCTAGATACATGCTAAAATTATTAACTAACTTAGAAGTATTTAATAGTACTAAACTCTAACATATAAGTAGATATATATACGATACTGCCATTATGTCGCTGGAGGCAATTTGTATATAGTGTGGAACAAAAAATTCTTTCTTGAAACTTCGTTTTGGATTAATTGTATAAACTTGCTAAATGCCACGAATAAGCTGCAAAAAATATCAGACATTGGCAAGAGCTCCAGCCGAGACATCGAATATTTAAAAAAAATGTCAATTCAGGGGCTAAATCCGCGGCCTACAAAATAATAAAGAACTTATCAAATAAGTTTCTTTTTTCAAAAAAACATAACATTATATATTAAACTAGTTATTACCATCAAACACTTCATTATTTTACTATCATTTGGTGCTATACCAAAGTCGTTGAGTACGTCTTCGTCCCGTATTTTGCCTAAAGTGCAGGATGAAGACAGGAAGACGGCTCGCTCCAAACTAAGAATTGCAGTGTTTTGTTTCAATTATTGTCGCTAATTATTTCAAGGCGAAATGTCGCACGCAATTATTTTGACGATTTCGTGTTCTGCTTCTGATGTCGAGTCTGAGGTGCAGTCAACTAACGTCGTGAATATGATGAAACTAAGAAGAATAACAAAAACATTGTGCGATTTAACCAAGAAAAGAATAATAGAAATTCCTGCATTATATTTTGACAGAAGGAATGATAAAACAGCTAAACAATTTTTAAAAGGATCGAAGAGACAAGAGGGTCATACAAGAGGGACATATTTCAATTATAAATAAATTATTTTCTATTTATGTTTGGTATGTGGGTCCAGCATCTGGCACTGCAAGAAATATTGAAAGATCTATTCACAGTTTTTTATTGATTGAAAATATATTGTTGGAAAATTTAACTGCTGTTGGCTGTGATGGCACGAATACAAACATAGGGAAAATAAGGAGCATGATTCGTCTATTGGAAAATTGAGTATCTCGACCATTGCGATGGATAATTTGCCTCTTACACGCCAATGAATTGCCATCGAGGTATTTTTTTACCTATTTGATGGCCCTATTGCAGGACCTAGATAATTTCCAGGCCGATTAGGAAAAGCATTAGAGACGCGACCGTTGGTCTAATTTTAGAAAATAGAAGGTGAACGACCACCACCAATATCAACATATCTCAACAGACCTGGTACAGACCAGAAATATTTACAAGAAATTACTACTGGTGTTATAAACGGATCCTTCCCTCATGATTTAATGCACATAAGTCCAGATAAGCTATTGGTTTATGAGACTGCCTTGCCATGGCAGTGGATAGACCTGTAAAAGTAGGTCCCGATGCAGCTCTATGTGTATGCAGCAAGACTATAAAATCTAAATTAGCATCTCGAAAAATTATGCCAAAAATTTGAGAAGAAAAAGGATTTTTGCTTTAAAAAATTACGTTTTTAGAACTGTTATAACTTTCTGAACTCATAATATTTTTAAAAATAAATACTTTTTATAACTCATATATAGTTTGATTTCAGCCATCACAGTCCAAATATTTTATAATAACTTCTTATTTTGTTTAAAAGATGATTAATAATGTATACAAAAACTAAAAAAAAATTCAATTCTCCGGGGTTAGTGTCAGTCAAGATAAAATTTTCAAGAAAAGGTTGTTATTTAAATTTATATACATATTTCGTTGGTATTCCAATACGAAATTCGAAAAAAAAATTCTCCGTACAAAAGTGTACCACCTTATTTTATATATCTCACTGGTACTGGTTTATATCTCCATGGAGAAATCGGTTAGGATAAAAGCGTATCAGAAAAAAAACGGTCATATATTATTAAACAATGAAGAGCATTGATGGATTTTGACCCTAATTTTGGAGTAAGTAGCATTTTTATTTATAATTAGCATTGAAAGTATTTAAAATGACCATTGATAATAATGGTAATATAAAAAAATGTATTGAAATTTCGAAAATTAAACTCAGTGGCAATTTACAAATTGTTATAATGGTCTTAATCAAAGTTACGAGTTACGAGCGAGTTCGTTTGGCTTGATGTTATGAAGCCACATCCCGCGCTAACGCATGTTTTACCAAGTTGAAGCGTGGTTGTATCAATATCAGTATGAATCTGGCCCAGGAACGTCTCTCAACAACACTAACTGGAGATTACATCAAAGCTGTGCGGCTCATAACAAAGGAGCAAACTATCAGCAGATTCAAGCAAGTTTAGGCTCTGGTGGAAATTTAGGCTGTTTGTAGAAAATTCGTCCAATTTTGAAAAAAAATAAATAAGTTACGAATTTGCCAGTTGGATTCATTTTTGTTAGCATACATATATTTAAAGAACTTTCGTCGTTTCCTCTGTTATATGCTTTGCTGTAAGTACTTAGCCCCTAAAAAATAGGTAAAAGCCGAATACCGGAAATAAAAAAAAAATCAGTTTTGGTAAACTCCACTTAAGGCATATCTAAATGATAACCCAATATTAGGTATGAAAAAAGATTTCATGCGACCGATATAGGTCCTTGTGGAATAAAATATATCTAAAATGAATTTCTTTGAAACTAAAATTAAGTGTTTTTTATGTAAAATCTTTACAAAAGATCTGGTAATCTTTTACGTAACAAACTTCATTACTAACATATTCATCGGCAACTTGGATACTGATATGTAAGACAAGAAAGAAGTGATATTTTAATGAAAAATATTGAGAAGATTCTTAAACTTTCTGTTCTAAATATTAAATCTAAAGGGAACAGGATGTAATAAAATTTATAAAAAATCAAGAAATAAAATGGGTTCGTCACATTACGCAAATGAATGCAGATAGAAACACTAAAGAATTTTTCATCCAAAGTTATATGGTCCAGACTAAATGGAAAATTTAAGCTTCCATTGATTGTCTTGAAAAAGAAACAAATATTCTGATAGCAAAATTCTAATAACCAATAACGGAAGAAAAGCAGTTGATAATACTGGTGTCAATTGTTATAGAAGGCCAAGACCTATTCTTTGCCGTCATGTCACTGATGAAATAGCCTAATATTTAGTATTGGAGAACACGTTCAATAATTATGGTATTTATAAAATTCCATAAAAACTAAATGATTTTAGAAGTGTTGAGATATTAATTTGTATGTGTTAAGATATTGTTATTGGTATTAGATTGATAGTTTAACTGTGAATGTCAATGAATTTGCTTTCACGTTTTGGAAGAGATAACCTCATCAAAAAAAGTAAAAGCGTTGCTTCACACTTCTAAAATGAAGTGGCACCGGTATCACTTGCCAATAAGCTCACGGAAATATATTTTAATTAACACTAGAACTGAGAATATATTAAAATAACTCGCGTAACTGCCAAAAATCCTCATCGCGAATAACCGAGTCGCTGCTCCAGCGACTTCCCCATTAAACAAATTAATTTAATCTCCATACGTTCTCATTATAATGGCATGGAGTGATTACAATTAAACGTAGGTTTCTCTTAGCTTATCATAATTATGTGATAAAATGTTAAATTAAAAGCAATTTAATAAGTGGCGGTGATGGCACAGAATAATTTTAAAATTTGTAAAGTTCCTGAACCTTATACGTAAAATTGTATAGGCGATATTGAATATGTAAAAGAAGACAAGCATAAATGCCGTATTGCAAAGAAATATTGGAAATAATAACTTAAAATGGTGCTAAAAATTTTAATTATTACAATAAATTAGAAAAAATATATTAATGTACATGCTTGACCTTTCATGTACAAGCTCTGCTCTTCTCATATTTTTTTAAAATTATCCCGTTTAAAAGTGCTATCAATTCTATTCTAAACTTTGATTTTTTCTTAATCAATCGTGTTTCATTCCTTACAATTTCTTTATAAATATATTTTTGCGTTTTGTTTAACAATTATTTATTCTTGTTTTCATAATAAAGTCTGCAATATTTCAAATCAAGTGTTTCGAATTTAATGCATATTACATGGTGACTAACAAAAATGTATGTTTTTATTAATCAAAATGTTTTCACGTTCACTAATTAAGACAAATACATGGTCACTAAATACCATTCACATTCATAAATTATGACAAAAAAAATGTCATAATAAATAAATGTGAACACAAGTCAGCCTAAATTTTGAATATTATTTGCACGAGTAAAATGTTTATGACCAACATCACATTATGCATCCATTCATTTAAATTTTTCTTGACGTGTTATTTGTTAAGTAAAACTTTTTTCTTTAAGCTTTATTACCTTTTTTTCTGTAACGTTCCATTGTACGAACTAATCTACAATATTCCATATTTTAAGACTGAAAACATAATATATAAACCAATTATGGCACAGAATGAAACGACGCTTTAATGTAATTTTTATGAATATTTTGGAACCTCTACGTTTTTGGTGTATTAAGAATATGACATTCTTTAATTTTGGCATGAAATACTCCATAAGTGCAGTTGTGCATAAAAACCAAAGCCAAGGTGAAGTCTGACCCTGTCACAGACTGTTTGATTTTTAATAAGGTAAAGAGTTACTCAAATTTTGTTTTTTTTTTATTTCTTAACCTAGTTTGATATTTTATGTTTTAATATATAGGTATACACATAGAACTCATTGAAGCTAGAAGTAATTTTTGAAGTGAAAACTTCTTTAGGCGCATTGAGCGATTTCTGGTAGGGGAAAATCTTATGGGTTCGCGGCGGTAACATGCTAATATTAGCAGTACATGTGTAGCTATGAGTATGACGTGTTAAAATTGGTCAGTAGTTAAAACATATATATATATATATATATATATATGTGTGTGTGTGTATATATATATATATGTGTGTGTGTATATGTATATATATATATATATATATATATAGCATTACTGTTGTGTATATATAAACAAATGTGGGATATGTTGTCACTTTTGTCGAGAAGACTCATTGACAAATACAGTGACGTTCTCGAAATATTATTGTTTAATCAGTAATAAGTTAAATAAGTTAGCTTGTCTTAACTCTCTTTCCAACACGTGCAATTTTAGTGTAATTTTAGGGACTGTAGTTGTATAGATCTTAGATCTATTCACGATGAATCAATGTTGCCGTGTACTAATCGATTCCGGTGCTTAATCGAATTTTATTTCGCTTAGTTGTTTACATAGCCTAGGATTGTCATCCCGCAAATGTTCATTTAATATTTTTGGTTTAGCTGGTGAACAAGTTAAAAATTATGGAATGGTTTCGTGCACATTAAATTCTAGACTAGGTCAAAACTATAATTTAATATAGATGCTGTCGTCTTAAATAAATTAACTTCGGATTTACCGAATATAAATATTCCACAACCCGTGGTCGTAAAATATAAAACCTTAGTTTTAGGTAACCCTGGGTTTTATAGACGTGCGCTTATCGACATAATCTTAGATGGTGATGTTTTCCCTTAAATATATATGGTCAAAAATTAATTATAAATGATAACGTGCCGATTGCTCTAAATTGTGTTTTTGGTTATGTAATTATTAGTAAATTAAAAAAAGTTAAAAATTATGGAATGGTTTCGTGCACATTAAATTCTAGACTAAGTCAAAACTATAATTTAATATAGATGCTGTCGTCTTAAATAAATTAACTTCGGATTTACCGAATATAAATATTCCACAACCCGTGATCGTAAAATATAAAATCTTAGTTTTAGGTAACCCTGGGTTTCATAGACGTGCGCTTATCGACATAATCTTAGATGGTGATGTTTTCCCTTAAATATATATGGTCAAAAATTAATTATAAATGATAACGTGCCGATTGCTCTAAATTGTGTTTTTGGTTATGTAATTATTAGTAAATTAGAACGCACAAACGATAACACGCCGCTATGTGTCTTACACGATTGATTCAATAATTATTTGTGTAAATTTTGGGAGGTTCAGAGTTCACCGTGTGACATTCCATCCAACCCTCAAGATGCCACTGCTGAAAATATATAAGTATCAAAGCATTATCGCGATGAAAGCAGTCGGTATACTTTACCGTTATTGTTCAATCTTGTACTGCCACAACTGGGTAACTCACACAACAGTTTGTTTAAACGTGTTTTGCAACTAGAACGTACTAGTATACGCCCCCGAGTTGTATATATTTGACATTGAGTTTATGCGTAAGTACGAGCTTTTCGGACACATGCAGGTATACACCGGAAGTGACACTAAATATTACATTACACACCGCTATGTAGTTCGTACCTGTAGCAGTTCCACACCTGTATGCGTAGTCTTCGATGGTTCATCAAAATCAAGTAATGGAAAACCATTAAATGACCTAATTTTACCCCATGATATCTTGAAAATAATATTATAATTTAGATTATATAAATATGTTTTTCGGCTGATATATCAAAAATGTATAGACAAGTGTTAATCGATCCCTTTGAGCGTAATTATCAATAGATCTTATGGCGTGAGAATCCATCAAAGCCTATAAAAACTTATGAATGAAATACAAATGCTTGTGAACTTCGTAGTGCACCATTTATTACTGTCCGTACTCTGTGCCAATTAGCGTCAGGCGAGCAGAAGCAATACCCGGCTGCAGGCCGCTTGCTTCGTGAAAGTTTTTTTTAGATGATCTACTCTAGTCTGTTGATAGTGAGAAGGAAGTATTAGAATTACAGAGTTAAGTAACTTGATTATTAAAACTGGGCAGCTTCGTTTTACATAAATGGACTAGCATCGATATTAACTTCATAAATAAATTATTTCCTGCTAAAAATAAAAAGACTAATAAACGATCTATCCTAAAATTGCTCGCTAATATTAAACGCGGCCGATTTGGGTTCGGGCGGGGCGTGGCCAACACAACTGATATCTTACATTCACGAGAGATTTTTCATGGCCCATCTTGGACACTTGATTATGTTGATAAGTAGTCCACATCATACTACTATATACAGAAGAACTCTGACGTTTCAGAATTAAAATCTTATATTGAAACTTTTGTATTATGGTCACGAACAGAGACAAATAATATCGAAACGCTTTCCTTTAATTCTCTTGTTTTAATCAATTAAATTACGTAATAGCATGGTGCTTTAGATTTTATAATAACTGTAAATCAATTTCAAATAAAAATTAAATGGTAAATATAGTTAAAACGTATCCTCTAGTGAATTCAAATATTCACATAACGCCATTATAAAGACTGTTCAAAATGTATATTTTAACTCAAAAATAATTAACATAAAATATAATTGTAATTTACAATATAAAAAATTATCACCGTTTATTGATTGCGAAGAGTACCTCAGGGTGGGAGGTAGACTATTTCAATCTAACTTATCTTTTAATCGGAAACATACTTTATTAATGCCTAAAAATTGTCATATAACCATCTTATTAACAGAATATTATCATGAAAAAGTATTTTCACGTTGGGCTCCGAACTTTGCATAGCACCTATATAAAAATATATTGTATTTTGTCAGCGCGTAATATAATTAAGTCCCTCTTTTAAATGTAACTAACTAGCTCGTGTACATCTTGAAAATCCATGTAATTACAGAGGCTGTGATATTGGAGGTCCGTTTTACACAAAAAAAAGTTTGCGTAAAAACGCCAAAATACATAAATATTTATGTTTATTTATTTGTATTTCTACTAAGGCAGTTCATCTCAAAGTGATTAGTAATTGAACTAGCGTGTGTTCCTTAGCTGCACTTGATAGGTTTGCATCGCGTAGCGGATTGTGCTCTTGCATTTATTCTGATTATGGCACTAACTTTGTCACTAACTTTGTTTACGTTCGTCCAGTGACGTTTTTGATAAAGGTTGTACTCGCCGTAACATTGAGTGGAAATTTAATCCTAATGCACAACCTGAGGCTGGGTTATAGCTAGCATTAAATCAGCCAGGTACTATTTACAACGTAGTGTAGGTGACAAGTCACTCAAATTTGAGCAGCTTTCAACCGTATATTCTAAAATCGAAGTATATTCTAAACGCATATCAAGGACTAAATTTTATTTAGGCGTTTTCCAGTTGGGAATCTTATGGACGTATATTCATAAATAGCTATGAAATAATTACATTTTCTTTGCTTATCAAAATTTAAAAAGCCTCTGAAGCATACCTAACAGGGATATCGACTCAACTTTGCTTGCTAAACTAGACACTAAGTATAGTATTTCACACAATGGACAAAAAACTTCAAATAATTTTCAAACTATCGTATTCTGGTATCATACAATACAACATTACCCATTTTATTTAAAGATATCTGGCATAGAATTATTTTTCACAATATTTCATAAAATTTATTTCATAGAATATGTCTTCTTACTGGATGAAGATTTATTTCCATCAGTGAAATTTCACCTTTAAAGTATGTATTTTAAAAATGTATTTTTGAAAATATTTCATCAAGTAATTAAAAGAATGAAATAGTGTTTCTTAATATAAGTATATAATCACGTATAATGGAGCGTGCTGAGGAAATATTCCCGTAATTTATGTACACGTGATATCTATGTTACTTTCTATTTCTGTGCCAAATTCTATTTAGCATTGGATATATTAAATACAGTCGCCACACGACATAAGATCTCGTCACTACTCTACCTAATATCATAATTTTTTTGGTAATTAATTAGCATCAAATTTTCCTTTAGCTATTAGGTATTTTTAGGCATATTTGTCGTTAACTATTAGGTATTTATAGGTACATAATATGAGATTGGAAATTAATATACTTCAGATGAAGGAGTTAGGGCCTACATGTTATCGAAACACAATATTTCCACTTTTTCCTCAATACAAATATTTGTTTGTATTTTTTAGTATGCGAGCATCATAGTAGCACTGGTAAGTAACTCAAACTCAATCTGATATCGGTTTTAATAATGCTATTATTTTTCTAATTTAGTTATCCTGAATGAGGAATATCGAAGACGTAAAAACTCCTTGGAAAGTTTTAAATTAATGCTTTGTAGAATATAAAAGAAGAACTTATACATTCAAGTATCGCTTTAAATATATTTTGTGTTGCTTCGTTCATTTTCGGCCCAAAGAGAAAGTTTGAAATACGAGCACTCTTAATTCCCTCCTTTAGATTTTCAGATTTTGTTTGTTATTTACTCGCAGAAACTTCATTGCTAAGTGGACAGAAGATTGAATGTCGCCTTTTTATATTCTCTAGAAAAAATTACACAGATCTACCAGAAAGACGAATGTTCTATATTTTTATGTTTAATTGATTCAGCCGAAGAGTTATTAATTTCCTCGTCTGCTGTCCTCATTTATGACTACATATTTTTAATTATATTTATACATTATGTTCATCGTAAATGTAAAATTCACAACATATTCTATTACTAGTTAAATTAGTGATAAATTTAGTCACTCAATTAAAAAACATCTGTAATGTTTTTGAGACAAAATGCGATGAAACTGAAACATATGAAGTTAACCATATTGACTCAACAATAGTTACGAATAATATGTTATGAGTAAAAGGGGCCAAATGCACATCGGACCACGTATAAACTAGGTGTCCGCAGTGATTTCACACACTATTCAACTGCATATAATTTACAGATTCGTATGATGTATAAAAGTAGCTGAATAAAGATTCTAATATTCCGACATTTAGAACTGTTATCATGATTCGTCTTTCGTATGCCGTTTAAATAAAATTTTGCAAAACATATTTTAGTAATTCGTATTAACTTATCTTGTATTTATTAGCAGACTCAATCATCCAGTAACTCCTATTATAATATATTATTATCGCATACTTAAAAAAATTCTTAACAGTTCCAAAAGTAATAAAGTTGGATTATTCAAAGTAATACTTCTGTCTCTTACCTAAAAATAGTTCAGGATATAGCTATGTCTTACAATTGTACGGGGATATACATTGTAAACGACTTTGATGCTTAATATTTCGTTTTACTGCAGGTAATAAAATGAGTGAATGCACAAAACTCGGGGATGAGACGTGGAACATAGCAGATTTTTTCCACAATCAATAGAACTTATTGTGTGTATTGCGAGACGTCTGCGAATAACAGTTTTAGTGCAATATGTTACATTTTAAGGGTTGTTTGCCACAACTTGATAAAAGATGGTACAGCAGTAAAATGGGTATACAAGTAGTCGTAATTTTTTTTTCATATCTGTGAAAGTTTTATTCGTTTTGTTTAACACAATTATTCTCGGTCATATATCCTTATTCGTCTTTAAAACTTTTTTCGTCGATTTATAAACATTTTAAAATTAATTGTGTTGCTAAAATGGTAGCAATTCTTTCCAAATGCTGAAAATAATCTCATTTTTCTTCGATATTTAATTGCAGTTCGTCTTACTCCGTTCTCTTTTCATTCCTTTCAAAACTTATCATTCTAGCATTCTAGCCCACTTAGATTGGGTCCAATGCTTTTATTCATCACATGGATGTACAGTTGCTCATGAATACTAATGTCGAAAACTCCATAAAAGCAAATTGACACTTTGTTTTATAATAATATCAATTGATGGGGCTCTGATTTTGTACCTAAATGAATTAATAGAAGATTGAAAATTAAGAGAAGATTCTATTTAAAATACAACTTGTGTTCAAATTGAGAAAAATTCACGATAGACTTCTCCTTGTAGATTGCTGTTAGATGGTTTATACTATAAATACATTTGATGTGTACATAAAATACAATAAAATAAAAAAAAAACAAAGGAAATTTACGAATAAACGACAATTTACGGAATGAAATCTGATATAAAAAGTTAGGTGTTGTTCTATAGGTAAAATTACTGTTGAACTCTCAGTAATTTTTGTTAAGAAAGAAGATAATTCGATTGCTTTAAATACCGTATAAGAATACGGTTTATTACAAACTAAAAAAAACTTCAGGTGATGCAAAATTTATTAGAGTAAAAATATTTTCTTATATTGACCAACAAAGTTTAGAGTAAAGAAATATAAATGGCGGTCTCTAGTTTATATACTCGCTGAAATAACCTGGAAACGGCATACATCCACACATCAATTCAAACCCTATGAATGGAACAAAATATTCTCTCCTAAACAAGATACAATGAGAAATTTGATTTACGAAATGACAGTAACTGAGGGAGTTAAATGAGACGCAAATATTTCGAAAACACAGAAAAAATAAAATTAAATTAATTATAAAAGTGATAATGCACGTATGATGCTCTTCCAGGATTAAATTTTTTTAATATCCAAAGTAGTCGAATATCCAACTTGGCGCCTAATACCAATGCTTTCAGAAGTTTCATAACTTACTATCCAATTAAAATTGATACAGTAAAAATGGGATACGAGTACGATTATCACGAAAAGTGATATGTCTATAACTCACGCCTAACTATACTCACGTAAAACTTAGAATGAATATAGTTCATGCGTCAAACTATCGTATTGGTTACATTATACTTGAGAAATCGTGCAGGATAAATTCGGTGTTTAATTAAACAAAAATTCTAGCACTAAAACTAAGAAAGAATTGATTAAACATGTTAATGTCAAAAATTTTGTTTCATTTCTATGTGTTCGTTTTTATGTGCCAGAATACACTATACCTGCCAGTAACAATTACAATTAATACAACCTCTTAATAAATAATATTTTGTTAATAATATGACAAAATCAAAACAGCTATATATATATATATATATAAATTTATATATATATATATATATATATATATACATATATATACATATATATATATATATATATATATATACATATATATATATATATATATATATATATGTATATATATATATATATATATTTATACACATAATTATATTATACATCAAATTTCATTCAAGCTTTTACGTTCTGGGCAATACGAACCCAACTTTTGCTCACCACTGCCTAAATATCAATGTTTCATTTAGTGCATGTTTTTTTTTATTACTGTCATTATCCGTGATCTGATTGAAGTACTGATTTGCATCACGTTAGTATGTTTTCAATATATGTTATATTATATAGTAAGCCTAAGACTGAATCAGAACTCATGTTAATACAAAAAACACTATATTTTCATATATATAAACACTACATTTTTATATATATATTTTCATACTATGTACCGAGTTATTTACTCATTTTTTTAAATTTTCTCTTGTTAATTTAATTTGTATCATCATATTTTTTCAGTTAGGTACACATTTTTTTAATAAAAAGAATATCTACGCAATCGAGTGGAATTATTTAAAACTAACATTTTATACTAATACTAAATAAAGGTTTCCAAAAATATTTACTTTATCAAGATTATTCACTATAATTTTTAAATCTTGCCCTTTTTTACGAATGTTTCTTAATATAACAATTGAAGCTATAAGTTCTGTATCAAAAATATGTTATAATATACATGTGATGTAAACCAGAATTGTATAAAATAATTCCCAAATTTTACAATATAGTCTACGAGAGTATACATTCACATATGGGACTTGCTATAAATATTATATACGATAACCATAAAACAACCATTGGCCTTTTACCAAAACTTATCTTAAGAGCCAATTAAACACCTTTCCCCTCAGTCAGATGCAAACACATAAAGGGAACCGCGCCGCATTTGTTTTATATTTAACCGCTCTGCCGATACAGTTAATCCTAATGTTATGATTAAAATACACCCGACCGGCCACCCTTCGTGTATCACACACGTGTTATAACTTATATGAGCGTTAACTTAAACCATAGCCCTGCACCAAATACCGAAATGAAAATTTTAACTGGTTGGTTTCACAAGCAGACCCCTCGTATGTCTCTCACTCCGCCTCTGGACGCCTACCCTTTACAGTATTTATGATTTTAGGACAAATCCCTCTTTGTTTAACAGAGTGGTAAGCGGATAAAATTATTTTATGTCGGCTTAAGATGTATACATAAAGTTGAGGGTGGCCCGGTATTGGGGATGAATTATTTGGAAGATGGCACAAAAGATAATATTATATTCATTTCATTTCAGTGTTACATGATGAAGGGAGATGACTGATTAGTTTGCGTGCATTATCTGGGTGCGGTGATTGTTTTGATACTCGAACCGCTACTTGTTTGTTGAGTATTACTCGAGTCTGTTGGAAAGCCCGGCAGTATGCCATCTGCCGCTAACCGCTTTTCCAGGTAACTATAATTTATTGAAAATTGCTCTTGAGGGGCACTGTTTATCTTATCGTAATACTTTACTCTATCAAAATAAAAATAAATCCATAGCTTTGCTGGAATAATATTTCCAATCAAAATAAATCCAATATTACTTGGATTCTGCACATTTTTTAAAAACATTTCCCGTACTTGGAAACGGTTCAGAAAAAATACTTATTTTCAAAGATATGTTTGTTCTAATAATGGGTATATATAATGGGATATGGTTTAAAATTTAGAAACCGTTGTTTCGGTTGCATTTTATTTTTAGCTCACGTTTTATAAGAAAAAATGTTTTTATGTTATTAAATTACATCCACTCCAATAGATAATTGATTAAAAATGTTGTACCATTTTTTTTAGCTGAAAGAATTTATTTTATTAATATCAATATCACTGTCTATGTTAAGGCTTTTAGTATTTTACTAACTTTTTTCAATTTCGAATGTCAATAAAAATTATAAATTAATATAGTTAACGAAAATCATAAATCACATATTATTTATGTTTAAGGTAGTTTTTGATTATTGCTACACTTTTAGCTACACTTATCGAGTTGTTATTGCAATTTTATTTTAATCAAAGAATGTTTGACAAGAAAGTAGTTGTCGTTGATAAGAGAGTAGTTGTGTTTTTTTATTGTAATTTTATTTTAATCAAACACTGTTTGATAATAGAGTAGTTGTTGTGTAAATTAATAAGACGGAAGTTCTCTTTTTGAAATTTATAAACGTGAGACGTGTTGTTTAATTCGTGTACTTTGTTTAATTCTATACAAGGATCGATCGTTCCCAGTTCGTTAAAAACTTTTGAACCCTGATATTTATAAAGTTAAAAAAAAAATGTTATGTGATATGACAGATATAACTGCGTTCTGTTTAACCCAAAGAATATCTTTAAATATTTTTGCATTATAGATTTTAGTAATAAGAAGTAAAGAACCTTCTAAACACTTTCACGTAATCATTTACCAGAACTCTAGAACGCAAACTTATAAATCACCAGAAATATTAAATTTTATGAATATCTTTCTTTATTCCGGGCAAAATAGTAATGATGTTGAGTAATGTATTTCCCGTCAAGTAATTTCTTGCCTATAATAAAACGGGGACGCAAGTCATGGAATAGTAGAATATCATAGTGTAAATTACTTTGTGATAGAGGTATGACAAATATCTTTAACAGATTTTCAAAGAGCTAGCTAAAAAAGGTTTTTCAAATTGCAACGAGTGAGAAACCAATTAGAGCTGTTTCACATCATCATACAAGGAAAATATACAATCTCAATTAAACAGATCCAGAAACTCGCAGCTACGAAATCCAAAAAAATATTTTAAGGGAAATAAAGTTACCACGTAATATGACGCCATGTTACATTTTCTGTATTATTAGATAAACAATATATCTACGCTGGTCTACATTCCTGACAAAAGTTATAAAATTCAATCGTCAGTAGGTTCAAAATAGCTATTGTAATCGATATTTTTTTCTAAAATTACCCTTGAATTTTTATAATTAAACAGTATGTCACCCTTTCGTTCGTTATCGTATCGTATCGTTATGTCATCCTTTTATAATCATTTAGTGAAATGTTTACTGGGTCAGCGTATTAAGTAAAAATTAGCCGAAGGTCTTAACAAAATATTGTAATTAATATTTTGTTTACAGACATTTCCAATGTATCATGTCTACAAAAACTGAAGTCTAACTACATCTCACATAATCTTAATATGTCTAAGATTTTAATTTAATTTAAATGTGTCCGGTGCTTCTCCATTTCTAAATAATCAAAGGTCCGAATACAGGTCAAAACTTAAATCTGTAGATACGCTTCGCGCAAATAATTTAAATGATCCATTAATTTAATCTGATATCGGCAGTATTATTTTTCTGCTTTTCAAATATCTAACTTTTCGGCTTAACAATAATAAATACTTCTAACTGAAAAATTAAATAATGTGAAAAATTACATAGTTCGTAAATGAAATGACTAAATTGAGATGTAGAATTTATTCTGTTTAACGTTCCAGTATTTTTCTCTTACGAAATATGTTAAAACTTTTCCAATTCAACAAATTAAAATCAGAAAACTCGACCTTATTCTAAAAACAGTGCCTTCCATCAAAGTCTCTCGTAAAACTGATTGGAACGTCAATTTCAACACAATACAATATTCAATATATCTACTATGTATAAACATGAGACTGACAGGAGGAACATTTTAACAAAATATCCACGTACATCCTTACATTAAAGGCCTTTTGTCGTAACGACGGGGGTGCGGAGCTCTAACAGGACTGCGGATGACAATTTAAATCGAGCGTCACCTTCTGGCCCGAGTTGGGGTGCGAGATATTTATTATATTTATCCCAATAAATCCTAAAAACTTGAACGATGCAGGGAAAGTGCACCGGATACGTTCATGGAATATATTATGAATGAAAACAGATGTTGGGAAATTTTGGAAATCTGGAAATAAAATTAAAATCTGATAGCATATGATCAGAAGAAACAGCGAAATGCCAAAAACAAAAAAAAATGTTGAATTAGAAATAACATATGCTTTGAAAAATTATTCTATCATTCAGTTTTAAAACTAAATATAGAAATAATCTCCTTTAATCATTTAAGAGCCTTTATAGTTACTTCCTTCCAGGTGGTATGAATAATGATCAAAATATTTCGATGAAGCTCGAATTCCTATGCTCCTGTTATATGTTATCTTTTACTATTTTATTGCTATAGCACGTTTTATTATATCTTGCCTATGACAAACACAAAATACAAGTATTAAGATGACTTCAAAAGGTTTTGCGCATTATTGAATTTCTGGTTTTAGAGCCAATTTACCATTTAATTGGATTAATTTTTATTTATTTTGAAATATTTAGAAGGCCTTGGTAATATTTATGTTAATTACTATTGAGTGTTTATGAAATGTGGCGTATAAATATTAATGACCTTTTTCAAACATAGGAGTTAGTCCCGATTTTGTATGAAATTCCTTTACATCTGCAATGAAAAATCTAATACAAAAATACCACACACACAGAATGCCCCTTCTAAAAAAAGCCAATTGACTTGAAAATATTAGATTAAGGACATACGCTCGTCATACGGCGATCATCATTTTGGTGAATGCAATTTATTGCAGGCGTTGTTTTCACTAATATGTCTTGCTGTAATGGCGCGTTTTGAAATTTGCTTAAAATTATTACAAATAAAAAATAAATATTGCATTGATATCAACTGCACTGATCAGCTACCATAGCCGAAGTTCTATTATGATATAATGGCATGAGGCCCCATCCTTCTGATACTAAATTCCTCATACTGATCGTCTCGCCTTGAAGCAAAGCTGGTAACTCATTTTGGATTCAAATACAGATCTACATGTCGATTATATATTATCTTAGAAGGGTTGATAAATTATCTACCCTGTACATAATATAGTAGGTTTGCCCAAAATTGATGTTAAGGTCCGTACTCCATGGTGGAGGGATTTGCAACAGGATAACGCTATATATTATGAACATTAAAAAGACCAAACCGAATAAATTTCTACTGGTTGTTGCTAGAGATCATCTAAAAAAGTTGCAAGTTCTCTGTATTTCTTTATATTATCTGTTTATATTAATATTCTAAAAATCTTAACTTATTTTAATAATTTTGTTGATATTAAATTTGCACCCTCTGAATATTTTCTTAATAATATTCCAGGAACAACAAAGTACGGACATTCTATTTTCTCAATTTGCCTTTAGTAGATACATTAATCATCATCAGACTAGGGCGGATACTATCCAGGTATTGTCCGCTCTATGTCAAATAACCATGTGATGTGACAACATTTTGACAGTCAGAAAAACATTGATTTGTTGCACAATACTATAATAATAATGCAAAGCACATTGTGAATAATTTATGTCTTAATGGTATTATATATAAATTATTCACGTTCTCATTTAAACATATCGATATATTTAACTGGGTTCATAAGCCATTTATACATAATATTGTCTTTCTAAAGTCTTAATTTACGAGTTAAAATTATATTACAAATACACCATAAAAAATAATATAACAAAAATAATTTAATGGAAGTATACAACAATGTTCATTCAGTCAAGTTAATAAACTCTGGAATTATACTAATTAATGAATGTATTTATATTGAGGCAGTATTTTATACGATTCATGTGGAGAAAAATGATTTGAAAATTAAAATTACCACATGGATTGAAATAAACATATAAATAATAAGAAGTAAAAGCTTCTATGTTATTCAACTTATCATCTATTTTTGGTCTAAATAATAACGGCCATTCTTGTAATTTCAATAATTGATTATCTCCTTCTTGAAGTTTTATTACAACACAACTGTACATCTAAAACAACACCTGACTTCTCATTATTAGATAAACAAGTACGTTGTATTAGATCCGACTGTTCCTATATTAATATACTATGACTCATTACTTGTAGATATTTCGGATGACCGTAACAATGTCCTATCTGACTTCATGTAAAACTTAACAATCTGCTCTGGTTCCAAGATATTCTCATTCTCAAAGTGACATTCTTGAAGTCGTTCACATTCCTTCTGAATCGCATTGTTTTAAAGGCCTTATTCATTAATCAAATTCGTTAATACCATTTTACATAAATTATTTTTTATCAATCTGTATACCAAATTTTACACATATATTTGTTTAAGTATAAAAATAACTAAAATTTGGAGAAGTATCTCGTAACAGAAAATCTTAAACGATTTTGATATACTCTACTCAGCCATTCTAATAATTTTCCTAAACAAATGAAGATTTACACGGAACGAAAAATGTCAGAAATCGAAGTCTGAAGTCAACAACATATCACAATTTTTTTAACTTTTCATTAGCAGTTGACATTAACTTCGATAAATATATTTGGTCACAAAGAATCTAATTTACCACTGACATCAGTTTTTGCAACAGACGAGTAGATAACGATTTTGTATGGTAAATGCACAATCAAAGCCTGTATAGTAAATATACAAGACCTGATCTATGCCAATAATTTATTTTATTGATAAAAGGAAATTCAACATAATCGTTCCCTTTATTTTATTGATTGCCGATATCTAAATGACAAAGTTATTATACTTGACTCCGAAAATTGTAGACAAGTAATTAACAATAATTGTGAAGGTCTGAAATATACGAGTGTGCTATACAAAAGACATTACATTTCTTATAAAATTTTAAATAAATACTTTTTTAAGACAAAAAAATCGTTTTCATTTAGATACCATTTCATAATTATTTGTATTAGAAAGATCAAAAAAGGACTTAGTTATTCATTTATTCCTAATTCTAATCTTATGCTCTTAATGCATATCATACTATATTTTGCATGTATTTTTAAAGACTAACTGTATAATACATTAAAATACGTAAAAAACAAACAATAAAAACACATATAAAACTCTATGGAAGCAGAAAGAACAACAGTACACGGCGAGAGTTAATTTTTGTTTTTGTTTGGGATATGTTACATCCGCAATTTTAATGCCCAAACAAACGAAACGAATAAAATTTATGTGTCTCTTACACTTTAATACATGATATTATTTCTTGGAAAGAGACAAGTTATAATTTTTGTCGGTAATTTGTCGGTGGGTATAACGCCCGTAGATATATTTACCCTTAAAAGGAAAATCGTTTTAAAAAAAAGCTAATCCACACGACATTTGCTTTCATTGAAACATATGTGACTAACTAAAGCAAAAATATTCTACCAGTAACTGGTATTCTGATTGCGAATTTATATTAGAAGGTAAAATTCGATGCATAACTGATTACACGTCCTTGCCTTCCTCGTATAAATAGCCGAGAAGACATTTAAATAGTAAATTAGTAGTCTTTCCCTTCAACCTTTACTTCATCCAAGTCAACCCGATATATTTACCCACCATTATAATTTAAATTTCAACAAGGCAGTAAATTGTTGAATGTAACTACGAGTATATAATGTTCATTTGGAGCGCCACATTGACAGGCGCCCGACATGCCCGCCGCCCTGGGACCGCCCCTTACCCTACGTGATCGGAATACACAACATCGGTTACAATCTAGAAAGAATAACTTGTTAAAATATTTTTTATTACTGTCTCTGGATCATCAATCGGGAAATGAAAGTTTTTATTGTGTACCTTTGGGGTAGGGTGGAAGATTTCTTTGCTTTTAGGTTGTATGAGTTTTACGTAACTTGGTTGATTGGAGATTCTGAACACAAAAATATTTTTAAAGTACTGTTTCGTACTAATAACTTTTGTTTCCTTTACATTAACGTTTCTAAACATCTTACTAAATAATTTCCGTGTTCAATCACTGCATTTACTATAAATTTTGTAATCACAAAAAGTTTTGGTACTGACATTTGCAATATTGTTGCTATTCATTTCAACTTAATTCGATTAGTTCGATGTTAAAGCACCTTGGAATACTTCGGAACAGTATATGTCCATTTAATTAAAAAAAAACACTTGTTTATTTATAAATTTTGAAAAATAAAAAGTTAATAAAATATGGAAGTTTGCATTTCGTCGATTTTTTAATTAATTCACGCTTTGTGAATAAGATTTTTAAGCAATCAAATAAAATATAAAAATTAATACTTTTTTCCGGATCGTCAGCATATAAATGTTAAATGACAATTCAAAATAAAAATAATAATTTAAAAAAAGCGTGGGTGATAGGGAGTATTAAACGGAAATGAAAAAATAAGAAATTTTATTATTATTTAAAAAGCAATGGAGTAAAAACAATTTATTTTTGGTTCTTAAGTCTAAATAACCATAAAGACTAAATATATAAGCTAAGCGTCGACATATTCATATAAATTTTAATAACTGTAATCAACAAGGAATATTTTAAATTATAGTTTGAAATATTTTTTGAACTTTTTAGTTAAATGTTAACATTTAAGAAAAAGGTAATTGTTAAATAGTCTCAATATTTTGATAAGTGACACCAAACTTCTTGTTATTTATTTTCATTTTAAGTTCTTTTTGAAATATATGCTAGTAATATCAGGCATTCAGAATTTTTCGAGGTATTCCGTGTTTGGAACAATCCATGTCTTGTCCTGTCAATGCTGTAAACCTCGTGTAAAATATAATTTTTTTGAAGAAGAGTCATACTTTCTTTTCGAATTACATTCAATTATTTATTCGGTCTAATTCAATATTTAAGTTTATTCATTATCAACATTGATATCGTTAAATTTAATTAAGTTTCAATTAATTTAACCTAAAAATTAAAATTTCTCTGAGGTGAAATCATAAACTTAAAGAATTATTTTGCAGTTTTAAAATGAAATACTTTGAATATCATTGGCATTTCTTGTACGTGATAATTCGATAATAAACAGTCGATTCGTATAATACAATCATACAATAAACACTCGATTGTACATATGTTGAATATTCAATTTCAATTTGTATATTGTATTTGCATAAAAGCAAAAGTGAGACGATGATTCGTTTTGTTTTAATTGAAATTAGGAATAACTATTGAAACCATGAAACTTCCATAAATCTGTGGCAAATCATTAAATTAAAACACTTAGGAAGTCTATGTAATCAAAAAAATTAATACGGAAAAATTATACCTTTTCAAAAGTAAATTTTGATCGAATGAAAGTCGAATTATTCATTTTATTTTAAGATTGCACAAAACATTCTAATATTGGTCTGAAGCACGCATTACATCTTCATTCATCTAATAATTGCTACGTTATAAATTAGAAGAAAGTTACAAATTTAAAATATCGAAAATCTAATTGTTTAACCCAAAGGTCATACGTTTGTTCATACAAATTCCGTTTTATTTCTTCACCATATTGATGCAATTGTGTATTGCAGTAGAGGACGAAAAATAAGTCTTAAGGGTATTATTTTTTTAAGATATTTTTAATACAGTTATGTTCTTTATTCTCATTGTGGATATAGATACTGAGATATCATATATTTATACTATCGGTCATTTATTATATGAAACGCCTGACTATTTACAATTACAAGTAATTACAGAAAACGTATAACTAATGCAGAACTCGTTTTAAAGCTTTAAATTAATTGATAATAGATTTAATTTTTCTGTCTTTTCAAATGTTAAAACATGAAACTTTACAATAGACTTCAAAATTAACAAGAATTCTAAACATAATAAAATATAAGAGTGAGTCAATATAAGAGTTCTGAATATCAATATTTGAACATAAGTCAACATTTTACGTTTTAAAATATTTAATTTTTGAACCGATAATTGCATTCTTTTGTGACCACATTACGTATTACTCAAATATTCGAGCTAAATTTTCGTTCCCATTACGCCAACATGGACACAGTAGCCTAATACGAACACATACAATCATGCTCAGCCCAATAATTCACTTATCCTAACAACAAGGGACCGAGATAAGGGCTGTACGCGCCGAACGAAGGAAGCCTCAAGCTGCTTTGAATTCAGAAAGTTTCTCAACGCTGGTCTAGTGCAAATTGACATCACAACTTGATTCAAGTTGCATGGAATAATATTTATTGAATGATAGTGCAGATAAACAAATTGCAATATAATTTAATCTTGTGAAGAATTTTTTCACTTTAAAATATATGGTTATTAGCTATGTATTTAACCACGCCATACTAAAATACACCAAAATTTGTAAAAAAAACTTAGGGTAGACGCGTCAAATTCATAAATTAAATTGAATAATATATTTTATAATAAACGAATTATTCAATCTCTTTCACTTTTATAGTGTGCTCCAATCATTATAATTATTCCACGGTTGTTATATAGATATATTTACATGGTCAATATTTTCCATTAAAATTATTCAGCAGATAGCTATAAATTTGCTAAACTTCGATGTTTGCGGTACCCGTCTTAAGGCGTGTTCCGACTGGTGCTTGGCCAGTTATTTTACGTTATAATTACATATGATCGGCAAACGAACAGATATAGTAAAAGAATTGAAAATATGCTGACTGTCATTGACCAATTACAAGTAATTGATGAGGGCAACTCTCCGTATTAAATTTACAAATAAAGCAAATTTGTCATGACAGAAAATACAGATCGAAATCAGACACTTAACTCAACAGCGTCTCTCTTTTAATTCAATTATGTTTTCCTTCGAATACAAAAGGACAGCATCATAGAATTAAACGGAAATGTTGAAGAGATCATATAAAATTATTTTCCAAAATAAACACACACGCAGAAAACCCAGTTCTGTTGATTGTGAATTGTATTATCAGATTTGGTTTCGTTTGTTTTCTTATACATTCACTTCTTACGTATATGGTTGAAGCATATCTTTTACATTTTGTGTATACGTTACGTTGTAATCGTTTTTACATTTAATTAAACAATTATTATACAAAGATTCATAAATAAAATAATTCTAAGGAATTGCTAGATTAGTACTACTTATATACGTATATTTTTTTCTAACTACCTAATTGTAGTTTCCTATTTCGGTATGTCGCTCTTGTATGATTCGCTATATTTACCTTGTTTAAAACTAAATGACTGTCTTGTTCAAAAAAATCACAAACTAATTACACTATAATAAAATACCAAAAATAATAGCTTTATTTATACCTTACAACATATACCGACGTTTATGTAATGTTAGTAGGTCAGTGAAATCTATTTTTATATTATAACCTAGATTAGTAATATTTTAGAGGCTGCCTTCGGTGGTAAAAGCCTCCAGCAAAGACTGTCTTCTCTTCTCTATATATAGAGATAATAAATGAATTTTGGAGGATAGTAACCTACTGTCATTCTAAACAAGGTGTTTTGTATGATTTATTTTAATTCTTGACTTCGTTGGGGGTGACTGCGAAATAAATGGAATGTTGGTGTGGTAATTGCTATTCATCCGATTTGTCTACAGATTGTGTATCTAGTATTATTTTTTTTATATCATTATTATACTTTCGAAAATAGTCATTTACAGAGATTCGATTGAGGCAGCCAACCTTAGTTATCTTTAGCGACTTTGTTTTCCTTAACTGGCTTATATGATACCTCAGGTTCCCAGAGGTACACGAATTTCTCTGTTAGTTTCGTTCATGAGCAGTGAATGTATAAGGATGTCATTTCCATTACTGCGTTACTCAGCGCTTACTCAAAAGAAGCCAAGTCTAATAATGCATCAATAGTACTCGATAAAATAAAGATAATGGGTGTAAAAAAACTGGGTTTTTTATGTGTATGTATGTTTTGGAAAATTGATTTAAAATAATTCTTATAGAACTTGCTTGTTAATTATAAGATAGAGTCCTTTTGAATTAAAAGGAAAACACAACTGAGTTTAAAAAGGTACGCTATTGAGCTACATTTTTCTGTAAGACATTTTGCTCCATTTGTAAATTTTATACAAAAAGTTGTTTTATAAATTATGTAAAATTTTCCAATTATAAAAGTCAGTATTTATCAAATTCTTATGAATTATGTGATATGTGGTGGATTATATGTAATTTATGACAAAAAAAAATAAGCCAAGTGCCTGTCGGAACACATGAAAGTTTCTGTAATTGTCAAGGTCACTTGAAATTATCTACCCAAATTTATTGCTATATACTGAACAATTTTAATGGCAAAAATTTTGATCATGTAGATATTTAAACATATATTTTTTTTATTTTAAGAACATTTTTTAAAAACGTTTACACCCGAAAAATTAGAGCGAGCAAATACATTATGAAAGTGATGAGTTTAAGAAAAAACTACCCTAGAGTTAAAGGTTTTTTATTAAACATATACCAAAAATATAAGACAATGTGGAGGAGACTAATAAAACCATGTATTTTGACTTATATTATTAGATTCAGTATATGAATTTGAAGCATCTGCAGCAAGTTTTTCTTATAAGCTACTACGGCGCAGGCACATGTATATGGTTCATAGCCATATTTTTTCACGTAAAAGAATTACACAACATAAGTAAATATTACCATCATTAAGTAAATATTATTATTAATAAATATTATTCATGTATAAGCATTTCAATCAATACTTTTTTCACGTAAAAGAATTACAAAACATATTAAATTATATAATAGTTTGTTTACCTGTACCATCATTAAGTAAATATTATTATTAATAAATATTATTCATGTATAAACATTTCAATCAACACATTTTTCACGTCAAAGAATTACACAACATATTAAATTATATAATAGTTTGTTTATCTGCACCATCATTAAGTAAATATTATTATTAATAAATATTATTCATGTATAAACATATCAATCAACACATTTTTCACGTAAAAGAATTACAAAACATATTAAATTATATAATAGTTTGTTTACCTGTACCATCATTAAGTAAATATTATTATTAATAAATATTATTCATGTATAAACATTTCAATCAACACATTTTTCACGTAAAAGAATTACACAACATATTAAATTATATAATAGTTTGTTTATCTGCACCATCATTAAGTAAATATTATTTCATTTAACTTTAAAGTAATTTATAAAAATATGTTTAGGATTTTTGTTCCTTTAAATGAGTAATGTGGTAATGTGGTTAGAATTAAACCTTTTTTCACTTTATAATATTAAAGTATAAATTTATTTTAGTAAAATGCAATTTTTTAACATAATAATGCATATCTAGAAATTAAAAAACTTATAGAGTATTCTTTCCTTTATAAAGTATAATAAAATATTAGCCGTCCAACTTTTTATAAGTCCTCATTGTATTTATTTCCACGACAACAATCAAATTTATACCCCTAGCTTATACCAATGGTTTTACTTTTCTAAAACGCATTCGATATTTAACAATTTTATTTTTTTTATATTTCCTATGCGTTGAATTAGATATGCGCTTAGAAAACAGATTAGATATGAGTTAATATATATGTGTTTTTAATTATTCTCAAAATTTCTACAAGACGATTGAGATTTTAGTCAATTATGGTAAACTTCTTGGAAATGTATTGAAAATAAATAATCTTATCCGTGTAAAAGCGCTATGAGCTAACAAATTAAATTTAGTCATCGGGCTTACAAATATAATTAATACCGCTATCAATATTATAACTGTCGCCCGTTAATATTAAATTAACTTTATGAAAAAAAATTTGCATTTTTAGACAGAGCAAATCGATGTCTTATATTTGAATAATGTAAGGTCCCGAGTTTGTGTATATGCATCATTTGTCACGTAAAATCTATAATAGTTAATTAGGTAGGGACGTTGCTTATGTAATTTTTTGAGTTTTTCACTTATATCTCTGTTTGTATACATACATATATATATATATATATATATATATATATATATATATATATATATATATATATATTTGTATATATATATATATATATATATATATTATTTTGCAATTAATTACATAAGCAACGTCCTTACCTAATTAACTACTGTAGACTTTACGTGACAAATGACGCACATACACATACAAGTTATGAACCTTACATTATTCAAATATTAGACATCGCTTTGCTGTGTCTAAAAATGCAAACGTTTTATTATTTCTTTAATTTTATGTTAACGGACGACTGTGATAATATTGATAGTGGTATTAATCGTATAAATTTTTACGCAAAACGTTGATTTCATCGGTTTTATTTTAATAATTCAATCGTTTTACTTGCGCTTCTACAGGATACCGGTCAACGACCCTCACGTATCATTCAAGCAGATTAACATTTTATTTGTAAACCCGATAATGTTAAATTTAATTCATTATCTCGTGCTTATTTTTCGTCGTAATATTGCACGTATAAGATTATTTTTTTTTGGAGACGTTTTCAGGAAGATAATTTCGAAAAACTCTAGCATAATTGCCTAGAATCTTGTGTAAAAATTATGAGAATAATAAAAAACACAGATATGTTAATTATGGATATTCTCAAAGCGCATATCGAATTGAACGCAAAGGAAATATGAAAATAATTCAAATTCTTTTCACTTTACTTAAGTATCGAATTCTTTTTAGACAAGTAAAACTATCACTATATTATAAGCTATTGGAATGAATTTGCTCTCGTGAAAATAGACAAAATGAGGATGTATAAAAATTTGAAGGGCTAAAATTTATTTGTGTTTTGTAAAGAATATTAAATTTAACAAGACTCGAATAAATTGACACCTTAATAAATATATAGTGAAAATGGATTTAATATCTTTCCATCACATTTTAATAAGTAGTTTTCCAAAAAAAAAACGAGTCTTTAAAAAATTATTCAATAAACACACTTATTTTAATACATTGGAGATATTGTTTCAAAATGTGCAAAACTGAAAGATAGCTACAAGCTTTTTTAAAGGACCTATTCTCCTGATTTTGTGAGCTATTTTAATTATTCTCTAATGTAACGATCTTAACTGAACTATAATTTGAACTAAGTAGAATTACGAAAAAAAGATAAAACATAATATAGGGATTTAACTTACGAAAGTGGAAAAAAATTATATGGCGTTCTTCAACATCATAACGGTATTCCACTTAAGACAGCCGATTACACGGTGATAGTTAGAAACATAAAAAGTGATAAGATGATATAAAGTGTTAATAAGGCCTTGTTATTTCAATACCTACGATGTGGATGTGACTATTCTTTTGCAATTATTTTAATGCATTTGAAACTTGAAATTAAATTAAATGTAACACAAATCGTAACGTTTGGTATGTGTTTCTAAATGCGTAATACCTCAATACGGTTAATCTGGAAAAATCAATAATATGTGAAATACCTATCCACATATAATAGCAAGATTTACTTTTAATAGAAAATTAATTCTATTATTGAGATAGGAAATGAAATAATTGAGCAATTAAAAAAAAAAGTGATACCTTATTACCCACTCATATTCACAAAATCTTTCTGGCATCTAGAAATAAGAAAATAAAAGTTATGTGGAATTAGAATATAAAAGTAGCACAAGACGAAGCAAACTTAAAGAAACTTAAGTCTGTTTATCTCTTAAAGAATTGTATTTTATTGAAACATGTTTTATGTTAACCACAATAACACAGACAATGCTGAAGTTGGAATTATTTGATCAAATATTACAGCAAAGAAACAAGAATATTATTCTAAGTTGACTTTGACTCTCAGCAAAGTAAAAAATATAAGTAAGTTTTGAAATTTGTTTATGATAGTATAGAAAAAACTAAAAAGAAACATGCGTAGGGATTACGAGGATTAGATAACATACGACACATATATAAATAAACTGCATTTCAAAAAAAGATTATTTTTCCCGAGAATGGTAAAGTTAGAAAAAATGTACTTGCATACGCTTATACTGAACAAATCGAATTAGATTAAAAGTAACTCTTACTGTCTTGTGGTAAGAGTTACCTAGTAATTTAAAATAGTAGTAAAAGGTCATACACATTTATATGGAACTCACAGCTCCAATTCTAGATTAGATCACGTTCCATTATTCAACTTCAATATTTCTGGTCTATATTCGGCAACATGGGGCACGTTGAGGCCCCTATCCTATTTATGAAATGGCCGCTGGCGTTGTTCTGTAAAGTGTCTGTCAAAACAATGAATTTGATATTAGTATGTTTACTTTTTATGCTCATGACAAACACTATATACTTTCAAATCTCTATGTATATTGTAAATATTAGATTGTTTTTATTTTTTTGACGTTTCGCAATTAATCATATTTGTAGGAATACAACATTTGAAGAAGCCTCTCACAATAAATATTATAGGTTCAGTTTGTATTTTAAAGCTGTCGCAGTAAATGATGAAAGACTTCTATGTCAATAAAATCATTCATATAGTTGGATGACTAATTTTGAAATAATCAGATTTATGTACGTGGATTATAATATATATTCCACTTTCTTAAAATTTAAAAGTATATACAGTATTGCAATTCAAAATTTATGAATGAACATTTGCTTGCCGGCCGTTTGGCAATCTAATGCTTTATATTCACATGTTAATAAAATTTCATAGTAATTAATGACGTGCTCAGTTAGTCTATATTACGTCATACCCGGTTCACCGACTTTTTCGCTATTTACATAGCTTTATTAATATTACGAAGTTACCTAATGCTAAAATATATTTAAAGGTAAATGCAAAAGTGCATATAAAACACGAAAGTGATCTTCAATATAATATATATCGGTGACATATAACTTCATAACATTGATAAACAATTCTCAGCCCACAGCGTCGAAGGTTATATATCAAACAACAGATATATCTCATGTTTTTTGACCTAATTCGTATTTTTTGTTGTTAGTGACGTACACGTAAACAATATTGGTAACGTTACCCTGTATTATTAATCGACACACACCTAATTGTTTACAAACATTTCGTAACCGATAAACGTTTTCTCAATAATCCGATTGGGTCTTTCGAAAATGTAACTCTATTTAGAGCGTCGCTGTAGATAAATTCGAACTAAGATAGAGAAAAACTCCACAAAACCTTTAACCTTAGATTACTAAACTATCCTGCAAGAGACGTTGCTACTTAAAATACGACATGCAAATAAAACAGAATAAATTTACGAATCATAAACATTAATTACTTTAGAAATTAGAATTACAATTTTGATACCATATTTATTTGGCTTATTAAGCAGATACATCCTAAAATGGTGGCGACTTTTGAACCCAACTAATTGCTCATCAATAGTCACAAAAGCACCCGGTGTATACCATTTCTTGCAGTAGTTTATAAACGTTTTCCACAATTCTTGTTGAACGTGTATTTTTATCATCGAATCTCAGGCTTTTTACAGATATACAGTATAAATGATGTATCGAATAAAATTGAGGGCAGATGATTGCGTTTTAATGCAGCAGATACAAGTAACAGCCCGAGCAAAGCTTTCAATTTACGCATGTCGTATTGGTAATTGTATTTGTTTTTTGAGCGTAGTTTGACTTTGTTGGCTTGATGTCCACGTTGGTACATTTGATTACTTCTTTAAGCACTTCATCGCAAAGAAATAAACAGAACATCTCACACGGTTTCACGATATAACGTGCTTCACCTTGAGGCCTTCAACGAAACGTACGATATATCTCGAAGTAGCTCGCATTCCCAGCTGTCTAGGTTTCGTGGTCCATTTTTATATGTGTATAGGTGTGATATATATACGTGGTCCATATTTATATATGTATAGCGTGGTCCATATTTATATATGTATAGCAACCCTTGGATCATATTGCGTTCTGTTTTGACTAGTTTTAGTGAGCACAAAATTTTCAGAGTTTGAAGAATTAGATTCTGTACGCCGGTGTCGCTTTCGTAACTGAGAAATAGGAATGTCAGAATCAGAACTTTCCACGATACCTAGCCTAATTGTGTATTCTCCATGTAAATATACATATATATATATATATATATATATATATAATATAATTTGATATGAGCAACTGAAAAATATTTTAGCTTTTATTCCACCAGATATATATCATAGCTATTTACTTTAAATTTTCAGCTTAATTTGTAGTTGCATAATTTAAATATTTTTCTTTAAATATGCGCCTATTAAAAATGCTGTAGGCTATGTATATTGATTCTAAAAAAATATTGCAGAAAGCGAATAACAGATAAACATCAACCCTTAACATTTCAACGAAGTCTATTATATTTGTACAAAACTTTGTTTCGAACAATATCAGTCGTTTTTCAGTCACAAGTAATATTCTGTTGCTGTTGATCATGTCGTAAATATTATGTAGATATTTGTCGTATTTTTGGGAACAAAAATATTGAATTACAGTTTCATTGACTATTTTTAGGGTTCCATCCCTCGAAAGGAAAAAAGGAACACTTATGGGATCACTTCGTTGTCTGGCTGCCTGTCTGTCAAGGCCCTTTTTCTCAGGAACGCGTGGAGGTATAAATTAAATTATTAATAATTACTTAGGTCTACGGTCTCTTGGAGCTGTAAAAAAATAAAGTTTCTAAGGCAATGCAATAACAGAAATCCTTAAAATACACCCATTTTTGCTGCATATTTTGACACTCGCTGATAAATTAAAACTTATAGGGTCCTGTAATCTCCCTTTGGCCTAGAATCGTGAAATTTTGACATAAAGCAAGAACAAGTAAAGAAAAAATCCGAAAATCGTCAATTTGTAGTTACATCACACAAAAAATTGTTTTCTTTAAATATGTACCTGTAAAAAATACAGTAGGCATATTGCCTAATGTAATTTTTCACCGTTATGTTATATACATTCTAAAACATTAAAATTTTGTTAATAGTTTAATAGGAATATTATGTAATATTAAATATTTATAAATATGTAAATATGTACGGAACCCTTGCAATGCGAGTTCCACTCATGCTTGATACGTGTTTTCAACTTAAAATTGTTTTTTGTTATTTACATATTGTATTTTTTATTCAAATATTAATATAAAATATGTGGCAATAAACCAGAGGCGTCCTTCTTCAAACTCAAAGCAATATTTTCTATAATTTTAAATTTAAATATATTTACAGTTTGATTTTTATGACTTTTTAACACAGAAAGAAGCTAATATAAAATTTGTGTCACCTTAGTCCATATAAGATAGGAATAACATTAAAATAGATTTCAATATTTTAGTATTTTAACCCAGTACTGTAGCGCAGTGAAACTAAACAAATTTAAGTGTAACTAAGTGTTGTAATAATTTCTAATTTAAATTGTATGATTCAATGTGTGCTTATAGTCTAATCAATCTACCACTGAACCATTATTAAAATAAGCCGAACAAGTTAGGAACTGAGTATCTGCCTATCACGGCTTACTGGATATAAAGATTTCGGAATATCACTATTTAGAATAAGATCTGGTCGAGTATCATAGCATTGCTACATGAAAAAATTGTCAATAATTTCAATTTTAACATATTTATGAAAATACTTATAACGGAAAAATTATATGCTCATTACGCGACTGCGTACAGTGAAGCTTTAATTACATTTTATGTTGAACGATGTTCTTATATAGGTCCAGGCAGAATTCGAAGTCGAATTTATAGAAAACTGAACCGACCTATATTTATTAAATAATTTCAATCTACTCTGAATCAAATATAATAGGGAGTAGTAAATATAAAAATAACAATTGCACTATAAATTAAATTATTGTAGAAAGCGGATATGTTTAAAACTGGACAAGTGGTAGAAATTTAGAATTAAATATAAAATAATATATATATACATAATAAAAGCGACAAGAAAATTAAAAATGTAAGTTATAAATCAAATTTTATTAAGAAAAATAATTTTCATGACAATGAATGTTATGGTGTTGTGGTTTATTTTCATTACTGGTTCCTAGTTTTAAGTGAAACTTGAATTTATGGAAGAGAATACGAATTTGAATACCCAAAATAAATAAATTTATTCAAGGTAAATCGATCAATTAATAGATTTCAATGTCTTATATTTACGTTTTCAATTAACGAAAGGTAATATCTCAAAATGCCACATAAGCTATTTCTTTTTGCCAATATATTATGGTATAAATCTCATACTAACATATATATTTATTATTAAGGTGAATGATACACACACACACATAAAGGATTAGGTTAATGAAGGTAGTCACGTATGTTGCTTATCTGCAAAATATTAGCAGAGACATACAAAAATGATATCACCATCGACAATTCAAATGATATCGACATCGAAACAAATCTATCTAATTTGGCATTTTAAAAATTTACTTTTACAAACAGTAGTCACCTTAATTACTTGTTTAATTGAATAATTTATACACACCCGTACGATGTAAAATTCATAAGTATTAATTTTTTTATTCAACTTTTTAAACGGGACTCATTTTCATAAGCGTATCCATGTCTTATTAATAAAGGTGATGAAATTTTTGAAACAAAAAACTACTTAAATTGTCAAACTGATTTAAACTTTACCAACTTGTCATAATTATATGTAATTATGTTCATATCATCACAAATAGAATTCTCTAAAAGCTGTTTAAAATATATAAATCGTAATTTTTTGGTAAATTTTAGGTAATTAATGAGTATGCAGCAAATAAAATGTGATATAAATAAATGTCTCGTCACTACGAAATACTTAATCTTTGGTACCAAATTAAATAAAGTTTTGTCCAAATTTTATACAAAAATACTGATTTGTTAATTTTTTTTCTACATTCCTTTTAGAAATTAAAATCTGGTTAGGTATGTGCAGAATTCGCACTAAAGGGTTTTGTTTACATTTATATATTGCCTATAAGTGTGTACATAACCCTATAGTTCGTAGATTATCTTAGTTTAACGATTGACTACGCTTTTTTTTATTATTTTTACTTAAGCAGCTTTGAATATTTTTGGAGACATTTTAAACAACATTTCTAGAAATATTTGACATAAGATTCTGAAAAAAGGCAGTTCCTGCGTCTTTGTAGCTTGCTGTCTCAATTGATATTTCAAAAACGGTTATAACAGAAGGACAGACAAGACCACTAACGGTTCGACCGTTAGTGGTCTTATGAGAGTTCCGTTTTTTTGAACTGAGGAAACTTAAAGAATAATATTTTCATTTTTCTGCTTTCTTTCGATTTTTTTACGTCATTACAGTATTTTTCATTTCTCTTGGTTTCTCTCGAGGTAATTTTCAATAGATTTCTCTCGAGGTATTTTTCGATAGATTTCTTTGAGGTATTTCTTTGAGGCCATCAACATTGTCATAGAATATGCATGAATAGAATTTCGAGCAGATAAAAAAGCAAGGCGAAACAAGATAAATTAAATAAATTCATCAATTAAGAATACATAAGAAACATCCCTGATGTAAATAATCAAATTATTTCTCAACCTTTTTATGGCTTATCGACCGGTATCACTTGGCGTTAAGTAGGTAAATCTGGTTTTGCAAAGTTTTGGTCAATATTTTGTAACGCGATTAATATTCCAAATGAAATGTTTATTTTGTAAGATTTCGCTCAAAAAAGATTAAGGAACTTGTTGCACAGAATCAATCAATTAACTTGAAAAAAAAGTTGACAAACCTATTTAAATACTCAAATGTTTAGTGATTCTGAGAGTGTCTTTCTACCTAAAATAAAAGAGAGGCGATTAAATTGGTATGAATCCACAATCAAAATTGTGATATATATCTATCTCGTATAGAAAACATTTTTGTAAACAAAGAAATTTTATTTTTCCTTCCACGAACAATTTAGTCCATATGTAGAAAAATCGGTTTGAAAAGGACTTTCATCGTAAAAACGTCAGAAACCTTTTAGCGATAAATATTGTTTAATCCAACTAGAAAAATATAAAATATAAATGGAAAAATATATTAAATTCTCTTATATTATTACTGCGTATTAAGCAAATGAGTCGTTAGAGTACAAAATTACAAAACACAGAAAACTTAGAAAGCGCAACAAGTTTTTCATTTCTCGAAGGCATACCGTTCGCGTGCAAGTTTCTGATTAATCCTGATTAATCCCGTGATATTTTACAAAAGTATTTATAAAATAATAGTTATAAATATTTTTGGTAGTTAAAACTATTAATATTTATGAAATATCAAAGTTGTAAAAAAAAGAAAATTAGAAAAAAAGGATTAAATTTTCTTTATTAAATTACAAGTTTACGAAAACCTATAAGAGGTATAATGGTGATATCATTTTATAAAACAATAATACATTTTTCTGAGAAATTTGTCACTGGTGTGTTATCAAAATTTGTAAAGTTATTCGGAAAGAAAAAATTATATTTATGGAATTGAGGAAGTTCTAAATAAAAAGGAGTTTAGAAAATAGTGACTAACGGTTCTTTATTAAATATCAAATATACGAAAACTTCTAAGAGATACAATGGGGGATTAGTATTCCCCATAAATAAATAATCTATTTCTTTGAAATTCCCTGTGGGAAAGTGTTGGACCCTAATCGCGCTAATATGTCCATCCATCTCCCGATTATGGGAGATGGGAAATGCTCACAGAAACGAACCTAAAATCCGCAGACTGTGTATTACATGTGTATTACAAGTTAGTTACTAACTTTAGTTAAATTGTAAACTGAATCTCTGATTTTTGTTTTATGAATAATACTTTTATATATTTTTTTATATTGCTAACCAAATTCGCACATTATATTTGTTCTATTTTATAAATACTACCGTAATTTTGTTATAGATAATTCAATTTAAGGCAGAAATATTTCAAGCAAAACATATTATATATCATTTTCTAATTGGTACAGTTAATATGTTTTGTGTTTAACTACCTAATAAGTACTTGTAAACCGAAGCATAGACAGAAGTAAAATCGTAGACAGCATTTTTAACATGGTTCATCTATTTGATACACATATCCATTGATTTTAGAAGAAAAACTTCAAAGAATCTAACCTAATCTTTATTAATTTATAAAACTAACCTATCAATGTAATAAGAGTACAAATAAATCGAATTAATTAGTATATTGGGAACAATGGAACATGAATAAAAAAAATGAAGTAGTGCCGTTAATTTGAAACATTCGTATCATGATTTAAAGGTCTATCTAAGAGTTGAGTGAAAGTACCTTGTTTTAACTTGTTCTCATTGCGGCATACTCATTTGGGACATGATAGTCTCTTTTATTATATTTAAATTTCTCTTGAACAAGTATCCATTTGTCTGGATATGACATGTGGCAAAACTCTTATTCTTCTTTCTCAGATTTTTTCATTTTTATTCCAGAGCTTCATAAAAAATTGTGTATTTAGTAATTATATAGGTTGAATAGTTTAATCGAATTTCTAGACTCCCACAATATGTTTATACTTATGGATATATGTTACATTTATACATGGATATATCTGGGTTCAATAAAGGTCCGAAACGTCTGATCCGATTTCAGTAAATGAGATGATATTATTGATACTCAAATCAAATAATAATGGAAATGGAAAAAAAATAGAAAAAAATTAATATGGAAAAATTACAATTAAAAAAAACGTACTGCCAATGAAAAACAATTCGTGAAAAAGAAAAGAAGCGTCGACATTTTTATTAATATTGCAACTTATGACGGAAGAAGATTTAATGGAGGATCAAAGCAAAAAAATAACTTAAAATGTAAATGCTAATCACGAGATATTACAAGCTCTTTATTAGCACTATTTGCCTAGCTCTTTATACTCAGACGCTTGAAATGTGCCATACCTTCAATAATATAAGAATCGCGACCAAGAAAGTAAAGTTTTGCTTTATGGTGTAGGCGGGAAAAAAGCATTTTTAGCCTGCGTAATATTAGCAGTCTTCATTCATTTTATTAAATAAATTTTCAAAGCAAGAAAATCATCTTAGTTTTGAGAATGATAAAAATCAGTCGTAAATAAAATAATAATTTGCCCTCATAAAGTGAAAATACATGTATTAAAATATAAAAAAACTCAAAGATTGGCGGCAATGAAGTTCTAATCCAGTGTCTGCCGGTGCCAAAGTGACTGATTCACTATTTCATGTACAGTGTACTTCATAGCGATTTTCTGCCAATAATTTCGTTTTGGTGGACAAGATAAAAATGTGCACGTAAGAATTAATGTCAAACAGGTACCTAGGTGAAAAACAATCAAACTACCAGGTAATTTGTAATGCCTTTCCTCACGGTAAACATATAGTTCATTTTAAAAAGCTACCAAATTAAAATTATATTCATTGTTAAAATTTTCAATATTTTTATTAAGAAATTTAAAAATAATTACCATGTAATTAATTTATATTTATATGAAACTTATTATAATTCCAAGTCAATATAAACAGAGCTAATACTAATTCATTAAACTATCTGCCCATCCAGTTTTACTAAATAGAGTCCCGAGGTAGCCCGAGTTTTAATTAAATCTCTTGATTTAATTTATGAAAGTGTCTGGTTAACTTTTTGATAAAAATGTCTTTTTAATTGCTCTAATCCCTGTTGTTTTAATTAAATAAACTGATCACTTGTTTTTTATTTATTTTTTCACAAATGTGTTTATTTATTTTTTCAATCTTTGATATGTACATAAAAGAACACATACATTAGGCGGACTTATTGCTGCAAGTACAAACTCGTACAGTCATCCATAACAACTGCAATATACTTATGTTTATAGACTTATTCTGTTACAAAATTTAGAACTAAAAGAATTAAAAATTTACAACTAATTTATTTGTTATATAGATTTTTCTTTAAAGAAATTAAACAACTAAATTATGTGCGTAAAAAAGGGAAGAAGTATTAAGAAGAAGTAGTTATGGAGGATCGTCAAGCTAAAGATAAACCTCCATATATTTTTAGACGATACTTTAAAATATTTATAAAGGACGAGTGCTTGGTCTCAGAATCTAGACAATCCTAATTTTTACAACTTGGACAAAGGAAGAATTTTCTTAAAAAATTATTCCTAATAAATTTAATGGAATTTGGGTCCAACCAAAAAAAAAATTATTCTGGAAACAGATGTTTTCAAGACAATTAGACCTTATGAACAAATATGTGGAGAAAATTTTGAAGAAATATGAGTAATTAAAAGAAAAATAAGGAAGAAATAAACATTTTTTAAAGAGTTTCATCTCAAAACAAATAGCAAAATTCTTTAACCTCAGACTTCCTTATTCGTCTGTCCCTATGCCAAAAATTTATTTGTTTTCAACTATTAGCTTTGTTTAAATTTGAATAGAAAATGGACTTTGTAAATACTCAGTTTTCATTTCCAAATGCTTTGTTATTAACAGAACTGGGCAACGACAAGAGGAATAAAAAATGTTTTGCATAACATATGTTTCTCTTATTTAGTATATACCCAGTGTATCACGTTTTTCGATAGAAACAGTGCTTGTATTGTTATTTGATTATACATTATAATTATGTAAAAAACATGCTTTTATAACTAAAGGATTCATTGAGACAAATGAGGGAGATTACAATAAGCCGTTGGGAAGTCTCTCAAGAGCCCAAGCTAGAGAGGTAACTGTAAGCCATTAAAAAGTCTATAAATATCTCCCTCCTTCACCGTCTTATCATCAAAACTATGGTACCATACAAAAACAAAGAAATTACTCGTAAACAATCTCAAGATCTAGATTATATATTTATATATTTTTATCGATTTTAACCCGAGCGGACAAAAATATCATGCAGTTTAAATTTGACGCGCGTAATGTTCGCAAATACGATAAACAAGCCCCTTCTTCACCGATAATCAAAAAAAATTTCATTTGGGAAAATATAGAATAAACAAATTATACCTTCTCAGATTTAAATATTTATTTAAACATTTCTTTTATTTGTCAATTTACCCACAATTACATTAAATACAACTATATTTTTTTACATTTAGAATATGAAAAAGTGCGTATACATCTGATAATAATATCTGATATAATTGTAATAATTACAAATAAGAACAATACAGTTATCTCCGATTAAAAATATTACTTTTTTGCTTCGATTGACTACCTTCACATTTCTAGATATATGTTAAGATTATTAGCCAACTCTGAAGTATTAAAGAGTACCAAACTCTAAAATATAAATAGATATATACGCGATATTACCATTATATCGCTCTAGGCAATTTGTTCATTAGGGTGGAACAAAAAATTCTTTCTTCAATTTTCGTATTGCATTCATTGTATAAAGTTGATAAATATTATCAATAATCTGCATAAAAATAAAAAAAAATATCGGACATTAGTAAGAACTCTCACCGAGACACCGAAAATTTAAAAAAAAAGCTAAATCCGTGGCCTACAGAATTTATCAAAATAGGTTTATTTTATCAAAAAACATATCACTGTATATTAAACTAGCTACTACCATCAATCACTTCATTATTTTACTATATTTTTGCGCTGTGTCAGAGAGGCGAATTGCGGGACGAATAGGGGAGGGCGGCTCGCGCCAAACTAAGAATTGCAGTGTTTTGTTTAAATTTTTGTCGCTAATCATTTCAAGGTGAAAGGTCGCACATAGTTATTTTGACGCTTTGTGTTCCACTTCTGGTGGCAACTCTGAGGCCCAGTCAACTACCGTCGTGAATATGATAAAGCTAAGAAAAATAAGACAAAAAGTGCGCCATGGAATTTTTGACAAAAGAAAGGTTAACAGAAATTCTTTCATTATATTTTGATGGAAGGAATTTTAAAACAGCTAAAACTATTTTAAAAGGATCAAGATCAATCGTACAAGAGGAACATATTTCAATTATAAAACAATCAGGTTCTATTTATGTTGGGTATGTGGTTCCAGCATCTGGCGCTGCAAGAAATATTGAAAGCGCCATCTACCATTTTTTAATTACTGAAAAGATATCGTTTGAAAATTTAACGGTTGTTGGCTATGAGGGTACGAACACAAACACTGGAAAAGTAAGGGGCGTGATTCGTCTATTGGAAAATAGGCTATCTCGACAATTACAATGTATTATTTGACCCTTATACGCCAAGGCATTGCTATTGGGGCATTTGTCGAAAGTAGAAGTTAAGAAAAAAATAGAAGTTGAACTACCACCACCAATATCAACAGATCTCAGTACAGACCTGAAATGTTTACAAGAAATTACTACTGCTGTCATAAATGGATCCTGCCCTCCCGATTCAAGGCACACAAGCTCAGAAAAGCTCTCCCATGCCCGCATGTTACCTAGAGCTAATCGTATATTTCTTCTGAAAACCAAAACCAAAGCCTAGTTACTTTAGCAACGTTTGTCGTAAACGCATACACGCCGGTTTGATTCGTTAACAAAGTTCATTTGTCTTGTATAGATGGTTCAAGGCACTTATGGAAGCTTATAACCAGCACTAGATATTTACCAGGCCAGCCGTTGGAGATAGTGGACCTTGTTATTATTCGAAACAGTTACTATGCTCATTCAAAAAATTTGTTTGTTGAGTATGATAACATATTCACAAAAGCACATTAGAAGATACTCCTCAAGACGCATTTTTAAGGCTCGTTAAGTAAATGAAATTTCTGATCCCTGAACAGTACTGAAGGTGAACTTAAATTCAAGTTCTTACTTCTAATCTCAAATTGATGAATTTGTCCAATGAGTGGTTGCGAGACCTAATACAAAATGGAGGAGATGTTTTTGGAGTTTATGAGATTGCCTTGCCGGTAGTGGATAGATCTGTAAAAGTTCAAGTCTCCAGCGGGGTCTCAAGTTATCAAGATAAAATTTTCAAAATAAGGCTGTTATTTAAGTTTATATAAAGCCATACAAGTTTATGTAAATTAATATGGTATTCCAATTTGAAATTTGAAAAAGGATATAAATATGAAATCATAATCATATAAAAATGTCCCACCTATTGTATATATCCTAGATTATATCTCCATGGAACTATCGGCTAGGCTAAAAACATATTTAAAAAAAAGTTTGACTATTGTTAAACAATGAGGAGCTTTGATGGGATTTAACTCTAATTTTGGAGTAAGCAGCATTAATTTTTTTAATCATTAATTTTATTACAGGCATAAAGTAACGATAGTAATTAAAAATATATTTTAAAAGATTTGCCTAAAAAAATGTTATGCACAATTTATATCCTCGTTTTAATTTAGACGGTGACAATAATTGTTTATTTCGTAACTTGTACAAATATAACTCTATGACAAATTATGAAAAATTACAATTTAAACTGGTTTAGCTCCAATATGTTTTCTTGCCGATCCAATGAAACGAATGTTATTACAACTCATGTTTAACCTCCTAAACGATCTTTATTTATAAGTATCAAATATTTTATAAAGATTTACGCGAACCGGTGGAGTTAATTAAAAATTATATTCTTGATAAATACATATAATGGCAAATACATAAAACGAATATCGTTCTTCGTACCCAAAAACCATGTCCGTAAGAGTAAGCTAAGTGGCAAAAAGGAACTTTATAATTTTGTCTAGTCTCTCTTTCTGTCAGTAATAACCGAAAGAGCTTTTTAGTATAAGATTGATTGTGATAAAGTTACTTACGGGACAACTGATTTACAGCAATATGAACATAATTACACATAATACAATATGAACATAATACATTAATTACGTAAATAGAGAAAAATTATTTAAATTAAAACAAAACTTCTTTCTCACTGTCTCCATCGAGTGGGGTGACATTGCTTTAAATCTTTCCAGAAACAACCAAAAATACAACCATCTATTATTCCTAAATATAAATATAATATCCTGCGAGTTTTTAGTTCTCTTACTGCAATAATATTTTTGAAATATTACTGTACGCCTTACTTTTGTAATTATATTTTTTCATTTTCTTATTTCTGAGTTTAAGCAAGTGCACGACTTTATAATAAGTGTCGTTAGAAAATAGAAGAGTATTAATATGTAACAATAAAAATATACCAATATGAAGGATTTTCAATTACAGATGTTCACGTTATTTCATTACAGTCGGTTCAAAGGTATGTTTATCGTTGCAAGTTTATAGGTATTATCATTTAAGGAACTTATTCTCTATCGAGATTTAAGGTGCTATTTGATAGTCCATCATTTAACTGAACTGGCTTACCTAGGTATTAGTTTTGACGTGTAGAGCAAGTTGAATGTGACATTAATAAATATTTCTTAAAAAATAATTATTATATTAAAATAATATGCATCATTTGAACAGATCAATTCAAACTTTAATACATACTCATAAAATTGATATAATTGCATGAATGTATGTTAATAGCACAAAGGATAAAGGAACTGAAATTTTCCTTTACGGCAATTGAAAGCTAGGCAAAAAAAATTAACCTTATCACCAAAATTTAACTAATTAATTAAGAAGAGACGAAATATATGAGGAGCACTGAAAGTATTTAAACTCACCATTAGTAATAAAAAATATATATTGAAATTTCGGAAATAAAACTCAGTGGCAATTTACAAATTGTTATAAAATTTTCTGTCCCCGATTTTTTATGACTTTCTTTGCGGTCTCAATGGTTAAGAAAGTTGCGATCGACTTCGACTGGTTTTATATTATAAGCTACATCCCGTGGTGATGCACGTTTTAACAAATTTAAGCGTAATTGTACCAATCTCAGTAAGGATATGCGCAAGGAACCTCTCTCAAAAACACTAACTGGAGATTACGCTAAAGCTGTACGGCTCATGGCAAAGACTGACAAAGGAGTATTATATCAGCAAATTCATGCAAGTTTAGGCACTGGCGGAAATTTAGATTGTTTAGGTGTTGGCAGAAAATGTTACATGAATATTTTGGCGCAAGAAACTTAATGCTAGATGGATATCCCATGATTTGACTGAAGCTTAAAAAATATCCTGAAACCAAGTATTGTTACAAAATGTTAGATAAATTCTGCAAATGAAAAGAAAGAATGAAGTACTGGAAAAAAGATGGTCTCCTTATTTTTCGGATGGACAGATTGTTATGCAACAATTGTTCCAGAAAATAAAAAAATAGTTAATACAGACAATATACCGGCAATTCTTTACTTCTTTTTTGCAAAAAGTTCGCGTGCAATGCGTCCGCAATAGAAACTTCTTTTTCTCCACAAAGTCTCGGCGCACTCGATCAGATTAATTACCGAATATTTGGCTATGTCGAGTATTGAAATTATGGGTCATCCGACGTACAGCCTTAACCTCGCTCTATGCATTTATATTTATTCTCAAGAATGGAATATGAACTGCGAATAACAAAAAAGCGGTGACTACCTTCGTGTTCTCGGCAAATATAACGACACATAGAGTGTGATACAATTTTGAAAAAAATAATTAAGTTATGAATTTGCCAATTAATTCAATATTATATCTGGTATATGCATCCCTGAAAAATACCGTAGATTAAAAAAATAGTTTTGGTTAAAATCCATTTAGAGCAAACCTAATTAATAACTTAATATTAAAGATAAAAAAGGTTGCCTGACACCGACAACCTTTTTTATATAAAATCTTAACAATGGATTTGATAAACTTTTACGTAACAGAGATCTCATTACTAGCATATTTATCATCAACTTGAATACTAATATGAAAGGCTAGAAAAAAAATATTTTACGAAGATTCTTAATCCTCGGAGGTGTGCAAATTGATAACCCTGGCAATTAAAAACAAATATTCGATTACGTAAAATCTAAAGGGAACAGCGTAAAAGTTATGCAGATGTTATTAAAAATGCAAAAGGAGTGGAACAAAAATGCCATATTGCAAAAGAAAATGGGAAATAATAACTTAAAATGATCCTAAAAATTTAAATTTATAGAAGAAATTATAAAAAATCAATTAATTTGTACGCTTGAGATTTCATGTACAAGATCTGCGCTCTTCGTATTTTTTTTTAAATTATCCTATTTCAAAGTACTATCAATTCATTCCAAACTTTGATTTTTTCTTAATCAATCATGTTTCTCTCCTTACAATTTCTTTATGTATATTCGTATTTTGCTTAATAATAATTCATTCTAGGGAGTAATAATCCAATATGTTATCATAAAAAAGTGAGCATTATTAAAAATCAAGTTAAAATGAAGTGTTTCGAATTTAATGCATGTTACATGGCGACTAACAGAAATGTATGTTTCTGTTAATCAGAATGTTTTCATGTTCATTAATTAGGATAAATTTATGGTCACTAATACCATTTTCACATGAATGTGAGCACAAGTCAACCTGAATTTTGAATATTATTTTCACGAGTAAAATTTTCATAACCCACATTACATTATTTATTCATTCATTTAAATTTTTCTTGACGTGTTATTTGTTATGTCAAACTTTTTTCCTTTAATATTTCTTTGTACGAATTAATATACAATTTTCCCCATTTTAACGCTGAAAATTTAATATATTCATAACATAACGGAGCCGTAATAAGCCCATTGTGACACAGAATGAAACTACGCTTTAATGTAATTTTTATGAATATTTTGAAACCTCTGCCTTTATGATACGTCATCACTGTTGTATTAAATTCTTTCACTGTTGTATTAAATAAACCCTAAGTGCAATTGAAGTCTGAGACTGTTACAGACTATTTCTTTTTCAATAAGGTAAAACGTTACTTATTTTTTTTTTAACCTAGTTTGATATTTTCTGAATTTAATTTATAGGTGGAAACACATAAAGTTCATTGAAGACAGAAGTCATTTTTGAAGTGAAAACTCCATTAGGCGCGTTGAGCGATTTTTGGTTGGGGAAACTCTTAGGGATTCGCGCCACCGACATGCTAATGTTAACAGTAAATCAGTCGCTATGAGTATGATGTGTAGTACTTGGTCAGCAGTGAAACATATATATATATATATATATATATATATATATATATATATATGTGTGTGTGTGTGTATGTATATATACATACATATATATATATATATATATATATATATATATATACATACGAGTGCTATGGTGTGCACGTTGGATGCTTTCTAGATGTGAGTTCGCGTTACCGACATGCTGTAATAGTAGTATATCTGTATTCATTAGTGATGTGTATATTTATACAAATGTGCGATCTGCTACGCCAGCTGGGGGTAGATGTTTTCCATTTTTGGCTTGTCGCGCCTGGAAGCAGCAGACCAATCGGCCGTCAACTTCCGAAGATTCGAGTCGTACTCATTGACAAATACCGCACCGTTCGCGAATTATTATTGTCTAATTAGTTGTCCGTGGCAACCTTCTAGAACTCATAAAAACTCATAACTGTGCCAGTGCATTTACCATTCAAACCCTGGACGAGAGGAGCCGACCAGCTGGCGAACAGCTCAGTGGATTGTATTTGCCTTTAGTTAGGTATAACAAACCGCTTATAGCGTGCGTATTCGACTTATAGAAATCGTATTAGGGTTAAGTAAATATGGTCGAATAAATATTGAGACTATTTATCGCCCCCACGACAGGTAAAGTTAAATTGACTCCGTGGAAAGTTCAATGTATTTATACTGCGCATTGATTAAATTGTGTGTTAGTTTGATAATTAATTTAATTGTTTAATTGTAGAATAATTGTGAAATAAAACAAAGAGTACTAAATGTGTTCAAATTTGTATATGTTACAATGAATAATAAAAACAAAGCATTTATTTTCAAATATTTCCAATATTTGGTTTTGAAAATTTGATTTTATTTATTTTTTTCATAACTGACCTCTGCAGTACATCATGCAATGAGTATTTCATAATGTTTTATGAGTTATCTAACCAGCGTGTTAAAACAGATTTTTAGTTTGATAAATTTTTGTCGCGGAATTTAAAATTTAAAATTCTATAAAATTTTATATTTATTTGTTAATATTGAAAATATGATTACTAACACAAAATGTTTACTTATCACCTTATATTATTGACATTTTTGGTTGAAAATTTTTGAAAAGGCTCTAATTCTCGTTTCAGAAAATATTATATTACACATGTATGTTTCTTTTGACGAAACCTAAGATTCACATATTATTTTAATATTGTCTTTGGATAGGTCTAGTTTTGTATACTAAAAGTGATGTAATAATATTTTCGGATTATCCATATCTACAACCATTATATTCCGTTTACAAATGAGATAGCTTTAACGGCCAAAATAGGTGAAAGTAATTAAACATCATGAAACCAGGAAGCATATACGTTATCAATTTTATCAATTTACATACTAGACATTTCATGTACAAGCTCTATACTTTTAATATATTTTTTTAAGTTATACCTTTAAAAATATTATTAATTCAATCAAAATATTCCTTTTTTCTTAATTATACGTTTTCCTACATTTCCTTTATAAATGTATTTTCATGTTTTGTTTGAATAATAATTCTCTCTCAGGAACAATAAGCTAAGATGTTTTCACAAATAAGTCTGTATTATTGTTCAATCACTAAACTAATTAATTACCTATTTCTTAATAAGACAGAATTTTACTTTCTATTTTTACAGTTAAAATAAAGTGTAAATACGCATGAGCATAACATAAGTCATAATTTAATAATTAATAAGGAATATTAATACAGACATACACATCATTAAAACAAGTAGATCAGTATTTTATTATGAATTCAAAAATTGTTAAATTCTCGTTATGATTGAGAGGAAAAATATAATTTTTCATTTTGTTTTTTACTTTATTTGATCACAAAACTTTTTTAATTTTATTTTACTCAGTGAAAAATTGTTTTCAAAATATCTTCCAGGTTTTGTCCAGGTTATTAGAACATTTTTATAGAAGGACAAATAATACGTCGATATATTATATCCAAAGGTAATTTTTTTCCCGATTATAAAGTTTCTTGTTTTCATTTATTTATTTCATCTTTTGTCTTTCTTTAAAAATTTAAAACGTTTAGTTATTGGCATTCCCTAACGCGTCGTTTTTGGGAAGCCAATCCTTTTTTTCATTTAAATAAATAAATACTTAATAAATTTTATACATCCTACTAAACTTCGTCTAGTATGTGGAAAGCCTAACAATCCATCCCATGATGTCGTACCACCGTCAGCCCATGCAAATGGCCCGCGGCCCGCACCGAAACAGTTAACAAACCCCAACTTAATGAAACAGTTAAGGCATCGAAACAGTTAACGAACGCCAACTTCGCGCAATACTTTACGTTCAATTTTAGACAAAGCTGTAAAACCTTTTCCATTTTTTTATTATAAAAATAGCTTGGCTTACGCGTGTTTTAATTCTGGTGACAGGATTTGAATAGGCACAATTTTTTTGTTATTTGTCATGTGTTTTTTGCAAGAAATGCAGGTTATGATTTTATATAAGTAAGAGTATATTACGCAATGCACCATAGTCATAAAAATAGGTTATAACAATAATATGTTTATTACAAAAATATGATTTGAAAAAGTGTATAAAACATTATAAATAAAAGTAATTTCTTTTTGAGACCAGGACCAGAATTTCTTACGGAACACGATTTCTTATTCTTAAATAAGTCAATTAATTATTACTATTATGATAATACTCATAATAAATATGTTAAGCGGTAATATGTTAAGCGTTAATATGTTAAGCGTTAATTGTTAAGCGATTAAACATGTAATTCCTGATCTTAAGCCTTTTTAATTGTTATCAGTATTTTTATCTCAAAATTCCTTCAAAATTAAAAAGTAAAAACAATCGTTTATTTTTTTTATCTGTTTAACAATTACAATGTTACACATAAATTAGGCGTCGGTTTTTAATAAAAAGTTACGTGAAATGCAATTTTTATCAGTTTTATGACGGAAAATGAAAATATAAAATTTACGGTCACACGTATATTACTTGTCATTTCGCTAGTTTAGCGAAAGTATTTTTTTTGTTATTATATATATATATATATATATATATATATATATATATATAAATAAAATAAAGTATACATTTTATACATTTTTTTAACACTTACACGTATATTATCATATAGCAAATATGAAGTGATTAATGAACATCAAGTCTGTAATTTATAACCAAAAGATCATAAATTGAAAGTATCAATTTTTTATTATTTTGATAGTTTTAAACATTACATAGTCATAAATATTTACTTATCGCGAGCTACTCGAAAGTCTTCACCGAAAGCTAATTTGATACAATAACGATCAGTGAAATATAAGGGCGACCTTTACTTTTTATCTTTTTGATATGCTGTCGAACAGCTCTTCGTATTTTTTTCAAACAATAGTAAACCTATAATAATTAAATGCCAGAATAGTAGAGTTGTAATTTTTATTCTTTTATGTACGTTAAACTTGCTGCATGGACTCGGATCTTATTAAGTAATTGCTTCTAGAAAATTTATCTCTAAGATTGAACTTTGAACATTTTTATAGGATTGTGGATCGTATTTATTTGAACAAAGCAGAAAGAAATTCTTTCATGAAATAATAGAGTTGTAAATTTTATTCCTTCATACATGTCGAACGTTGTGCTTGGGTGTTTTATTAAGTAATTCCTTCCAGCAAATTTAACTATAAAACTCCATGTTGAATGTTATTGTGCATGGTATTTAATTGAAAAAAAATAGAAAGAAGTTATATTAATGAGATAATATAGACGTAAATTTTATTCTTTGATGCGCGTAGAATATGGTGCATGAATGCAGATATTATTAAGTATTTGCTTCTAGCAAATTTAACTATAAAATTCGACGTTGAACATTTTTATAGGATTGTGTATCGTATTTAATTGAGAAAAAGATAGAAGGAAGTTATTTCATGAAAAATTACGATCTAGAGTTTGTGTTCTCTACTTAAGCTTATAATACAGTATTTTTTACTCAACTGCAGCATGTCAAGGAAGATATTGTATTCTGTGAATGTACGTATGAATATCCAGAGGTTATTCTGTAAAGCCGGAATGGTTTATTCGATTTGGACAAATGAGGCATAGTAAACATTAACTTAATCTCCCGGATATACTCAGGTATATGAGGTCAGAATCCATGAAATATTGGCGGTTGAAAGTCACCATTTTATCCAATGCGCAAAAATAAAAATTTGAGAAAAACGTGAAAATGGCAGTCGAATTGAAAGTCTTAGTAAATCAAATGAAATGTTTAAAAACTGGCCAAGCAACATTTCTTAGAACATTACTTTGAGTTATTTGGTAATATTGCAATTAAAAAACTGGTTTTTAATAATAGATTGTCAGTTATTAGCATTCGGTCTTAACTCGTGAAAAGAGACGAGAAATTTTTTTTTTTCTTTCATTTTTTTTTCAATTTTTAGAAATTTTTTTCTTTACACATTTTTGAAGATGCACATATTAGATACATTATATAATTTTTGTTTCATACCATTTTTAGAAAAATAATAGAAATATTATCATTAACTATACGAATCATGAAACTAAATTTTATTTTCAAAATTGTATTTCTTCAATAATATTACGCTCACAATTTTGTTTCAGAAAATAAGCTTTTAAATATCGTCTTCGCTGTAATGTCTTTCATTTAATATCCGTCACTTTACAAGTATAGGTTACACATATTTAATGTTGGTATTAATCCTGGCTGTGGCGGCGGTTATTTATTTTATATCAAACAATGAATTATATACCACCCTGGGAATCTTTCTTCTGCTACTATCGTTTTTTTATTCTTGGTCTTCCGATAATTCTTTAGTTCTGTTATTGTTACAAGAATTTCATGTTACTAATAATATAAAGTAGATTACCTTTAATATATAGGCTATTTATTCAAGTTAAAATTTTCTTTCTTTTTAGAAACGAATACATTTATTTCGTTAATATCCAATTTTAAATTTTTACAATATTTACAATTAACTAACAGTACGCAAGGGATTCAGAATCTTACTCTCTTATAATAAACACAAATAATAACTTTATTTTTTAGTCCCGTGCGGACTGACGTGTGATCTCTTTCTTAAGATCTCTTGTCCGTACCCTTGTATTGCTACAGCCAGTATAGATATGACTTCAATTTATACCGAACGTGAGCGCATACAAAGCACTAAGTTTTATTTAGACGTTTTCTAGTTGGAGAACCTATGCACATTTATTCATAAATGGCTTTGATTATCGAAACTTAAAAATTTGAGATAAAATGTTCTTTTACTTTTTTCTTTATTAATTATTTTCTAAAGGATAAGATTGAATACATACTTCCGTCACGGTTTTCAAAACAAATGACGTTTATTCTGCAAAATATTTCTTCTCTACGTAATAATATTATATGTTGGTCGAGTTTAAAAACTTCATTTTTTAAATCTCATGTTCCTTCTCTCTATTTGTTTGGATACGCTTTTTCATTTATAATTCAATAAAAAGTGATCTGACTTTTTTAACCTGTTTGAGAACCTTCGAACAAGAGTTCAAATTATTAATTATGAGACGTGATAAATGCTAAATGAACATATTTTAGCTTTGCACTTATTTTTCACATACACGGCTTCCAATTAATACCTAAGTTTTAATACAATAGAATAATTTAGAATAAGTTTCGATGCATTCTCTTGTGTTACTGCAGTAAACAGTAGTCTTCTTGACATGAAAAATATATAAATATTCATTCATATATTGTGTCATTAATAAATTTATTAAATAGTTTTAAAGTTCTTACTATTTACTTTTTATTAAATTGGTTGGAAACTAGTGAGAAAATTGTAGAAGTCATAAAAGTCCACAAACTGATGTATTCTTTCATGTTCTTTAATGAAAGTGTATTTGTATGTCGATGTAGATTAAAGAATTGAATCCTCGAATTATCATCGAGAGAACGTATATTAAACTGTATCCATAATAGGAATCTATTTCATTTAAGAAAATTTTTTTTATTGAATCTCGGAAGTACGCCCGCTATTTTACATTTTTGGCAGTTTTTGTGGCTAAAACGCCGATACGTAAATGAGTGTTAACAAAATGTCGCAAAATGGCTAAAAAAAATACGGCACGGGGAAAAGAAACACAGAAGAAGAAGCAGAAATGAGGGTTACAAGAATTTGATATGCAGTGCGTCGAATACAGGGGTGGATTTACACTAGGGGCAGTCGGGGCTAGTGCCCAGGGCGGCAAGTTTTCTAGGGCGGCAAAATGTGGAAACTGAAAAAAAAAATTTCCAATCTTATCAAGATTAATCAATATAATTAATTCATTTTTTAAATTAATCATATTTTAATTAATTGATAATTTAAGAAATTCAATTCATGCATTATTTGTAAATTATAATTTTGGCCCTTTTAGTAAAAAATAATAATCAAAATGATTTAATTAATTTATTTCTTTGAAGATTTAAAATAATATTCGATTAATTTTATTTTCTAAAATAAAAGGAATTTATTCAGTAGTTTTTCCAAAAAATTCAAAATATTTTGGAGTTACTTTTGAATTTTTTAAAACATAAACTTCAATCAATTAATTAATTTTTAGAAAATTTAATAATTTATTGATTACATTAATTAATTTTAACTTAAAAGAAAAATCTTATATTTTTGAATCTTATAAACATGCAATAGTGCATGCTGCCACCTATGGTCTGTTTTACAAATGTATATAGGTTCCTTCGATGTCGCTGTTTTGCGTATTTGACATGTTTACATGAATCTAACCTGCATAAAATTTTATATTTGTTGAGCATAAATATATAATCGATTGGCAAACATGAGTGATGGACGAAAAAAATTGAGTGGATTTGAGTATCGGAAGCGCGCTTTAGACAAATGTAAAAAGGAACAAGAGGTTTTGAGTAAAATTCCCAAGCTAGATAATTTTTTTACGAAGAAAGAATGTGTTACACAAAAATCAGAATCTATCAATAGAGATTGTACAAACTTTGATCTCGAAGGTTTGTCGCGATAATCTTGCTAAGTTCCATATTTTGTTCCGAGTATAATAATGACTTATTTTTAGATACATGCATTTATTATTTATTGTAATAATTAGATTAATAGAATGATAGTAAATTTTGACAGGTGATGATGCATGTTCAACTTCGACTTCGAAACAGACTTCGTCTCCGAGTGATAGTACTGATACTGCTACGACTTCTTCGCTACCACAGAATATAAATTATGTAGATAAATTTCAAGCTCCAACCTCAACAAGAACTGTAGAAGAGGATGGATCAGTAGATATTGTGATAAGCGGTGATCCAGGAGAATGGGCTATAAACGATTTCACCAGAAAATTGATTAACGGTGAAAAAGTTCCACGCTCGTGGCTCATTTACTCAGTTAGTAAAGGGTCTGTATTCTGTGTAGCTTGTCTCCTTTTCGATGTAGATTGTTCGTTTAATGGTAAAACCGGATTTAATGATTGGAAGCATGCAGGCGTTCGTGTTACTGAGCATGAACACTCAAAAAATCATACAAAATGTATGTTAACTCTTAAGCAAAGATCAGATAATAAGAATAGAATAGACCACAACTTATTCATTCAAACTGAAACAGAAATTTCGTATTGGAGAAATGTTTTAAGAAGAGTAGTCGCTGCTACTAAAGCCTTAGCTTCTCGAGGGCTTCCATTTCGAGGAAGTGACGAAAAATTTGGCTCTTTTTCCTTGAATTCCTTGCTTCTTTTGACCCATTTCTCGAAGAACATATTACAAAATTCGGAAATAAAGGATCTGGCAGTACAAGTTACTTATCGAAAACAATTTACGAAGAATTTATACAGCTTTTGGCACAAAAAGTGTCTTCTATCATAGTTCAAGAAGTCAAATTAGCGAAATATTATGCCATTATAGTAGATTCCACGCCTGATATATCTCACGTCGACCAACTTTCTTTTGTTCTCAGATATGTGAAAAAAGATGGAACGCCTGTTGAACGTTTTCTGATGTTTATTGAAAACTCTGGACACAAAGCTGAAGATTTACTAGTTGCTGTATTGTCTACTCTTGAGTTTTTTGATCTTAATCTCGCAGACTGTCGAAGTCAGTCATATGATAATGCGAATAATGTATCAGGGATTTATTCAGGTTTACAGGCGAGAATTCATGAAATTAATGGTCTTGCAGAACACGCTCCTTGTGCTGCTCACTCTATAAATTTAGTTGGAGTTCACGCAGTAGAATGTACGCCAGAAGCTGCTTCATTCTTTAATACAGTACAAACTTTATACAACTTCTTTACTGCATCGACGCACCGCTGGGAAGTTTTACAATCTCATACTGAAAAAAGAATTGCGTTAAAATCTTTATCTGCAACCAGATGGTCAGCTCGTTATGAAGCAGTTCAAGTACTTAATGAACATTTCAATGAAATAATTGAGCCTTTGATTATTCTTGAGGAAGATATCCAACAAAATGCAATTACAAGACAAGAAGCAAAAGGTATTCGAATTCAATTAGAGCGACTTGAAACAGCATTTATGCAGATACTTTGGCATTTTTTACTCTCAAGATTCAATGCTGTTAGCCAAAGATTTCAAAAAGTTGATTGTAACATTGCTGAAGTGATTGATGACTATCGTGGTTTGATCAAAGTTGTTGCTGATACGCGAAATGAATTTGAAATATATGAAAAAAATGCTTTAAAAATTTCGGAAATTCAAGAATATAAAACAACAGTTTCTAGAAAAGGGAAGAGAAAATTACATGCTGAGGAATCACGGGATGGAGATGTACAACTGTCAGGTCGGGACCATTTTAGAGTCAACTCCTTCAATGTCATTCTTGACAATCTGGATTCTGAATTGCGCAAAACATGTGTAGAATATGAAAAGATTCAGGAAAAGTTCTCGGTTATCACTGAATTTGGTAATTTGAATATTAGAGAAATTCGTAAACGAGCTAAACGTTTGAGAAATATTTATTCGTCAGACCTCGAGTCCTCATTAGATGACGAATTTGTGCACTTCCGTGCTTATTGCACTGAAAAAATGATGGAACAAAAGTCACCTTCCGATCTTTTGAAATTTTTACATACAAACGACCTTTATACTGAGTTCCCAAACGTGGAAATCGCATATCGAATATTTATGACATTAGCTGCAACAAACTGTAGCGCAGAACGATCGTTTTCATGTTTGAAAAGAAATAAAAACTTCTTACGTTCTATAATGAGTGCAAATAGACTCAATAGCTTAGCTATTCTATGCATCGAGTCAGACGTACTTCAATGTTTAGATTGCGAAGATTTAATCGACCAATTTGCAATTCAAAAAGCCAGGCGTGTTTGCTTGTAAAAAAATTAATGTAATACAATTATAAGTCACCCTTAGTGCAAAATTTATAATTTATAGAAAAAAAAACAAATATTATTTTATGTTCTTGAAATATATAATAAATTAATTATATTATTTTTTAAAAATAAAATACATCAACTATAAGTTTGACTGAAATTTCAGTATTAGGGCGGTATTTTTTTCGATGCCCAGGGGCGGCATTAAGTTTAAATCCGGCCCTGGTCGAATAAGAGAAAACCAAAGCCTAGAACAACGTGAAAATATTATTGATGAAATAATAGTCAATTATGGTAAATATTATATGGTAAATGTATAATTCATGTCTAGAACTGGACAAAGCCAGGTAATGCGTTTAGTATTATATATATATATATATATATATATATATATATATATATATATATATATAAAAATAATTATATATAAAAATGCATTCAAGCTTGTTTCGTATTATGCAATAAAGCAACTGTTGCCCACCATTGTCCAAAATATCAATGTTTCATTTACTTCCTTGTTTTTTTTTAATTACTGTCATGATTCATTATTTGGATTAAGTACTGCATCACGTTAGTATGTTTACAATATAAGTTATATTATTTAGTTATATAGGAAGAGCAAGATTGAAGCGGAACTCACGCTAACACAATAAACACTTCATTTTCATACACATCATTCATAATTTTTATGACAGCTTTGCTAATGTTTTCTTAATTAAGTACACATATTTTTCATAAGAATTTTTCGAAACCAACTTTTTATACTAATACCATTTTATACCAATAAAGGTTTCCAAAACTTTATCAAGATTATTCACTGTAATTTTTAAATCTTGCCCGCCTTTAGAAAGCTATATTTATTTCCGTATCAAACAAATATGTTATAATAAACATCTGGCGTAAACCTGAATGCTATAAAATAATTCCGAAGTATTACAATCTAGTCTACGAGAATATATGAGCATCGCATATGGGAATTGCCGTAAATATTATTTACAATAACCATAAAACCACCGTCAGCCTTTTACCAAAACTTATCTTAAGAGCCAATTAAAAACCTTTCCCAGTCAGATGCAAACACATAAAGGGAACCGCGCCGCGCTTGTTTTATATTTAACCGCTCTGCCGATACAGTTAATCCTAATGTTATGATTGCAATACACCCGACTGACCACCCTTCATATATCACACACGTGTTATAACTTATATGAGCGTTAACTAAAACCATAGCCCTATACCAAATACCGAAATGAAAATTTTAACTGGTTGGTTTCACAAACAGACCCCTCGTACGTCTATCTCACTCCGCGCCTGGACGCCTACCCTTTACAGTATTTATGATTTTAGGACAAATCCCTCTTTGTTTAACAGAGTGGTAAACGGATAAAATTATTTTATGTCGGCTTAAGATGTATACATAAAGTCGAGGGTGGCTCGGTATTGGGGATGAATTATTTGGAAAATGGCGCAAAGATAATATTATATTTATTTCATTTCGGTGTAACGTGGTGAAGGGCGGTGAGTGATTAGTTTGCGTGCATTATCTGGGTGCGGTGATTATTTTCATATTCGAACCAAGACTTGTTTGTTGAGCTTTACTCAAGTCTGTTGGAAAGCCCGGCAGGCAGCCATCTGCCGCTAACCGCTTTCCTTTTTTCCGCTTTAGTTACAATTACACACCTGTTTTTTGAATTACAATTATTGAAAATTGCACAATTTATTGAAATCGCTCTTGAGTTGCATTCTATATTTTATCGTAATATTTACTATTTCGAAATAAAATAGTTTGCTGGAAATACAAAGTGTTTTAATTCTTTTGTGTTATTATATTCAATCTCACAGAACATAAGCCCAGTGCGACTTTTTGTCGAAATTATAGTATATCATGAGTAATAATTGAATTAGAAATTCAAAGAATGTCAAACGTAACCTTTTCAAGATAGAAGTCACAAAATAGCCTACAGGTATCGTATTCTATAAAGATCAATGTAAAGATTTATGTTTTGTTTATTTTTTGAATGCTATTTGCTACAAATATTGTAGCTTTCTGGAAAATGCCTCAATTTGCAGAAGAAAAGGATTAATTTAATTTACGCTATTTAGCATAGCTATAAATCAATAAAGTATTTCGTCGCAAATCTGTCTTATAGCACTATACAAGCAATATAGGCCATCACATACCGCTGCCCAATTAAACTTGAAATTCTGCATATTTTTGAAGAACATGTCCCGTACTTGGAAAAGGTTCAGAAAAAACAAATTTGTTTTAATGTTCTAAAAAATACTTACTTTCAGAGATATGTTCGTTCTGAAAATGCAATAAACGATTTACCGGTTTTAAATTTAGAAACCCTTTCTGCGGTTGCGTTTTATTTTTCGCTCACGTTTTATAAGAAAAAAATTTCGTATATTATTAAATTACATCCACTCCAATGGATAATTCATTAAACATTTTCACCATTTTTGCCAGTAAATATATCATTTAGTAAAATGTCAATAGCCTTATAATTTGTCTATGATGAGGCTATTGATATTTTGCTTATATTTTTTTCAAATTCAAATGTCAATAAAATTATAAATTAATGTAGTTAACAAGAATTATAAATCACATATTATTTATGTTTAAGGTAGTTTTTGATTATTGCTACACTTTTAGTTTATCGAATTGTTTAACTTTTTTTATTGCAATTTTATGTTAATCAAGCAATGACACCTCTTTGATAAGAGAGTATTTGTCGTGTAAACTATTAAAATCGAAGTTCTCTATTTGAAATTGATTATTGTAATGTGAGTTTTATTTTGTCGTATATCGCATTTATTTTTTAGATTATGGTGGAAACACTATAGTTTCATCGATTATTAAAGAGGTTACATTTTGTAATCGAATATCAAGGCAACTACAATAAAATAAATAAGTCGCGTAAAGTAATAATCACTTTCTTTGTTTAACGTATGAGTTAACAAACAATATTCGTACATTATCAAATCTTCTGATATTAATTGTCGCCAATAAATTATAAAACGTATTCACACAAATCACACAGGAATTTCTTCAAAACATTTCGTCAGTTACTTTTTTTATTTCTGTACTTAGATCGATCGTTCGTTAGATCGATCTGACACGATAGATGTAACTGCTTTCGGTTTAACTCAAAGAATATTTTTAAGTATTTTTACATTATAAATTTTAATATTAAAAAGTAAAGAACCTTCTAAGTACTTTCATAAAATCATTTCTCAGAACTCTGGAAGGGAAAATTCGAAATCACTAGAAATATTCAATTTTCGGAATATCTTTAGTTCTTCCAGGTAAAATAGTAATGATGTTGAGTAATGTATTTTCCGTCAAGTAATTCGTTGCCTAAATAAAACGGGACACAAGTCGTGGAATAGTAGAATATCATAGTGTAAATCACTTTGTGATAGAGGTATGACAGATACCGTTAACAGAGGATTTTCAAAGAGCTAGCTAAAAATGGTTTTTCGAATTGTAACAAGTTAGAGACCAATTTGAGCTGCTTCGTGTCATCATAAAAAGAAAACACACAATCCCAATTAAAGAGACCTAGAAACTCGTACCTACGAAATTAAAAATATCTGAAGAGAAATAAAGTTACCACGTAATATGACGTCATGTTACATTTATTATATTATTAGATAAATTATGTATCTACGCTAGTCTACATTCCTAACAAGAGTTCTAAAATTCAATCGTCAGCAAAATAGCTATTGTCATCCATATTTTTTTCTAAAATTCGCCTTGAATACTTATAATTAAATAGTAGATTATCGTTTATATGCCAACCTATAATAATTATTTAGTTAAATCATTACAGGGTCAGCGTATTAAGTAAAAATTAGCTGATGACCTTATAAATATTGTTATTATTATAAATATTGTTATTATTTTTTTATTTCAGACGTTTCTAATGTATCACGTCTACAAAAAACTAAAGTCTAACTACATCTCATATCATTATATATGGTATAAACATACGTGTCCGGTGCTTCTACATTTCCAAATGATTAAAGGTCCGAAGGTCACAACGATAAATTTTAGCTTCAAGCATTTTTCTCTTATGAAATATGTTAAAACTCTTCTAATTTAACACATTACGCTGAGAAACCAATTCTAATAACAGTGCCTTCAGTGGTAGGGGTAGGAGGATTATTTTAACAAAATATCCACGTACATCCTTACATTAAAGGCCATTCTCGTAACGACGGGAGTGCGAAGCTCTAACAGGGCTGCGGATGACAATTCTGAGTGTCGCCTTATGGCTCCAGTTAGGGTGCGAGACGTTTTTTATATTAACCCCAATAAATCCTAAATCCCTGAACGATGTAGTGAAAGTGTACCGGGTGCCTTCATGGGATATGTTATGAATGAAAATAGACGTTGAAAAATTTTGAAAATCTGTAAATAAAACGAAACTTTGATACCACATAATCGGAAGAAACGGCAAAATGCCAAAAAGAAAAAAAAATTGAATTAGAATAACGTATTATTTTAAAATTATGCTATTATTTGTTTTTAAAACAAAATATAGAAATAATCTCCTTTAATAATTTAAGAGCCTTTATGGTTTACTCCTTTCGTTTGAAGCTCGAAATCTTATGCTCCTGTTATATATTATCTTTTATTATTTTATTGCTGTAGCACGTTTTATTATATTTTGCCTATGGCAAACAAAAAATATTAAGTCGAACTCAAAAGGTTTCGCGCCTTATTAAATTTCTGGTTTTAGAGCCAATTTACCATTTATTTGGATTAATTTTTATTTATTTTGAAATATTTAGAAGGCCTTGGTAACATGTATGTTAATTACTACTGAATGTTTATGAAATATGGTGTTTACATATTAATGACCTCCTTCAAACATAGGAGTTAGTTCCGATTTTCTATGAAATTCATTTACATTTGCAATGAAAAATCTAACACAAAAATACCACACACACACACAGATGCCCCTTTTAAAATAAAGCCCATTGATTTGAAAATATTAGATTCAGGACACACGCTCGTGATACGGAAGTCATCATTTTGGTGGATGCAATTTATTGCAGGCGTTGTTTTCACTAATATGTCTTGTTATAAGGACGCGTTTTGAAATTTGTTTAAAATTACTCTAAATAACAAAAAAATATTGCATTGATATCAGCTGCACTGCCCAGCTGCTATTGCCGAAGTTCTGTTAAGATATAATGCCATGAGTCCCCATCCTTCTGATACTAAATTCCTCATTTTTTATAATCATCTTCGCACCTTGAAGCGGAGTTGGATTCAAATACAGATCTACATTTCGATTAGATGTTATCTTAGAGAGCTTGATAAATTATCTGCCCGTTACATAATATCGTAAGTTCGCACAAAATTGATGTTAAGGTTCATAATTTGTGGTGAAATATATATTATGAACATTAAAAAGACCAAACCGAATAAATTTCTGCTGGTTATTACTAAAGATTCTCTGAAAAAGAATTTCTCTGTATTTGCCTATATTAGTATTCTGAAAATCTTAATTTATTTTAATAGTTTGTTGATATAAATTGGACCCTCTGAATATTCTCTTGAAATTATTCAATGAACAACAAAGTGCGGAAATATTATTTGCTCAATTTGCCTTTAGTTGATTCATTAATAATAATTAGACTAGGGCGAATACTCCGAATAGTCCAGGTATTGTCCGCTCTATGTGCTAAAGTCTTGACAGTCAGAAACCATTGATATGTTGCACATTGTGTTACTCAGAGCAAAGTGTAGCAATTTGCCGTGTATTGCTTAGCACAAGAATATAATAATAATGCAGAGCACATGGTGAATAATTTATCTCTTAAGGGTGTTATTTATGTCTTATGTATAAATTATTCAAGGCCTCATTTAAATATATCGATATATTTAACTGGTTTCATAAGCCATTCATACATAACAATGTCTTTCTAAAGTCTTAATTTACGAGTTAAAATTATATTAGAAATACACCAGAAAAAAAATGTAATAAAAATATTGTATTAATATAATAAAAATATATTATTTTATGGAAGTATATAACAATGTTCATTCAGTCAAGTTAATAAACTCTATTTACATTGAGGGAGAATTCTATACGATTTATGTGGAGATAAATGATTTGAAAATTAAAATTACCACATGGATTGAAATAAACATATAAATAAAAAGCAGTAAAAGCTTCTATGTTATTCAACTTATCATCTATTTTTGGTTTAAATAATAACGGCCATTCTTGTCATATCAACAATGGATTCTTTCCTACTTGAAGATTTTTTACAACACAACTGTACATCTAAAATAACACCTGAATCCTCATTTTCAGATAATCAAGTACGTTCTATCAGATCCAACTGTTCCTATATTGACATACTATGACTTATCACTTGTAGATATTTCGGGTGACCGTACCAATTTCTTATCTGACTTCATATAAAACTCAACAATCTCCTCTGTTTCCAAGATATTCTCATTCTCTAAGTGACATTCTTGTAGTGACATTGCTTCTGAATAGCAGTGTTTTAAAAGCCTTATTCATTAAACAAATTTATGAATACCATTTTACAAAGATAATTTTTTATCAATCTGAATACCAAATTTTACACAGATATTTAAGTATAAAAATAATTAAAATTTGAGATGTACCTCGTAACAGAAAATTTTAAATCGATTTTAATGTACTCTTCTCAGCCATTCTAATAATTTTCCTAAACAAATGAAGATTCACACGGAACAAGAAAAATGTCAGAAATCGAAGTTTGAAATCAACAACATATCATTTTTTAACTTTTCATTAACCGTTTTGCATTAATTTCCATAAATACATTTGGTCATAGAGAATCAAATATACCACTGACATCAGTTTTTGCAAGAGACGAGTAGATAACAATTTTGTATGGTAAATGCACAAACAAAGCCTGTATAGTAAATATACAAGACCTGATCTATGCCAATAATTTATTTTATTGATAAAAGGAAATTCATCATAGTCGTTCCCTTTATTTTATTAATTGCCGATATCTAAATGACAAAGTTATTATACTTGACTCCGAAAATTGTAGACAAGTAATTGAAAATAACGGTGAAGGTCTGTCATATACGAGTGTCTGTATAAAATACATTATATTTTTTATCAAATGTTTAAATAAATACTTTTTTAAGACAAAAAAAATTGTTTTCATTTAGATATCATTTCACGACTATTTGTTTCAGAAAGATCATAAAAAGACTTAGTTATCCATTCACTCCAAATCCTAATCTTTTACTCTTAATGTATGTCATAATTTTATAATATTTATTGCTACTATATTTTGCATATATTTGTAAAGACTAACTATATAACACAATAAAATTCGTAAAAAACAAACCATAAAAACACATATAAAACTTTATGGAAGCGAAAAGAACAACAGGGATATGTTACATCCGTAATTTTAACGCCCAAACAAACGAAACGAAGAAAATTTGTGTGTCTCTTACACTTTAATACATGAGATTATTTCTTAGAAAGAGACAAGTTATAATTTTTGTCGGTAATTTGTCGTTGGATATAACGCCCGCAGATATATTTACAAGTAAAAGGAACATCGATTTAAAAAAATAACAACACCTCACAAAAGCAAAATATTCTACCCGCACTTTTCAAGTCTGTACACCGACTGGTATGCTGATTGCGAATTTATATTAAAAGGTAAAATTCAATGCATAACTGACTCCTTGTTATAAAAAACCGAGAAGACATTTAAATAGTAAATTAGTCGTCTTTCCCTTCAACCCTTACTTCATTCAAGTCAACCCGATATATTTACCCGCCATGATAATTTGAATTTCAACAAAGGCAGTAAATTGTTTCATGTAACTACGAGTATATAATATTCGTTTGGAGCGCCACATTGACAAGCGCCCGACATGTCCGCCACCCTGGGAACGCCTCTTACCCTACGTGATCGGAATACACAACACCTATTACAATCTAGGAAGAATAATTCGTTAAAAGATTTTTTATTACTGTCTCTGGATCATCAATCAGGAAATGGAAGTTTTAGGGTTCGCCTTTAGGGTGGGGTGGAAAATTTTTTTGGTTTTAGCTTATATGAGCTTTACGTAACTTGGTATTTGGTATTCTGAACACAAAAACATTTTTAAAGTGCTGTTTCGGACTAATATCTTTTGTGTCCTTTGCATCAAAGTTTCTAAACATCTTGTTAGATCATTTCCGTTATCAATCTCTGCATTTACTATATATTTTGTAATCACGAAAAAGTTCCGGAATTGACATTTGCATTGTTGTTACTATTCATTTCACCTTAATTCGATTCTTTATTTCGATATTAAGAGCACCTTGGAATACTTCGATACAGTATATGTTCATTTAGTTCAAAAATATTGAAAAATAAGAAGTAAATAAAACATGGACCTTTGCATTTTATCGATTTTTTAATTAATTGTCGCTACAATAAGGAATCTTTTAAATTATAATTAGAAATATTTTTTGAACTTTTTAGTTAAATGTAAAAATTTAAGAAGAAGGTAATTGTTATATAGTCTCAATATTTTGATAAGTAACACTAAACATTTTGTTATTTCTTTTAATTCCGTGTTCTTTTCGAAATATTTGCTTAGTAATATCAGGCACTCAGAGTTTTGCAAGGTTTTCCGTCTTAGAACCATGCATGTCTTGTCCTATCAATGCTGTAGACATCGTGTGAAATATTATTTTTTTGAAGACGAGTAATGCTTTCTTTTCTAATTATACTCTATTTCTAATCCGGTCTATTTCAATATTCCAGTTTGTCCATTATTAATATTGATACCGTTTAATTTAATTAAACTTCAATTAATTTTTCCAAAAAACGAAAATTACTCTGACTTAAAACCATAGATTTTCAAAGAATTATTTTGCAGTTTTAAAATGAAATACTTTGAATACCATTAGCATTTCTTGCACATGATGATTCGATAATAAATAGTCGATTTATATAATACATTCGTACAATAAACACTCGATACACACAAATTGTACATATGTTGAATATTCAATTTCAAATTGTACATTTTTATTTACATAAAACCAAAAGTAAGACAAAAAATCTGTTTAAAAAAAAATTTTGTTTTAATTGAAATTATGAATAATAATTGAAACCATGATACTACCTTAAATCTGTGGCAAATCATCAATTTAAAATACTTAAGAAGCTTATATAATAAAAAAAACGAATACAGAAAAAAAATATACCTTTTCACAAGTAGATTAAGATAGGATGAAAGTCAATTTCATCATTTTATTTTAACATTGCGCAAACAATTTTAATATTGCTCTGAAGTACGCATTATATCTTTATTTATCTAATAATTGCTAAGTTATAAATCAGAAGAGAGTTACAAATTTAAAATATCGAAAATCTAACTGTTTAACCCAAAGGTCATACGTTTGATCATGCAAATTCCGTTTTATTTCTTCACTATATTGATGCAATTGTGCATTGAGCAGTAGAGAGGCGAAAAATAATTCTTAAGGGTATTAATTTTTTTAGATACTTACATTATACCCATATTCTTTATTCTCATTGTAAATATAGATACTGAGATATCATATAGTTATACTATCGGTCATTTATTACATGAAATCCTTGTCTATGTGCAATTGCAAATAATTATAGAAAATATATGATTAATGCAAAGCGTGTATTAAAGCTTTAAATTAATTAATATAAGATTTACTTTTATTTTTTTTTCAAATTTAAAACATGAAACGTTACAATAGATTTGAAAATTAACAAGTATTCTAAATACAAGTTATAGGAGTTTTAAATACCAATATATGAATACAAGTCGACATTTTACGTTTTCAAATATTCAATTCTTGAAACAATAATTGCCTTCGTGTGTGGCCACACGAAGATTATATAATATATTAATTACCCACATGGTTAAGCCACATATATAATATATTAATTAGGACTAGAATTTCATTCCTCATCACGCGAACATGGAAATAGTAGCCTAATACGAAATACACAGCCCAATAGTTCACTTATCCTAACAACGAGCGGCCGAGATAAGGGCCTTCCGCGCCGAACGAAGGAAGCCTCAAGCCGAGTAAACACCGAATCCCGACCGCTTGAAATCTGTGTTGAATTCAAAAAGCTTCTCGACGCTGGTCCGCTGTAAATTGGAATCGCGACTTGATAGAAGTTGCATGGTATTTACTTTATGATGGCGTGGGTAAACAAATTGCTATATAATTTAATCTTGTGAAGAATTTTTTCACTTAAAAATACATGGCTACAAATCATATGTATGACCGCGCCATACTAAAGGACTTTAAAATTGTGTGAAAAACTTGGGGTAGACGCGTCAAACTCATAAATGAAATTCAGTAATATATTTCAAAATAAATTGATTTGCACATGGTATTTCACATTTCGATAGTTTAAAAAAACCGGTAGTTCCGGCACATTTTTTAAACCTGTCACTTTTATAGTGTGTCCCAGTTACTGTAATTTTTCAACGGTGTTATGTAGATATAATAACATGGTCCACATTTTCCATCAAAATTATTCAGCATATACCAATAAACTTGCTAAACTTCGACATTTACGGAACCCTTCTCAAGGCGTGTTCCGACTGGTACTTGGCAAGTTGTTTTACTTCTTAAAAAATGACGACAATGCGAGAGATAGTTTTTATAAATTACATATGATCAGGAGACGAACAAATATAGTAAAAGAATTGAAAATATCCTGACTGTCATCGACCAATTATAAGTAATTGATAAAGGTATTCGCGTTAAATTTACAAATAAAGCAAATATGTCACTACAGAAAATACAAATCGAAACCAGACACTTGACTCAATAGCGTCTCTCTTTTAATTCAATAATGTTTTTCTTTCAATACAATAGGACAGGATCATAGAATTAAAAGCAAATTTTGAAGAAAGCATTTGAAATTATTTTCCAAAATAAGCACACACGCAGAAAACCAAGTTTCGTTTGAGGAAAAACCGGGCATCGCACTATGTAATGTATATGTCCTTATACATCCACTTCTTACAGATATGGTTGAAGCATATTGTTTAGGTTTTGTGTACATGTTACGTGGTAATCGTTTTTACATTTAATTAAACAATTATTTTACAAAGATTCATAAATAAAATGAATCTAAGGAATTGCTAGATTAGTACTACTTACATACGTATATTTTTTTCTAACTACCTAATTTCAGTTTCCTGTTTCAGTATGTCGTTCTTGTATGATTTGTCTTCCAATCTTTCTTAGCTAGATGGCAGTATTATCTATGGAATTATTAAGTATTCTAAATAAATGTATGAGCAAGAACGATTGCCATAGATCTCAAGAAAAATATAAACGACGATGTTTATTATAAAATCAGAAAGAATGAATAAGGATTTTAACGCTACTTTACTTTTTTATATTTTAGACATGTCAACGTTTATATAATGTTAGAAGGTCAGCGAAATCTAATTTTATATTATGACCTATATTAGTAACATTCTAAATGTTGCCTTGGGCGATAAAAGCCTCCACCAAAAGCTTTCTCCTCTTCTATATTAATTATCCCAATATATATATATATATATATATATATCTATATATATATATATATATATATATATATATATATATGTATATATATTGGGATAATTAATGAATTTTGGAGGATTCAAGTACAAAGACAAATCAAGTATAAAGATGTATCCATTAAGTAGTGCGATGCTCGGCGTTTACTCAAAAGAAGCCAAGTCTAGTAATGCATCAATACAATAAAGGAAATGGGTGCAAAAAACTGGGTTTTTCGTGTGTATTTATGTTTTGTAAAATTTATTTAAAATAATTCTTATAGAACTTGCTTGTTAATTATAAGATAGAGTCCATTTGAGTTGAAAGGAAAACACAACTGATTTTAAAAAGGTACGCTATTGACCTCGCTATTGACCATTCTTCTGTGAAGGCATTTTGTTACATTTGTAAATTTTATATGAAAAGTTGTTTTATAAATTATGTAAAATTTGCTAATTATAACAGCCAGTATATTTTAAATTCTTATAAATTTTCAAAAACAATTAATTTAAAAAATAGAGAACTCTATTTTACAATATTTATTGAGTATGTGCCCTGCGCGAAATACCAAATGGATTATGTAAAATCACAATAGCCTATTTCATTCGTTGTTGTTAGTCCATCTCCCCAGCCAAATAAGCCACAAATCTAGTGAGATTAATGATGCTTAGGAGAGAAATTGTGTTAGCAGTTCATCAGATTAAATTGGACTTACGGACAGATAAGGAGATAGAGATTGGTTTTAAACCAGAAATATAAGTTAGACTGCTACATTTTTAAAAATTATATGCATCTAATCTAGAGTACGATTATAGTAATATCACTTTAGTTATTTTCCGAAGAAAAGGATAAATTGGAAAACGTGGTGAAACATTTACAAATATCTTTATATTTTTAAAAACTTCGGATGGAAACATAAGAGCAAGTTTTTTATTAGGTACTATCTATACTATCAAGTCTAAAGGTGCTTCAATATAAAACGATTTCAGCATAATGTACTATATATGCACTGTCATGGGTAGCAGTCATTAATGCAGTTGTCGGAAGGTTGGACGTGGATTTGTTTTAAAAAAACAGACTTAAAGTTCAGAATAAACTTTCGCAGCACTATTACCTGAATATGTTATTTGAGGCATACTCACGCGTATTTCCAAAACGCTTTTGAATCATCTTAATCTGTTTGTGCCGAAGGTCAAAACTGTCATGGTCATAGCTTAAACTATCTTTTTTTTGTAACATTTACATTATACTTATATAGGAAAAATATTGGAGAAAAAGTTAATATTAAAAAAAAATCTGCTGGTCTACTATAAAAAAATATCAAACTTTCTCATATTTTTTTCTTTACCGAAGACCAAAGTCAACTTGGAAAAAATATTCGCATATTTATTTGTTGTAATTTAATCAGATAATTCCAATGTCAGCATTGCCCGTGTTATTTTCGTTGACATAAAACATTTTTGAATAAAATAAATTCCTCTAAGAAAACTTGATTTAAGTGTCATTTATCCATTTCGTCTTGTACTACTTTCGTATTGTTATTCCATATTACTTTCATTTTCTTATTTCTCGACGCCACAAAGTTATCGTGAATATGAGTGTGTATTAAAGCATTAATTCTTTTCTTTTCCTTTCTTAATCATTTATTTTTATATTCGAATAACAAAATTAATTCTGTATTAAAAGTAAATCTTACCATTATATGTGAATAAGTTTTTCACTTATTATTAATTTCTCCGGATTAACTATATTCAGGCATCATGAATTTAAAACGCCTACTCAGACGTTACACGACTTGTGTTACATTTAATTTAATTTCAAGTCCCATATGTATGGAAATAAACGGAAAAGAAAATTCATTCTATAACATTGTAGACATTGAAATGACAAAGTTTTTCCAAGACTTTCATTCGTTTTATTACTTTTTATGCTTCTAAATATCAGCGTGTAACAAGATGTCTAAAGTGGAATACCGTCATGATGTTGAAGAATGCTATCTAATTTTTTTCCATTTTCGTAAGTTAAGGCGCTCTATTATGTAACATCTTTTTTACAATTCTCCTTAGTTCAAATTAGAATTTAGTTCTATTCAAAACGAAGTAAAAATCGAATCTGCATTGTGAAAACGGATAATATCGTTATGTCATTAGAGAACACAGAATAATTAGAATACATCACAAAATCAGATGTTACCTTAGATATTATTGTAGAAAAGCTTGTAGCTATCTTTCAGTTTTGCACATTTTAGCGTTTAAAACAATGTCCCAAATACATTAAAATAAATGTGTTTTTTAAATAATTTTTGTAGTCATTTCATGATTAATTTTTTTTTGGAGAAACAGCTTGACATAATGTGGTGAATTAGAATTAAACCTTTTTTCACTATATGTGATTAAAGTATAAATTTATTCTAGTGAAAATGCACGTTCTAAATATAATAATGCGTATCTATACTTTAAAGAAACCTACAGAGTATGCTTTCCTTTGTAAAATATAAATAGATTTTAGCCGTCCATTTTTTTATTATTTATTTTCATGAGAGCAATAAAATTTATACCCCTAGCTTATAATATAGCGATGGTTTTGCTTGCCTCAAACGTATTCGATATTTAAGTGAAGAGAAAAAAAAATTGAATTTTTTTATATTTCCTATGCGTTGAATTAAGTACGCGCTTAGAAAACATATATAGTTAATATTTATATGTATTTTTAATTATTTTCAGAATTTCTACATGATGATCGAGTCAATTATGGTAAACTTTTTGGAAATCTATTACGTTCCTGAAAACTTCTGAAAAAAAATAATCTTATACGTGTAACATTACGACGAAAAATAAGCACAAGAACACGAATTAAATTTAGCATTATGTGGGCTTGCAAATAAAATGGTCATCTACTTGAATGACACGTGAGGGGTCATTGATCGGTATCCTATAGCGCAGAAGTAAAACGATTGAATTATCAAATAAACTCCACGAACTCAACCTTTTTGGTAAACATTTATACGACTAATACTGCTATCAATATTATGACCATCGCCTATTAATATTAAATTAAAGAGATAATAAAAAAGTATAGACCGAGCGAAGCGATGTCTTACATTTGAATAATGTAAGGTCCATAGCTTGTGTGTGTATTTACGTTGTTTGTCACGTAAAACGTCAGTAGTTAATTTAGCAGGTACGTTGCTTGAGTTTGTTATATATATATATATATATATATATATATACGTAAATAAGTGAAAAATATTTTCCTGGACATATTTACAACAAATAGGGACAATTACTTACGATATTTCATTCTGAATTTTTTCGTTTCAATTTTACATTTGTTGGCAATTTATTGTAATATTACCAAAGATTTAATAAACAGTCTCTGCTCATTAAATCCTATTATTAATAAAAAAACTTTTAGTTAAAGTACATATCATTATTCAATATATTTTTACTAATCTCTTGTTAAATGGAAATGACAGTACTTGTTTTCTGAGCCATTTAAATTATAGGATATGGTTAAAAAAACCGGGCTAATTGTATAAGATTATATTTAGCGTGATTGTTTATATCAACACAGGGCTCTAAAACATAATAGACATGAAAAAAGACAAATGGACATAAAATCATATGTAGGATGAAGGACAGTGGTTTAAATTGACGAATAAATAATAATATAGACTATTAAATGGCATACATGTAAATTAGGATGCCCTTTATTTCGTCAAAACAAACTTTCTGGTATATCGCGTGTCACCTTTTTATTATCTTCTAAGCCATAAAAAACTATTACACATTTTTAAATTAATATTTGGTGGTCGCTACCAGCGAATGAAAATTAAAAAAATATATATATTAGATTTTTTTTATTAGTTTAAAAAATGGATATTCATACATAAATTCTATAACTATTAAGAAAAAAATTAGTAACCTATGCTAACAATTTGTATTTGTGTACTTTTGCAAACAAAAACGTCGTGCACTCCTTATGACAGCGCGTAGTTTAATTTAAAAATGTGTACTAGTTTTCGAAGACATGACTGATTGCTGAGGAAGAAGACTGAGTTAAGTGCATACCGCCTCCAAATCATGCGACGACGAGTTGCAATAATATGTTTTATCATATTTGAATAATGAATTTAACTATTTCGAGTACATTGAGTTGCAACTTATTATATTGATAATATTTCAAACTTTAACACACGGGCTACCGTGTATTAAAGTTTGAAATGACCCCTAAAACTCTATCGAAGAAAGAAAAAAAAAATCTCATACATATATATATATATGGATATATATATATATATATATACACACATACCGGACAAGTGGACCTAACAAGTCCAATTCCAGAAAAATAAGTTCCATTATTCAAATGCAGCACTGCTGGTCTATATTCGGCAACATGGCACGTTGAAGCCCCTATCCTATCTATGAAATAGCCGCTGGCTCTGACAAGTGTCTGAAAGAGTAATGTACTTTATATTAATGTAAACGTGTGTTTATATATTTTTTATTCTCATAGCAACTACTAAATACTTTCAAATCTCTATGTTTATTGTAAACATTGTTTTGCTTTTTATTTTTTCATATATTTTTTTGACGTTTTTCATTAAAAGATGTTTATAAGAATACAACATTTTGAAGATGCTCATCGCAATAAATATTATAAGTTCAGCTTCTAAACAAAAAAAATATGTCTTTGTGTTTTAAAGTGTTGCAATCAATTATCAAAGGTTTTTATGTTAATGAAATTATTTTTATAGTTAGATGACTAATTTTGACATATTATATATCTATTAGATTTATATACAAAATTTATAATATGCATTCCACCTTCTTAAAGTTGAAAAGCAAATACAGTATTAAAAACCAATATTTATGAATGAACATTCGCTTGCCAGCAGTATGGAAATCGAATGCTTTACATTCACATGTTAATACAATTTCATACGTCCGGTAGACAATATTACGTCAAACCCGGTTCGTTGGCTTCTTTGTTATTTGCATTGCTTTATTAATATTACGAAGTTACCTAATACTAAGATAAAAGTCACTTTTGCTATTTATATGGATCTTATACGCAAAATCCACCTTTAAATATATTTCGTTGTTAGCGGAACTCATAATATTAATAAACACATTAAGTCCTTCAGCGTCGAACGTTATATATCAAACAACAGAAATATCTCATGTTTTTTTACATAATTCGTATGTTTTGTTGTTAGTGACGTACACGTAAACAATGTTGGTAACGTTACCCTGAATTGTTAAACGATACACGCCTAATTGTTTACAAACATTTCGTAACTGATAAACGTTTTCTCAACAAGCCGATTGAGTATTTCAAAAATGTAGCTCCATTCAGAGAGCCGCTGCAGACAAATTCGAACAAAGATTGAGAAAAGCTTCGTAAAATCTTTAAAGTAATATTTGTGCTAAGTGAAGACAATCAATATTGAACCCCCGTCATTCGGTGCTGAAGCGTGAACGACAAAAGGGTAAATCGACGATCATTTAAATGAATTATGTATGAATATCGGGATTTATTACTTAAACTCAAGTCGACATCTGATATCTCAATTCAAGTTCAAATCTTAAGTATATCTGCATGATTTAACATTATGAATTTTACGTTCCATTTGTCGTAATTTATTAACGTTACGTTAACATAACACAAATTTTGTCACCTATGATATAATTTGTGTTTAGGCACATATCAGATTACATAATAATAAAACAACAAAGCAAAGTTCACTACAATATTAATAAGCGTCTTCAATTTTATTATGAAACTTAAAGGAACGAGAGGTTATTTTATGTAAATTTTACATCGTTGATAATCATTATCCAAAGCGATCTCCTACATAAAATTTAGAAAAACAGAAAATCTTACCTCAGGTCAAGTTTGCATTACCTGATAGAACTACACTGATGTTCTCACACTGTAATAGAAAAACCACTGCATACTTAATGGAAATTGTAATTCATTTGGCTGCAACATGATCTTCTACCCCTTCAACTAAAATGATGGTTTTATTAGCTTCAAACATAATACAAACTATTGTTTTTTCTTTCTATTTGAAATATAAAAAAATCGTCAAAGTATGTATTACAATTTGATATGAGCGCCTGAGAAATGTTTCGGGTTTTTTTTTCTTAGAAATGTCTTTTTTTGCTTAAATCAGGGTTGCTGTGTAATAAGCAGTTAAATATCATCACTGAACCTTATTGAAATGGAAGGCTATTGGATGGCTATAATTTATTTATAGCCATCCAATAATCTTCCATTTATTTCTGTTATAAGTAATATTTTATCGCTTTTGACAATGTGGTGAACATTATAAATATATTAGTTCTATTTCTTGGAATACGTAAAAAAATATTGAAGAATAATTCTATTGGTTATTTTTTAACTTCGAATTTGTTTAATTTATTTCTTTACGTATTGTATTTTCTTATCCAAATAGTATCCACTGCCACATGTACTAAACCAATATTTTCATTACTTGTGAGTTAATGTCTATTAATATGAGTTTCTGCCTATTTAATTCAAAAAAAAGTTACTCTGAACATTATACCACATTATTACATACAGGATAGAAACAATAAAATAGATTATCAGTATTTTCGTGCCTATAGCCTAATCAATTTGTCCCTGAAACATAACTATTATTACGATTCTGATTAAGACGAAATCAAAACTGGCGTTTGTATTAATACCATAAATGGCAGGAAATTGCAAAGAAAATACGAGTAGTACACTTAGATCGATCAACTGCTGTTAGCCGAGAAAGCTAGGAATTGAGTATTTGACACGGCTTACTGTATATAGATTATCCAATATCTATAATAAGATCTGGTTGAGTATAACAACCTGGTGATGTACATAAAAAATGGTAAATAATTACAATTTTAACATAGTTATTAAAATATTTATAACAGAAAAGTTATATGTTCATTACTCGAATGAGATGGGTAGAAACTTTAATTACATTTTATTGTTGATCAATATTCTATTATACGTAGGTCCTGGTAAAATTTGGTGTCGGAATTAACATATCAAAAGCATTAGAATACGTTTATAAAATTATTCTATACCTATTTTCACTGAAATATATTAGGGAGTCATAATAAATACTGTATGAATTAAGTTATAGTTAAGTTATAGTAGAGTGTATTATATAATTAATAAAAAATTAGCAAAGTGTAAACACTTCAAGTAAATTATAAAAGTAGATAATAAAAGCAACGGAGAAATTAAAAAAAAATTAAAGAATGATTCAAATCGTAATAAAAAATTAAAGTATGATTCAAATCGTAATAAAAAATTAAAGAATGATTCAAATCGTAATAAAAAATTAAAGAATGATTCAAATCATAATAAAAAAAGAATTCATAAATAATGGGTAACGGTCTGTGTATTGTTGAGTTCCCAATATCTTCACTACTGAATTCTTGTTTTCAGGGAAATTTGAATTTATCTAATAGAATATGAATTTGGATACAAAAATAAATGAGTTTATTTAAGTTAAAGTGAAAAATTAGAAGATTTCTTTGGCTTATATTTATATTCGTTTTCAATTAATAAAAGGCAATATCTTAAAATGCTATGCCATTTCTTTATGCTAATGCATCAAGACATAAATCCAATATTACAATTCTATTATTGGATTTACATATATATATATATATATATATATATATATATATATATATATATATATATCTAATATTTAATATATATGGAGTTAATTTTGTAGAAATTCGTTTTAATTTATGGTGATGGTTTTAACACAAACGCGAGTTTTGAATCTTTAGGAATATCCTGCAATAGTAGTAACAATAGTGCTACATATATGAACAAATTTATCTCGGCAATCTATTAATATTTTGATGTAATTGATATTTTAATATACTGGGACGTACATTTATTATCCACTCAGTATTTTGTATTGTTTGGAATTTTTCATAAATTGAGTCGGTACCAATATTATAAGGAGGAATTTGGGGAATAAAGACGGTTTCTCCTTGATTGATGGAAGACAATTTCGTAGATTTTGAACGCGATAATATTCAGTAAGCCAATAAACATATTTCAAATCATCTCTTCGTTCAAATCTTTGAGAAATGAATTGGGAATATTCGTTAAACGGCTATCCATTTAATAGTAATAATATCCAAATATGAATTTTAATATTAACAAACCTCAGGTAAAAACTTGTATCCCTTATTAGTTGCTACAAACTTTTAACTCTTACGGGGTTGAATTTAAGTAACCCTACGGATATCTACGTTGTGTTATAAACTTATCTCCCAAATTTCCAATTTTCAGGCTTTATAGTTTTGAAGATTTCGCGGTGTTCCGCTTTTGTAAATATATAAATTGAGCCAAATTACCTACTTGCTTTTTGCTACTGTGCGTTTCGCGGAATTTTAGAAAAGACCCTCTTGTTGAGTTAAGACATCTATACTAGACGACAGTTTTTGTTATAATACAACGTTATATAGTCACTATAGATGCACGGTTGTAGATTTTATCACATATGTACACACCTAGTAACAAGTTCCATTAAGTAATGAGTATTTAGACATATTGCATGATGGCAATTTCTGCAGTCTTTCTAAAAGTAATAAATATCGATATTTCGATACTTAGAACTATTAATATTTATGAAATTATGTAGTTCGATATAAAAAGTTATTAAGAAATATCTATTAGATCCTTTTTTTTTAAATTACAAGGTTACGAAAATCTGCAAGAGATGAAGTTGAGTGCGGTATAGTTTTTTCGTATAAACAAATAATCCCTTCTCTCAAGAATTTTGTCAATGATGTATTATCAAATACAAAAAATTATTTGACTAGAAAATATAATAATATTTATGAAATTTTCAAAGTTCTATATAAAGGGAGTTCAGAAAATAGTGACTAACGATTTTTTGTTAAATATCAAATACACGAAAACTTCTAAAATATATAATAAAATTTGATATAATTTTGTAATAAATGAGTTATCTCTTTTTCTTTGAAATTCTGTTTGCGAGCGTATTTGGCTCTATTCTGTCCATCCATCTGCCGATTACGGGATTAAACCTTTTGAATGGTTAAAGAAACGAGCCTAAAAACCGTAGACTGTGTATTATACGTAAGTAACTTAAGTTAAGTTATAAATAGAATCTCCCAGAACTCTTGTTATATGAATAACTTTCTTTTTTTTTATTCGTGTATAATGGGTATATTATCCAGTCCACCTACTAGGAACAACAAAATAGATTAAGCATCAGTACAACGTTGTGTAATTTTATTGCCATTTTTAACACTTATAGTCACAAAGAACGTAGGCACTTCTTTTCACATAGAAAACATTTCTTTGGATGTATTATACATTTTTAAGCTTTTATTGTGTTTTCAATAAATAATAATTCGCATCTCTTTGGAAAAAAATACTCCAAAGTTTTTATTTAAGAAATTAACGTCAGTGTTTTGGTTTGTCAAAATATGATTCTCTTTCCATGACCCTCTTCCAGCGGTAAATAATTTACAAATATCAGTTTCTTAATGACTTTCATTTTGAATACGCAGAGTTGTGTCTCGTACTGTTATCAAAATTAAGAAACAAGCACATATCCACATTGTTTAATCAAAATAGCCTTCCAGATCTTAGAGTTTTATCGAACGAAGAAAATTTTTGCAATTTATTCCAGACAGTTTGTTCTTTTACTGCTTCTTTTCCAAATGCTATACAAATTTTATGCATACCTGTAACCAAGTTTGAATTCGTACAACAATTATTATAACTATTGTGTAGTGAGTAAACGCAAACACAAAATGTAGTTCACGGCACAAAATGTGCTGATTGTGACTTGGCGACTTGACTTTGCTAATTGATATACTTTATAGGTCAGGTTTTTTTCTATTCATAATAACCAGATGATTATTATGAAAATTCCGAGAATTCCGCTTAAGAACATCTAGCAAAAATAAGCATTAATTTCATACTTCAGATAACAATGTTGATCAATTTTAATAGAATTCATAAAAGGAGTTCTCGATTCGTCGGAATTTTTTTATGTGTGTTCAGGAATAATTTTTTACCTAGTGAACCGATTTCGATGATTCTTTTTTTTTTTATTTGAAAGAGGGTACTACAGGAGTGGTCCCATTTAAATATGATGATGATCTGATGATAACGTATGAAAACAAACGATGGAACTCCATAACGAATGGCAATAAATCAACTATGATTCGAGATATTTACTACAGGTCATTGTTATTTTGCAAAATAACTACACTAATTTCCAAGTCAGAATTTGAAGATAAGTTCTGGAGATGAACAATGAAACTCCTTAAGGGATATTAGTAAATCAACCGTGATTAAAGATATTTGCTACTAGTAATTGTAAATTTATAAAACAACTTCACCGTCGGCCAGGTCAAGATCTAATGATGAGTTCTCGAGATGAACAATGGAACTCTTTAACTGATGGTAGTAAATTGAAAGTGATTTAATATGTTTGCTACCGATAGTTGCTATTTTACAAAATAAATACAGTATCGATAATGTCAGAGTCGAGATGCATTCTCAAGATAAACAATGGAACTACTTATTGGAAGGTAGTAAATCAAATTTAATTCAATACTTTTGCTATTGTTAGTTTTTATTTTGCAAAATAACGGTACCATCGACCAGGTCAAGATGTGATGATGAGTTCCGAAGATGAATAATACAACTCTTTAACGGATGGTAGAAAATCAATTGTGATTCAATATATATGCTACAAGTTAGTTATTACTTTGCAAAATGTGATATTGGGTTTCAAATGCGGAGAATGGAACTGTTCAAGTGGTAATTTTAAATTTGCAAAATCTTATATTTGGCTTTGATATGAAAAACGAAAGTCCTCAATGGCTAACAGCTAACCACTGGCGGCTAGTAATATCGTTTCATTTTTATGTGTTGTTGATAATCAACTTTAGGCAAAGTGGACATTTTTTGTATATTAGCTTTTGCCCGTGACTTTTATTAATTATTCAATATTCTAAGAAATAAAATAATTTTGATGATTAATATTAATAAATTAATTACTGAAAATTCTATAATAAAATATCTTTTAAAAAACCAAAAAAGGTAGGCACTAAAAAGTGAAAAATAATTAACTCAAAAAAGGTAACTAATTATTTGCAATAAATAAGTTACTTATTTTGAAGTCGGTGCCATAACCGCGTACAACTAAAACAAATGTGAAATTTTATATTATAAATACTTTCTTTATGAATCTATTTAGTATTGTGAGTACATTGGAATTAAAAGTTTTAAATTTACATTATAAATTAAATTAACTGGTTGTCAGTGCTGGAACCGAGTTCAAAAAAAAGTAAATTGATCATTTATTGCAAAGAAATAGATACTTATTTTGAGTTAATTATATAGAATAGAATACATTGAAATAAAACTATATTATTATAAATGTAAGCCAATCTTTTTGTAAGTTTATAACAGACGAAAAAATAATATTTTGAGAAGTGAGTGCAAACTTTGGAACGGGGCAGATTATTCACAACGCTTTCTATAAGGAGAAGAAAGATTTAACTCTGGGAAAATTAAGTAGCAAAATAATGACGTAGGTAATATTTCATATAGACACTGCACCTTAATTTCGAATACAGATACTATTTTCTCAAGACACTTCTTTGGTCGTAGTGAGTCAATAAATATTGCTGCTGTTTTGTATTTCAAAACAAACGCAAGAAATACGATGCATAAAACTAGTCTGTGAAATGTTTCCAGCGTTCAATAGTTATGTCTATATTCAACCATTAATTATGAGGATAATTATGAAAACAACCGTTAATTCGATAGTTAAAGAAAATATTTTTCACAATTTAGATGAATGAATTAAAAATAATATCAAACAGGGCAACGTTTTAACGAAAAAACAATTAAACTCATTAAATATTAATAGAATTTACACAACGAGAAATCCCTACACCCTTATGTACATACACATATTTAAGGGCGAACGACGCATATAGAGGTAAATAGTATGTTTATTAAACAATTTGCATATAATTACATAATTTTTCCCATATAAATATTTGTCTAGAATACTAAAAGTTATCATAAAATTCTCAAAAATTAAGAGATAGATAATCATTGTAATAACTATCTAGCAAATTTTAGGTAATTTTCTAGTAACGTCAATTTTTTCATTAAATTGATTATAGCAGTTAGGAAGACGGAGAAATTTATTTTCGCGATAATTTTCGCAGTCTCGTAAAATCCTGTTATTTAACTTCTTTCTCAAAGCATAACGTTGTTTTTTTCATTGCAGCATAAGATTTTGAAAATAACTCTGCCAAACAACACAAACTTAATGTGGGATCTGCTTCAATAAGGCCTTTATTTTTTTCTAAATCAATTGCAGAAGTTCGCTTTGAATGAGGTTTATCGGACAGGTCAAAAATTATTTCTTCGAATCTTTGAAACCAGTACTTTGTTGCGTCGTAAGAGGATATACCTTCATTGATCGTTGTGTATATATCACGTAATGCTTCGCTGGTTTTTTACTCTAAACGACATTCATGAAGAAAGAGTCTTCTATGTTCACTTCGAAATATTTCCATTTTCAATTTATTCTTTACTCGCCGATTACTCAATTCTAAACTCAATAGAAGTTCAAATGCCGCACTCTTTATATACCCTACAAGAAACATTCTAGAAGCTTTTATAACATTCCATAAAGCGGTCGAAAAAAAGGCGGGTTTATAAGTTGCCAATCTAATGCGTATCTTATTCGTACATAACCCATTTATTTCACAATACTACTGAGCTAGTGACAGCGTTACTAATTATATCAAAAACTTTAAATCTCGCTTGAAACTAGTGCATTACCGTTTACACGCATGGTTACATTTTTCTACAGAAAATTTTAGCGAACACTGCGAAAATTATTGAGGACTTTACGATTGTCGTCTCGTATAGATGTAGATTTCTCTTAGTTTTTAAAGTTCGTCGTCATTTGATTTCACACATTCAAAATTTCTTTAAGTGCAAGAGCAAAATGTTGAAATTCTTGAATTTTTTACAATATTCCTCTTAAATAAAGTTCTGTTATTCTGTATTATCTGTTCCGTATTTATTCTATTTCTCATTTGGATAGTAATGGTGAATTTGAGGCTGTATGACTTTTAAATGACATTATTGTATATTATAAACACTACACATACATTTGGGTTTGGATTCCCATATATTTAATCTTTGTAAAACTTAAAGTTGCTAGGTAAACAGGTTTAGAGACCAGTTAAGGATTGGGAGGATACCAGGGTAATTTCGTGTAACTATTTCTCTTTTATCAAGAGCGGTAAGTAGAAACTTACGAGACCACCATGGTGTCGGCCCAATGTAGTTGCAGAGCATCAGTTCTACAAGGACAACTTCGTTACTCATTAGGAGTTTCTTTCAGAGAAAATTATGGTGAAAGCCAAGATTTACTGTTAGAAATTAGATTCACTAACTAAAAACTAAGTAGTCAAGGGGATCATGTTTATTTTCTCTGTAACAACATATCGTGAAGGATACTCGTAAAAAATGCAGAAATTAGCCTAGTTTCTGCACATTCACATTGTTCACTTGTAATTGCGTCATTTTATTAGCATATGTTTAAAACTCCAAGCATTCATCCACAGAATGAAGGATTATGGAAGTTCTGCAAAGAGACTGCGCGAAATTTTAAACATTAATAGTTTAAAAATTATTCAATTAATATCTCGCAGATATATGAAATTAAATATAATTTTGTCTAATTTTTTTTTCACTTTTTTATTGCTAAAATTTAGTTTTGGCTTTTTTATAACCTTCTCTTTTACCTGAAATTAAAACTCCTACATTCCATATTTAATAAAAAAAATGGATTTTTTTATTTGCCTTTTCTAGAATTATTAACTAAATATTTTTTTTCAGTTCAACAATTAATCTATCGGATCGACAAGTTCTATCGCTAAACCAAACATCGAGTTCCAACAATAAATTTCCGTTCTATCTAGAAATTTGAAATTAACATAATTATAAAATTCGTTGATCACAGTATTTTTAATAGAAATTAAAAATTTTACGTTGAAACTTTTTGGAGATTACAAGTTTTTTTAAAACTATTTTTTGCTTTCAGTTATTTGGAATATTAATTAAAAGGACAATTCATGAGAGTCTCTGAACTATTTTCTTTATTTTTAGAATTTTTTGTAAGAGAGTTATAAACACTTTATTAACCGCCCCAAACTGTCCCCGACATTTCCATTACTGCTAACGCTAAAATTATAAAAAAAACTATATATATATACTGCGAGCTAATCTGGGGGTTACCGGAAAACTATAACACGACATCAAAGCTTGTAGTTATTTTGAATCATAATAATGAAAATGAAAATGAAAATGCATATATAATATTGTATTAACATTTGTAAATATTTTAATGGAAATAATGTTTATCGTGAAACCTTTGGTCATTCTCATGGAAATTATTACATGTGTAATGATTCCTAGTAGTACGAGGTTCATGCGTTAATGACATATTTAATTTATAGAATGAAACGAAAAAAAAATTCACCTACATTTAATGTTTAAATATAAAGCCTTAAGTAATAATACGCTCCGAATATTTTGGAACATTAAAACTTATATTCCACTTATCTCCATAACATCGATAAAAAAAGAGTTCAATGTGAAATTTATTACCAAAATTGTTAATTTATAAGTGTTTTACTTTCATAGAGACTGTCACATCTGAACTCAGATTTATATAATACGGTTAGAAATTATGAGAAAATTAGATATGATGAGCAATTCTCGTAAAATATTCACAAATTCAATATTTTTTAAAATATTAGGTAGTTGCCTACTAATGTATGCAACTACCTAATGTTTCAAAAAATATTTTAATTTATATAGAAAAGTAATTTAATACTAGAATTATAACTTTTAATAAGCGCTAAAGTAAACAAAAATTATTATATACATCTATTTAACTAGAGTATTTGCGCATGCGCAATTGCTCTCCAGTTGAGACTAAACTCTAGAAAAAAAACGATTACAAATATTTTTGCTCGTAGTGGTCCATTTTTCCATTAAGCGGTTTTTTCACTTCGCATTACGTAATTAAATACATAAATGTGCTATTAAATATATATACTATTTTTAGTTCGCAAGAAAACCAATAGAGGTTTGTTATGAGCATTAGGTTATGGATAGCGCTGAACTCTTTAATATAACAAAAAAGAAACCTAAAATATATACAAAGAAGCGAATAGATTAAAAAGATTCCATACGAGAAAAGTTGGAACTTTATATGGAGCCCATTCGGCTGAGAGACCAGATGGCGTTCATAATATTATCCGAGCCTAGATTAATGGTCTATATATGGTGCCATTTTAGGGATAATCGTCATCAATAAATGGATTTGTAACGAAGAATTGAACTTATAATTATTGAATTATTAAAAAAAGTCGTAAAAATAAGTTATGAAGTATTTTTATTCCCGTAACATATTATTAAAATGATTAAGTGAAAACATTAATATTTGACGAAACATATAGTTATGTTTTGTCTGAGAATCTGAGACTTTTCAATTATAACATTTCTATAGGAGGCAAAAGTTCCAAAAATATATTTTCAAAAATTAATGATATTCATTCAGATGGATTATTATCTGGGACCTTGTAGTGCTGGGTCATGATTGGCTTATGTCTGACACGTATAGCTGAAAATAAAAAAATACATAAAGCTATCTATTTTTGCCATAAATAATACGTTTATAGATGTCATTGCATATCCTCTAGTGTGTTCAATTAATGGAAGGATTTTATTTCGAGATTCCCTTAAAATTTTCAATACACGTTTTATATTTTTGCAATAATTACAATATGTATTTTATATTTAAATATTTCCACTACTTTTCATAAGAATATTTCGTAATAACATTTTCAAGCAAATGAGTAATATTTTAACGAAATTTATGTAGATAAAGTAGTTTAAAATTGAAATCTGGCGATATTTACGTTAAACTAAGTGTGAGTAGGGAAAAAATTGATTTTATTTAATGTAAAATTAATTATTTTTATTCTTTCCGTGTTACCATACTGTTGACGTTTCTGCAACCTCCATAATTTTCACATCAGCTCTCCAATAATCTTATTCAGTACAAGTACCTTCTTTATGAATTTTCACTTAATTTTTTTGTTTATTCATTTCGAAATGCCAACCCTACAAAAACTGCTTGCGGAAGTACACTCTCCTTAAATTATGAACAATTTCTGAATAAGTGTAATATTTCTAAATATTACTTGGTAACTGATATTTGAATTTCGGATGGAATGGATGTTACTCTTTGGTTTACTCTTCACCTTATATGACAACTTTAAATAAATATGATTAACTTGAAATAAACATAGTTAAAAATTGGAGGTTGAAATATGTAGATAATGTGTAGTGAAAAATACAATAACTATTTACAATTAGTTAAGTGGCTAAAAACATCAAGTGTTAGTATGCATATAAGGTGAAGTTAATAAAATGTTTATTTCAAATTATAATCCGTTTCATAATTAGTTTACAGATTGCAGCCAATAAGCAGTATAATCACATGAACATAATTTCTAATCGATGCTGTCTAGATTATGAATCATTTACAATAAATACAATTGCCTCGAGTTGAGGATAATGAAAGAAAAAATTTAGTAATTGTAATAAAGTAGTAAACAATTACATTAGATAGTAGTTTACAGAAATAGCTGATATTTTGCTGGTGACCACTTGCCCTTATTGTACCTGATCTGATGTCTGCTTGTTCGATTTGTTGATGATTGTCCTCTGCTTCCACTACGTCTTAACTTGTGTTCGGTTTATCTCTACTTGATTATTCCAGAATAATTGGTTTCATAATAATATTTTCGGTCGATATTGGCAAATTTTAATTTAGCTTAATATTGAAATGAAATCATTTCCTTCGAAAGACAGATGTAAAATCTTGAATTATATAAAGCTTCTCTCAAATTCTATAATTGCGGTCATTCCACCTAATTGCGCTCGCTTCTCAGCGTTACTATTTGAACCATTCGATTGTCCCTATATAAACAAAACCAAATTGGATTGTAATCCGTGGTTATAAAGATTTTGTTTGATTATTTGCAGTTAATCTCTACCTTTACGGAATTTAAATGAATGTATTTAACTTCATTATATCTTATAGTTTACATACACTAGAACTACGTAACCCAATATTTTTATAATTTTAATATTAGTAATCATAATAAAGTTATTGCAGAGTAAATTTGTATGAAGTTTTTGTAATCTGCTGTATATTAGATTGTATTTACTGTATATTAGCTTGCCAAAATAATACGACATACAATAATACCGCGTCTCGTTTTCATATTGTGATTGATGTTGGTCTTGGTGTTTTTCTTCGTATTGAGTTACATTCACCACGTTTTAAATATTACTTTTACTAACGCGCAAACCTGTAATACGAAGAAAACATTTTTGAAATGAATTTTTGTGTAAAGCCACTATTTGATTACATGTGGTATGTAGGGCAAAAAAAATATATGGCACCAGACGCTCCATTCCGACGATATTCAGTGACGTTTATGCAACACTAAAATAAAATGAATGCATTTGTCACTATATTTTGTTTTTCCTTGTTTTTTCTTTATTGCATATCTAACAAGTGGAGTAATCGAAACCAGCTGATCATTTTAAATTATCAGTCACAAGTATCACCGACTACCTAAAGTTATTGCTTGACTCGTAATTTAAATGTTTGAGTTGAATTAAAAAAACTTTTACTCATATATAAAATTTAAATCGATAAAAAAAATCATAGAGTCTTTGTAACGTATATGTTGGCATAAATTTAGTATAAAAGGTGTATATTCTCCACAATGAAATGAAACTACGTGACGTAGTATTATTTCTACTTTCTTTAAGTTCTTTACCACGACTTAGGTTTCGTTGTAGTACGACATCTTCAAATGGGCTATTAGCAAAAATAAAAATATATTAGATCTTTGCTAATAGCCCACTTGAAGATGTTGTAATACAACGAAACCTGGGTCGTGGTAAAGAACTTAAAGAAAGTAGAAATAATACTACATCACATTTTTTCATTTAATTGTGAATAATGAATTTCTACAAAATTAACGCCGAATATATTCAATAGTGTATATTCTCAATAAACTACTTACAATAAAATTAAATATTTTTTTATTATTAAAATCATCGCAGTACATTTCTGATAACTAAATTCTATATTAATATTTATATAATTACTTAATTACTTTATAAAATTTCCGAGCAATGGAATAGGTTGACACATATATGCTGGTATTCCTCAACATTAGATTATCTCCTACCAGAAATACAATATTCTGTTAAATTAAAATATTTTGTTACCAGATTTTTATTTTTTTATCTATACCACTGAACCATTTTCCAGTGAAGTAATTTTACTAGCCCTTAAATAATTCCATAATTGTCTTGCATTATAAAATGATAAATACATCAACAAATCGAGAGACGCATCGATTAACCTCAACAGGTTCATCTGAAATATAGCAAATAGCTCCACCTGGCTGCATACAAGTACTCCGATTATAAAATGTCAATTCCTATAACTATTGTACCTAAAATTTTCAAAATATTTTTACACACACAATATAGGTTATAATAACAACAATATCATGCTAATCTTTAAGAATACAAGAGCCAGTATGCCTTGCGCGAAAATTGTCGTTCATAAAACTTAGGGAATTGAAGATAGTTCTGATATTTAAACTGAAAATTTGTCTGGCTGAATTATTGTTAATTCCCTTTACTAACAAGCTAATTTGACTCAAAATAAACTAAATTTTAAAACAAGATATTATCCAAACTATTAACACAATCCAGCATTGTTTCGATAACGCTATTTAAAAAGGTAGTTTTAAAAACAGTATAATAATTTATGTTTCATGTTATTTATAATTACCGATAATGAATTTTATTTTCCTGAAACCTTTCAATAGAAGGAGTAAATATAAAGCAAGTACGTCCGAAGGAATTCGAACCTGTAGCGACAAGGAAAGCTATTTAACTTTGTTCAATTTCCTTTACACACCCTTGCGTTTTTAGTGTGGTTTTATATTATATCCTACAAAAAGTAGTGAAAATATATTTATAAACGTTTCACTGCTTCTTAAGTTACAAAATGTATGCCACGTTTTACTGCTCACGGTAATATAACATGAACATTCATTTGTCATTTTATATCATTATTTGTATGGATGTGGTTTATATTTAAATTAATTTACTAAACTACAACGATTTTCTATATTCAGAAAATTTACATTTATAATATTTTACTTTAGGTAAACTTAACTATGTTACTATTAGCTAAAAATTTTACTATTGTCTAGGTTATTTAACGTTATTATATGATATTACTATATGCTATATTTTACTATTAGGTTATTTAGTGTTAAATATGTCCTGTGCTTTTTAACCGAATCACATAACATTGCAGGCTTTTTCATTCCCATGCTTCTTTTCTTGACTTTCTATTCAGTGATATTTACTTTATGATTTTCTAAATTATATGTATAAGTTAAATGTACACTTTTCTCCTTTCTAATAAGATCTCCAATTCTCGACCAGACCTACAGAAAACTTAGAATTATGGCATTTTTTTTTAAGAAAGTTCATTTTGAACACAGTCTTCGAAAAAAGTTTCACCCTATATGTATTATGTATTTCTTTATTACAATATATAAAAAAATAAATGTGGAATTCATACTCGATCCTGTTACAACATATCAATCAAAATACAATGTAAATATAAGATTATCTCATCGCTCACTCCTTCACATTTAATGGAATTTCAAGGATTCAAAGAAGTAGATTTTTCTTAATCGTTATTTTACAAATAAAATTTTAATAACAAATTAAAATATACAAATTCATTCAAAATCATCAAAAGAGAAAAAAATGATCAAAACTATTAGAGTGATAACATGAAAACTTTTGATAGATTTTTTGTCAAGAGTAGAAACCCCTTTATTTAAAGGTGCTGAGAAAAAAAATCACTTTATTTCAACAGGCATGGCAAAAGAATGACATAACAAGAGCTATTCGAGAGAAAGGCAGAAGAACATGACAAAGAGCTATTCGAGGAAGTAAAGGTGAACTCTCATATTAATGTGCATGTTACATTAATACGCGCCGAAAGCAGAAAGAAAAAAGCCCACAGTACTTTGAATAAATATTGAATGCACCCTTATGCAACGTATATAAGCTCTGCAGATTAGAGGTTACGACCAAAGGGTGACTTCCTTTTGTAGAATACTGTGGATAAATAGCAGGAAAAAGGTGACTACATAAATATATACAACCTATACAGTTCATACTTTGAAACTTCACATAGTTCATGTTTTAAAACTCACTCATATCCCTCACATACCCATTGATACCCGTATTGATACCCATATCCCTCACACGTTAGTGGAGGGATATGGGTATCAATACTGAATAAAAGCTAATATATGGACTGATATCCTAAATGGACATGTACAATTACTCCGAGTTCCTACGACATGATATTAAAATTCTGCTTAAAAGCGTAACACTAAGGCTATAGTAGTCCAAAAAGCTGTGGGATAATGAATGCCACTAATATATAGAAATCTGGATGGCCAATTATTTTTAAAAGTTGTACTTTTAGTGTAAATTTTCCATGAAAATAAATATTGCCATATTTATAAATTATATTAATATTCATAACTTAACTTTAGCTAATTTAATATTTTAATAAAAATGTTTAATTCTACTTTCGTCGTCAACATGGTGCGTTGGGTTGATCATAAGACATACGGCCGTTGAGTGCGCGGCGCACCGCGGGGACCCGGATTCGATTCACGGCTGCGCATCAACCGAGACTAGAAGAAGTCCTTTCGAGGTCCTGGCAACCATATGGAAAAGTGGGCACGACAACAACAACAACAACCATTCTACTTTCACTAATTAGTGGGTTTACAATTTCTTCACACCGCAAGGGCAAAAAAATTAATTTAAAAATTCTAATAAACTTTTTGTAGTACAAATAATCAGAAATAATATGCAAAATTAATATCGAAAAATATTTCATTTATGACTATTTAACCTAAAAAATAATAAAGGAATCATGAAAATTTATTTTCTGATTCGATATGGATTATATTGTTAAACCCTCAGGTCAAAAAGTTCATCCTTTTTTATGTGGACTGCACTTATAAAAAAAATGTAATAACCTACGCTTTCGTTTTTATTAAAAGAATTATCGGATTACAAAATAAACTGCAGTGTAAGTTTCAAAAAATTACATGTCGAATTGTGTGACGATAAATGTTTAAAATAATCAACAATAAAATATGAATAAACTCACAGACGTTCAAAGTTTTTAAGACCATAAAGCTAGCTGGATGCACCCGTACATTAAACGGTTGGTTGGAAAACGACTGGCGAATAAAATTTTCCCTCAGCGAGTATAAACAGGATATGAAAAACATCGTTATTTTACTCGCGCGAATATAACAGTTTTGGAACACATTTTAAAAAGTTATGTTTATATAATATTTTGGAATTCCCTGAATGTGCGATGAATAAATGCTATAAAATAAGGAAATTCCTATGACACAAAGAAATAATACAAGGTTATTTTCTCATATTTATTCAAGTAGCTATTTTTAAATTAAATTAAATTTCCAACGATGGTTTTAAAATATAGTATTAATGTGACTTAAAATGGTTGGTTATTTTTAAATTTACATAGTTTTTACGCTGAGTAGGTGCTCGAATTATGATAACTTTGCTATCGATTTATTAAATATTATTTGCAAAATTGCACCTGTTAAAGAAGACGATTTTCTTTATTTTCGTTGTTTATATATTAAAATTATATAAACGAATAAACATATATATATATATATATATATATATATATATATATATATATATAATTTAAAAATGGTGATTATAGAATGTGTTTATTAATAACATAAGAATGAAGTTAACTGTATATTTGATATTTATTTTAGGGATCTTTTTTCAAATTTACTGCGAAAGGGTTCTTCTTTGTTTGACGTTAAATTAAAAAAAAATTCTTTGTTATTATTTTCTACTTATTAAAAAAAATCAACAAAATAATGATGATAAAAAATATTAATTTTATTCCCGGTAAATAAGTGATATGGCTTTCTAAAAAATCTATATTGTAAGAAAGTTTCCTTTCATTTCATTCTTTTTATTTTAACATCAATTACCAATTATTATAAATTATTATAATAGTCAAGTTAATATGTGACGGTACCTTAAATTAAAAAGAGCAGTAAATTATACTATATACAACACAATAAATTACACGTAAACATTACTTGAATATTCAGAGACGCAGAAAGTAATAATTACTGGAGATTGATCCAGAAGTTTCAATACGACATATAATAAGACCAATATAAGGAAGTGACAATAAGAATGCTGGTGAAAATAAGAATAATTTTTAGAAGAAAGTAAGAAAAATCAAAACAATTAAAATGCGTTTTCTTTGTTGAAATATGGTAAATGCGGTTTATAAATGATGGTGACTTTTTTGAGATTATTATATTTCTCACGCAAATATAACATTTTCAAACAATTTATTTTTTATATTTTCGTTGTTTATTTCAATGAATGCATCGATGAAATACATACATATATAATTTATCTTCATATTTACAATTTTAATGAAATAAATCATGCAGCATATCGTTTACTTTCAAATGTATAAATGTAATATAAAATAAAAATTACAAATCTTTGTTTTATTATCCTCATCTACATAATTACCGGAGTAAGGAATTAACAAAAATTAAAGTTCCCGATGAAGGTGCAGATGAAGATATTTTTATTCATTAGGATAATCCTGATTTGCAAATGCGAATGCGATAATCCTAATGAAGCTTCCCTACTTTCACCACCTGAATCTTCCCTACTTTCACTATATTAATCTTCCTTACTTTCACCGCATGAATCTTACCTACTTTCATTACCTGATTATTCCCTACTTTCACTACATGAATCATCGCAACTTGCGATTGATAATTTAACCACCTACTCATACCTATATAAAGCGACACCCACCTTTCGGCTTCCGTTAATCTTATAAAAAAAAGAAATAATTTGTCAAGTTTCTACCTTGCAAAATATAATTGATTTTTGAAAAATGTAATATTTTAGATATATTCAACAGAGAGTTTAAAATAATACCTGATAGCAAAACAAAACTTTGGAAGGATACTACTTAACAACCGCATTTACAACTCCAGAGTAAACCGTCTCGTCTCATGCCTCATTTACATCAGCTAGATCGATTTTACCGCACATAATAAAGATAAGTATCTATCTCTCATAGAAAAATATTGTCTACACGATTAATATAAACGACATCAAATGTTAACTAAAGCATTAAATTTGTAACTTCAACGAATTCCAAAAAGAAATATTTTACATCCTTTGATTTGGATTATAAACTTGTTTTAGTTAAAAGGAAAAAAACCATTATATTCTTACATTTCATATATTTATAATATTAAGATTAACAAACTATAGAACTGTAATAACATTAAAATAAGCTTTCAACAATGTCATTAAAATTTCCTGAAATACGCGAGCGACATAAATAATATCGGGGAGGCTAAATTGGCAATATTGAATATAAGACATTAAGAATATTCTTACGAGATTGAACATTTTGTGGACACTTGTAAAAACTTTTATCAAATTTCATAAGCACAATCAAATTGATTAAATAAGGAAATCAGTGAAATAGCTTAAACTAATCTTGATTACTTTTAAATATAATGTAAAAGATAAAAACTAACTAGTGTTTTTAAATGAAAACTCATGTGAATATATTTAATAAAATTGAAATAAATGCAACAAATGATAAATCATCACACTAATATATTAATAAATTTATTGCTAAATTGTATTTTAGTAATCTAAGTTTTTCTTTATTTGACGCATGCTACAATTGATAAATTTTTTATTTTCAATAGGACTAATCGTGATGAAATTTTTGAGGAATATGTTAACAGATAGAAAGAGAGAAAAAACATTTGGGGATAAACTTTTTTCACGAACTGCGTGGATAAATGTCACTGGAGAGATGTTCTTTGCGAGATATGTTTCCACACTCTTTTATAGTACGCTCTCCCCTCGCTCTCAACTGTTTAATAACTTATGTCAAAATGTTAAAAAAAAGGATAATGAGAGACATTTAGTTTAGTACTTTCATAAATAAATTAACTTACGTCGGTAAAAGTTGCATTAGATCATATATTTAAGCCGTGTAAGTTAATATTTGTAATAGTAATAAGAATTTTCTATCAATCTTCAACTGTTTAAGTTATAATGTATTTCAACTAGTTTCAAGAAATGAAAGAAGGATCTATGAAAGATTTAATACTTGGTTATAAGTAATTAATAGACACCGTATTTCGTTCATTTCACGAAACTTATTTCTCAACATCAAAGTTTTCATTACACTTATTTAATTTGTTAAATAAAATTTAAAAAGTTTCCTTCCTAAATTGATTAAAGCGTAGTTAAAATTAAACGACATGGAAGGTAACCTTTTTCTTCGTTTCTAACTTTTTCAAAGAAAACTTTTCACTTTCCTATTCTCAAGCAAATGTCACGTTTTTGCTACTTTACTTTTTTGCAGTATGTGCCTTGTTTAAATTTTTGTATTATGTTAAGTTGGAATACGTTTCAAGTGGGATGGATATATTTAACAAATTGAAAAGACCAAAGTTATAAATAAATGAAGCTATAATAAAGGAGGAAAGTTAGAACTAAATTTATTCAGACCATCTTCAAATGCAAAGAAAAAATTTTTTTTAATTTTTATAATTAAATATTGACCCAATAAGTTGTTATGTATGGTGGTTTGTTGTATTCAGTGAATTGCGATAGTGCAAATGTATAAGTACTACTCTAATTTAAATTTCTTTTTACATAACTTTCCGAAAGGAGCATTCTTGACCTAAATATACTCAATTTTCTCTATGCAACATAGACTAGCCGAAGAATTCATAGTATTGTATCCCCAATTCACTTATTTTCAAATATTTTTTATTGCTTTTTTTCATTTTTATGCTACTGATAATCTCCAATAGCTGCGAATTTAATCAATTAAATCGTTGCGTTGAATTTTTTTGCCAATCAATTTTTTTTTACGATTCACGGAATAAGTGGAGTGCTTAGTGCTTCCAATAGTAATTAGTGGGTAAGTTTGAATGTTTGTTTCGAAAGGCACTGATATTTTTTTAGAATAAAATCATTGACCTTAAATAGAAATTGGTGTCAAAATCAGAAAATCACGTCAAAATACATATTTTTTGTAGGAGGTAATGTGGCTCGCGGACTTATCATTACTTTAACACCAATAGTAATAGCATGGTCTATATTTAGCTTAGCCAAGAAAGGTATTTTTTGAAACATATTTTTTTTATTATAACCGTAAATTAAAACCACTGATTGGTTCTATTTATAATATGTTTATAGTGGCTTACAGACCTAATATAACTTTAGAAAAGTGTTATTATTTTATTAGTTATCGGTGTAATTTAGTTCATTGCATGATTGATATAGGGATGTGTCAATAAAACACACATCGGGATCGGCTCTTTTCCGTGTAACATGTGGGCTCGCAGTATCCTACCATCTCTTTTCTTATTTACAAAATGATCATTGGCTTTACAGAGATAAAAATATGTCAAATAGAAACGGAACTTGCACTATGAAAATTATTGCGCACATAAAACGATAATTATTTATGGTGTTTCTATGAAACTATGTAAAGTAGTTTTTAATATTATTTTTGCCTCTTAAATGTATGCTTAGTAGATCTTTTAAATGTATGCCTAGTAGATCTTTTATATGTATGCCTAGTAGATCTTTTACAAGAGTAAAACATCATAAATTTCTCAAAAATAATGTGATTAAAATCATTCACTGTAGCATTTTGATTAACTTTATAAAAAATTCTGTAACATTACTTTTTCACAGATTTTACTTCAGTGGTTTCAGAGGTGTGGTTTTCGATTACTTCATTTGATTCTTCTAAAATATCTTGTAGTGAAATATGATCAAGTTTCAAGAATTAAAAAACTTTATTCTACGTTAAGTAGATTCTGCTAAAATTAGGATTTATTTTTTCCCTATTGGCTTATTAAACCCTAAGGAATGACAAAACAATTTCCCATCAGTTAATATGACCTATATGCAAACATTGATTTCTTATGTAATGGTTCTCCGGATAATGTGTTCCGTAAGCGGTGTACCCATTTTTTAAATTATTTGGTTTTGTGTCCTCTATATATTTAAAAGTCAATGTATATTTTGTTTCAAAATTATTTAATGTTTTTTAAGTTACACAGCATTAGGCATCTGTTTCCTTTCTATCATTATGCAAAATTTGTCCTAATGCCACCATGTTTATTATTTTATTTTCTTAAACATTCAGGCACTTATATACTAATAGTTTTTACCAATTTCATGTAACTTCTAAGACACGTATACATCTAGTGGTAAATAGTATTTGTATTAAAATACTTTATTAGTCGACTATTATTTAGTCGTTTACATTTGTTACTTAGTATATTTGTCACAAATGTAAATATATATTCAGAATCATTTCAATAGTTTTTCAGTAAACTTAAGTAAACAAACTTCTAGAAACATTGTTTTTTCATAATTTTCAATTTCATAATTTCTCCAGAATTAGTTTGTATAAAATTCTCAATTAAAATGGTTTTAGAGTTCTTATAATTCTTTCTTTCAATCGATACGCATATGAAATATGAAATTTAAAACCCACGTCTCTATTTATTTCCCACATAAAATTTATATAAAAATATTTTTAAAGTTTAATTTGTAGTAAAAACTTCTAATGGGTTTAATTGATCTGTACAAATATCTCGTAAATGTTTCACGATATACATATATACACATCATTTATACAATATTATGTCATGAAGTTTTTTTTAGTATGATAACATTTACCTCTGTTTTACTAAAAGTTGCTTAACAAGAATCAGTAGAAAACAAATGAAAAACCTGCATTTTCAACTGTAAAATCTACTTTGTACCTTCGATATTTTAAAAATATTTGTAAGCCGCTTGTTAATTCGATATTTTTTAGTATGTATTTGTTGTCTGAAAACAATTCATCTAAAGAAACAGATATTATATATTATTTAAGTGTTATTTAAAATAGTATGCCAATAAAAATAAAACTTACCATCACTAAAATAAAAAAAAATTAAAGAAAGGAAAGAATTTTTAATATACATTAATTAAATTTATTTGGAATATTTAAATTTTAATTTATTTATGAGATATTGGATTGTTCTTAAAATAATATTATCCATTGAGCTTACTGACACTAACTGATTATTTCATCCTTAGATGATTGTATGGGGAAAAATACAAATTTGGTGCATTAATTCATTTTAATATCTTGTCAGGAACCAACTAATATAATTATTCGGAGTTAAGCCAAAGTAATGCTTACCTCATAAAAATTCTGGTGGTTAATCATAGATGAGATGAGATTTAAAAACATGATTGACGATATGATTACCTAACTTACATGAAAAAATCGAGAGGAATTTTAAAGAAACAGAAAAATTATTTCATTGTGATATGCATAAAAAGAAAAAGAACTGAATATAAAATGCAGAGTCTACAGAGGATCATATAACTGCTTTATATGTTGACAAAATATACAATAATAGGACGAAAAATAATAGTAAAAGCTTTTAATGAAAATTATGTGGAATTTAAGAGTACACTAGTTAGATTTTCATTACTTATGGAAGAAACTTTCGTCATACGAGTCAGTAATTGATGATTCATTATTAGGTAAAGTGTAACTAAATAATTTCGCTGTTAGGTCTATCAGTCTTTATCATAGTCTATCAGTAAAATTTTTCAGGCATTCAAAATTTTTGTTTTATAGACCAGATGGCAGTCGATATTAGTGGTGAATCTTTATGCGAAAGTATTCGCCGTGTGGAAGGGTAGAGGTAAAGAACAAATTTAGTCCTAATGGCTTAATTAAATTAGAAGATATATTAACACCAATATTTTGCATTACATGGAGTCCACATATGTAAAAGTTGCTAATATTAAATAGTAGAGGAATTAAATAATAGAGAACCCTAACAAAATAGATATTTAATGTAAGATCTTCCAAAAAAAACATGTTTCAAGAGCATCGAATATGTTTTCTCGTACAAACCGTGTTAATCGGACATAAGTAGGATTAAATGGAAATTCTCACCATTTCCATATACCTATCAACCAGTTCGAAAGAAATTCTTAGCAACTTGAAGTTTTAATGAAATCCGTTCATAAGGAGATTCTATTAGAAATATAGTTTATTAGAATCTTAAAAATTACTGCATTCATATTTTTAATATATTTTCTATATGAATAGACCAATTTTTAGACTGGAAATTTATCTACTCTATTTACTTAATCTATAATAAAAATGAACATTGGTAAATATTTTAATGAAAATAGTACCCAGGAAAGATTAAAAATGTATTATACGCGGAAATCTCCTAATTCGAGTTTAACTTATACTTAAAAAGTTTATTTTATAAATTTCCTTTAGTGAAATTTGTAATTGTCACTAAAACTATAACAAACACAGAGAATACTCTCCTATAAAGAAATAAACTATAAAAAAAATTAATTAAAATATTATATAAAATTTAAATAACTTCCCATTACTTTGGATATAACGCTTAAAAACTCGAACTACTGACTATTATATGACCAAAGTTATACAGCAAACAGCAGATTTTACATAGTCATTGGTATATTTATATTGCCATAGCCTAGTATATAGTCATATTTCATCACTTTGAAAATGGCTGAAGGGTTGATGTAAACATTTTACACGAAGTGTATCTCCAGAATTAAGGAAATTTTTTCTAATTATTTAAAAAGAGATTCAATAAATTTGGTTCCAGATACTGATTATTTTTTTTAGATTCTTATTACCCAATAACGCAATTTTTTTATACAGGATTGACATAAATAACAAAAATAATATCGTTTCTTTTGTGATGTAGCTGGTAAAAATAATATATTTTTAACATACCTACTTTATATTAGCTTCACTTGTATGTATGTATAAATGTAACGGAATCTTTCCAATTCAAATAAAATTTAGGAAATGAAACTATCGTTTGATAAATCCAAAAAAATTTTTTTTTGTCAACCAGTTTATTTTTATTTTTATTTAAAAAAAAATTAAATGAAACCGAGTTTTGAGACATTCTTTCGCTCTTGACCAAAATCTATATATTTCATGATAATTTTTGGTTTCGAAGTTCATTTTGCCCCAAAACCGAGTTTTTTAAAACTATAATTTTATTAATATTTGTTTCAGTTCTGTCGACTTTTCTCTAAGATTTATTTAGTTCCTTTAAGTATGAAGAGACCATTTTTTGTAACACATGACGCTGCTGTAGTCACAACAACTCGTAAAACATAGATACTAGCTGAAATGACGGAATTATTGAAGGGAATAGGGTATCATCACTATATTAAAGTATCGCTCTTCTTAGACCAATGAACTTTCAGTTCAAAATTAAAAATTGAAGAATATCATTTCTACAGAAAGAAATCTTAACACAGAGCTCAGAAAATGTTTGCGTTTCTCTGGAAATATAAACATGGCCTGATTAGTGTCTAGTTAATATTTAGTGATTGAAAGTTAAAATATTGAAGGAAAATCAGTTTTACAAAAGCAGTTTTTAAGGTTCCATATTGAAATGCCAAAACAGAACGATTAAAATTTCATCCTGTCCGTCCGTCTGTCTGTTTGTCTCTCCGTATATCATACCCCTTTTAATCGGGGACTATTGATGCAATTTTTATGGTCGTTGTCTTCTGTGAACTTCTGTACAATGGAAGAGAGGAATTAGGAAAAAAGTAATATTGGGGATAGTACTCCATACTATTAAACGAGAGATGAAAAAAATTCATTGCACATAGGATATCGTTAGCTAGGTCTTAAAAACGTATATACATGTTCCAAAATATTTTTTTATTTAAGTCCGCAATTGTAGAGGTATACGCTTCTAAATTCTTAAAAACTGTGTTTCACCACTATTCTGCGTAAAATTCTAAAAAAAATTGAGGAAGTAGAACTTAAAATAATCTTTCAAATACATTTTTGAATAAGATACGTAATTATTTCATAACATAATGTCTTCGACTTATCTCTTGGTAGGAGCGACATGTGATGATTTTAATGTGATTAGGCCTTTGGCCAGATTATTGACCGAGAAGTCCTTTGCCCTCTACTTAGCACACAAAACAGTTTGTCTAGGTTGTCTAGCTGTCTACAAGTTATATGGCCAAAGAATCTGTGAACTATTTGGTAGTAGATATTTTGGGTTTAATTTGATGTTAGCTGAGCAAGGATTTGTTGTTTTTTTTGGCAGTCTATGGTATGCGCTACGTTCCACATCACAACAACGGAATATCTTGGAAATGTAGATATTTTTCCTACCCACTGGGTGGATTATTCAACATTTAGATACACGTAAGAATTATTCGCATTAATATAATCTTGATGATATTGGAGACCACTCTGTTCTGCCATATGCTATTAAGTTTGCTCACTGCAGCTTTTGATATGTGAATATCTCGTCTGATCTCTCTCATTTTGCAATTATTATTGAATCCCAAATTACCCTTTCCATACGGTACAAAATCGCTGAATATATATGTGACATTAATAATGTTTAACTATGCATTTACAAAGCCATGCTTATAATATTATTACACAAAAGTACAAGTAAGCATCAAGGCGGAACATCATATTCTCCTTCAATGATAAATAATCAGACATTTCTTGAGGAACCAACATTCGTATGATATAGAATTGTGTTAAATCACCAATCAAGTATTATATACTTTACCCATTCTTTGTATGAAATCACCAATCAAGGATTATATACCTTACTTTCATTTTACGGTATCCCAGACCAATTATTTTTATTAAAGTCTAAAAATAAAACAAGAAATATGCGAAATATTGAAAAAAATATAACCATCCCGATTTTTAAATTGTTTCATTTTATACAGGATATTTACAATTGTTGCCCGTGGTTTGTTAGGTTGAACACAGACGAACGGAATTTGGAGGCGTGTTATACTGCGGGTTCCCAGATTCGATTCCTGTCCGCTCGTGGAACGGGGTTGGAGTGATATTTGTAACCGCGTAGCTAAAAAGGCACAGAGTAATGACGTACACGCGTAGCACCACTGGTGCGAGAAGCTAAGTACTGCGATCGCCAAGCCACCTGTTCAACTTGGTGTTTAGGGGCATTACCTACTTAAAATGATACGCATGAGGGTGTGAGGAGATCTGTATCCAGCAGTGGCCAAAGATAGACTCTTGATGATGATGATAGTGATTATAGTGTTAATTAAAATGATTTGGAAGATTACGTTCATGAAAGATATAATCCATACGAAAAAACTTTAATCAAGTGATTTAATTTTGCACGTGCCAAATAAAAGCACCGCTAGTTACTGACTATCAAATACAAAAGCAGTCAGGAAACTGACTGTTAAATACAATGTTTACAAACCTGGTACAAACCGTCTGTACAAAAATTGTAATGCAATGAAAATTACGATCGTTTGTCACACTACGCACATATGAGTCCATTAACATTTTCATACATAATTATTAATTTGCTTAAAATTAAATGTATTTTCTATAGACATACTTCCAGTTTTGAAATTAAAACAGTCGTAAACCTCTAAGAACTGTCCTAATTTTAGTTGTCGTAAACAGGAATGTTTCTTAATATTTAACCATTAAAATATTTAGAGGACTGTTACGGCGTTGTGAAAAAAATGAATGTATTTTGATTTGAAAAATGTCATCCTCTTATGTGGGATTTTGTATATAAATGTACCGAACTTCATTTTCTTTAGTCGCTACAGAGATGGCTCTTCAGAAGTAGTTTATATTTAATCTTAAAACTGAGACCGAATAATTGTAGATGGCCGATCTGTCATCGGTTTTCTCTCCTTTTTTTAACATGCAATAAAATTGGACGAAAATGAAACATATTAATAATATGTATTCGGCGTTCTATTATTAAAAGCAAAAGCAAAAAAAAATATTGAATAAATATGACAGTAAAAATAGTAAAAACAATATTTTATAAAATGATCTGATGAAAAACCTCCACAGTTGGATTATCGAAATATTTTTCCTCGACCACACTTTTGTCCTTTTTTTCTTCCTTTCTTCCTACTTGTCCTTTATTCTTTTAAATAATTCATGTCTAAATGAAAATTTTCACTCGTTTAGAGGGTTCTATAGCCAAATGACAAAAATGGAACGCGTATAATTTCATCCTATCGGTCTGTCCGTCTGTTTGTCCGTATATTATAGCCATTTCACGCGGAGACTATTGGCACTATACAGATGGCATTTGGGTGGTAGGTGTTTTCTATGAACCGCTATACAATGAAAAAGTGGATTTATGAAAAAAATATTATTCGGAGTGGCACCCTATAATGTGTCTGATACATGTAACTGAGGTATTTAAAAAATCCAGTGCACATAAGCGTGTGGTGTATCGTTAGATAGGTCTTAGAATGATATAGAGGCTCCAAAATAACTTTTTTATTTAGTCAGTGGTTAGTTAGATATGCGCTTCCAAAGTCTTAAAAACGGTGCCCCCACCCCCCCCGCTAACTTTTCAACTAAAGTGTCTATAAAGCAAAAAAACAATTAAGGCAGTAGAAGTTAAAATAAATTTTCAACGAAAATTTATTTGAATAAGATATGTTGTTTTATTTTTGGAGATTTGGGATATTTTCGGTACTGGCCGCAACAATAACGTGCATTTATGCAGAAGGCCGGATATACATATTTACTGCCACCTTGTGTTACCACGCGAGGAGGAAAAAACCTAGACAATATTTTTGAAAATTTTACTTATGACGCTGGAATATATTGCTCTTTATTTAGTTATTGCAAATCTATATGGGCATGCATCTAGTTAAATAGTACAATATACATTAATAAAATCATTGATGTAAAGATGAGTTACCTCATGTATCACATATTTGGAAAATTATGTTCAACATAAAATAACATACTATAAATTAATTTAAATGTACTACTAACTTTAAATATGGTTACATTTATTTAAATTAAAAGGCGATGTTAGGATAAGATATGTACTCCTAAATTCGTCGCCCCCAACTACTATAACTGTCAAACTATGCCTATAAAAATATACCTTATTGCATACGAAATAAGTTTAATATTATTTGGTGCTAGTAGCACTGGTTTTTGATATGTATTTTTTCTCCTTTTTTACACATTCTAACACAAGTGAAAATTAACTTAGGTTAAAGATGATAAATGTTAACATGATATAGAAAATAATTAGCATAATTGAATTAATATTGAAACTATTTATATAGTATGTTGAATCATGCACTTTTTTAAATGCGATGATCAATATCTATCTCCACTTTTCCGTTCGAAGTTCTAAAAATACTTGATCGGATCTTCTTCTATTTGTATGGTAAAAATATATTTAACGACTTTTTGGAAAAGGAATTTAAAAAAAAAGGAAATTCAACTGGAACAAGTTTTAAAAATTTATGTTTTCAACTATGAAAACAATGTTTCTTTGGAATTTGCTTATTTCAGGCTTAAAATCGTAATAATTGATTATTTTGTTTTTTGCAAGCATAAATAGTTGTAATTAATAAGTTATAATTAATAACTTATTATGTACTTAAAGAACTTTAATTTGGTATAATTATTTATTTTCAGCTACTGTCCCATGAATAAACAATTAATTACGATAAGACAAATAGCCCGTTTATTTTCATTTAAGACGAGAGCGAAAGAATAAGAGAATTATTTGCAAAATTTGAAAATTAGCAAACACCGATTGGTATCGTTGCATTGACTCGAATAAAGATTTTAACCTGTTCTCTATCGTACTTAGCAATAAACAAGTTTTCTTTAATATTATATATCGGTAATGAGCAAAAAAATTAAGATTCCTTGAAAAATACTTTATTTAATTAGATGTAATTATAATATCCTTCGGACTTACGCTATTACCATTAACCAATTATTTTGAAATCAATACGTAATTGCAACATTATTGCATTGTAAAATACATACCTATTAATCTTCTTTAATATTAGATTTGTCAATTATGAGTGATTTTGTTTCTTGAATTATTGGGCATGTAATAATTTGCTGACAAACTTTTTTGTTCAGTTTGTTAAGTTGTTGATCAAATTATAAAGACAAATTAATATTTAATACCGCAGGTATTGAACGTCTTTTCAATTTTGTGTAGTGTTATGTACTAGAAGATAATGAATTGTATATTATTCTAACGTTCAACGTTAGAGAATATCGAAACATAGGAAAAGGGTCTTGTTTCTCTAAAACGGGAATTTTTTTTTTATTTTCCGCGTATATAATTTAATTGCATTGAATTTCGATTCAGAATTTAAAAATATTTCTTAAAATTCTAAATAAACAAAACATTACTAATAATCATCGCATATATTATTAGAGGAGATCGGCAAAAATAGGTTTAGCATTATGGGAATAGAATATAATTTCAAAAAAGCTGACATTTTGTGAACATAAAAAGTCCAACAATTCAGCGATTGACAATTAAGAAAGAGCAAGAAACAAAATATAATTTATGATAATAATTCAAATGAGTTATCTTCACAAATGCAGGCATATCGTGTTTTTAATGTATCAAAAATTGTTAATAATAAATGAAGATAATAGTCAAAATATAACAAAGCGCATAATAAATGTTGAGAAACAATTACAAAAAATAATAAATATCGATCGCTTTAAAAATCTGATAGCCATTGCCTATACTTCTGTTGATGTATACTATATTCACTAATAATATGTTTATTCGGGAATAAGACTAAAATAAAGCAGGAAAAGATAATATTTTTAACTTATGTAAGGGAGGTAACAAAATTAATTTAAACATGCATTAAAGGCTTAAAACATTCGGGAAAACATAGCGGAAGTTCCGGCAACGAACGACACGTAGAGTTTTAATGGCGGCGGTTTCCGGACGCGAATTCCCAAAAGGTCACTTAAGTTTCCCGAACCACGCAATCGTAATAAATAAATGTTCGGCATTGAGTCAAGTTCCTTCCTTAAAATGTTAAAATTATGTATTTTTAAAAATATTTGCCTCATGTTTTTCAGTTACGTACATTTTTTGTGAAACGCTTTTATTAGGAGAGAAAAATTTTAAAATGAATTTAATAATATGTAATTAGTTGTTGACGAGCAACATGAAATAATTTAGGGTTTATAACCAAAAATCGTGCCAGAACTTGGTTTTTAATTTATAAAATTTATTTAAAAAAAATAAAAAAGTAATTAAATAGCAAACAATATTTTTATTTTCAAATAAAGCAAAATTTTCATTTGCTTGCAACTGCCATCTGCTATCTTATAGAAATGGAAAAAAATACTTATATTACTATTATATTTGAGAAAATATTACGCTTATAAATCCATTTTTCATTTCACTATTCATAGATGTGAATTCAACTTTTATATTAACCGAATTGCTTGTTTTCAAATAATGTTATATTTATATGTGTATTTGGGTTGAAACAATTTGAGGAGTACTGTAGTATCAATGTTGTCTAATTATATTATGTCTAGAAGATATTAAGTATGGGTGATGATATTATATTTAGTTGTTCATGTAATATATTAACCGTGGTGTCTTTTTATGTCTGTTTATTTCTAATGTTTCCATGATATTAAGTTTATTACCTTTTGTATTTATTTGTAATATATAGGGGGCATTATCAGTATGAGGGTGATGGTTATTTTCATTGAGATGTTCAGCAAAGTGAGAAGTGTCTGGTTTGTATTTCGCCAGCTGACAATGTGTTCTTTCTATCTTGTAGTAAAATCTCTTCCTGTTTGACCTATGTTTACACTATTACAGTCGTTACATTTAAGTTTATAGATACCACTCTTTTTATGGTTATCTATTTTTTCTTTATTATTAATAAGGGTTTTACCCAAGTTATTTAAAGTACTATAAGCACATGTTGTATTATTCATATTTTTGTATTATTAGTTAAGAGTTTTCCTAATTTGAGTGATACATTACCTATGTATGGGATAGATTTATATTAAAATTGAACAGCCCTCACATCCCCGAAATTAAACCCGCCCAACTTTAATTTGTATTTGGAGAAGTAAAAAAAATCACAGTGCCAATTTCGGAGAATAAGAGTGGCATTCGAGCATGATAATGCAATTATGCATAGGCGCATACGTACACACACGTTTGATATTATCTTTTATTCTGTACCGAGTAAGTTTATTCTGTTATAGTTACAGCAATACAAAACATTTGTAATTTAGGGCCTTGCACCAAAAGCAAAAAAAAAAGACATTTTAATTTATTATTCACGGGTTTATAATTATATGTAGCCGTTTTTGAGGAAAATTATTGACGTGAAAGCTTAGTAAAATAGCATAGTTATTAAGCACATTAAACATCACTTATTTCAACAATTTTTGACTGTCAAGAGTGTATACAGTCTGAGGTAATAAATGAAAAAGCAAGTCGTGCAAGGATTGAAAAACTATTGTTTATAAAATTTTCTGCTAGATGGCCGACCAATATTTCTCAGAAGACTTGATATTGTGGTAAAAGCTGGAAATTCGCATTTATTTAAATAATATTTTTTTCTGTAGAATTTTTCGGAGTGCAAGTGAAGCAGTCTCTTTTCTTTTTTATAATTTCTTGTATCGTATCAATTCAAAGAGCAATTTACAAGGATTCCAGAACTGGTGTAAATTTTTTTAAAGATATTATTGAACATTTCTACGTAAATTATGTATCTCCGATGATTTGCACTGATTGTAAATCTCTTATTTTGTTTTTTTTTTAAATTCTCACTAAAGGCTATGAAATGTCTGGTAATGTATAATAGGCAGTGCTTAAAAATAATATTAATATTTGTAAGTAATTTAATAAAAATATTAGGTCCCTTTAAATATTTACATGTGCCTAAATGCGTACGTAACCTTTGCAGAGGGACATTTGACGTTTTTCTGTGTTATTTAATGTGAAATTTCCATTCGCAGAAATTTCAATTTTATTCTCTTATGGCAGAAAATCGAATCAAAATTATTAGGTTTTGAATAAAGGTTAATGAATAAAGCTATATTTAATGTAACCATGATCTGTACAAAAAAACGATAATAATTGTTAAATAATACCCAAAGATTTCCCAAAACTTTTCAATTTTATACATATTTTTTTTAAAGTCGGTAAGAAAGCTCGTATTATTAAGTACAAAACCGATAATTGATACATTATTTTATTAATAATATGTTGACCTACTCGTATAAAAAAGTATAACATGCCAGAATCTATTAGATATTTGAAATTAAATAATCAATATATGAGCGTTGGGCGCGTTATGTAAAGTATGTCATACTTTTGAAAATATCGCTAAATAAATAATCGTTTTGTGAAATTTCACGCGTCCAAAGCGCAGTTAGGACACGAACTGCCGTAGATGAATAATAGAACGAGACTATTGTAAAGCTTATCCTATGTTATAATTTTTTTTTTCTCCTTACCTAAATACATTCTCTTAAATGAGCGTCTTTTTTATATTATAACTATTATACAATTTAGTTAAATTTTTATGAATATTACATATGTTTATATAAATAATACGTGCAAGTGTTCTCACTTACATCTCTCGTCTAAAAGTTGTTTCATTTTTACTAAACCATGGCTAAATAAGGAAATAGTAATATCTTTGTGCACACAATACGTGCAAACGTACAGTCGTATATTATTTTATAATACGAAAAATTTAAAAATTTTGCTAACATAGTAGATTTGTCACAATAAAGCAAATGGCTATGACTGCCGTGACAGCAAATTTAATAGTAAAATTAGAATTAAATGAAAATATCAAATTGAAACAATGGTAATAAAATTATTTCTAGAAAAATTTAACTTTATATAAATAATATAATTAGAATAGATTTACATAAATAGAATAGAAAGTGAAAAATTAGGTAATTTGAAAAAGTAACTTAACGGTTTTTATTTCAGAAATTTCGTCATTACTTTGTTTTTTTTGGCTTTATTTTATTCTTCTACTAATTTCTATTGTTTGGTTCTTGAAGAGTCTTGGGAATTCAAAAGAGTAACATAAACATATTTGTTTAACTTTTAGCAAAAAAAGCTGCGTTACAGCGTTCTCCTGTAAAATTATCTACATTTCGTATTTCAGACCAAAAATATTTTGCTTTCAGATTTTATACTACCGAACGGGAATGAAAATTTGTCTTTGAAATCTTTATTTCATAACCCGTAAATATTTATAACTCATAAGCACTTTCTTGGTATGAAATCTCAATTGATTTATCGTAAATGCAAAATCGTTTTATTTATCGACATTGAAAATCTCCTCAATGTTATACGTTTTGTCAATACTAGGAATAGGAATTATAGAATTTAGAAACATTAGTATTTGTTTAACTCATATTTTATATATTATAATATATTTTTTAAATTATTTTCTGCATCTTTACTGTAACATATACAAAAGATAAATTTTCTAAGAAATTATAAACATGTAATTTCGTCCAGTCAACTTCTGATGTTACTTACAAAATCGTACAAACCTTATAAATTGACAAAAATACCTTAAACACAAAAAAAATATATTTAGAAGGTTTCAAATGTTATGAACAGAATACTAGGAAAATATTTCCTTTAATAATAAATAAATGGGTAATTAATGGAGGAGCTATTTTAATCTCACCAGCGATTGGGAAAATAAAACGAAAGGAAAAACTAATTGCGAAATTGTTTTTTTTTTAAAAGGTAAGAACAGGCAATGAAACACATAATACTATAAAAGTTTTTACGGTACTGATTTAAAATTGGTTCTTTTTGCTAGTAAATTTTAAGTACGTATTATTTAAAAAAAAGCAAAATTAAAAATGTTTAAAACCCACAACGGATGCAGTCGTTATAATTGAAAAACGATTAAATATTTTACTTGAAAACTCCCCGATAAAAAAGTTAGAACCTCTTAATATAATTACAAACCGAAGAAAATCCGTCGAGCCTGCCATGCCCGTTTTTTTGCAATTTTATCAGTTCGTGACTAATTGAAATTCTCTTATGTGCGCAAATAGTTTTCCATAGTGCTACAATGCAATTGGTAATGATGACCGCGACGGATTTTCTTGGGATTGTAATTATATTAATATGTTATTATTTTCTTTTAGTTGGGGTTTCCAAAAAAAATTATTTAATCGTTAAAAAATAATCGTAAAAAATGATCTGCAACAGACAAATTATTTCTGCTCCAATGTTAGGATGTATAATAATGTATATTTTAATATACGTAAGAATCAATGTATTCAATTGCAAATGGTTATTGAAATGGAATAAATAAAATTTGAATAATTAATGCATAACCCACAAATTAATAAATAACCACATAATTGCTGTTGTGCGGTAATTAGTTTAAAAAAATATAATTAGTTTAAAAAAAGGCAATTCAAACCCAGAAAAAAATTTTATAAAAAGGCAGATACTATTATTTCATAAATAACTTAATATTATGCAACCAATATAGAAAACTGAAATAATTATTGATTGTTTTCGAATTATTGTGACCCACAGCACTTGATTAGCCATCTCATTATTTTTAGCAAGAAATCTATAATTAACTCGATCTAGTCGATAATGCAAAAATAAATCAAACATGAATATGTAATTTTTTTTTATCTTGCCATTAAACTTATTTCAAATAACCACCATATATAATAACCGTTATAACATACCTATCGTTTCCTAATTTTATTGCCTGTAGCATTAAAACAACAAGTGTATAGGTTCGTAGTAACAGGATAGCGCACCGTATCTTTCACGACTTACTTTTTAAGTTTTATTCGGCAATAAACAGTTCCAAGTTGCTAAAAATATTTCTATGATATCTCGTATTTTTCCGTTGCAAAATAAATAAATTTCTCGTTTAATGACGGCCATTTAACTATAGAATGGGCACCGCGTTTTATCGCTTTTTTAAAACAAATTTTAATATTGGTTTTAAGCTTCAGCTTTGTCTTTTGAATTCGTTACAGTTGCATTATGTTTATGTGAATTTATAAACAATTAAATGAAACTACGTGACGTACTATTATTTCTACTTTACATGCTGTTTCATGTGGAAATTCTTACTTTCATCAATTATATGTATCACACGTATGTATAGAAAAAAATAAATCTATTAGATCGCTACGTAAACGCAAGGTTCTCATAGAACGTATGTATATTCGTCATGATTAGAATGAGAAGAGACCCCAATTTCTGCAGTGTCGATATCACTTGTTTAATCAACACAACCTTCTTCATATCTAACGATAGACAATAACTTCGTGTCGTCAGCAAATAGCCTTTATGACATTGCCAGCATCCACTATTTAGCAGCTGGAGAAAACGGTCCCCGATTTAAATTCTGACTTATTTCCTCTTATGGAAAATAGCGGTCAAACAAAAAGTTTCCTGTGTTACTAAAATCAACTTATACCATTATAGTTTTCAGACATCTTTTTGCTCTTGATAAAAGTCTGTACAAGAAAATTATTAAATAACTATTTACGTAAAGTAATTTTCTTTTATTTACTTGCTGCACTACGTTTAAATATCTTAATGACATTATTCCTCGAATTCGTTATATAACTCAAATCACTCAGGACTCAATCTCCCTTCATTATTCAGCTGTAGGCATTAAAATTCGCAGAACAACAATCTAGGACACGTTAGTTCAACGGTTACAGAGGCATCGAAAAAAAATATCTTTCTAGAGATAACGAAAGAGGATTTTAAAAATAATGGATGCGGCTTTATTTTCTCTGCCAGACGCGAAACCTGTTTAGTGCAAATACTTCCCGATTAATTCTAAATATTTGATTTATTTCACACATTACTCTGAGTATCCATATATTTATAATTTTGTGTCTATACGTATAGTTCATGTATCACATTACCCATTTGAGTTAAACAGTTTTGTCCCTGTGTTTTGATGCAACAATCTGATCTGTGTGTTGGATCTCCGTTACTGTCAATGACATTGGTGTTTTAAAATTTTTACCCAGAAATGAAAAATACAATGTAAAATCAAATCGTCTCATAGAAGATGGAATTTTGAATAGATAGGTAAAAAAATCTAATTTTCTCTTAGGGATATAAAAATGTTAAAACAACAAGTGTGTAACTTCTAAATTGTAATACAGAAAATGTATCATAGCAGTTTATTTGATTAAATCTTGTACCAGTTTTATTTTGGATTACAATTCCATATAGTATATTGTAATAACCAAAAAGATTTCGATCGTAGAAGCAATGATATTTTACTAAAATGCCTTAATAAAACTAATGTTTCAATTTGCTTTTTACGTTGTTTTAATAGTTAAAAAGTAATCTATTTTCCATAACACAAGTAATTCAAAATTTAAATTAGGTGCCGTTTTTCAAACTGCTAATAAGAAATAGTGGTAACGTCAAAAAGATTGTTGGTTCTTTCTTATTTGCTGACAATACAAAGTTATTTTCTATCATTGGATATGAAGCAGTGATGTGAAATAGTGGGTTAAAAATGTTATATCGATACTGCAAAAACTGAGCTCTGCTCTAGTTCTAATCAATTCTAATATACGCTCTATTAGACACCTTTTGTTAATATAATAAATAGCGATACGATAGGTTTATTTTTTCCCACATACATGAATGACAGATATAATTGATGTAACTAAGAATATACGTATGAAACATCGTATAAATGAAGGACATCTAATTTAATAAGAGTGTACGTTGTTATCAATAGGGCATCATAGTTTCAAAAGAAGACAAATCCTTGTAATTCAGAGAAAACTTTCTTTTTATTAAATGAAATCATATAAATATAATGCAACTATAACAATTTAAAAGACAAAGCGAAACCTTTTTAAAATTAAAATTTGTTTTAAAAATGCGATAAACAAGTTGTCCGTTTTATAATTTAATGATGGTCGTTAAAGGGAAAATTAATTTATTTTACAATGGAAAAACTCAACATCGCGTAAAAATACTCTTAGTCACTTGGAAATGTTTACGACCGAATAAAACATCTAAAAGTAAATCACAAAGGATTCGGTGGACTATCCTGTTACGATAGACCTATACATTAGCTGTTATGATGCTGCAGGGCATAAAATGTATAGTCGATAGCTATAGAGAAGGAGCTTATTCGATATAGGTTTATGACAAAATTTAAAAAAATATAAATCAATGTTTCAATGATTTTTGCATTATAATATATTGAATTAATTTTACGTTTCTGGCTAATAATGAGATGGTTAATCAAGAGCCGTATGTCATAATTATTCCCAAAGGATATGGAAATATTTCTTTTTTTAAAATTAGTTACACAATAATTAATTATAATTTAATGTATCTGCCTTATGGTTGTAATATATATTTTCTTGGCTTGAATTACCTTTTCTAAAGCTAATTACACATGTGCTGCCGTTCGGTTATTTCTTAATTTGCCTGCTTATATTTTACTTATTTATATTTAATAATCATTCGCAATTTAATACAATGTCTCTTATGTATTATTATATTATATCATTTATTCCTAGCATTGAAAAAGTAATTTGTCTCTCGTAGATGATTTTATGCTATTAATTATAACCACAGTAATTCATATAATTTGTATTTAAAACTTACCGATATAAGAACAAATGTTAAATCAGTTAATCGGAGCTTTTATTTTATTAGGTATTTAAGTACATGTTTTCGCCTTTTACGAAAATATCCTCTTGATCAAAATCTTTTTTAATTCACATTGCTATTTTTAATTCAGATTGCTATGAAAATGCGTTTTTTTAGATCTTGTAAATTATAGTCTTATATTTTAAACTTTCAATTATGAAAGTATTGTATTGTCATAAGTTCTTGGTAAGAGTGCAAAATTTAAAATAATTCGGACGTCAGGAAGAAGACGAAAAAATTTAATTAAAAGATTTCATTATTTTTTAAGTTTTTTGTATTGTTTTAATACTAAAGAAAAAAATTTTCTTTTTAATTTATGAAATTATTGTGCTGTTATTGGTTCCTGATATGGGTAAAAATTTCATTTAAAAATTCTGTCACACTGTTGCATACATACAAGTAAAGTTAATAATTACGTATTAAAATTATTTTTTGCCTATGTCGTAGAAGAGTTCATTTAAAACAACACGTGATAGGACATTACAAAACAATAAAATATAAAGAATAACGTAGCAAAAAAAATTAAATAACTTCATATTTGCAGAAAATTATTTTTGTAATAAATGAGTTAAATATTCTTTTAAATATCAAATCTAAATATTAATCTTTGTTTACTTTTGTTTTCTTAAAAATAACTTGAAGCCAAAAGAGTAGTAATATTTGTTAGGAATTGAGTTATAAAGATAAATGTAAAAAAAACTATTTCATCGACCTCTAAATTAGATGACTTTTGATACCTGTGTTTAAATCAACCTATAAGAAAGGATGCATAATCATTGCATTAGTAACTGTTACACTAGTTGATAAAGCGTACATAACTCTACATAACTAACTTCGATAATGAGATGATATCAGAGACACAAATAATTGGCTAAATTATCTAAAGGAGGTTCTACGATTCACCCGTTTAAGAGACTAATTATTTAATAAAAATTTGATCTCAAGGAGCTGACAACACCAGACTTAATTTAAATAAATTTTTTTTACCAAAATCTACTAAATATGCGGCCACAAAAAATATATATGTTATTTCTGACAATATTTCTAAAATCCTGATTTTTATCAATACACAACTGAAATATTTTTTATATCTGAAAAATAATCCAAAAACATCTCGTAACATAAATTTTAAACCAAATAAATTCGGTTACCTATAACACTTTATGAATACTATTAAAGAGACTAATTGTTCACGTTTTATTTAAAATCTTGGTTGTTTGTATTTTCAATAAATAGAATTCAAATAAAAAAATATAAAACACATTATTTCTTGAGAATACAAAGATGCGTTTTGACGATGTCTTTTGTTTCTCTTTTACGCATGCAAACAGGCAGTATACGCTGAGTCGCGGTGCTAGTTGGATCTATGTCGCTTGTTTTCATACCAGCCCTATATTTTGAAATACGTTGTGTGTTTCAGAATAAATATTGTAGCTTGCCATCATTTAAAAAAAAATCAATTTAAAAATGTTCATACATTTGTTTGCGCGAGAATATATTTTAACCTTTTTTTTTCATGTAAATCATCTTTTTTTCAGTCTTTCTTGCTTACTCACTTTTGGATATTTTGGGTTTGTCTTGTTTATGTTATTTCATGGTTGTATTTATAAAATTATTTTACGTGATACATTTTGCTTATTAAATTTTTGGGTTTTTTTTTCTTTTTATATCAATTTGTGTTTGTATTTATAATATATTATAATTTTTTTTATAATCGTTTTTACTTGCTCAGTTTTGAATGTATTGGTTTCATATTTTTTGTGTTTTTGTTTATAAACTTTTTTGAGCGACCATTTTTGCTTATTCAGTTTTTGAATACTTCGGTTGGTTATTTTTTATATCAATTCTTGTTTTTACTTGCAAATTTTCTTTACACGATCCTTTTCGCTTATTTAATTTTTGGTTATTTTGTTTTAATTTTTATTTGGTTATTGGTTATTTCGTTTAAATTTTTGGTTATTTTGTTTTTTGTTCATATCAATTTGTTCATTCAATTTGTTCACGTAATTTTTTGGCTATTAAATTTTGGATAGCTTGAATTGTTTTTTTTAATTAACTATTCCTGACTTTATTTATAAATTTTCTATACGGGACGCAAGAATGCTTAGTAAATTTTTCTAAATTTTGTTTACTTTTTTTTGTATATCAATTCGGTTTTGCCTTTATATTTTTATACGTAATCCATTTTGTTTACTAAATTTAGGATGGTGAAAGTGTAGTAAGTAATTTAACAAAATTTATTTTTATAATCTCAAAGTAATTTATGATCAGTTATACATCTGTATCCTGTAACAATATATACATCATATCAGATATGTGATAAAGACGACTTCATCCTTGGCCTTGGCATCCAGGGCCTTGACATACATTCCACAGACTAATGAAAATGGAATATTTGAAATCACACAAAATTCACAGCTGGAAACTCAGTCAATATGACATTTTAAAATTCTTTGGCGATTATCTTTACTCTGTGCCACTGTTTGACACAGAGTATAATGCGTTTGACATTGACAGTTTGAACGTAAGCAATGAATCTTTTAATATATGTGTAATACTGTGTAATAAATTTAATGTATTTTTAATACATATGATACAAATATTTTTCTGCACTCCTTCTCCGTATAAACTTTAACTATGCCAAATCTCACACTCCTTCGCGCTCGCAATATTCTTAAAACGGGGTACCCGCTAGAAGAGGAAGGTTTCTATCAACAACTAAATTTTACATTTTTTTTGGAAATCTTCACTTAGTTGACATACATATATATATATATATATATATATATATATATATATATATACATATATAACTATATATATATATAAAGGTGGAAACTTTTTCTCCAAGATCTAAGGTGAAGTAGAAATGATGACCACGATTTCTTTAGACTTCACGAAGACTTTTTTTTATAAAGAAAAATGTTTTAAGAGCAGAAACTGGATTTCACAGTAATAAATATTATTAAATATATTATTATTACTGTGAAATAATAATATATTTAATAATATTTAAATAATCATTAAATATCTTAAAATCCATTCCTGTTCCAAATTTAATGCAAATATTTTCTTTCCTTTTTATCTGACGCAAGTTTAGCAATTTTTAATTAATTTAATTTTACAACTTATAATGTTGAAGTGCTGAAAAATATTTTCGCTGAAAAAAACTTCTGATCAATTTTTAGTATGGGAATACCTTATTTATACTAAACAGATTGGTTCATAATCAAAGTAATTTTTTTTAAAAATGGTAAGTCCACCAAATGAAAAAATTTGCAATTTGTGAATATTTATAAATAAAGGTACTAAACATGATTACAAAAAAAAATTTCTAGTATTTTGTACTAACTTGCTGGCCAAACTCGAACAAAGAGAAATTCAAACTTCTTGAAACATGTTTAATTTAAGTAGTAAATGCACATAATACAAGCGATAAAACCCACTGAGAATCTTAGAAAGAAATGACACGTAGAGTTTTAATGGTGTTTGTTTTCAAGTGCGAATTCTCAAAGCGTTACTTAAGGTTTTATCGCCAAATCGGATTTATTTATTTCAACGTAAATGTCAACGCTAAGTGGCACTGTTGTCTGATCGCCTGCAAAATCGTAGGCGGCCATCGAATATATCGACTTAGAGAGCCAATGTCCTAATATCATTGTGGATAAAATAATCTTAATATTTTATGATTATGTATTTCGTTAATGACAACATCCGAGATTCCACTTTGTATCATAATTGAAAAGAGCACTATATAAGAATGTTACAATAATAAATCCGTCAGCACGGTCAGGTAGGCATAATATAAGTTGTTTGAGACAGATAATTTGGAAAAAAACCCTTCTTTTTACGAAGTCAAAAATATTCGACGTAGTTTTGTGGTTATTCTTCAGGCGGTTGCTTGAAGAACAAACACAAAACTTTTATAAACTTTCTGCCTTTTGCGATAATTAACAATACATAGCAAATTCTAATGTGTCCGAGATCGGTGTTTTGAATAAATTTCGGAAAGCAGATCTTTGCAATAGTAATATTTAATCGTTAATAATTATAATACATTTTTGAATGGTCCCATAATACAAACAATATCATTTTTTTATTTGTAGATGATTTATCCTCAGGAAGTATGGAAAATGTTCGTAAAATCGCCTCAAAGGAAAAATAAAACAATTAACAAATACAAAAAGTTGCATAGTTCGTTACCTAAAAGACCATTTCTCAATATTTCTATTCTTCAAGGATAATAATCCTATTTCTTCAAGACCAAACACAAATTTCATTTTTCGTTTATCTGGGTGCGAAAAAAACACATAAATTTTCAACTTGGTTCGTAAGGTTTTCTAAAGGTAAACGCCTCTGTGGGATTCATCACTCTGTTATAATCATCTTTAGGGTAATAAAAAGCAAAATTAAAAATTTTGAAAGATGTAGTTGTTGTGATTGAAAAACGATTAAATAATTTTTTGAAAACCCCCCGACCAAAAGAAAATAAGAACCTGTTAATGTAAATACAAACCCAAGAAAATCCGTCGGGGCTATATAATAAAAAATGTTGTTCCCTCTTCACTAATCCATAAATCACTTAATTTTTATTCACAACTAAATGAAACTATGTCATGTAGTATTATTTCTACTTTATATAAATTTTTAACCACAACCCAGGTTACATTGTATGGCAACATTTTCAGGTGGATAATTTGTAATGATCTTCCAATACTACAGCCAACAATGGGTACGACCGGGGTCATTGACCATGCGTTGTACCAGGTATAGAAATAATGAAATATAAATTAAATACTTTACTAATAAATTTTGGGAACAATAAACAATTAAAATAAAAGAAAACCTGTCAAACACGAGTGGAACTGGCACTACGCGGATTCCGCACACATTTAGGCATTTATAAAAATGTTAATGGTACCTAATATCCCTATTAAACTATTTACAACATTTTAATATTTTAAAGCAAAAATGTATTGCATGCTACAACGTTCACAGGCGTATATTTAAAAAATATTTTTTGTGGGATATAACTACAAATTAACGATTTTCGGATTTTTTTTTCTTTACTTTTGCAACGAAACCTTGCTGCTTGCCACATTTTATGATTCTGGGTCAATGGGAAGTACCAGTAGTCCTAGAAACAGATTTTTATTTAAATTGGAGTGTCAAAATATATGGCGTAAATGGCCGTATTTTTAAGTTTTTTTATTGCGTTGACTTAGAAGCTTGATTTTTTCGCAGCTTCAAGGGACCGTACATCTAAGTATTTAATATTAATTTCAACTCACAAATTATGTTTTTTAATCTATTTTGGGATAAAATTTTTATTCTCCATGATAAATTTAATTGGTTAAAGTGAGGCCAGTCTCTAATATTTACGAAACGCTTAGTTTAATTAAAAGCTTAAAATAGAAAATAATTCTGAAGAATAAGTAATAGCAGGAAAACTCGACTACCGTTTTTTGACATAACGAAACTACCTACCTCAAACATATCATAAAAATATATTAATCTTCAAGAAGGACAGTTACCATTTAAATATAAATGAAGACAGATATAAAAGATGGCATTTTTAAAATAATGTACTACAGTTTCTTGAACAAAACTATACCTTACACGTTATAGAATTTTTTGGAACTGCACATATATATACAACTGTGTAATATAATACACATGTGAAAAAACGAATATTAATAAACTTATAATGTAAGCGGAAAAATATTTGGTACCATCTATATTTTGTTTATATTTTTCAGTTTTGTCTATATTTTATTTATATTATCCCTTGTCGACTCGAAAATGTGAACGAAGTACCCACGATAGTTTCCTGCCTAGTTGCCATAAGCTTATGATGCTTTTTAAAATGATGTCTGGATTTCCACTTTAAAAATACTCCAAATTAAATATTATACCATTATATATTTTACCGATACTTAGTTGACATAAATTTGCAAGGACCGCGTATCCCGGTCACTTCCTTTATTTATTTAATAACTTCCATTATTTATTCTATACTTTCTTATATTATTTCAACATAAAAAATTCAATTTATTCCAAATTAAACACAAAGCTAAAATCTCACAGAAACCGGATCACGAGTTCGTAAATTTATTCCGCACAAAAAGGAAAATGAAAGTGGAACAGACCGTAAAATCCAAGAAAATATTGTATTGACGTTAGGTCATTGATTGTTTTCAGTTTTATATGCAAACTCACAATAAATAGAAGAGTTTTCAGTTTTGTATGCAAACTCACAATAAATAGAAGAGAATACATCGAACCGAAGTTTCAAGTTTCAAATTGTTTTCAGTTTTGTATGCAAACTCACAATAAATAGAAGAGAATACATCGAACCGAAGTTTCGAGTTTCAAATTGTTTTCAGTTTTGTATGCAAACTCACAATAAATAGAAGAGAATACATCGAACCGAAGTTTCAAGTTTCAAATTGTTTTCAGTTTTGTATGCAAACTCACAATAAATAGAAGAGAATACATCGAACCGAAGTTTCGAGTTTTAATAGCGCATTAAAAAAATTAAATGATTTCATGAATTAATTATACTCGAACACTTTCAGCTCATTATTTAAGGCAATTAATAAACGTATTAATATGTTGCGATTTCTACTATTAAATTTTTCGTTTATGTGTCATATATTCTTACTATTTAGTTTCATTTAGAAAATTCATTTTTCGTTTTCGTCAAACCACGTTACGCATTGTTTTATAATATCCAAACATGCCATTGTCCGGCTCCTCGTTAATACGATAATTATGTACGACTCAACTATAACAAAAATGCTTAGCTACAAAATCGTACTCCCACTGCTTTTGCCGTGTAATTACTGATCATTGCTTTTTGCAATGTACTTAGATTTATCCTTTCAACCGTCAACATATGTAATGCTGTCATGTAGACAAAATGAAAATAAAACTGTGATAAATGAAGAATGTATTATTTATATAAGAGTTTACTTTACGTATCAACATTTCCATGAATGGTTAGTATCTTTTTATTATCGGAAAAGCGTCAGACACACCTGTATGTGTTTATAAACTTATTTAATCTATTATGTAGACGAAATAATAAACGTAGAAGTATGTTTAGGAATGACTTAGGTTTTATTGTTTCCGAGAAACATAGAATGGAAAATAAGCTAAGAGGAAATAAGCTAAGAGTAAGGTGACTTGTACAATATTAATAAAATGTTCATTTCACTTTTCAGAATCTCGTTACTAATTGACAAAATTTACTTGAGAATTCAGAATACTGAATATAACAGTGAAAAACACAAACAAAACAATTTTTTGAATTTATCACTTTTTAAAACCTGGCTCCATAAACATTTATAACCCGATTCAGATTTATAACCCCATACATATTGTCTAGGAAATTTATTATTGTGTATCTTACACGTATTTTTAAAGCTTTTAAAAATTCAGCATCCCAAATTTCCAGCACAATATGTATGGGCTTATAAATCTTTGAGCTTATATATATTATCATTATGTGCTTCTTAGTATTTTATGCGTGAAAATTAGCATTTTATTTTAAATATCTTGATATTGTTAATATTTTTTTTATTTCACACATGTTTACAGACAGTTAATAAATTAAGTACGCATTTCACTCTCGTTAGTAATACTTGTATGCTGTAAGTATGAAAGAAATATGCATTCTTTATCTTGGCAACTTATAACAACCTTGTACTTTCCGATATTTTGAACAAATGCGGTACGGGTATTTGACTGCCAAAATCCACGGTGTTTCTTTCTTACAAACTTCTTCATATTTATGTTCGCCTGGTAGTTTCGTCTCTAGCTTAATGGGAATTTAGTTTAAAATATGCTTAATGCGGCCGCTGTACGGATAATTGACTGCCGAAATCTTCTGTATTTCTTTCTAACTTATTCATTCTTATATTCCCCTGGTAGTTTGAATAAGTAATTTTATAAAAATGTTATATGCTTTTTATGTTTGAAACGATACACTCCGTATTAGACAGTGAACTGGCGCTTTACCTATACCGAAGGGAGTCTAGTTTACACGATTTAGGAGTTTAGTTTACAGACTCGAATTTTTTTAAATTTTTAATAACTTTAAAAATACTTTTGAGAACTAAAATTAAAAACATAGGGTGCAAGCTCACCTAAGTCACTAACAATTTTTTTCCGCCACAAATGATATGCCTATTTTGTGAATTTTCTCAACGACAGCTGCTCTCTGCACTTTTTACTATTACCTATTTCCAGCGACCCACGTTTTTGACGTGAATACTTCGTTAAATTTGCTACCATACGGGGGCAATCCAAAAAACCTAATGAATTAATGTAAAATCGGGAGATACAGTTTGGCGTTACAGTTTCGAATCTATCCTCTATATCAAAAATTAAATTATAACACTGGATAGCTAAAGGATCAAATAATTAATTACGACAAGCAAGAACAGTGACGCATCGCGCGCGGTGGAAGGGGAAGCGCCGCCATTTTCAAGTTATTTTGCTGCGTATCGAGATTTGCATTTAGTATAACTTTTGATTCGGAAAAGCTACGATGTTCGTTTAAGTTTTAATCGTCAGCTGTCATCAAAATCTATCGATTGTATATAAAATATTAGTTTAAAGTAGTGACAGTGAATATAATAAGGTTAATATAAAGGTTAGAATAAAAAAATATTATCAAAAATATATAATGCACGCGTCGAAAAGCCAAAACCAAATAAAAAGATCGTATACGGCTGGAAAGGGCTTCTCAAGAACAATCGAATGATAATAATAAAACACCATATGACTGAGTCAAGCAGTACCGGGAACGTAAAAGAATGAATGCGGCCGAGCGGATCAACGACGGTGCCAGTACATCTGCAGCTGGGGCAGTTGAAATTATGCAAGTGGATAATGTAATCGCTTTTACATCGACAAAGGACTATATAGGCATAGATTGTGTTTGATCGTCAATTATGAAGACACATTGGGCCGCAGCTAGTGCACGTTTCAATATAACCCATTACATGTACGTATTCACGTACAGCACACGGCCGTGTCCATGACACAGCTACACCCCATTTTTTCGTTTTAAATCTTACAAGTATTTTCATAGCTATTAAAAATTCACAATAACGTATTTCCAATATAATAGTTATGGGGTTATAAATTTATATCGGGTTATAAATCTTTATAGGGCAAGGAGAAATTATTTGAAATTTTTTAGTCCGTTTTAAAATGTGGTAAATTAAAAAAAATATATAAATGATTATTACCCCCTTTTTTGTGTGGTATGTGTGAAAATTAGCAACCTGTTTTAAGTATCTTGATATTGTTAATAATATTAATTTCTTTACAGTCCATATATTGTCAGTAAATTAAGTACTTATTTCACTCACATTAATAACATTATTTATATGCTGTAAGTATGAAAGATATACGCATTCTTTATCTTACCAACTTATGACAACCTTGTACTTTCCGATAATTTGAACGAATGCGGCCGTTTTTCACTGCCGAAATCTTCGGTGTTTCTTTCTTACAAACTTCTTCATATTTATGTTCGCCTGGTAGTTTCGTCTCTAGCTCAACGGGAATTTAGTTTAAAATTTGTAGTCGCATGGGTATTATTCTCCTTTTTACCTAACAAACAAATTAGCAGACAGACACGAAAGCGATTTATTATTGCGTTACCATCCAGTTCCTAGCTTTGTTTTTAGTTTCAAGTCCCTAACTCAGCGGGTAGTTAGTTTAAAACTGTTGGTAAATTTGTACCCGACAAACAAACAAACAAGAAAGCCAGTTAATAAAAACGTGGTAAAATGTTTTTTATTTGTGTTTTCATAGGGTAGAATTCTATGAATTAAAATCATGGGACAATTTTTTTAGTGATTATAAAATATTAAAATTTCACCTTCAAAATTACTTTTAAAATAGTTGACTTCTTTACTAATAACTTCTCAGTAACTACATATATTTCAGCTTCATATTTAATAATCTTCTAAATAAAAGTGATAAAATAAATGTTTTACAGTCGTAAAATCATACAATTTTCCATTACATTGGCGTTACTTACGTATTTCCTGAGAATAATATATATTTACACAACTTATTTGTCATATTCAAATTTCTAATAATATAATATATAATTTTATTAAAAATATTAATATGATAAATAATTAGCAAAATACGAACAACAAATTCGCGGAAGCTAATAATAATGTGCTAAAAGATTCTCCTCTCTCGTGTGAAGAACTACCTGTTCGCACTTCTATATTCATAATTTAAAAGTTTTTGTGGAATGAAACTTACCACCGGGGTCTATAAATACTATCCAACTGAAATTTCTTCGAAATAGGGAATTTACAGAAAGTATTTCAGAAATAAATTTTTAAGCTGCCTACATATAATAAATTGTATTTTTTATTAACAACTGATTACAGAAAGTGATTATGACGATTATTGGAAAAATATGGATTTAGTGACGTGAGGAATTAATAACTTTAATTTTTAAAAACTAGTTTAATAACATTAAATTAAGCTCAACCAGACTTGACGGTAAGTATTAGTTATAGTAATGACAACGTGGTTCAGATTAATTCATTGGATTTCAGTGCTGTGAACCATTTTATTGTTTTGAATTATTTATTCTGTAAAATTCTGGCAATAAAGTCAAACAAAACAAAATGCATAATATTTTAATAATTGTATATTTCTATCTTTAATAAAATAAAATACCTATCATCCTGAATTCTAAAATTGAAGTTTTAGGTTAACTACAAACCACCATTTGTAGGTTAGTGGTGAGTAGATTTAAGTAGTTTTTTTTAGTTGCACAATAAAAAGGAATATTCACGTCTCAAACTGAAAACTGTTATTAACTCGAGCGAAAATAGTTTACGAGGACTCATAAATATATGATATCAAATTTGAATACCCGAGTATCAATTGATCGCCTTATAATTACAGTCTTTATTTTCACATTATTCCATGTTCAACCTTGAACCATGTTATTGCTAAATCTTGCCCTTACCCTTGTCGTCGTTTCTATTTTTTATTACTCTCTCTGAATCTATAAATGCCTTTGATTTTACAATTGTTTTTAAATGTCTATTTAGATATTATTTACGAAAAGGAAATATTATACGCAGGTTTCCCAATTTATTATGAAATACATAGAACGCACATTTAACATTCGTATAACCCAGCTATTATCTTGTACTTACTCGAGACAAGCTATAATTAATACTAATCCCGCTTTATTTCATATAAGTCCTATGTTTTACTTCGTTTTTAATTTTTCTATTCGCATTACAAATGTTGTTGCTCTACAATTACTTTAAATGTACGCTCACACTTTTAATATACAATGAAGAAAGTTTTCCATGACGAATAGCTCCTCAGGTATACGGTATTGAATTTTCAATAAATATTTTTTTTATTTTTAAACATTTTTTAAATTACAGAAAAAAATTACAATGTGGGTAAAGTTAATATCTGTTTTAATTCCATATATTGTATATGGAAAATGCAGAATAAAGAAATGTCACAAATTCCTTGATAAATTCATTTTTAATACTCGTCTCGTGTAATTTTAATTGTCTTTAATTGTGCTTCGATGAAGTGTTAATTACATTATTAACATTTTGGAAAATTAAAATATAATCCATCGACATTTAAGCTGTACATAATAAATTTAAAACAAAACTTTCTTTACTCCTCATCAATATTTATCGTCTCTCTTAACTCAATGTGAAATCACCCTATCGTATCGTAAAACGCCTATTACTATATATATAGTAAATCACGGTATGTTTAGGTCTTAATTTATGATATACTACGCAGTCAAATTAAATAAAAACAAAATAATTGATAATTATAAAAAAAAACAAATTACAAACGTACGTGTACAATAAAACTTTAAACCATAACTGACGTGCGTTCAATGTTTCAATATTTCAGTTTATAGTATTCGATATTCTCGAATATCGTTCTCGTTATTTGCCGGCAATTTAAACATTATCTTTCAAACTTTAGCCACAACCTTAAAACCTTATTAATGACGTTTTCTCCAACGTTTGGGTGACGTTCTAAATTGGTTGCCTCCTTTCTCTCTCAAAGTTTCTCTTCACGATGACTGATAAGAAGTTGAGACTTAGAATCGTTTTGATTTTCCTCCGAAACAATTATCCTGATTTAGTCCAGTCTTTTCATAAAAAATACACGATTTCACATTTATCTGCCATATAATTTTATTCAAACTTTTCAAATGCTTATTTTTCCCCTTTTTCTATTTGAATTTATCACTTTTATTCTTGTGATTTTTAAACCAGGTTACCTAGTGTATGCTAGTAATGCTAGTGCTAGTGAAATAATATGCCTCACTCGCCGCTGTCTCAGTGCTATCACTTGGCATTCAAATCTCCTATGAGAACCACTATGTCCTGCTTCTTGACTGTTCCAGTGTGTCATCTAGTTGGCTGTAGAAGCGGCCTTTCTCTTCTCCTTCTACTTGTTCATTTGAGGTATAGCACAGCAATACTGTGATATCAGGCACCTTAATCTTGAACTGTTACGTCATGTTTATGAGTTTCAATTTAGTAGGGCGTTTTTCATATTTTGTTCATCGGGATGGTCACTTCATTGCGACATTCAAAGCAGGGTTTCAATATCGACCGATTTGAATTCGATGAACTCATTCTACCTGAATTTGTTTAGTTTCAGTACCTTTAAATTGTACCTTTTCATTTTTGCTGTTATTTGTAGTAATCATGCCTCTCCCAATAGTGTCCGTAAATTTTAAGAAACCATTGGTTTCGATTCCTTTGGGCTGTAAGGTATTTTCTATAGGTTTTATTAATCGTTTATAAAAGTGGACCGACCCGTTATATTAAACGCTTATGCAGGTGAAATTATACCACAAGCTTTCCTTAACTTTTAAGCCATAAAGTTTCTGCTAAGATTTACAAACAAAAACAGAAAAATAAGCTTTTGAGCATAAAAGAAAAACAATTTGCAAGTGCACTTTTACAAAACAGCGTGCAACAAGTTATTTGAAATGCTATTTGAAGAATTAAAACCACATCATCTTGAGAAACTGGGTTATAAATTACACTGGTCAACAGTAGTCATACCACAAGACAGCTACCTTCGTCATTAAACTACAGTTGTTTGGTTTCAATTAGTCTCGGATTTCTTATGATACGGTAATACTCAACCAGTACTTCGGCAATAAAAGCAAAGGAACGTTTGCGAAGAAATAGTCATAAAACTATTCGTCTGTGATTTCATTAAATTTTTGTGATTTATTAGCTGCGTTAACCTGTAAAGAAAGTGTAGTAACGATCCTAACCCTTTTTTATTATATTCGTGGTGAAATGACTTTCAAAAAACAATGACGAAATTTTACAAAAATTTTATTGCAGTTATCACCGGTATTTTGGTTTCTCTGTGGCCACGTCAAATCCTGGGCCTGTCATGTTTTTTGCATAACGTAGGCAAAGAATTCAACCGTTTGAAAGAAAGGGTGCCGTCATACGCTGTTTGCTGTGATTTAGACTGAACCAAGAGAATACGTTTGAGACTATTTTTGTCTTACTCTATTATCTCAGGAAAAAATACAGTTATTTACCCTGATTCACCTGCAGCCATAAGGCCAGTCTCTCATAATAAAAATTTGCATATGCCAGTTCCATTTATGTTCATTGAGATTGATAATTCACTCAAGTGATTGTGTACAAAATTCAAATTAATGTCTTGATGACTCTGAGTTTGAAGAAATTTGAACCAAGCCACATTTGATAACTCAAGTAGACCTAAACGATTTGGTTTGGTATTTAAAAAAAACTATTAAGATCTCAATTAAAAAGATGGAATTTGCTACAACATAATACTATAATAAGCTATTTTCGAAATTTTGATCAACATTTCAGCTCATACTTTTTTGAAGATAGAGACTTGGTATATTGAAATATGAAGATTTTAGAAATCAATATTGATCCCTCCAGTGTCGTTTATTCATTGACTCTTCTAAAACAAGTCTAAAAGCAGTTTTACTGAACAATGGAAATATACTTCCTATTGTACTTCTAGCCTATGCTGCTAATATTAAATAAACTTATGAAAACGTAAAGGTATTAATGGAAAAAATTAATTAGAGTACATATTCTTTCAAAATCTGTAGTGATTTAAAAGTTCTTGCCCTATTATTCGGACTTCAGCGAGGTTATACTTCATTTTACTGGTTTTTATTAAATGGGATAATCTGGACAAATCTGGATAAAAAATATGGCCCTTGGGAGTTATTTACCCCTTGTAGAATTATTTGAAGTACTTCTCCCACTATTTCATATGAAATAAGGATTGAAAATGGATCGCAATGGGAGTGGATTTTTATATCTCAAAGAAAAATTCCCCAAAATTAGTGATGCAAAGATAAAAGATATTTTCGTAGGATCTCAAATTAAGTAGTTAATAAAAGACTCGGTATTCGAAGAAAAATTGAGCTATTTAGAAAAACTAGCATGAAAATCTTTTAAGAATGTCGTTGCAAATTTTTTTGGTAATCGTAAGAGTGACAGTTACAGAGAGTTAGCAAGCTATTGTTGGCTTAATAAGCATTGGGTTGCAACCTGTCACTCAAGATTCATTTTTTATACTCACACCTGGATTGTTTTCTTGAGAATTTGGAGGCTGTGAGCGATGAACACGGAGGAAGGTTCCATCAGGGCATTTCAAATATGGAAGTGTTACCGTGAAAATGGAGCTCAAGCATGTGGGCAGATCGCTGCTGGAAAATCAAAAGGGTTGGTCCCTTTTAATTTTCTAAGAACTAAATTTACAATAAAATCTTAAATCATAACTTCATAATAAAAAACCTTATTCATTTTTGTTTTAAGAAGTAATTGTTTTTTTTAATATTTTAAATTACTTAAGAAAATAAAGCTCTTGGCTTGCAGGTTTTTTTGATGTGCAGTTTTACTCACTACCACCTATTAAAGAAAAAAATATCAAAAAAATCCGTGTGGCACGACAAAATTAAAATTTTGTTGACAGGTGTTATTTAAAAATTAAGATGAGTAAAAATTTAAAAATTTTCTATGCCAAACAGAATTTATACTAATTACGATAATTACGGTTTTCATATTTATTTTATGAGAGATTATTTTCAAAATTAAAGTGAAAAAAATTTTAAACAAAGCTCTATTTATCTATTTCTACTAGCGACGATATACTTTTTACATTAATAACATATGCCGTACTGTATCGTAATACTGACGTTTGGGATAAATTAAATTTTTCTTAAATTCATAGATAAAATCAGTAAATTATTAATAATATATAGGAAGAAGATGCTTCAATTCGTTCAATTAAAATTATTAGTTTTTAATACACATCTAGGTGAATAGTTGAGCATCGCCAAGTACCAAGCCGCATTACCGTACTAGACACCGAAACGCATCACACCCCCAGAACTGAACTTCAGAAAACGTAATTTTTAGTATGTCGGATTTGCCCTTATTTTACATTACTACATATAAAACAAAGGCACACCGGACGTAATAAAATTAGACCTTTATACGTATTCATCAATCTTCTTGTCATTTACGATGTTTTATAACCTTGAAAACACTTTAATTTCTGGAACTAATATTTGAAAAACGAGTAGTTTCCTGTAAGTAGTTGAAAAATTGGTATAAAATTGCTTGCTTTGAAACCCTTAAGAAGGTTGATTTCGTTTAATGGAATTAAGTCTTTACTTAATATTTTATACAACTGCAATTTATTCATTTTTTATACTATAAAAGTATAAAAAATGAATCAATTGCAGTTGTATAAAATATTAAGTATGCATGGAAAAAAAATAAAGCCCATAGCATGCAAAATCGTGGTGATACTTGGAGAGTAACGTTACGAAACGTTATGATGCTAAATGATATTCTGATACCAACAAAATAATAGAAAAGCTTGTAAGTTCAATCACATATTAGTGTATGAAATGGAGCTAATTAACACTAGATTCGAGATTATCTCTAAAACCAAACTCCATTGGACACAACACCATAATTGTGTACGATACAACTTTATGTGGGAACAGGGTACTTAGCTTCAACAATGCAAATTATCTTAAAACTTTACTGTTAAAAGTTGACCGTAAAAAGTAATGAGACAAAAGCAAACAAGTTCTTGTATAGCTTTGGTGGAGAAGTGTAAATAAAGTGAGTTACTGCTTTACGTCTAAATTAATTTAATGTTATGTCTATTCTAATAATAAAACCGATGTCGATCAATTCTCATAAAATCATTAGAAATGTCTGTTTGCAATTTCTAGGTATTAAAATGGTCATTGATATTCACTGCAACAGAGGTTGAAATTAGAAACATTATCTTTTTACTGTATTTTTTTCATAAGATTAATAGTTTATCTTATTTAATCGTCTAGAAATGTAATCTGGTCTGTGAAAAGTAAATAAATATTTTTTACATGGATTTCATTGTGTATTTTGCTTATATATCTTATAAATTTGAGTCTAAATAAATCGAATATTTAATTTTTAAAAAAAGTTTTAATTTGGGCACAATGTTTGTTGTCATCGAATAAGTGGTCCAAATTTCCTCCTAAAATGTCCTCCAAATTTATATGCAAAAATAGGATTCTCCTTTCGTTGCAGAGATTTCGAATATTATTATTAGGTAGTTACCATTTTTATAGTGAAGAAGTTAAAATCTCTAATTAAGTCTGATAGTTTTACCATTAATTTATAATAGTAATGAAACTAGTTTGCCACTACACGTGTACTCAATTTAAAAGTTAAAAATTGCGTAAAAATACTTTTAAAACGGATATAAAATAGAATTTAAACATAGGTAACATGTAGAATCTAAATATATTATTGCTTTAAATACACAGAATTCCAAAATAATTCTTTTTAAATATATGTGACGTAGCTGTACAAATATATTTGTAAGTATCCAGAACGTTTTTCTCAGAAATCGTTTCAAATAGAAAGTTAATATTTAGTATAATGATGTATTTTAATATTTGACACTTAAAAACTTTAGAAATTTTAGGGAAAACAGGGGAAACAATGTTGGAAACAAATTATACCGTCGTGGTCGTCGTTTTTTAAATTTAATTTGTCATGTAAAGTTTTTATTACCGTATTTCAATTCTAATAACTAATTATAAGTATATAAAATTTTTTGTTCAGAATTTAAGGGACGAGAGTAAAGAGATATCATCGAAAATGTCAAAAAAATATGGCAACACTTCTTCACTTACCGTCTTCGAAATTGCTCAGCTAAAAATTATGAAAAATAACTGCGTTACAAGAAATTTACCAGAAAACTATAGCATTGATTCTAAGAAAGTTTTTTTAGAAACTCAAAATAATTTGCCCCTGAAATATATTTTAGATAAAATCAGAATTTTAGATAATATCCATAATATTTTTCAGCACACTTGTAAGTGCGATGAAAAATATTATTGATACTGGCAAAAGTCCATAGTCTGCGCAATTTAAATATAATGTTAATGCCTAAATTTTTCAATAAATTTCTCTGTGTCAGTTTCAGTTGTATTTTTTTAAATTTTCTTTTTATTTCCTATTTATTTTATTTTCTTTTACAAGTCCTTTACTCTCTTGCTGAGAATCCTGGAGTCATAATCAGATAAAATAATCCTTTTAGACTTAGAATGTAAGAATCTATACTTTGACACTTTTCTTCTGCTTGATCGCGCTCACATTTAAAACAATTTTTTTTTTGGAAATAATATTTAATAATATATTTATCATCGAATTTACTTCTCATATAAGAACTTAACGTTCCAATACAACAATCCACTAATTTAATAGAACTCCACCTTCGTGAGAAAAAGCTATACAAACTTACATACATACGTAAACGTAAACGTGTAATTTAGAGTTTATGAGAAACTTATATGATTTAAAAGTCGAATTTTATTGAGTTAAATATTCAGTAACAAAATGATTAACAATTTTATACAGGATTGGAAATATTTTTAAAAAATATAGGAAAGAAAATACTTTTGTGAATTTAAAAATAGAACATCTAATAAATTAGACATATATAATATTGCGTTCCTATTGTAGTTATAATTAAAAGCCGGGTGCATAAAATATATTGAAATTATGGACTTCTCAATTATATTTTTTAAATTTCACAAAATTTTTCCCGCAGTTAAATATTGTTTATAATTCTCCATAGTAACTTTTATTACCCTCCAGTCCTGGAACGGCGGATGTACAAGTGGGACTGAACGACTACGAGCTCATGGCAACGGGAGAATATCTCCAGTTGCTCAACCCTTTACGATTTATTTTCACGAGTTTATTTGACTACTTAAATTTCGTAAATTTATTCTTAGACAATTCGGTTGCCGTAAGAAACAACATTAATATTTCGTTTAAAGAAGACTTTTAAGTGATATATATTTCATTGACTTGTTTCATTGCTTTGTTTAAACGAATAAACTTTTTTAATGTTTCGTTATTAATTTTACATGAGCTTAAGAAAATACATTTATTTTTATCATTCTAGTACACTTAACACCTACATTTCCGTATAAAAATTTGAGTATCATTTAACGTTATATTTACTATTTATCTTCAATTAATATTACTATATTAATATCGCATGATTTCCCAAGAGTGTTATATTGCACAATTTTCCGTAGTATTGTGTTCAAGTATCAACATATCGGAAACTTCCTAAATTTTATATTGCCATATCGCCCAAAAAATTTATAACCTGACAAATATGAATAGATTGAAATTGTAAATATAATTAAATACAGTCTTTATTTATGGTAACCATAGACATTGGGACATATTTATTATAATATTACATACATTCTATTAATGTCCACCTTCCAATCTATATCCCATAAAACGAAACTTAGGGTTAGATGATCTCATTAGTATGAATGTGAGTCTCCATAATTACTATTCTCTTGTACCTCCAATAAATATACAATGAAGATGTAAGTAAGCAGGCATACATTTATTCAATATTAAATTATATTTGTAGAAAGAAGAAATATTGTTTAAAAAATTTTACTTTTTGGTATGGTATTAATGAAAAGAATATATTCGCTCTACGTTCGATATATTTCAAAAGTTTGTACAAAAATATATCAGTTCTAAAAGGTGTACAGATGTGAGACACTAATAAATAATAATATTTGATTATTCATCTCTTTCCGAGATTTGGTCAACGTTTTAGGAAAAATTTATAATTTTATACGTATATATATACATATACATATATATATATATATATATATATATATATATATATATATATATATATATAACTATGTATGATCCTAATGTAGTCCCGGGCCTTACCCAACATCCAAAGAAGGATAAAGAACGCCTGAGGAAGATGATGTTAACTGTGGTAAATGAAGGATGCTGTTAAAGCATCAAAATCAATATTTTGACACTGTTAAAGGTAATGAACACTTCTACTAATAGAAATATAATGGAGCTGCCAGAATTGTATGGCAGACGTACCTGTTCAATTCTGTCATAGCGCATGATCGCACTAAGTCGCGCACTCATTAAACAATTCGCGTGGCTGTCTCTGATTTCATTTCCTAGTATGACGTGGTTTGAGTTCCAGGAGATTTTTATTACTCGATATGACTGCCCGAAAACGCTTGCTGGTTTTCTCCTAAACGTGAACGAAGTTTCTATAAAGGAAAGTGAGTGTATAGCTGCATGTTCGGCACGTGTAATGTGATTGCTAATAACGCGCTGAAAAAAAAATTATATTTGAACAAGAAGCACTGTCTACACTGATGGTGCGCGTGACTAGATTTGATAACCGTGTCCAATGACTAGATTTTACCTTGGAAATCACCTTCAACAGGAGTTTAAGGTTATATTACTTTTAAGGATAAAATCTGAGCCTAGTGGATGTGATGGCTGAGATGGAAAAAGATTTAAATTTTTGACGTCATCTCAATCACTCATTTCTGGGAATGGAGTCTACTTCAAAGCATGTTGCTTGCAAAGCGAATTCATCTTTTATGCATTGAGTAGTTGCGTACCGTAATTTGTTTAATAAACATGATGAGATCCAACCATTATTTTTTACTTTGACCCTAATTTGCATAATAATGATTATTGATGGAGAGAAGTAGATAACTATAGAACTAACTAAAGTAATTACAAATGTCTATGACGTATTGCTAAATATTTATAATGTGATGCTCGCTTTTTGTTGAATACTTGAGAACTAATGATTGTTCGTAGGGTAGTTGCATGAAGGAATTTAAACCTTTATGTCCGGATGCTCAACAATATTGTTTCAACAAAAAATAAGAATTGTGCACGTTTGTACTTCACAGTCAAGGTCCTTGTTTTATTGTTGCACTTATATTTTTTATTATTTCATTTCATTAATCTGATATGCATTGGGAAATTGGTTCGCGTATTCGTGAGACAGTGATTACTTTCGTTATGATTTCCGTTAAAACGACAAAAATGAGTTTAATTTTGCTTACTTCTTGATGAATTTCATTTGTTTTTTCTAAATGCTTATATGATGGTAAATATTTATTTGTTTACAATGACAGAAAGCTTATTAAAACTCTCGAACGTTCGAGTACTCTTTAACTTTATTTAACCTGCATGCATTCAAATTGAAATTTAGTTGACTCATAGCAATATCGAACGGTGATGTATCAATAACACCATTTTCGTACTTGTTTTGTACATGAATGGTCGCTCTCCGAGGATTTTGGTTCGATTTTATTTTTTTGTTCCTTTTCTCTAACTTATTATTTGATCCGTTTAGAAATGATTACGATTAAATTGGACGATACACAAAATGAGTAATGTAATAAAACAAATTGGATCTCAAATACATAGTTTCATTTAAAGTAATTTAAGTATCATTTGTCTGAAAATTAAGTACCAACCGATGTTGATTTCAATGTAGAGGATGAAAAAAATGAAGACTAAGTTTGAATTATTTGGTGTTTCGGCGTGTTTTCTTTGCGGGCTATGATTTTGTTGATGATGTGGATCATACCAGTAGCTATTTCATAGTCATAACCGGATGGAAATATATGTCTCTCGAGCTATTTCGTGTAGTCTGAGGGAGCGCAGTGCGCGATTAGTGCTGGCGGAGGTCGGGTCTTGAGAAACCTTACTGTATTCTCACATAGTCATGCATCCGGCGATCCATGGACACGACGCGTGTATGAGAATAACTAAAGGTTGCTATGATTGAGCTAACTGATAGCAAAAGTGTACTATGGAGATAAAAGTATATCCTCAAAACGCTGATTGTTAGTGATTGGTCTTAATCTAGACTGTATTTGATGCTTAACTATTGGATAAATTACAATTTCAATTTGGGTATGAATCAGAAACTGGCGAATCAGTTTGTAATCATCTTCTTTATTAAAATCATAAAGACATCTTTGGTGATTAATAACTACGTGAGTAATTGGCTGCCAAAGTCACACATAATTAATTGTATGTTTCATTGGATAAAAAAGTGAATTTGGTAATTATAATAATTTAATGTTTTATTGTGTTTATTTTCAAAGCTCTATGTAAATTGACTGTTTTGAATTTGTTCCATAATATTTCTGTGATGAAGCCAGGAATAGCCAAGGAAAGTAAGTGTGGGGATTTTTGTTTTCTTTTCAAGCAGACACACGATGATGTGGCCGTGTTGAATGACGTGAATGCTCACAAAACTAGAAACATGTTAAGTTACTCAAGTTGTGCGCGAGTGGGAAGGACTTTTTATTTCATTACAATTAAGGTGAAGAAATTTAAAGGTAAGTATTATTTTAATACTGCGAGGGAGAAAAAAATCTAGCGTGAAAAGTAAGAATCAAATTTTATCAACTCGTTATTTATGTAACTATTGAGTTTGAGTAAAATTTAAATTTCTCGTATTGCCAGACGGCTATTCATTACATGGAGTCATGATTGTACGTGGTATCTCAAATCAAGCTTTAGTAGTTTACATGACGAGTGAATCTGGTAACTATTAAAATAGTGACTGACTGATAAGATGTCATAGTAAAAAGTTTACATATCCTTCCTAATATTCGAAAATAGAATCGACTGTAGGGTCGTCAGTAGAGTTGCAAGTAGAGCTCTTACTAGAACCGTCGACATAGTATCGCGATCGTTACTTTTGATGTTTTTTAATTATAATAAAGCTGACCTAGATGCAGTTTAAGCTTTTGCTGTAGAGAATATAAACAATAGCGCGCCTTTTAAAATAAAGCTACGTTTGATTGCAACAAGGTTACACTAATAGGTTCTCAGTTAGAGATATTTGGTTTTTAAGAACGAAAGGTACTATAAAGCAAAGTTTGATACGAAATATAGAGATCCATTTAAAGTTTTGAGAAATTCTTAACGGTGAGTGGTACTTTATGAAAGCCCTAACTGAAAACGAGACCCACAAATACATTACATACATTTGAGACAAATGCCTAAAAATCAAATTCCGTTTAATGTTGAGATTGAGCCTCTAAAGCGAGGCTATACATATGATAATTGAGTTAATGTTTTTTTCATAAAATTGACCCTATCACACCACGTTGCTGTCGCTTATTAAGCGACAGTTGAAGAGTGCTAGTTAAGCACCAGATAATTTGCTATCGCTGATTGAGCGTTAGTTGCAGAGCGTTAAGTAAAAATCAAATTCCGTTTAATGTTGAGATTGAGCTTCTAAAGCGAGGCTATACATATGATAATTGAGTTAATGTTTTTTTCATAAAATTGACCCTATCACACCACGTTGCTGTCGCTTATTAAGCGACAGTTGAAGAGTGCTAGTTAAGCACCAGATAATTTGCTATCGCTGATTGAGCGTTAGTTGCAGAGCGTTAAGTAAAATTCAAATTCCGTTTAATGTTGAGATTGATCCCTGGTTTAGCGTTAGTTGCAATGTGTTACCCAGCGCTACTATTTTGCCGTCGCTGATTAATAAGCAGTTGCAGAATGCAGATTAAGCACAAGTTATTTTGCTATCGCTGGTCATCGTTAATTCCAGAGTGCTAGGTACGCTCTATTATTTTGCTGTCTCTGGATAAGCGGCAGTTACCCAATGCTGAAATTGCAGTAAGACTTGCTTTGTTGTAGTATGATATTTTACTAAAGGAATAAATGCTTTGAAAGAGATGAAGAATTTAATTTTCAGCTGTTTTGATAATCAGTTTCTTTAATGTAGCCGATGGACTCATTTCTTCATTTTATTTCGGAGACATAATGAGAGGACACATGACAGGTCGGAATAGCTGTATCAGAGTTGAGAAACTTGAAATACAGTCGATCGTGAACATAGTTACGAACTTCGCTGCGTTCGGGAGTAATCAAGGTGCAGTGTGAAGCAAGCGATATTCAGTTGACATTTGACAGTTTGCGTGGATGGGCCGGAAGGACTGAGAAGTGGAAGTGTGTGTGTGTGTGTGCCTCCGCGTGTGTGCGTGCGTGCGTCCGTGCATCCGTACGTACGCGCGTGCGCGCGTTCTTTTGTATGTGTGTGTGTATGTGCGTTTGTTTATATGTATGTGTATATATATTTACATATATCAAGCGCGTTCAATTTTTAAGCTTTATTTACAAGTTATGGTATCGTAAAAAATTATATAAAATGTTTAATTAGTTTTCCATAAAAAATTATTTCCAAAACAGATTCTAATTGAAAACATAATTGCAATAAAACAAAATAATATTATATATTAACTTATTAGTTTTAATTTGTGATGTTTTTGTTGTCATGCCCATGCCATTTAACTATTCATAAATAAGAAAGGGTACAAATACCTGACGTGCAAAATTTTCTTAATATAACAAAGTACTAAGAGTTTTTGAATTTGTTAGTTTAAAGTATTTGCTAAGCTGCACTAACGATTTTAAAATTTATTTTCCTCATGTGTAGGTCATAATACCCTACTTTCTAATACCACACTTCCTTTCTTTCGTAAGTCATAAAACAAGTAATCGAATTTTATAAATTACAATGGCGTAAAGGTTAATTGGAATATTATTAGTCAGAGAAAAATTCCTATATCTCGTTAGAATATTCCTGGTCTAGTGGTCTAGTCGACTGTGTATCTTTTCCGACATCCACGCAAATAAAGTCGCGAACAATACTACTATTTTAAAAACGAAAAATGAAGTAATTTTCGATTATTTAATACAGGTGTCTCGTTTCTCTATTTAATTTATTATCTTAACAAGAGTAGCTTTTTTTTATTTTGGAAAAAATGGTTTGGGCGCTACGAATTTTGTAAGATAACTTCCTAGCTTTAATTGCTTTCGTTCAGTTTACTTGAAGCGCAAAACCTATAGATCCAATTAATTATTTAATTACAAAATATTTAAATTGATGGCCTAAATATAAAATTCTTCTCTACATTCATATACATGTTTACTAGCTACTACCTACGCCTTCGTTCACGTTCACCTGGGCAAAATATTATTAACTTAACTGTAACTGAACGAAAAGGCTAACTTTGAATACAAAATTTCCGTTTGGAAGGCAGCGACTCCATCAGTATTGATTTGATGCTAAAGAGGACTCCGCATGTTAAAATGAATCAAGATCAAAGAGTCGGAAGCAGATTTGAAGATCAATGTAACCGCTGTATCGTTGCAGGGTAGAAACCTTAGCAATCATCCCACCGCAACGGAGGCAGCAGCTGATGTAGTCTGTCTGCCCAACAACTTGTAAGATAGACCATTCTATATCTAATATTTAAAAGCTTAAGTTTATTTGTTAATAATCCAATAATTTTTAGTTACCAAGTAATTTTTTTTTCTAAAATTATAAGATAGATTTTTGTAAAATCGTCATGAATATATGTTTTTTAATTCCCTAAAAGTATTGCGGTTTATAATAGAAACTAGACTCAAATTAAAGATAGGCAACGGTGTGCATTGAGCGTACACAAATTATTATAATGTTATTACAGATAAAAAAGTATAAAATATTTACAAGATTTACACCAGACTTGCCAAGCTCAAGTCGTGATTGTCTTTAAAAAATAATAACTGTTTTGTATTAACATTTTTTTATTCTTGGCAAATTAATTACAAGTACAACCCAAAATAGAGAAAGTTAAATAAGAGCTTGAAAGAGAATATGAAATTTATAAGGGCTCCGAAAAAAGATAAACGAAGAATTTTTTATTATACCTTGATTTAAAGGAAAACAATCGATAATTATGATTGATTGATTGTTTGAAATTATTTAAGGGAATAAGGACAAAAAATAATTTCATTATTAACGTATATATGTAATTAATTCTTAACCAAAACATTATAAATAGCACATAACAATCTCCTTCCAATTTGATATTGATTTTTTGTATTGCCTTAATTCTTTTTCATAGATTCTTTATATCTATATCATTACATAATTAGTAGCGAAAATAATGATTCTACGAAACTTTATCACGTAGGACATTAAGTTGGAGAAAATTGATAATTTAGTGTAAATCAACACATTGATGGGATAAAGTAGATATAATAAAAGTATTAAAAATTAAATGATAAATATGAACACAAAATTTAATCTCACGTATCAGAGTAATCTTTTAAATTAGAGATAAAACATGACTGACGTTTACATATAAAAGTAAGTTCTTACATAACAAAATTTCTGTGTAAAATTTCAGCTCATATTAATTCTATTCTTCACATAATTTAAATTTTTTCAAAGAAACTTCTAATGGCGCAGCAAATTGTATTCTTTTCAGATGACGTCACTAATATTGGTAAAGAAATCCAAGTGGCGGAAGCGCGCATGGCACGTTCCTGTCGATTTTTGGCGTAAAAATTTATGGCTTGATATCTGAAAGTTTCATAAAGTATCCTTTACGTAAAATTTGTACATTAATTATTTGTATATATAAACTATTATATTTTAAATTATGTATAAAAATGACAAAAATAAGAGAAGGAACAAAACATCTCGTCAAATATTAATTACATTACCTATACAGTAAAATTTATAAAGTTTGAATTAAATAAATTAGTAAATATGAATAGTATAGACCCGTCTTTTTATTACAAATATTTATGTTAAATATTTCTTAAATTTATTTGACTGCTAGCAAAAAACTGCTAATAGTTAAGTTCGTAAAAAAATTTAAGACCTGTTTTATTTCTTTAGACCTCATAAATAATCTTAGATATAAATAAAACTTATGACGTATATCTAATATAAATGAACGAGAATTAATTAGTAATAAAAAAAATTACTCCTCATCCAATAAATCCCTTTTATAAATGCAATTTTTAAAACGATTGAGCGCTGTGAAGCCAAATTCCGGTGCAGAAATTTACTAAGAGGCCAATTAACACCAAATAAACATTTTTGATGTGAAATTTTACGCGCTAATTAATGATTTTTTTGAAATAACGTGAAAGTAGATTCTATAACAAATGGGATTCAGTGACCAGAAATATGACAGATAAAACTTTCCTCTATAGAATTTATTGCTGAATTAATCTGTATTTTCAAAACCTATTTAGTAATTTTGACGCCATTTTTATACGTAGGTTATTAGAATCTACACTAAAATAAAGCCTTTAATAATATGTAGTGGCTGGACTAAAGGTTTTTTAAAATATGGATTGGTTATCGAAATGTTGAGAAACACGGATTTTCCATACTTTTAGTACGTGGAGGTCGTGTTGCAGTGCGCAGCATGAGAATATCGTAAAAATTCGCTAATTTTTTTTATCGGTGAAATATCAACACAATTAAGTCCTTTAGGTACAGTCAATTCCAAAATGACAAATTGTATCTCACATGCATTCCCATTTAGATTTGTTCTATAATCTAGCCTTTAGGTTTATTCTGTTGTCGTATATGTATGTTTGTATATATATATATATATATATATATATATATATATATATATATATATATATAACCCTGAGTTGCTGTCAACTATTTTTATTAAAAAAATAATGTGTTACCTATCGCAGGTAGAAGTGGCATATTGTAAGTTTAACTAAAATTTCAGTAATGAGATCAAAAAGTACCGTTGCAGGAAAGATACCATAAAAATGTGCGAATGGTGGTAAACCATATTATTACTAAAAATTATTACTGTGTAAACTATTTCAAAAGCTATCGACGAAGAGATACGTGTATATTTAATGACTTTTTGAAGTAAAACATCTATAGGCGCAGGTATAAACCGGATCGTTGGCGTGGCGACGCTTGCCGTGGCGACGGGTGGCCACGCTATACTAAGGTATATATAAAGTCTATATGTAGTAGAGTCTACGGTATGGCGACGTGTCGCCATGCGCAACCGACTACGCGACTCCCTCCTCACTCAATTCGACGCTGTTGTTTACTACAGTACACATAACCTGTGCTTTATTATTTTTGTATTAATTGTAAATGAATGTTTATTAAATAAAGTCACCATTTTCTGTAAGAAATTCGTCATACTTTATTTTTTCGTTATGCTATATTTAGTTCCTGTAATAATCTTGTCTTTTATGTATATTACTTGTACGAACACGATGTTTCACATCTGCCAGGCGTTCCTTGACGGCTCACTGTTTTTTTCTTTACATATTTGATTCATACTTTTTATTTCTTTTACAATCGGACGTGGAATAAAATGCCTTTGTTGTATCATCAATATGTTGTTAATAGAAACATAACAAAATTAATATGTTGCTAATAAACACGTACACACACAGGCACACATATATATATATATATATATATGTGTGTGTGTGTGTGTGTGTGCGTGTGTATATATATATATATATATATATATATACATATATATACATGTGATGTGTGACATATATCCAAAATGCTTTTGTATTATCGTAATGAACATGAGCTTAAAACCAAAGTTTTCACGGTCAAGGATTAAACCATATTTTTATAACATTTAATTTTCTATTATTTAATGAAAACGTTTCATATAAGCTTAATGTTAAACTAAGAATGATCTGCTGGATTTGGCTTGGCATTGTATTTTCCGAGTTCAAAGACGTCTGAGAATAATATTCTCATATTTCTTTGTTGTAAATTAATCATATAATTCCAATGTCAGCATTGTCAGCGTCGTTGTGGTCGACATAAATACATGTTTTGGTGAAATAAAATCCTCTACGAGAAGAACATGGCTTAAGGTTTATTATATCAATTTCGCCTTGTCCTACTTTTACATTTTTATTTCATATTACTTTTATCTTCTTGTCTAGACGCTAAAAGGTTATAATGAATAGGAATGGCCATTAAAGTGTTACTTTATATTTTTCTCCATTCATTATTATGTTTTAAATTTCAGTTATAAATTGTATCCCATGTTAAAAATACATCTTGCTATTATATAACATATGGATTAATTTTTTATATATTTTTAATTTCTCCTTATTTAGCTGTGTTCATGTACTCAACATAAATTTAAAAACATTGACCTCACGTTCGACTTCTTACATTTGGATTAATTAAGCAATAAGACCTTTAGAAAATTAAAATGTGTATAATGGCAGGTCTTCGGAAGATGCCAGTTTCTCTTCTTATTTTTTACGCATTTGGATATCGATATGCATAAAAATAGCGTGTAGGGGAATATCATTATAACTTTGCATGACATCAAATAAGAAATACTTTATTTCCATTTGTGTTGTTTCCAATCATATTTATATTTTTTTGAAATATATTCCAGTACGATTTAAAATAGAGGGAATAATCATCCAAGAGATTAGATAACATACTTATATTACTGAATATTAAATGTGAGTACTGCTTAAAATTAAGGGAATAGGGCCTAATCCATGAGAATTGATAACATTATAATGTTTACAATTAAATGAAACTACGTGATGTAGTATTATTTTTAATTTCTTTAATTTCTTTACCACGACCTAGGTTTCGTTGTATTACAACATCTTCAGGTGGGATATTAGCAATAATATCCCACCTGAAGATGTTGTAATACAACGAAACCTAGGTCGTGGTAAAGAAATTAAAGAAAGTAGAAATAATACTACATCATGTAGTTTCATTTAATTGTGAATAATGAATTTCTACAAAATTAACGCCAAATATATTCAATTATTATGTTTCAGAACATTATACTTCAGTATTGCTTAAAATAAAGGGAATAGGGTCTAATCCTTGAAAATGAATAAATCTTTAAGTTACAGGATATTACATTTCGGTACTACTTAAAATGAAAAGCATAGGGTATAATCTAGGAGAATAGATAATATACTTATGTTGGAGAATATTATTCTTTAAAATGAGGGAAATGGGGCCTAATCCATAAGAATAGATAAGGTCCTTATATTACAGAAGCTTATATTTACTCTTAAATTTTGCACACTTCTGTTACCTATTGATTTTGTCTGCCAAAAATATATCACATTTAAAAATGCAATATTATGTCTTTTAAGGCAAATATTTATTATGATTTAACTAAATAATGAACATGGCTGTTTTGATGTATCGGAAACATACCAGAATGAATATGTTGTTTGAATTATTTTTATAGTAATTTCAATATTTCTCGTGACAAGGATTAAAATTTCTTAGAAAGAAAATAAAATTCATTTTCGATACGTGTTTTTGGTAAAATCCTTCTCGTTATAAAATATAAATAGTCCTTAGCTGCCACTTGCTTAAATCCTCAATACGCTTATTTCCAGGATAGCAATAAAGTTTACAGCTGTGACCTGTAACAAAGGATTTATGTCCTAAAAAACAGTCGAAATTTATATGAAGTGCGAAGAATTTCTATCTTTTCATATAGTCTTCGCATTAAATTCGTTACCTGCTATGAGAAAAATTATAGAATAAAATACAGTTAAGCTAAGCTTCTTGGAAATATGTCATGTTCATGAAAAGTATCGAGAAAATCTAATCTCATACATGAAATATTGTGAAGGATAATATATACAAAACGAAGAATTAAATCTTAACATTACCACGCTTATATGCTTTCCAAGAAATTGTTAACCTATTCAAATGACACGAGAGGCACACCCCCGACACTCCATACTAGCGAACATATTTAAATGCCTACACTATTACATACCTATCCGTATCCGTAGGCGTGTGTGTGCGTAAATTAATGTAGGGCTACCGCAGCGTGCAGATAAAAAATATTTACTAATACTATACATATCGGTCTCGATCGTTGCGGACAATCGCCCCGATCAAGCGAGTTGACGCTATACTTCAGCTGTTTCTCTTTCTAACCAATAGCGTCGATCGAATGACTATCTCGATAGCACGTTGGCACAGTAGCTTTGTACTGGAGCACGCGATTTTATTATTATCTAATTGTAAAAATTGAATTATATGAATAAATATTTTACATCATACATTTAGCTATGGGAAATTTATTTGATAATAATAATATTAAGATAGCATTTGAAAAATATTGTAATTAGTATGGATTTTATACGAAATAAAAATTAAATTTGTTTATATATAAATGTGATACAATATCTTCGTTGTGCTGTTGACTTGATTAGATTTGCTTCATGTTAAAAATCTTTTAATAAACAATAAAACATTCCTACAGCCGACACTACAAGAATACGTTTTCCAAGTATATCGCTTTCAAACAAAACAATGACTTTTAAGAACAGTTTAAAATTTAAAACTGCTCAGTAACATGTCAGTTGACTCAAAATTATAGGTACTAACTATATAAGTTTGTGACACAAAATAAAATTATTTACAACAGATAAAAAAATGGGGACAAAACAATCTCCTATCTTTAGTGATTATATTCTTTTTAAGCACTTGTACACAGTGCAATAAAGGACTGTTATATTGAATTACTATAAATAGTTAATTAAAATAGTAACACTGAATTATACAAGTTAAACTCAACCAAACATCGCACAATTGAACAAATCACAAGCGCACGCAACAAGTGGCAACCCAGGAACGAGTACACATGATCGTACCCACTATCTGCGGGCGATGTCAAATTGGCTGGGGGAGGTGAGTGTCGCTTCTATACGCAGTAATAGTTAATATTCTCTGTGAGAGGGTTCTTTGATCGATGTGTTATACCTCACAAGTAAATCGAAACTCGTTATTGAAATCCATATGGCTTGAAAGTTTTAAACATATTTACACTTAATATTAAATTACAAAACAATGAAAATGTTATGTTTGTGAATCGATAATATATAACACACACACACACACACATATATATATATATATATATATATATACACACATACATATGTATATATATATATATATATATATATATATATATATATATATATATATATTCTATTTTAGAAGGGGTGCTATAATATTTTAAGCTTTATAAATTTGTATTGTTACACCGATGAGAAAAATGTGAATTTTTATCACAAACGGTAAAATGGTAAAAAAGGCAAAGATTATTTATATCCTTTTACTTTACACCTTTTTTTTCCTTTCTTGTCAAATTTGTGTAACAAATTATAAAATTTAGGGAAAACAGCAAAACATTTTTAAAAGATAATTAACACAATTTATTTAATAAAAATACTGCTAATAAATAGTGAATGAAAGTAACAATTCAAATAATTCAGCGCAGAAAAATTGTATGTATCATTGTTTATTTAGAATAAGGGATGACAATTCCTACGGAGATTTCATCTTTATTTCTTAGTTATTTAATTACAATTTAACAATTTTTAAATATATTTAATACATGGCAGAGGAAGTAAAAAGTCGAATCGATGATTATGAAAAAAGGAACCGACAAAAAAGTTTTAATAATTAATTTTTTAAGAGGAGGAAACATTCCAAGGAACTCCTTTATGTTGTTAGCTATGCTAACCTAAGTTAGATAATTTCGTATAATTTAGCTTAAAATTGAATTAATTAGTTCCACTTTTATTCACCTACTAATAGTAAATAATTTAATTCCAGTACATAATCAAATATACATTTTTCTTCTTAGATAAGAGTAAAACAAAATTTCATTTTTAGTGGATAAATGATAGACATTTTTTTTTAAATTGTGGTTTTCTAATTTTAATAAAAACTATTCAGATTTTTTCATAAAAATATTTTAATATATATATTTATTTCAATATGATTTTCTAAAGCAGTATCCATATGGAAAAAAATTAGACTAATAGGAGTATTAATTGAAGGAGAATGGTTTAAAAAGAAATCGACGAAACCTTTAAAAAAAAAGTTTAAAAAGAATTGAATGTGCTGTTATTAGAAGAATTAAGTCACATATAACAAACACAAATATCTATTATTTAAAACAACATTCTCCGTTCTTTTCGGAGAACCGGGTCGAGGAGTAAAGCATAACAAAGCGCGCTTACTTAGAAATATCGTACACATCTGTATAATTAAACTGGACTAACGGGATTTCAAAATATTACCATTTTATGTGTCATACAAACCAAAATGTAACAGACACAGCGATAATATTCGACTCCTTGCGATAGAGTTATTTCTCATACAGTTATTTCTCAATCGCATTTTTTTTGTTTCCATTTCCTATTTTGTTATTCCACGTGCGTGTAGTTTTCATGAACTTCTGACCTCAGTATACATATAGGACACGTGGACGTCACAATTCCTGATTAGATTACGTTTTATTATTTCATTGTAGTCATTCTGGTGTATATTCGGCAATACGGGGTGTATCGACCATGTCCTGTTTACGAGACGGCCGTTGGTATTGTGATGATAAGCGTCTGAAATAATAATATACTTTACACCAATGTACACGTGTGAGCTATAATTTATTATAGACTGTTAAAGGCTAAGAAATAAATACTTTCAAATCTCTACAAACATTGTATGCATTGTTTTGCCGTTATTTTACATTTAAAGATGTTTCTATGCACAAGAGTATTGAAGAATTTTTTCACAATAAATAGTGTAAATTCATCTTTTAAAAACGAAAAATACTTCATTTTATTTAAATACTGTTGTAGTAAATTATAAGACATTTCTATATCAATAATGCCATGTTATCTATCAGATTTACATAGAGTTCGTAATATGTTTGAGGAATACGTTATTAAAATTTAAAAAGTAAATATAGTGTTCCAACGCAATATTTACGAAAATATACTCGCTTGCGGAAACTAATTGATTTACATATATTAAGGTTATATTAATAAAATTTCATAACAATTGAATAACGTGCTTAAGTAGACAAGTTCCTGTTATATCCGGTTCAGCTTGGTATGAACTCGCTTTACTTATAAGAAACAGGTTTCTACGCTATCGCCAAAATATTTTATAAAAGTGACTTTTAAACTTATTTTGGTGTTTAATAACCTCATAATATCAAATAAGTTCATAATTTCCGTGGATTTCGGCGTTATTTTATCTAACTACAGACGTATCTCAAGTTCATTTTATTTAATTTATATACGTGTTTATTATTTGTAACGTACACGTAAACAAGGTTTGTAACATCGTGCTATATTATTAAACGACAAACATTTTATAGTTTACAAATATTCTATAGCCGATAAACAATTTCTCAATGAACCAATTGGAACTTCCGTTCATTTAACTCCATTCAGAGCATCGCTGCAGACAAATTCGCACGCAGACCGAGAACAGCTCGGCAAAACACCAGAAGGATAAAGCGCCGACCATTTAGATGCATTTTGTATGAATATCGGGATATAATTATTTAAACTTCAGTTATTGTTTTTTATCCCGATTCAAGTTAAAATCGTAAATATGCCTGAGTAATATAACATTATGGGTTTTCACGTTTTATTTGCAAAAACTTATTGATGTTGGGTTGATTATAATTGTGTACTAAAGTATGTATTATAATTTACTACGAGAAAATGAATAACATTTTAGCTTTTCACGACAATGGATTTATTCGGCGGATTTGAAAATCAGGGTCAGGCTCGAAATGGAAACTCAATTATGGAATTTATTTATATACTTTAATGTATCTTATTGATACATATGACGGAATTGTTGCTACGTGAGCAATCAGTTACAGCCAACAGAAAAAACCAATCCAGCCCCGCTCGACGAGCGGCCGGAAATCGAACCCGGGTGCGCCGAGCAGACAAACGCTGTATGCTTTGTGATCAATCCAACACAACACGACAACGATGATGTTTTATAAGTTCCGAGCCCCAATACTAATATACATAAAAATCCTCCCAATCCTATGGTGAAAACCGCGTCAATCCGCAAAATTAATTTAGTAGAGCTCATATTATAAACAGATAGACAGAGGAGCAGATGTTTCATTTCACACTTGTAGAAATAAGGTGCCTGTGCAATGCAGATTTTCCACCAAATTTTTCAACTCTTTTAAACTAATATTTCGTTTTTTTTGTAAAGAAAATGTATGAAATTTTATTGTTATTTATATTTACATGTAAAGTAGATTGACCGCATTATCTAGTTTAAAAATTAATTATAATAAAGCTATAATAATGTACACATTAATTACTTGGTTCATTGACTATTTTATACACACTCATCCAGCGCTGTTTTCATTAATATTGACTTTTATTTCAAATTGTACGGAAGAAACATATTTTCATGAGCAAATTATATTTTTGTTTATTTAAAATGGTGAAATTTATTTGAAATGTAAACATTTTCTACATAATTTATAAATATAACTTCTACTATGTTATTAATTTTATAATAGTATGAAGACTCAAAGCCACTGTTTCAAACATATTGAAAATAAGATTCAATGAAAGGTAGATATTATGTAAATGCAACGTAATTGTAATGTTTTGTCACATTTAGATAATTAGATAGCATTTTTAGGTAACTAATTAAATATATCTCATCACTACAAAATACAATATAAAAACCAACACAGTTTTTCTCAGACTTTGTACAAAAACATACGACTGTTAACTTCTTTGTTCAGTAATTTTAAAATAAACATATGTTTTATTCTACTTACAAATCTTAATATGATTTTGCACCGTATGAATATATTGTTTATTAAATCTTATATAGGCTTCAAAATATGGTGAATATATAAAATGAAACAAAACCGGAACCTCGCTCTAACTGGTAAAGTATATATAAACTTCTAGAAACTTCGTTTTTTTCATAATTTTAGTTAAGCAGATTTGGCCATATAATGGGGGAGAGTAGAGGGGTCGTAAAACGTACTTTTTGTGAAAACTTTTAATAATTTCTGGAAATATCTGACATAAAATAAAAAAAAGACAATTTTAAAATCCTTTTAAGTTGATCTTTCGATTGATATCGCAGTCGATACAAATAAAATTGAGCATTTTTAATTTTTTGGGGTAATTTTTAACGATATCTAGAAATATCTGATATGAAACACTAAATACAATGACAGTTTAAGAATCCCTTTAGGATTATCTTTAGATTGATATCACACACAATACAAGAAAAAGTTAGTACCTAATTTGTACCTCTATAATTTTCATACGAACATTCTTGTGTGACACCACTGGACACAAATATAAGAATTTCAAAGAAATATGGTGTTAAAATTCAAACATACGGGCCGATTCTTAAGTGATTTCATGAAGGTTCGGTTTTTCCAGTTACGAAACCCTAAAAAGTGGCATTTTTATTCTATTGGTATTTTCCTAACTTTTCCTCAATATACGAAGAAGAAAATAAAATTATTTCACATACCTCGATACCTCTTTAAATGTTCTTGTAATACTTACGTTTGCTCCTTTTTTACTTTTCATCTGCCTACCTCTCTAAAACTCCGTTTACTTTCGTTGTATCTGATTTGTTTCCAATTAATTTTCTAAAGTCATTTGGGAATGCAGTTTTACATACAAAGTCACTTTAAATAAAACAGGATAAAATAATTAACAGGAGAAGACGCTAGGATCCGAATCGACGTACAAAATACATCAACAATTGAAAACTACACAGTACCTAGATCAAATAAAAGTCGTCTTCACATGGAATCTGTAATATTCTATTATTTTGTTTTAACATAAGAGGATCTCTCAGGTACCTGACCTGCTTGAATCGATGTAGACGAATTATGAACCAGACCAAAGGACAGGTCCCATTGGTTTTTTGGTCAAAATTATACTCATAACATAACTAACACTCTAGACAAAATACGTATTTTACAGAATTTTACAACACTATTTGTAGGATGTGAATGAGGGAGTACTTACAATCATTGAGAAGTTTAAATAAATCGATTAACAAATTAGTTTATTATTTTAGATTACTGGCAAAATATAAAAAAAATAATGCGAAATAAATAACTAATAAAAGTACTCAAATATTTTTTGATTTTACTTAATAATTCCGAAAATGTATTTCGATTGAAAATATGAAAATAAGAATTACAAAATGAAACCTCAGTAAACATTGTGAATATTTATAGATAACCTTTCTACTTTTATAAATAAGTTACTTTAACTCTGCTTTAATCAATGATTCACCATAAATTTGATATAAAATTTGGAAACGACTCCTTTGAAAATAGTTTTTTCCATAAAATGACACTAATCTTTTGTCGACAAAGATTTTTAACTCTGATATTAAAAAAACTTAAAATATTTTTTCAAAATTGTATCCGAGTAATAACTAAATTAGTAGCTAAATACAAAATTATATGATAAAGAAAATTTTGAAATTGTACTAATATTTATAGTAATATATCCTTCATTAAATTAAAGGCTCATTTAATGAAGGTATATCATTTACGTCGTATACGTGAAGTTTGATTTTCTTGTTGATCATTGAAAGGTTATAAATGCATTTGTAAAAAATGCCAAAAATCCAATGTGACCTATTGTTATTACTTTCATACATATGCAATTTACGTACACCACACCAATTACATTACTTTCACACATATGCAATTTACGTAACACACGGAATATATAAAAATAGTTCAATATATTATGTAAATAAATTGCTATCAGAAATCTATTGATACTTATAATGTGATTGTGTTGAATGTGATATGTTACATAAACAATTGTTAAGTGTGATTGCAAGGTTTGGTGTCGATATTATAAATTTAATCTGTATACCATCTGATATTACAAATGCTAAAGTTGAATGGATGGCTGGATGTTTGTTACACAATAAGCCCATTAATTTCTGAATGGAACTTTTTATCCCACATTTGAAACAGCTTAGCTTAGCATTAATTGTTTATGAAACAAATGCAAACTTTCCGCGAACTATTCGAAACGATTCTTCTCGTAAATCGAAAGATCTATACTAGTGGATAGTTTTTAAAATAATACGACATTATATATTCTATGTTATCTATTATATCATATTCTACTGCGATTATTTTAATTAAAAAATACTAAACCAGCCGAAAAATAAGTTTAAGGAGAACTTGAAAAACTATTTGCAGAAAAATACATTATATATCATTTTCAACCAAATGTAGTTTGTATGTTTTGTACTTATCTACATAGAATGTAGACGTAAAGTGAATTAGGGACAAAAGTGAAATCGGAGATGGTAGTTAAATTCTGCGAAAAAAAAACATGTTTGACAATGTTAAGAATCATATTTTCTAAAATATTTAAAATTTACATGTACTTGCCACATATGGAGAATGAAAGAAGTGGGAAAACTCTACTGCGCCATACATTTAAATAAACATATATTATTTCACATTATGTATTGTTTTAGCTAGTTTTGTTGTTCATTAGCTGCAATAAAAGGGATTACAAACGATTGAGCATCCCGAAGGCAGGTCAAGTAGTCGCCCCACCACGATAGTTTAAAAGATTTTAGCCAATAAGATAATTTTATTTTAAGCACTGTTATTTTTTGTAAATCTAACAAAATATGTAAACTAAACTCCGGTTTTTGGCAGCCAACTGTTGACATTATTTTAACATCACATATTCAAAATCAGTGTCATATAATTAATTTTTTTGTGAGAGTCTTAATTAAATAAGTCACTATTGTTGCGACAATATAATAAATATATATATATATATATATATATATATATATATATATATATATATATATATACATATATATATATCATATTGTTAGCTAAAGGCTACTGAACAGTATTGAAGTAATCATTTTCAACATTATACCGGATAAACAAAAATAAATATTTTTATCGACAGACGTTTTAAGAATTAGTGATATTTGGCAGGTGCTAGTCAAAAAAAATATTTTTGTTTTGTATTTCTATTGACGACGGTACATTGAACAATATTAAAAACATATTTCGATTCGAAAGTTTAACACTTTAAAAAACATTTATATAAATATTTTAAAGTGGCAAGAAAATTGTTCAGTTTACTTTAACTGAAACAGGTAGTTACAAGGATCCTAAAACTATATTAATTCATAATTTTGTAAGAGACAGTTCTTGAGATATTATTGAAAATGTTCAAACCATTCTTTCAAAATACTTTGATGAAGAAACTAGAAAATTAATGGCTATCTGTGAATAGATGCACTGCACATATATGACATGACGTTACATTTAAATGCAAAATAAAAAAACTATATCTCTCTCGCGCTCTTGCACATTTATAAAGGCCTGCTCAAAAGTTAAGCATATTTAGCGCATATTCAATCTTCAATAACGTGGCATCATAACCTCGCGTACCTTGGACTTCA